>CM069862.1:74146219-75346219 GCA_036172795.1 Pelodytes ibericus | reverse complement strand
TCTTTCCTCCATGCAGACAGAAGCCTCGTTTACTTAACATTTACACAAATGACTGCTAATTTCCATTTCATTATATGTTAAAGAATTAAAAAGTTGTATCATCATTACCTTTTTAATGCAAGCCACTACCGTCTTAAAATAACCATTATGCTTCTCCAACTATTTGCTCCTGTTTTGTAAATGAGCTCAGTAAAGCACTACGCACAGCGGATTACCAGCTTTAATTTTTGTTTTCCTAGCTGTACCCTATTCTAATTATTATTTACAAAGGCCCGAAAGCCTGCAGTAGAATGTTTACATGACATCCCCTGCTGTTTGTTCCCATATTCTCTGCAATGCAATCAAGAGATGGTTTACAATAAACATCAAAGATACTGATCAGAGCATGTATAATCCTAATCCCTTTATATAAACCTTCAAAAACAAACCTCACAAATCAGATGAATATTAATATGAATGTATATCTTGGTCTCTCTTGATTTGCATGTCTGCAAGGAAAGAGTTGCAATACAGTGGTGTAAAGAAGTGACTTAAAGAGCCGCTGAGAAGCAAACTTATTTTTTGTTGTTGCTGGCACTTAGAGGCTGAAGTTGTGTGTACTTTAGAGAGTTTATAGGGGTTCACACCCCGCAACTATAGCAGCTGCGGATGCATGCGGAAGTTATCCGCTTTAGGTCTGGGATGTTCAAATACCATCCTCCAGCTGGGCTAGATCTCCTGTAGTCGCATACCTACCAACTTCTGCTCCTGGTGAATTGGGGGGCAGAGCTTGGGAGGTTGTCACTCAACTGGCAGGAGTACTGAGCATGCCCATTCCATAGTTGCCAACATCGGCCATGTTTCCAGTGACACAAATTTGTTCCACGTGCTGCAGAAAGACAATGCTAAGTGCAGCCTGGCAGTATGTAGGATGGATATACGCACAGATAGAATCCAATGAATTAATCCGGTTGGAGATCTCATAGGACCTACCATGATTAATTAATTGCATTGTGTCTGTGTGTATATCCATCCTACATACTGCCAGGCTGTATTTTGCTGCTCTTTCTGCAGCATGTGGAACAAATTAGTCCCTGAAAACATGGCCTATGTTCTCAACTATGCTATTCATGTAATCATTTTTTAGCAATAATTTGTAAATGCCTCGCTTAGAATACATATGAACCCATAGTAAAAGGGAATCTGTCAAACTTTAAAAGTGCGCAATGTCAGGACCATGTCAAGTGCTTACCACGCATGTAAACACTACATTACTGTATGCATTTGTTTTGCGCTTCTATTTTCATCAATAGAGGATAGCTTTTTCCTAGGAAATTGAAGTAGATGACACTGCCCATGTTTGCTTTTGATTGCTTGTTATCAGTTTTAAATCTTCGCCCTTGTGATCAAAAAGAGAGAGAGGGCGGACTCTCTATACCTTTTAACCTCTCTCCCTCCTTGAAAATATTCACTTGAGATGCTGCATGTCAGATTATTGAATAGAGACGGATTCTCTCTATATCAGTTTAGTAAATGGTAACGTGCCCCACAAGGGATAGATAAAAACATTTTTAATGGAATAATTGAGCCTTATGAAGCATTCACTAGTTTTTTTTGTTTTGTTGCGGAGTGTGAAACATACACCCGAAATTAAATGGTAACAAGAACAATAAAATGACACTGACACATACACGCTTCAAGTGGCAAAGTTAAAAATATGTTCCCACTTTCTCCATTGTAAACCCAGCTTACAGGTTTTACTCTCGGCAGGGTTAATTTTCAGCCATGTGCTCACGGGATCAGTAAGCATCCAGCCAATCGTAGCGGTAGCACCCAATTAGGATCCCCTATATTGATTAAACATAAAGAGGTTTCTCAAGGAGCTGGCAGTGGGGAACCATATCGGCCTATAGCCCAGCCCTAACGAATGTAATTCCTCCTTGCATTTGTGTGTGTGTGTATATTTTTGTTTAATTAGTGCCAGCAGGTATCTAAACCCTCCCAATGGACATAGTTTTGGATCATATTGAATGAATATATGATCATAAACAGGGTCAAAGTATTGGTGGGGCACAATAGGTATATATACCTTTTGAGCTGAATTAAATGTAAGAATATAGGAAATACTTAAGGGAAGTGTTTGCTGATGAAAGGTTGTTTAGAGAATGGAAAATAAAATGGTTAATTGACACATATTTACTATATCTGGTTTCATGCTTGTATAGACTGTTTCCAGAACGCCAATTAGGGGCTAGTTGGTGGAGTTTTAGACTAGAACGTCAAAACAAATGAATCCCTGAACTGATAATTTGGCAGCTGCTTACAGTTAATAATCAGGTTGAAGTCCGTTTTTTTACTGAAGTTTGTGTTTAGAAGTTCAAATAGGGCACTCAATTCCTGGAGGTTAGCAACTTGCTTTGTCAGGAGCTGGCAGAGTTACTGTATTTCTGTCCTCTAAGCAGCAATAAAATCTTCACAGATGCTTCATTTTGCCATCTTTGCACAGCTCAAACCTATTCCTTCACATGCCACTTTTATTCTCCATTGTGTTGTTGAGTCATCAGTGTATTCTCCACTCAGTGCAGACATTAAATGAAATCCTCTGTTCAGTCATAGAACAATTCTCTTTAAACTGTACATGTGCACAAGGTCAGTGTCCTCAACCCATTCTTAGCTTGTGTATAAATCCCTGTGTTTTAGTATATTTCATATTATTTTACTGCACTGTATGTTTAAACCCGTTCTGTTGTACAGCAATGCAGTAATTGTTGGCTCATTTATATTTAAATTGCTTGCTGTGCATATGCTATAGTTTGACATGTATATTTTCCTTTACATTGCAGGATCATACATGATCGTAGACTCATCTAAGCATGACCCTGGAGAGAAGGCCCGTCTCCAACTGCCTACTATGAAGGAAAATGACACTCATTGCATTGACTTCAACTACCTGCTCTTCACTCAGAAGCGGGATCACCCTGGAACCCTTAATATCTTTGTCCGGGTGAACAAAGGACCTCTCGCCAACCCTATCTGGAATGTAACCGGCTCCACTGGAAAAGATTGGCTTAGGGCTGAGCTGGCTGTTAGCACCTTTTGGCCAAATGAGTATCAGGTAAAGCCTAGCTGATCTCCTCATCTTAACAATATTGTGAATAAAACCCATTACGTCTAATACTATGATTATCTTTCCATTTTCAGATTAAGGCAAGCTTTGTAAAGGATGTCTTACTTTTTAATCTACAAATACCAGATTTACTCTTTGTGTTGCTAAAACTATAGGAAATCAGAAAAACATGCATGATCTGGTCCGGCTTTGAAAATCCCCAGGATCAGAACATGTTGTGTTGTGAGCAATTCGGCTTATTCTGTTAAACACCAAGCAAGTAAGCTAGAACAGTTCTAAACATTTTAACATATTAGCCAAGAGTTCTATCATCTATTCCTTAGTTTACATGCATCCCATGATACATGTTTCAGGAGTTACTGCAACTAGGTTCTTTACAAAGTCAAACATAATTTGAAGAGTGTAATGCTTTCTATCTAACTTATACTCAATCATTGTATTATACCTATAGTTTCTTTATATGTTTTTTTTTTTTCTTCAATCAAAATATAGAAAAGCCATCCATTTAAAAAGCACTCCAAAGCAATAAAACACACTCACAGTAGATAAACATATAAGACCGGCCCCACATAATAACTTACTCCGACATTGGAGTTTGGCTGACAATTGGTATTGCTCGCTGTAATACCAATTGGCAGCCAAACCCCAATGTTGGAGTAAGTTATTATGTTTGTGTTATGCCACTCTTGTACAATTGATACACTAACTGGCAGTCACATACCTTACTGTGATACATTGTAGTAACTGTTAATGTCACTTATTAGGTTACATAATATGTGTTCTGCTAAGGTAGTGGCCACACCATCTACTTGAATTAATATCTATGTGATTTTATATGTTTGTTATTTGCACATTGTATGGGATAATGTACTGAGTAACCAGAGCACATTTACAGTTCAAGTTTAGGCTGTTTTCTAGTAAAGGCACATTTATATATATTTTTCATAATCTACTGTGAGTGTTTTTATTGCTTTGGAATGCTTTTGTAAACATGTGGCCTAGCAGTTTTGATTTTTTTTTTTTACAGTATTTCTCCCGTAAGAACCCTGGAAATATATATATGGGGGTAGGGTAGCATAGAAACATAGAATGTGTCGGCAGATAAGAACCATTCGGTCCATCTAGTCTGCCCTTTTTTTTTAGTCTCCCGTTCCCGGTCTTATAGCTAGGATAGCCTTGTGTCAATCCCACGCATGCTTTAAATCCTTGACTGTGTTTACCTCTACCACTTCTGCTGGAAGGCTATTCCATACATCCACTACCCTCTCAGTAAAGTAATACTTCCTGATATTACTTTTAAATCGTTGCCCCTCTAATTTAAGACTATGTCCTCTAGTTGTGGTAGTTTTTCTTCTTTTAAATATACTCTCTTCCTTTACTGTGTTGATTCCCATTATGTATTTAAATGTTTCTATCATATCCCCCCTGTTACGTCTTTCCTCCAAGCTATACATGTTAAGATGCTTTAACCTTTCCTGGTAAGTTTTATCCTTCAACCCATGAACCAGTTTAGTAGCCCTTCTCTGAACTCTCTCCAAAGTATCAATATCCTTCTGGAGATACAGTCTCCAGTACTGCGTACAATACTCCAAGTGAGGTCTCACCAGTGCTCTGTACAATGGCATGTACAGTAGCACAGCAATAACACAGTAACAATTTTGATTATGTAGCTCTGCCTACAATTTTTGCTATTCCTACTGATTTTTAAATTTAAAAATGGCTGCGCCCGCTGCACACATGTGCTTAGGAAGCGAACGATCGTTAGCTTCCTAAGCACCTCCGGTGTTGCTAAAGTGCCTCGCTAGCGAGGCACTTAGCAGCACCATTGGCTGTCCCAGAATTTCACTTCCGATGCTCTAGGGGGAGCCAATCAATGCCGGCACAGCAGATCTGTGTGATCTGTGTGCAGGCATGTATGATAAGTGCTCTGATGAGCACTTATCATAGTCAAAGGCAATATTAGTAAATATTGCCTTTGACAAGTATTGATCTTCCTCCCTCACCTTACTAGTTTTAGTAAGGGAGAGAGACAGATCAGATAAAGTAAAAAATAAAATAATAAAATTAAAAATATTTAATACAATTTTAGTAACCAAGGGCTTTTATAAAAGCCATTTCAAGTGTTTAACCCCTTCCCTGCCATTGATCGCTGTGTACACAGTGATCATACATAGCAGCACATTTTTTGCTGTCTGTGCATTTTTTAGGGGTTAATTTTTTTACTGTAATTCATTAAAAAGAGAGATTAACCCCTTGCTTGCTGTAGATCACTGCCTAAGCAGCGATCTGACGCAAATGCAGCAATCTTGCTGCAGAAGCATTTTTACTTTTTTTTATTTTTTTAACTTTTTTATTACACCCGTCACGGGTTAATTATATCCGCTAGGGGATTACGTTTAACGTAAAAAAATTTTTTTTAGCTGTCTGAGCGTATGTATAGCGATCAGTAACAGCTGATCAGTGGCAAAGGCGGGTTGGCGTTTGCTCAGATGAGCATCACCATTCGCCTGGTTAGATCAATATTTGTAAATATTTGATCTGACCCGTGTAGATCTGCCTCCCTCTCACTTGAGTTTTAGTGAGGGAGACAGACAGAGCTGTATAATATAAGTTTTTAATTATAATATATTTAATAAAATTGAGACCCAAAGGCTTTTATAAAAGCCGATTCCAGTATTTAACTCCTTCCCTGCAATTGATCTCTGTGTACGCAGTGATCTTACACAGCAGCACATTTTTTGCTGTCTATGCATTTTTTTAGTGGTTCATTTTTTTACTGTGATTTATTACAGTATATCAAAGGCTCTTTCAATTAACCCCTTCAAAGGTGGTTTGGTGATTTCTCAGATGAGCATCACCATTCGTCTGGTTAGATCAATATTGGTAAATATTGTTCTGACCCATATGGATCTGCCTCCCTCTCCTTGTTTGAGTTTTAGTGAGGGAAAGAGACAGATCTGTATAATATATAATTTTTTAATTGTAATAAATTAAATAAAATGTTAAAAAATTGTGAGTCCCAAGGGCTTTTTTAAAAGTCATACCCTTTGTATAGTGTAGCCTGTGTATTAACCCCTTCCCTGCCACTGATCACTGCACAGCAGAACATTTTTTCTTGTCTGTGCATTTTTAGGGGTTCATTTTTTTGTACAGTACTACAAAGGCTCTTATAAGAGCTATTAACCCCTTCCTTGCTCTACATGTCAAAATTCCAAGTTGGAAAATCAAAAAGCGCACCTCTCAAATGCAGCCTTTCAACCCCCAACAAAGCTGACAAAGCTATGCATGGGTGGTATCCCTGTGCTCGCGAGATGTTGCTGAACATATATTGTGGTATTGTTTGTCAGTGACACATACCGAAGTATGTGAATTTGTGTCTAAAGTACAATGTATGTGGGAAAAAATACACAATAAAATGACTACAACAAACTTTGACAAAGGCTGGTGGTAGAATTGGTGCATGGAAAGTGTTAAAATACCACCATTTAAAATAGCCTAGGTTGTCTTCTTTTACAAAATATATACTTTTTGGGGTAAAATACACTGTCCTACTATAAAAAAAAGTCCCAAATGAAAGATGGGCTCAGACTGACTACACGGCGAAAATTCCAAGTTGAAAATGCGCACCTTCAAAATGTGGCCCTTTAGCCCCCAAACAACCCAACAAACCTATGCATGGGTGGTATCCCTGTACTCAGGGGATGTTGTTGAACACATATTGGGTTATTGTTTGGCAGTGACACATACCAAAATCTGTGAATTTATGTCTGAAATACAATATTTGTGAAAAAAAAACACACAAAAATTACTACCACAAATTTTGACAAAGGCTGGTGTTAGAATTAGTGCATGGAAAGTGTTAAAATACCACCATTTGAGATAGCTTAGGGTGTCTACTTTTAAAAAATATATGGGTTGATAGGGTAAAATACACTAGCTGGCTTCAAATATGTCCCAAATGGGACATGGGTGCAGGCTGTCTGCATGTAAAAATTTCAAGTTGGAAAACAAAAAACTGCACCTCACCAATTTGGCATTTTAGCCCCCAAACACCCCAACAAACCTATGCATGGGTGGTATCCCTGTACTCAGGAGAAATAGTATAATCTATTTAGCAGGTTTTTTTCGTTCGCTTTTGTCGATGAGGAGAAGATGTTTTAAATAAAAGTCAGGAAATTTGTGTGTTTTTTTTTTTTTTACCATATTTTTTTTTAATTTTTTTTATAATAAGATATGATCAAAAAGATGGCATCCAAAGAAAGCCCTTCTTGTCCCGATAAAAACAATATATAATATGTGTGGGTACAGCAAATGACAAAGAACAAAATTACAGCTAAACACAAACAGCACAGAAATGTTAAAATAGCCATTGTCCAGAAAGGACAAAAATGTTTCAAAGGCTCTGTCCTTAAGGGGTTAACCCTGAAATTGTTAGTCTCATTATCTGTTCAACTTTTCATTTGATGGTTTCTTGATAGTTACCCTCTGATCTTGTGCGTAAGATCTGATATTGTTGTGGTAACCAGCGGGTAGATCATGTTAGGATCTATTAATCCTAGCAGTATCGTGTATCACTGTTGCAGATTAATACTTGGATGACAGAACAGTTATCCCATTAAACAACAGTGTGTAGGAGGGAACAAAAAACTTTGAAATGGTGGCGGGGGGGGGGGGGGGGGGTTGCTGTATGGATGTTTTTTGCATTGAGGTTTACAGTGTAACCCCAGTTTTATTGTGCCTATGCCAGGGAGCATAATGCTTGGCATGAGACAGAATACACATTCACTCTTTAAAAGTCAGTGTATATGTTAAGTATTGTGTTCTGCGGACACATGAATCTGTTTTCATATTTATCATTACTTGACGTACAGGACACCTGAGATCTGCGCGTAACCTTTCCATCCTCATGAATATGGGGGTAGATGCTGGGTCACGGTTTAATTATTCAGGTAGTGAACAAGTTTACATGTGATCCGTATCTTAGTTTTATAGCTGGCACACAGAGATGGTACTATCTTTTCAATTTATTACAAATGCAATGATTACCTGTTTCCATTGCAATACTTTGTATTTTAAGGAAATATGAGATAATCCCTTTATGGAACGTTAAATGCTTGCATAGTAGACAAAATGTTTCTTACACATAGATGTGCTTCTCCATTTAAATCTGTAAGTAAGTATATTGTATATCATGTGCATCATTTCCAGTTCCCCAACTTAGACTTAAAATAAATAAAACAAAATTAGGAGACAGACCTTTTATATCTGCTTTTTGACATAGGTATCCCTTGTCGTGTAGAAATGGATGAAAACTTAGTAAACCGGTGATTAAGACACTATATATGTGATGAACCTCCATACATATGCAAGTCCATCTTTGAAACCAGTAACCCCCATATTGCAATATTTAAAGGTGATACAGGTTAAACATATAAACCGTTTTTCACTTTAAAACAAATGCTTGCTAATTTTCTGGATCAACCCATTTTAATTTAAAACACACAGACATTTTCTTTACACCTCGAACTACTGTTCAGAATCAAGAGCTAGAGTTTAACTGTTAATTTGTATCAGGCATTTTATTGGAACATTCAATACACTGCCACACTGAATACAATCCACGCCTGTTTGCAAGGCCAGATACTACAACACCCAATATTTACATTTCTCACGCGTGACATGAAGAGGAATCAAAGTACACTATGAGTATAATGAGCTCTCCACAAAAGTAATTAACTAGATCAGGGGTATTTACATCATATCCACCTTTATATTCTCAATAATGTCTCACACACCACCCTTGCCGTTTCACCCCCCGATTGGCTCCTAGTCACCAATGACTTGGATATTATATAGACATACATCCCAAGTGTTCATAGGAAGTGTTCCCTATTTTGCTCCCAAATCACCCTGTTCTTTTTTTCCTCCTCTATTGTCCCTTCCCTGCAACAAAACTCACAAGAGTTTTTAAACTTCAATAAATGTTATTTTATATTAATTTGGGTAAATAAGATACTTGGTTATTGTTCTAAAAGACTTAAAATTACATAAATAGTTCCTAATTGGCCAGGAAGTTGCTGAAAATTTTTGGTAAATCCTCTATCAACTGTATGTAATATTTGTGCGCTTTCTTTTACCTTAATTTACATAGTTACATACTAGTTTAGGTTAAAAAAAAAAAAAGACTTGCATCAATCAAGTTCATCCCTTTTCCTATCCTTGTTTACACTGTTGATTCAAAACAAAAACAAAATCAGCTTCCTTTGGGGAAAAATTCTTCTTGATTCCAAATGGTCAGATTTCCCAGTAAGGCACATTGGGCTCTTTCTAGTATCTGTTTTGAATGGGGATATGGATGTGGCTTACTGTTGGCTATAGCTGCACCTAGTTTGTCTAATTCTTGCACTTTATCAATGTATTATTGACTTTTACCCATGTGCCCAAAAACATTTTTATAGGCAGAGAGATTTACATTTACTCTTGGTAAGTAGCAGCATCTTGGATATTCAACTAAACCTTTTCTTTACGCTACAAAAGCACAAGTTAAAATGACAGTGGGGATAAAATGGTACAGGTAAACCCTGTTATAACGCAGTGCTCCCATGGAGCCATCTGGGCACTCCCTTTCACTTCTGCATTAATACGGGGGTTTAGGTGGAATCTGGGACTTGCATAGCGATTCTGCTAATATCAAAATGTGAGTCAGTGGATCCTGCTAAAGCAGGGCGACTCATGAATATGTACTGTATAAGGAGCGCGCTAATTTATCCCCTGACTGGCAGCTTTCATGCTTCCCTGTGAAGGAAGCAAGAGATCTGTTTTATTTATAATCAATTGAGGGGCACGGTCTCCTTGGAGAGAGGGTATGGAATTTCAGCTATAATATAGAATAACCATTCAATGCGCGGACATATAGACTTCAGCTTGAGTAAATTCTCATTATAGGTGAATACACAACCAAAACGAGAGTAGAGCACACACTATGCTTCCAGTCTGTAAAGTCATCTTGGTATTATAAACTTTTGTTCACTTTGGGTTTGGAGTCATTTTGCGCCTTTCTAATTGCACCCGAGACAAGTTGTCTTGGTTTGGAATTGCCTTTGTTGAACCGAAGATGGTGAAATTGAAATGTGTGACTTTTGGCCTCGCTTGTGGGAGAAGGTTTCACTTTGAAATGAACATGCATACCTTCCTTTTGTTATCTTGACATGCGCTTGAAGGAGAATACCTGCCTTCTCTGCCATGCTGAAAGCTAGCCTGTAATTCTCCAATGCATTGGGATGTAGTGTGTGCAGATGTAAATAAGCAGTCCTAAAGAAAAGATGAGCCCAGCATGGATCAGCATCAATCTACCCTGTCAGCCTCGTCTTCAACCTAGTTTGAGGCTAGGCTTTTCAGTATACTCCTTGTAAACACCGGAAAGAAGGTGACATCTCGTACCCAGGACTGCATGTTGATAGTTAAGCGCCTGTAGAGGACAAAAGGCTGCCTGACAATGTGAAAAGTGCAGGGATTTCACAGTAACAGCTGATAAGTATGTTGCTGCTTTTGTGCATTGCTGCCTAATCAGATGGAAATGTTTACAATGTCATGTTTGGCTCACTCATTCAGCAACAGAGAATCTTGCAAATCCTTTGTATTGTCAGTGCTGTGATGATCAGACTGCACTGTAATCTCTGAAGTGACTGAAAACAGAGATTGCTACAGCACAGACACTGCTCAAATAGTGGGACCTTCACCATAAATAATACAACGAGCACTCTTATTTTGAGGATTATGTCTTTGTGATTAGTATATTCCAAACAGAGATCCAAAGACCTAGCATTGTTCTGTTTTTGTTTCTTTATGAGTCTATGGAGGCACTCATACTGTGTTTTTTTTTTTTTTATCATTTTCAGTAAACAAAATCGTAGAGGGGACTTATTTATTTTTTGTATGTATAAATTATGTTAAGAAATGATATCTGGCTCTCATAAAAATCCCAATTTTATTAAACTCTTTTTCAGTTCCTACCTTCCATTGTCCCTCTGTTTTGGTCAGTATGATTTGACCAAAGACTGACATGTAAAACAGATGGTCAGAGAAGCACACCAAACTGCAACATACAATAACTATGATAAATAAGGTGCATCACCCCAGAAGGAGTCCACCAAGCCCCCTCAGTAGTGTAAACAACAAGAGTAGAAGTAGGGAGAGCACACAAGAACTGAAATCAATGTACTTAACAAGGGTATAATGCAAAAATATCTTTAATAAAGTGCCATATATGAAATAAATATATACAAAGTGTACAAAAGACTATACAAACAAAACATAGGGTATGTACTGTATTGCATGGTTTGCTTAATTTTTTGTAAGTATTTTGTGTCTCTACAGTTATTGTGTGCTCTCCCTACTTCTACTCTTGTTGACCAAAGACTGAGCCAATATATTTTCTTTTGGGCAAATTGATTTCCAATACTACTAAACCTGAGCAGTGGTTAATTACAGATTTGTTATTGTGTATAATTTAGACTTTGCTTAGTTACATGCATTCTTTAGTATTGGGTTCCACAAATCTACTATATAACGGATACTGTGGCAAAGAGCCCTCTAGTGCTTCTTGGCTGATTTCCCATCAGTAAAAATAAAATTATTCACATCCATTTAAGACAAGTCCCTGCTTTTTTTTCGTAACGTATGCAATTTCCAGTTGTCCAGGCACAATTTTTGTTTCACAAATGCAAAGTGTGGTCTGGGTGAGCTGTCTCTTACTGGTAGAATTGGATGATTTTCTGTCCACCTCTATAGCCTACTGTTTTATTTGCTTGTTTATCAAAGTTGTGACAGGTATGATGTAATGTGCTAGATCTCATGTGATCAAGATAAGGAAACCAAGCACATGCAGAAAAAGAGTTATATAGGAGGCGGTTAATCTCTCTGGTATGTATGCATTTTATATCCACTTCCCAGAGCACCAACAGGTTATTGGCCAAAATATCTAGCACTAAGATCCCCGCCCACACCAAATGATTTTTAATGCTCTCGTTAACCTGTTTGTGAACAATCGAGAACTGGAGACTTATTTGTGCACATCCGCTAAATGGCAGCTAGGCACAGAAACCTTGGTTTACATTTCTAACTTTTAAGCGTTTCTAGGCTCCCCTTAACTGAATAGGAGCCCGAGGCACATGTCTGCTCTGTCTAATGGGAAATTCTGCCTTATTCTATTTTCCCAGTATGTGTACAGTAGTATTGCTAATGCAATGGCAGAATAGCAGACTGCATGCTCAACAGGGGTCGGACAGTCACATTTTATTATCCCTTTAAGCACTAATGAATTCCTTAAGTACTTTAGAAAACAATTGTCAAGCACAGCCATTGCTGAATTTGAACAAGTGCCAGTAGCTGTAGTTATTTGGCACTTAGCTACACTCTGTCCACGACAAGCCCAGAAGGTGATGCTTTTGCCAATGTACTTCTGGCTGAATTTACAAACATTAAGCGGCACACAGGAAGAATTATGATTTGGCAACAGAAATTTCTTTTTTTGTCTTTTGTTTTATCCTGTCAGATGGTATGGCCATTTCTTCTCCTGCCTTTTTACAGCTCGTGCTTTGGTGAATACCCAACTATGATAAATGCTCTGCGGCCTCCTTCTGGAAGCAGCGCAGAATATTAAAATGAGCATTACTGACCTTCCTTTTCTAAATGAAACCTCTATGGAAAGCTGTGCAGAACAAGTGTGAGGCGACAAGTTGTTTACCCCAAAACCTTTTAATGTACAGCTGTACTTGTGGGGTGTCCGTGCCAGAAGGTAAATATTCCCAAATTATTGGTCATTTACACATTATTTTTCTCATTTGTTTTAGCCTTCTTCTTTCTTTCTATTGTGTATTCGATTCTTAAAGAGTTACTTGCAAAGTCTTGGGTTTTTAATATGCTGGGTGTAATGGAAAACTTAATTCAGCGAGTAAGAGTGGTTTCTCACCTCCTGCTTACCTACCAGCGGAGAAAGGTTAACGAGACTGCAGTGTTAGGAGTGGTGATCATCTCACTGTGTGACGCTACTCTCCCTTAGTGTTTTTTTCATCTTGTCCTAACTTTTATACTTAAAGCCCATCACTACCGTTTAGCCCTGGTGCACCATGGGTAGTTCTGCCGCAGGCACTGGAAAATTATAATACATAGCAGTATCAGTTGGTAGTAACGAGTGACAGCAGTTGAAGTGACAAAGGTTGGCTATCACTGCCTATGACACATTCACTGTACACTACATTTCCCTTAACTCTAAGCGGGACAATCTTGAAATCTTAAAATAGGCGGCCCAGAAATATTCCTGCACCAGAGGCATTCTGTGTTTTTGCTCTGCCGCTGATTATCGAAATGTTGTTCGGTGTAAGCGCAGGGATCAAATACACACTATATGGACAAAAGTATTGCAACCTCTGACTCTTGGATCAGCATGGATTTTTATGACGCTAAAAGGTGAGTTGAGGGGAGATGATTTCATCTTACCATTTTAACTGTACAAACCCGGTGAGTTCCCCCACTAGACACACTCACCAGGATTGTCCCTGAACAAGGTTTAGTTAACATGGTAAGATTAAATGTTCATCTCGCCTTTTAGTGAATAAACCCCACAGACATTAATATGCAGTGGGTACCCGTTTGCAACTATCCCCGCTTCCTCTTTTCTGGGAACGTTTTCCACAAGATTTTGTAGCGTTTCTGTGGGAATTCATCCAGTAGAGCATTTGTGAGGTCAGGCACTGATGTTGGGAGTGAAGGCCTGACTCTCAATTCATCCCAAAGGTGTTCAGTGGGGTTGAGGCCAGGGCTTTGTGTTGGCCAGTCAGCTCATCTAACCCAGTCTTTATGGACATTGTACAAAAAAAACTTGGTGTGCTCTGAAGCATTAAGATTTACCTTCACTGGAAGTAGGGGCCTAGCACAACCCCAGAAATACAGGCCCATGCCAGTATCCCTCCTCCACCAAACTTTACAGTTGGCACAATGCAGTTAGGGAGGTAAATTTCTCATAGCATCTGCCAAATCCAGACTTGCCCATCAGACCACCAAACAGTGAAGACTCTACAGAACATGTCTCCACTGCTCCAGAGTTCAGTGGCAATGTGCTTTACACCAGTTGATCAGACATGTGAGGCTTGCATGCAGCTGCTTAGCCATGGAAACCCATTCCATGAAACTGCTGCCAGTGGAACTCATTGCACAGGTGGCATCCTATTACAGTACCACAACGGACTAAAAAAAGATAAACTATAAACATATACCATAGATCACATAGTTAGAAGTACAAAAGGACTAATACCCTTTGTTTTTTAAGAAAGAAAAAAAAACACATTTAGTATTTAATCAATTTAAATACCAAATAGACATTGCATATGCATACAAACATTAACATCTTGGACTGGTCTCTGGGTGTTCTGACCGAGCGGTACCATATGGAAGTTACTTAAAATATGTCAAGTGGGTTACCATCGCAATAACAAATACAAAAAGGGACAGCCGACACCGAAGTATAAAGATGAATGTCTTTTCCATGGTGACCATATTTTCCAAAATGATTCAAGTTTGTTCTATCTACGATAATACCCTTTCACAAATTAAAAATAATTATGTTTGTAGACCTCCATCCAGACTGTACAGATCTTTCTAGCTGTAAATATATCTAATAATAAGTGTCTTTGGAGAGTCTAGTCAAGCCAACAAAATCTAGATGAAACAAGAACATCTGAGGTGGAAAAGACGATCCTTTTTCACAAATGTTTGTAAATGCAGACTGCATGGCCACGTGCTTGATTTTATACACCTGTGGCAATGGGTCTGATTGAAGCACGTGAATTGATTCATTAAATGATGTGTTCCAGTACTTTTGTCCATATAGTGTGAGTTTTGGACAGCTGGATAGAATTTGTTGGTACTTAATAAACATTAATAATAATAATAATTGGTGGATATCTAATGGTGATTACTACTCGAGTGTTCTCGCTGGGAGCATCCATTTTGACCAGATTTGTATGATTTGTATTTCCCTGTTAATTTAATAGCAGCTGACACTTCCTAAACGTGATATTTTGCACTCATGTCTCACTCTGCTTAGGTAAAACACTCTGTACAAAATGGCTGATAAACCTCTAAACATATTCACAGTTGGAAGCATAAAAATGCAAGCGATAGGCCTGACCAGTAAGTCTGGTTCTGGAAAAAGAAATACAATCTCAAACTGACAGTCACTTGTGAAGACTTTGGTCAAAGGACTTGGTACAAACAGTGATTTGTGGAAGTAGATGCCCAGCAGTGTTTTATATTGCTTGATCCCACACAAATCAGGAGCCTGATTAAGTAACACCCGTGTTTTGTCTAAGCTTTGCCTAATATGCTATAATTTGACTAAAGCACCTCTTCTTTTTTTATTATCATCTTAAGAGTTTCATTGCGGCCAAGCGAATGGAAATTGAAGTATGAAATTGTTATTGTATCCTGATAAATCTTTTCAAATTGTCCTTGAGTTGTGATGATAATGTAAAACAGAAAACAATTTGCACCACATCTAAACCACTTTGTTCTAATATTTCACATAGCCCTTTTCAGAAAGGTTGCTCATTCCCTATAGAAACATCTCATAATACTGCATATAGGTGTTTAGAGATCTTTTGTTAATAGAAAGATGTAGCTCCTGTTCTGTGTGACTGAATGTTAACATGGGCCGAGTAGTCACTGAATAGACTTTGAAAACATTGCATACTGAAACAATGCAACTGGCATTTGTGATGGTTCAGTGCAGCACCTGGGCTATTTTACTTTTTGTATGTTCTTTTTACTATTGTGTAAATCTTGACCACTGAGTGCAATATTTGTGGACTTTACATTGTACCTGTAGGTGTGTTTATGTAAGAAGCTGTACAATTGATTTAGGGAAAACTGGTATGAGGGGGGGAATGAAAGAAAACGTAATGGTGATGATCATATTGCACTTTCTATGTAAACACGACATGGCAGCATTTTACATTTAGTAGTAATTTTTTTATTTTTACATTGTTTGTTGAATGTTTGCTTTGTGGTGTAAGTGTTGCTGGTACACACACAGACCACTGTACTGAGCAGAAAGAAATGTTCAGTTAAGCATGTAATATAGACATTTTTGCTGTAGTTTGTTTGTTTGTATATTTAAATTCGATTTATAGAAACGGATGACAGGGCTATCACATTACATTATAAATATGCCAGCAGGTTGGTTGTTTGTTTTTTCCTTTTCTTTGAAGGGTCACAGATATTGTGCATCTTCTTAGATAAGGTTCTTCTGTGGTTGGTGGATGGCATTGTTTCAGTCCTGATGATAAGAATCTCTCAGTGCAAATTGGAATGTCTTGTTCTCATCCATAGACTGCAGACAATCTCCTGTATTGTCAGGAACAAGAGCTATTTCTCCAACAAGGACTGTTGGTTATCTGACATTTTCCAGGAATGTGAGCTAATCAGCCAGTTTCAAATCTTCATTTGGGCATCACACTGGTCTGTTATCCCTTCTCTGAAAAACTGAGGGTGTCCAGCACAAAATATGCCAGAAATGTACAATCCGTAAATTATAAACTTCTCCCCTATAAAATACGCGAGCAGAATGACATTGGTCAGTAGAAAACTTTATATTTTAATAGCCATAAAAGCAAACCACGTTCATTTATACCTTATGTGCACGACATTGTATTTCCATGCGTCTATCCCTTTACGAATGTCAGAATCGGATCTGTTGAATGTCCGCAAAGCTTGGACTGTCTTTTCTCACTCAGACAACCTGGACTTATGGAAGTAGAAACATGCTTTCTATCTCATTCAATGTGTCACATAAATACCAAGGTTTGCTGAAAGCCTCAGGTTTATACTAAAGAGCAACATTTACTTGCCACTGATGATGGAATAAGGGATGCTTCTGATAGACCAACATACTTAGCATCATGTATTTAAAGGCAAACTTGGCTTTACTGCTTGGAATTACCCCTACCAAAACAGTTATTTGGATACTGGCCTAATTGTTTCAGTGACATGTATATGCCGACTATACATATGTGCAGAGCTCAACAAGACTTTAAGAGCAAAGTAGTCAATTTTTGGTGCCAGTCTAGTTATTTTTAGGGATAAAAAATTGTGTGAAAGTCAAAAACAGAGACTTTTTTTTTTTTTTTACGCTGGTTGTACTACTGTACATCACAGAGTTCTGTGACAATGACCAGTATTCAATTTTCTCCACCCATCTGCCAAACTTGTCGAGATCAGCAACAACGTAGCTCATATTTTTGGGGCCCAAACAAGGCACTGATTATTTTGTTGGAACTTGGTGTGTGGCCATTTCTTATTACTTGAGTGATGTTATGCACAGCTGCTAAGGGTACTAAATAGCAGAGACCTGTAAATGCTGTATGCATTTTGCGCTGTGGCTATGTTTTAATCATGGTGGCCTGTCAATGACTGGAACCTCTCCTAAAGCTCCCATGCAGTGTATATGAATAGGGTTACCACCATTTCTTCAGAAAAACACTTGCCTTGCTTCTGTCTCCATAGACTTAACATACCGTACGTAAAATACCGGCCAGGTGGCAACCCTATATATGAATATAAAACCAATAAGCACTTTTTAACTAATAGTGTACATACTATAAGAAGGGGAAAAAAACATAAATTAAACTTTATGCTGTTACAGTTTATGCACCATCATACCAATATTACATGGTCTTATAACTGGGATGTATGTGTGCAAAAGTATGAAAAAGATAATAATGTGCATATTAACTCCTCCCCTCCATGTTCAGCTATTGATTCCCCCAGTCTGAAGGACTCTCGTGAGCGTTTAATGCAGACTACTCCTGCTATGATATTAATGAAATAATTAAAGTTTGTAACGTGGAACACACAAGCCAATTCTTTTCCTCACACGCTCTGTTGCATTCAGGGGCAGCAACACTTTGATTAAGTAAATACAAGTCTCTTTATTGTCCTTTCAGTGTGTAAAAGCTTTATGGTCTCGAGGAAATTACCTTTAAATATCTAGGAAGGAACCAGATTGCAAATAAAAATTCCCCATCGAAAGGTCATCCTTAACAACCGTATCATTATCTAACTCATTGTATTCTGTACGAAGGTCTCAGATTTGGAATACTCGTTGACAAGAGTGTGCTTCTAATATGCAGTATTATGTCTTCCAAATTGGGTTCACTTTTGCAAGTATAGTGGTGGAAAGCTGTTTAACAATAAATGTGCATGCATATATTTTTGATGACATTGCAGTCAAATAAAATGATAGGTTAGGTTATCTGCAGAATTGGAAGCAAATACATAACTTAAGAGAAAAAATGTTGTTTCAATATATCCTTTGTGTCTCCTGTGTATGACCTCATCTGTGACTTGCTATGCAAATTAACTTTTCAATGTGCACTATGTAATTGGCAAATTAAATCAAAAGGCGAGGTCATAAATAACAGATAACATTGTTTTTCTAAATTTGCGTTCAGTTTTTCAATACTTTGTACAGAGCATTTTTCTGTACAGTCACAGTATAAGCAATATTTAGGCGATGGTACTTTTACACTATTGTTGCTCTAATACTAATTATTTTTATCTGGCAACATTGTTCAGTGATGAAACTTCAATATACAGGTTCACTACTCCTCCGAATGTATCATAATGTGTGAGCACAGCAGCAGAGAATACACTTTACATACTGTACATATCCTGTTTGTCCTGCAATTCCCCCCCCCACCCCCCCTCCGGGACATCAATTGTTTTCAACTTCTCTCATATCCACATCAGTCACTGTGGTAAATGACAGCACATTTCCAAGTTTGGCTGCTCTGAAGTGAATTAGGTTTTCATTGGCCTCTTGATGATTATATTAGTGTACAGGGGAGAATAATTGGTCCTACGTCATATCACAGCAGAAGGCTTTCAGTAGAAGGCTTTATTTTGATGAGGAAGCCTTCTCTCCCGGCCAGACTCAAACAGGAGCATCTCGATTTTGTTTTGTCACCATTGTTCTTGTTGTATTGTTTCAATGTGTGTCACGTATTACAATTTCCTGTTAGCTCAGTAGTAGCAAACCTCTGGCACTGGCAAGCTGGGCTTCATGGGAGATGAAAACTGCAACAGGTGAAATACCAAAGATTAGAAGTCACTGAAATAAGTACTCCGAACTGCAGGCAACCAGCAGAGATGTCCATTTTGTATGACCAGACACATGATAAAATGTGTTCACTCAATTTTCATTAAGTCCATTATTTTCCATCGTAATGTATCACAGTACACAGTCATATAATAGGATTTGATTTACTAAAGTTTTGTACCTCTGAGATTGACTAACATTGTTAATACACTGTTCAATTATTTGACATCTTGTTTTAAACTCACTTTCATTGTCTTATCAGTCGTTTACAATTCTGTTCAATCCATTTGTTGCATTTCAGTAATTTTAGATGTTCTAAGTGCCATTAGCTGGTAATGTACAATAACGTAATACTACTTTTGCTGGATTAGGATTTATTGTGATGTTTAAAGGGACTTGTAGAGAATAATGAAATATGATCGATACATTGTGTTAGAAAAAATGAAAGAAAATATATAAAATAACAGAAATCGACGTTTTAAATATGTCTGAGGTGTATCCTGCTTATGACATCACCTTGTGGCTTGAAATGCAAATAATACATTTCCCATTAAAAAGTAGGTTATTTGTAAATCAAGCCACAGGTGATGTCATAAACAGAAGATGCAAAATACATGTTTTTCACCTATTTTAGGCCTTTGCTTGCAATTCTGTTAGTACAATGTATGTATTTTCCATCATTTTTTTCCTATTCTTTACATTCACAGTATAAGCAATGTTTATGTTGACAGTCCCATTAAATGCATTTTTAAGTAGCCTATCCTGATTTAGATTTTTTTTTTGCTGCACATTGTCTTTCCAAAATGTGAGCTATCCAGTCTTTTGAACGTTTTTTTCCCTCTTACCTGTTGGCTCACATACAAAATGGCTGCTTTTATGTTTGTATTTATAAAATGGCCATTAACATTTAAGATGGTTGCTGCTGTTAAGATTCGTAGTTATTTGATTCCTTTTCCGGAAGCTCACACACTGTGAGAAGTATTATATTGGCAGACCTCACCCATTTAAGGGAATAATCCAAAGAATAAGGCATTCTATTTGTGAGCAGTACATATTTTGTTGTCGTTTGATGTGCCATTTAGAAACACACATTTTTATAATGGTTTAAATTGTAGGGCCTACTAATAACTAGAGAATTACAGCAAATTTAAATGGGCATTTTAAAGTTTAGGCCAAAGTAGCAGAGAAGGATAAATTCTCCATTGCAGCTGAATGGGATCATTTTTCCAACTCGTTACTTTGGCCTTAAGTTTGAAATTCACTTCTCAAAAAGTAGAGCAATCACCAGGCTTATTCTCTAAAATCTCTGCCCTACATTTGCATTTATACAATAATCCAACTTGAGTGGCTGCACACACAGGGGAAATCTATACTCTCAAGCCACAATGTAGTGTTCATAACCATTGCATGTTGGTTTACATATGTAACCCTTTGGCAAAGTTTATTGTCAAGCTATTGTTTTTTTTTGTTTGCTAGTGTAAAGTATGGATGTGATTATATGTTTGTTTTTCTTTTCACATTTGCATAGCACTAGGGTTTAGGATTTTGTAGATATTTTTCTATTGATGACTCATTTATTATTATTTTTTTTATAGCAGTTTTATGAAGTTTGTCTGGAACTGAAACCGAAAAAAATCCCCTGTTACTAAACTCCCACCCACTTAGAATATCCCAGTGTCACCTCTTTAGAGGTATTGAACTTGTAGTGATGTTTACAATTGTCACGTTTCAACAAAGAATTTAAGTTTAAAACAAAACCTTTTGGAACTTATTGCATGATCCCAGTATCGTTTATCTGATTTGATGTTAGGAAATAAACAAATTGTTACAGAACCTTTGTAATTTCAGTTTAAATCCATATTAAAATTAGTTCATTTTAATAGAGGTAAATCTGTATAACCTGGTACATGTGTTGATTACATTTGCTGTTTCCATGTATCTGGATTACTCGTGTGGTATCTAGTTGTTGCATATCAAGGTGAGCGAAATCATACACAGTATTTCATAACTTGATTCATTGTAATGTATGCAAATCATTCTGGGTGTCTACTGCATTCTGCTCTCCAAGATTATTTGAAAGTACATTCAATGGACCAAGCAATTCACATGCTGCTAACTCAATGCATGGCTTGCAATGCACAGAGCATGCATCAAAGATTTACTCTATGTAAATATTAATGTTAATTAAAAAGCAATTCTCTATTTGCCTACTTCTTGTAACTGGGAACGCTGGTAATGATAATTATTTGAACAAAGAATCCATGTTAGCCTGGCATGGCTGGCTACACATGCACATCTGTAAGTTCAGAGTCAGGTTATCAGGCTAAAGCATCCAAGGAAATTGAGAAACTTGTGGAAAATTCAGCACAAACCCTCAGCCCTGGAAAACCTTTTCATCAGCTTAATTTTGGAGTCTGTTCACTGATTTTTTTTTATATGAATTCAATTGGATACAATGAGTAATATTCAATAGCTCATGAAATGCAGCCCATTGTTGGCATGACAAGTGGATTTATAGGAGCAATCGAAAAAAAAAAAATACAAAGATAAACTCCTCATCATAGGACGAGTAAAAATACTAAAAATTCCACAGTTCCAGGATCCCTACCTTGTAGTAAGGACAATCCATCAGTGGGGGAAACTGCTAAACCCTTGTGTCGATGGCTGGCTAGATTACCTGGCTTTATCACGGCAGTAGCCACATGTTCCGACGTCCTGTGTTTCCTGTGTGCAGGACATGATCTCACATGCCCTACTTGCTTTCCATTGCATGCTATGTTAATGGGAATGGAGTCTTGCTCTACCATCACATCCCTCCCGCAGGCAGTACTGGAAACTTGTGCACCTACACATAGCCCACTGCCGGCAATCACTGCAAGAGGAAACATATGCCAGCAAAACCATCCGCGTCAGGGATAAAATTCCCCGGTATCCCAGTAGGTCAGTCCCGCACATATTATATTGCCTTCATAGACTTAACATTGGACACAACCCTAGAAAATAATCAGTATCCGCTGAATGGTAAACCTAGCAAGCTTGTGTGCATACAATGCTTTGGTTGCGCTAACAATACAGACAGCACTGTTGTACTGCAATTAGCATGCCCCAGTGAACAATAAACCTATTACAACAATCCACTTGTTTAGCAATTCTCCATGATAAAATGCCTTGAGTAAAACCAATGTGCTGTAACTGAACACCTAATTTCCAAGCTGGATCTCTGCAGTTTCAAGGGTAAGCAGCAGACTTGCTCAGTTTAATTTGTCTTAATTGTAGTTTTGTGGGGGTTTTTTGCAAAAATAATGACCATTCTTCATAGTTTTAGATCCCATGTTACAAACATTTGAATACACAGAACCTCACATTATGTGCTTGGAACAGTCTTTACCAGAAAAGGCCCCAACTTTAATATATATTTGGAGTGTCACACATTGCTTCTAATGTTCTATCATATCTTGGAAATTTTAAAATTATACCACTCACAATGTATTAACCCTGAAAAATCTCCCATCATATAGATTTCATGTGAAGGACAATTAAGCATGTTTATCAGCCCGATAAAAGTGGATTTATTTTATAATGCTGAAAAATGTTTGTTTATACACCAGGCAATCCATTTTCCCTTCATGAATGGCTGATCACCCCAGTTTAGTGCAATTTTTCCTCTTGGGTACTGAGACTGTAACCTTGTTTGAATGGAACCCTCTTTTTGTTCAGGTAGTCTTTTTTTGCAAGGGGGGGGGGGGGGGGAATATTACATGTGTAAGTTTTTTTGCTTGCAAAAATTACAATAGTATATGCTCAATCAATCCTTCAATCTTTAGGCATGATATACAAGTGCATAAGTGATCTTCAAGCTGGATATTGCACAGGCTTTTATCCCTGTGTGATTTGATGCAGGCATTTTGCATAAATCACATTTTTTATATTTGGCTCAAACCCTCCCCAGTGATTACTCTGCATGTTTACAGCAGGTGCAGCACTGATTCTATAGGCACTGGGGATATAAAGGTTTTGTTTCATTTAGTCACTTCCTGTGCTCCTGGAATGGAATAAATTGTGTGGAATCTAAGTGACCTTACTCATGTACACAGTAGGATCTCTCAACTGTGCAACACATCATCACTGATGTGATGCATCACTTTTCATTTGAATGAAATTATTATCATTGGTTCCTGAAAAAAGAAGGAACTTATTTTCACTCTTTCACAGCTAGTGTGGGCAGTCCTAGTTTCTTGCAAACTGCTGTAATTTCACAATTTCATCTAGCTGTAAGTATTTTATATTTTAAGCAATGCAAAATTTAAAACATGGATTTTTAAGGACTTTGAAAGCAAATTAATATGCAGTAATATGTGGAAGATGCATATTGGGCACTAGACAGTCCCTTTAAGCTGTCCACGAACAGGAGAAGTTGGATAACTTAAATAACCTTCCCTATATTTTATCTGTCTGGCACCCCAAGTCCATTTAAATGTTCCAGGACAATCTGAGGTTGAATCTATGGCACAGGTGTCACACCTGGCACTGACAAACCTCTGAGGTGGCAATGAGTATTATGAAAGGAAAGCCACGGTAAATTATGCAATATAATTCATCCTGGTAGCAGACTGGTGGTGCGGACATTAGCAACTAAAAGGCACTGCTTAGGTGGGTGATAAAAAGGTGAAGAGGATGTGGCACTGTTCACCATTCCTTTTGTAGGGTATTTTTAAAGCAGCTACAAACTTCTTATAAACACTGTGCAGGCTTAGACAGCTCTGCAAAAGCTCTGCTACAGTATTACAGCTTATCATGTATCACAGCTGTTAAAGCTGGTCCCTTGATGCGATTACCCTTTGATAATAGCATTGCAACCCAGTGTTTCAGTGAGTGGGTGTTGATATTGTTGGGCTTTGCTATGTGTATGCCCACTAGGTGCACTGAATTGGCTTTGTGTGTGACAATAAATCAATTTGTGACATATGGCTTTCTTATGATAGACCATGTTGCAGTTTTGTTTTTCCAATATGGAATAACCTTGTGCTGTTTGATACAATGATTATAGCTGGCGGTTTTGTTTAAGTGGGAACCCTAATTGTACCTAATTGCTTTGGAATTTTTAAAATGCATTGCATAATACATGAATAAAGAGGTCTCTCTCATCACTGGTTGCATTATTAAATTGGGATTCCTATTGCCCTGCTTCAGCTCTTCTCTGTCCTGCTTTAGCTCAAATTCTGTTGTATGTTCTATATAAAAAATTTCCAGCAACTTTTACAATTTATCTGTAATGTTTTTTATACTGATTTCAGTACTTTTCTATACGTTTACATAGGTGTTTTCGCTTAGACAATTGCACTTTGTTATATAAGGGGTGCAGCTTGCAAGTATTTTGAAGATGCTTGGAGGTAAAATGCATAAGATGTTGCTCTGTCTTTTAATAGCTTTTTCAATACTATACATATACCAGACCCATCTGACATGCATTGTGATGGCACATCATGACCTAATGACCTGTTTTTTTTAATATGGCCTACTGAAATAATATGGTGTAAAGAGGGCAAGCAAGTTTGGCTGTCCATCTTGACAAAAAATGGTTAATTTTCATAGTGGTAAATTTAGGGGATTAGTTATAAAAGTCAGTTCTGGGACAAAGTTCTAAAAGCTGTTTAAATGGCAGGGACATTCCATTTGTTCCCATGGCAACTGCTCCACTTTTATAACTTTGCTCCAGAATTTATTTTCTAGTAACCCTGAGCTCTGATGCAAAACAGATAACTTTGTGTGCTTTATTCGTGAAGGGGGGAATTGCAGAGAATTGACAAGGCATTTGCAAACTTAAGGCAAAAGTAGCAGCGTTGGAAACATTCTCCAATTCAGACTTTATTTTGAGCTAAAGTTTCCATCTTTTTTTTAAATAAGGCCCAGTGTTAGGTTCCTATCAGTGACTGAGCACTTGACAATACTGATCTGTTTAAGAGTTAAACCGTATTTCAGTCAACCAAGCTTAAGAATTTTACATAACAATTTCCCATACGACACAGAAGATTTTTAACAATAAAATGCATCAGATTTTTTGTACAAACTGTGTAATTGGTAAGGTTGTTTTTCAGTCCTTAGAGCCCAATTTAAATAAGTAGTTGTGCTCTTTCCGTATGGTAATTATGGTGCCATCATTAGTCATACAAGTAAATGCAAGTAGTTGAAAGCTTTTTTTTTTTTTTTTTTCTTCAGTGTTTAAATGTAAAATATATTTTTCAAATCTCTACATGAAAGACACAGTGGATTTGAAGGTGACTAAATCTAAAAAAGCCAATTACATGTAGCTGCCTGTACCTGTGGACGTTGGCAGTGCCTTTATTAATGCTACTTTTAGTTTAAAAAAAAAAAACACAAAAATTTGCATTTTTGTGTGGAATTTGAAAAACTTCAAAAAATGGATCTCACTGACTGAAAAATGCCAAGGAATAACAATAATAATATTCTGTAAATTTCTATTCTAAGGGGTAAAAAAATACTTTTGAAATAAAATGGAACATAAGAGGAAAAGTCAAGATTGTTTTGCAAAACCGATTGTGAGTTTCTGTTTATTTAGCGTTTTTTTTTTTAAATTGTTGGTGTTTTTATCAGGCTTTAGCAATTTTTAATAGTGATGCAAAGATAATGCAAATGTGTGAGATGGAAAATAAAAATTAAAAATAAATGTAATTATGAGAAGACAACAAAAATGTCTGCTCTTTTATTAATGTCAGAAGTCTGATCTCAGGACTTATACAATTTTCAATATTACTGCAGTCTGAGAGTTCATACTGTTTTTGTAGCCAGCAGATATTTGTGGATTGTATTTAAAAATAACTTCTAGTAAGTGAGGCTAAATTACCTTTTAAAAGTGATCCTGTAATGCAGCACGGGCATGGCAAGTTCAACTTCACATCATGAGCTCAGTCAACTTATGTTCTGATTCTGTGGTACACCCAAACAACACAAATTGGGTTCACCATAAGTACTTGTGACACAATAAGTCAGTCTGTAACATGGATAACACTTTTTTTCTTAATTTTTTTTTTTTTTTACGTGGAGGGCCGCACACCATGCAGAAGCTTGGATTGGAGACTGGCATTATATATTTCATGAGACTATACAATAGAACCTGTATGCTGAATAAAACATCCTGTTGTGTATTACTCACATAAGATTAAGGTGATGTTGAATTTAATTACCTTGTGGACCTCAACTTTTCAGGTTAGGGTTATGCTTGTTTTTGACAGGGAGAAGACATTCCCCACAGTGGAAGAAGACCCTTTATATTTGCAAACCGTGCTTATCTGTAATGTTTCCACTTGTGTCTCAGAAGTTTGGGTCTTTATTTTTTTTCCTGAGTGGGAAAAAAACAAAAAAAACAATAAAAGTGTTAAGATGGATGGTTTTGTTTGTCACTCCTCTCCTTACATTGTTTGTGACCCCTTGGAGGGGTTAGGAATAGTCTACAAGGGATGTGCATTAAGAAAGTTAAATAGTGGCATCTTTTAAGAGCTGCTAATTTCTCTTCATGTATGCAGCACGAGAGCTCAGGGAAGTAAAGTGCAAAATGTGCTGCCCGATATTTAGCTCCCTGACAGGATTTCCTCATTTATTTTAAATCAAGCTTGGAGATTTTTAGCGAAGGAATGCTATGAGGAAGGAGGAGGAGGCGGGGAGTCTGTACGAGAAAAATAAATTGGCTTGGTTAGCAGAAGGTTTTCAGATATGCAAACAATCTCTTTATAGCTCAAATTGATGAGGTATCAGATTATATTACAGTTGCTTCAAGGTTTAATTAATTGGCATCCAACAAATTTGCAACTTTGGGGGGGGGGGGGGGGGAATCAACTTCCTACTTACAGGTTGAAAACTATTTTATTGCCATGTGTTCATACTCTGATTGGAAACTGTAGCTTTAGTAGTATTCATTTATACAAATTATGCATGTCAAGTAGAAGACTTTAGGTTGTTTATTCCCTCTTCTTGAAGAAAATCTCAAATGCCACCTATAAAATATTGTTACACAATGGTTGTAAAATCTTAGGGGAGAGATTATGCCAGATCTGCCTTGTAAGATCTATTCTCAGGTCTGTCAGTCACACACAATCTAATATGAGTATAGTGTTGCGCATTGTGTTTATTATTTCAACATTCTCCTCATTGGGTGAGATCCCTGAAAACACTCATCTGCACGTTGATGGATATATGGAATGGTTTTGCTCGCTCTTGAGAAGGTCGGACAGAAGAGTCTGTTGGGGACCTTTGCTCAAACCCACATTTGGTTTCAATACAAAACTGTTTTTTCTAGTAATAATGCTGGTTAGCCATTTTGGCAGCAGGCCAAACAAAAGAAAACCTATACAAAAGGAGGTTATAAAAACAAAATGACGAAACAAAGACATTAAAAACAACACACCCATTCTTTATTAAATGCTTTGAATATAGAGACAAAACCTATTTTGGAAAGAGACATTATTGCTACATGCAAAACATACCATTTTCTTTGCACAGCACAACTACCGTATAAGAACTGATCAAATCCAGTCATCCTACCAAGCGCCTATGCTGGCGACTAGATCAAGGCGGGTTGCTTCTCTCACATGATGTGTCTGGCTCCTGTTTCTCATGTGAACGGTCTATTAAACTTTCTGTAAAAAACAAATAGGTGGTTTAAAATGTAATAAACTGTAATGACCAGCAACATACTATTAAAGCATTGGATGGATCTACTGACGTGACAAAAGCAAAACATATCTGGTTTATATAATGTCTTTAAGGAGTTAAAGAAATAGATGTTTTGAGACTTCTTTCTATACACGAAGACCAGGCACCGCAATGTTCTGACATTTGTGGTGTACAAAAGCATATGGGAATCACTTTATTAAATTGCCCCGCAGTTGAAATCTATTTAAAACTCATAAAGTGAGTTTGGCTTTTATTATGTGTAAATTGAAGAGTCGAGAGGAGTGTATGTCTGTTTCAGAAATAATTATGATTTGTAAATTTGATTTTGTCGTTTACTGTATAATAATCCTCCAGGGGTCATCAATGAATTGAACAAAGCATGTCTGAGCTGTGCTCGTAAACAAATCGACACCTTCAAAGCGTAGTTTTTTTTCCGTCTTAATAATTTTTCCAATTTGCAAATTAAAGAGTAATAGGAGGGAGGGAGATCAGATTACACAAATAGCAAAGCCAAATTACAAAACAGCTTTAAACAAGGAGAAATGCAATAACCAACTCTCCTTATTGTCCAGAATAATATAACTTCCTTTACGTTCTTATTTAGATGTTGAATTTCATTCGGAAATAGGCGAAGCGTGAAATGGTTTCTTTCTGATGCAGGAAGCCTAAGCTCTTTGTATTCCATTATTGCCACAGCTTACTTACATAGTTACATACTAGTTGAGGATAAAAAAAAAAAAAAACGCTTGCGTCTGTCAGGTTCATCCCTTTTCCTATTCCTATATGTCAGGTTTGACATAGTCATCAAAGTGCAATAAGTCAGATGAGCTGCATGTTCTGTCATGACATTCAATTGGATGGTGCTCTTTTGATTTTCTATTTTGTTGACTTTTGGTGGTACTTTAATTGTTTATACTATTCCATTTTATTGGTTAACACAAAAGGTTTATTTGCGTTATTCAATGAAAATCATCAAAGGTTTACGTGCAGTAACTCTTTATGTAGTTGTTCTACTTTTTGAGGTCAAACTAAATGAACAATTAGATAAGAAGCAGAGTAATCACATTTAAACAGACACCAAATATACCGTATCCATGCATCAATGATATTGCAAAATATGTGGCCTCTAGCTTAAAATAGAATTCAATTGTAAAGTTATCAAGAAGTAAAAGTTAATTATTGTTTACTAGTCGTGGGTACATGTGTATATTTCTAAAGTGATTCAGCAAGTTTCAGTGTATCTTTACTGACTTGTATGCATTTTATTTCTTTTATACATTTGATGTGCGATTGTCTTACTCCCAGTTAGAAAGCGATGCTGTTTTGTGCAGGTAGAAAACTTTGCAACTAGTCCTGGTGAAATCTGAGGTTACACCTTGCTGTGATAGCTGGAAGCATTTGTTCTGTGTAGTGTGGTCAGTCCGTCTGTGCTCAGTAAAACATTGTGTGCCAGCATGCAGAGTGCCTGCTTGAAGTGGTTTGAAGGGAATGAAAGCAATGTTGCAAGGCATAGTCTGTGCTGTGCAAATTACACAAGGGATGAAAGAAAAGGATGAGCAAAAATGAATAAAACAAAACACAGACCAAAGTAGTATTACAATATTTGTGCAATTAGACTGCTGTAGTAGTGGGCAGTATTTTGGGAAATGCAGGTTTTTTGATTGTTTTCCCCCTCCAGATAGAACATCTTGTAGCCCCCAGACAAGGTTGGGGAGGGGCAATCATGACAGGGTGCTGAGGGGATATGTTCGGCCAATAGTGGGAGTTAGTGGGAGGAGTTGGGAATCTATAAAAGCTAGGAACAGGTAGTGGGGAGCCATTTTAGGGAAAAGTTTTCCCCTACCTTGTTGTCCCACCCACACTCCCTAATTGTTTGGTTGAAAGCCTTTATTTATTTACATGTCACAGCGTTGGCGGAAGCTTGCAGAGTATCCAGGATGGTTAATTAAGAATGGATTGGGGAGAGTCAATCAGGACTCTGGTGGGAGGTTCGAGGGGAAAGTGGTACCTCGAACCTCAGGTATTGGGGGCATTGGTATATGCCCAGAACATGGACTTATTCGGCAGCCACCTGGATACTCATGCATGCTTGGTCGGTTTTTATGTTACATGGAATGTTATCTTTTAGTCATTGAATAATAGGGATATATATGTGTGGAATGTATATATATATAATGAAATGCAATGACTATTTAAATAAAGTGCTGTGGCGGTTGTTTTACCCCACAGTCTGGTTTTAAGTTCAGTTATTTCTAGGCAAATACATATCCCCAATGATAGAAGCTACCATGTCATGGCTTTCTCTGTACAGCAGGAAAAATATCACCCCTTTTGTCTACAACATCATTTTTACTTTTCTAGAAAGGATCTTCTGTTGTAGAACAGTTGAATATCCTGCAGCCTTTCATTACTGGTGTATTTAAAGTAATGAGTGATAGTCCAGCAGCAGTAATACATTCTCATACTGCCCACCCTTTAGCTTTGTTTGTCTGTAATTATAAGATTTCAGCATTGAGAAAGATAGATGGATTGCCTCCAAAACCCACACTTGGAACTTGCATTGAGCAGTCTTTTTGAGGGGAGTAAATGGGAGTATGTAATAGATCCATATACCCCTAACAATATGGTACAGCCAGTTGGGACACAAGGAAGCGGTGCTTTGGATGGGGCATACACTTCTCTAACATTTTGGGTTGGCATCCAAAAACACATCCGCAACTGAGCCAGTCAATGACACCTGGATGACTGCATTGTCATGCTGTGTGTCAGCGCTGTTTAACCACGCACATGCACTATGATTGCGTAAGCAGTCTTTTAACTCCTTGAGAACTGCGATAGTGGGACAGAGGCTGACAAGTCTGAAAATGGTTAAATCTTGGTTTATGCTGGCTGTGCTCACTTTTTATTTGTGCCCGGAACACATTTTTATTTAAAAGTTTTTTTTTCTTTTTTTGAACTTTCATTGTGAAACACTATAATACAGTGTTGAGGCATAAGGTGGCACTTCATAATAAATGATATTAACAGGTTACACATCTAACAACATTGCCCAAAGCATGTGCTTTTCTCCCTGCAAAGTATGAGTACATCTGACACCCCTGAGAAGGCAATCCTAGGGCACTCAAGTATAAAACTACTGGATCTGCTAAATGAATACAGCTTTAATGTGCCTATGAAACAAAGAGCAGCATCAGACATTTCTGATTAAATTGAATCAGAGAGGTTTCCATTTGATTTTGCATTGTGTAAACATAGGCTTATGTTAGCTGTCTGCATCTATGCAGTACTGGCTTTCCATAAGCAGTAAAACGTTCTCTGCCTTTAGGGTGTGGTTGTGTCAGTCGCAACCCAGAGTTCCGTGGGGTTCTGTCTGATTAAAAATGATTTGCAAGGGTTGTTCCCTCCTCAAAGGACAATTAAACTTGTATTTACAAAACATGTCCTCCATCTTCCAAGCAAACCTGATATGTATCGTAATAGATATACCCAGGTTAGCACTTTGCGGTGTCTCACAGATAAGACGCAACAGGTCTGGAGTTTGGCATGTTTGAACAGCCAAGCACAGCGGGGGCTCAACCAGCTGATCTGATCGGGGTCTGAATGTAGAGTTGTTTTCTCTCTGTTAGTGAAGAAGTAGATCCTATTTTTTTGCATGGGATCAGCAAAACTGTTGTGACAGGTGTGTGTGGAATTTGCACCTTGTGACAAAATCCAAAACATTTTTGGGATAAGGGATGCTCAACCTGTAATGCATTTCTGTGTAAAACAATTATACATTTTAGACTCCAGTGCTTGGGATTCTGGGAGCCATGATGCTCTGGCTTCTGGGGATTTGTCAAGGCTTTTACATACTATACCTTACATATTTTTCTTATTTATTTATTGTTAAGACTTCTTTTAATGCCTTGGCACTTGTGAAAATCGCAACCTTGTGGTCTTGGCAAATTGAAAGGAATACAAGACTAAAAAAACAAGTGTTCAGAACAGACTGCCTGATAGTGATATATTGTTATGTGTCACAAGAACACTCACTTCAGTTCTCATCCATTGTGTTTGACTCGCTGCATTGGAAATTCCATGAAAGCTGGAAGTATGAGCTAGAAGTATCACTTTAACAGTGGCTGCTCGCCGAAGCAGAAAGCTTCATTCTGCATGCTGTGTTCAAGTGTTCGTTTTGTACTGGCGCATGTAATACAATTAGTTCATGAGATTCTTTGGATGGACTTGAGATCCTTTGAAGTAAAACACCACTGGAGAATAATCATGCTGTATTAGAAGTGAATGGTGTTTTTTTTTGTTTGTTGTCTTAATAAAATTGTCTAAAAGTCAGTGACCTTTTGAGAACATGTTTCCTCTACTTCCCCTGGGGTTTTTTTTATCACTGAATCTAAATAGTATAGGTAGTATTACAAATTTCTACTTAGTCGCCAGCTCTTTATGCATAATTTCTTGCACTTTGAGTCATAAATAACTTTTTTCCTAAATCCATTTCACTGTCATGTTTGTGCCACTAATGTCTCCCTAAATTACTTGCGTAATTTTTCTTTAAATCAATTCTGTGAGTATTTAAATAGGTCTCCTGATTTTCCTAAAAGCCACTTGAAATGAAGTACCCCTCCAAAATCCGTATGTACAAATGCAGAGGAATTGGTATTGATTGAAGTGTTCTAAATGGTTTTCCTCTCTCTCTAACAGGTTATATTTGAAGCTGAGGCCTCAGGCGGGAGGGGAACATACATCGCAATTGATGACATCCAAGTTTTGAGCTACCCTTGTGGTAAGACCAATTCCGACAAACTAACACTGTTTTTATTATTATTGTTGTTGTTATTATTTATTGTCCCCTTGCTGACGCACATCCTTATCCCTGGCACTAATTGTGCATCCTGTCATGTGTAATATTTACACTGCACATTTCTCGAAACAATGCTTTGAGGACAATGCTGGTTAAACCCTCTTTTGTTTGCCATTCCATGCAGAAAATGATGCGCTTGCAACATTAATTACTGTCTAATCTCAACTGTGAGGAGGGAAAAAGAAAGACCTTAGTAAATGAGTGCTAATCCTTAATTAAAAGAATAAATGCATTATTTGCGCTAGCTCTTAATTGGTTAGTTTCAGTCAGGGCTGTGCTGTTAGACACCTTAATGAAGATACAGCGTGCACACTTCTTCTAATGTGGCCCTGGGGACTCTCTCTTCTCTTATCAATCGAATTGTTCCTGTGACTCAAAATATTATACAGCAATACGTGTTCTCATCATGTTTCTTAAGGTGCATTGCCATCTTTTACTGCTAAAGGAGGCCAAGAGTTCACACTGATCCCAGATGTGCTGTGTGTAAACAGATTCACACTGGGACTACAGCTAATTTAAAACTGTACAAACATTGCACACAGAAAGCATATGATTGCTGGTTATCCTCTTTGTGAAACGCATGGATCCAGAAGGATGCAACTAATTAAACATAACATTATGATGGGTGAAGATGGTAGAGCAGTGAATGTAAACACATGTACATATGTATAGATAACATCAAAATAGACGATATACTCAGGTTAAATATCTGTAGGTACACGTTCAACTTTTCCCCCATGCACTTTCTAGATTTTCTTAGTTGACTTGGTGTGAACAGTTAAAACACTTTATCTACATCATATGTTGTTAGAAAGTATTTGGCAGTTTCTAATCATCATTAGTGTGTGAATAATCCTTTTCATTTCATTCAGATTTTCTTCCTTTTCCCTTTTTTTTTTTTTTTTTTTTTTATCTCTTACCAGAAATCCACAATGTCCAAGGTGTGCACACCCCTATGTATAGCTAAATCCCCCTTTTTATTAATTAATGTAGTGGATATATTGTAGTGGAACATTTTTTTGTAAAAAACAAAGGTTGTACTTCAGGTTGGTATACACATGCAATCTATATGTTTGCTGGTAAAATACATAGTCATAAACTATATTTTCCTGAAGCTTGTTTTCGCCTCTTTCAAAGTAGTCTGTGGATGTTATAGGGTGGCATATACATCAGCTTGTCCGCGAAGCCTTATGGGAAGTTGATGTCACTATTTTTGATGTCAGGCCAATATTTGCTTAGTACATAAACTGTGGACATAGTTTAGAGCTCTTAATCTCTATGGCATACAGGTGATTTTGTGCCTTAGGCATAGTATGGGTGAAAAATCTTACTAATAACTTTTATCATGTCATGTCCCCAAGAACGGTCAGCTATAGCGTTTCCTATAGGATGGTACCTACTCGGGAGGGGGCATCAGTCAGGTTTTGCTCACTGTAATCAATATTACATTACATCAACATTTATTTGTACAGCGCCACCAATTCTCGAAGCGCTTGGTACAGAGCAAAGAAAGGAACTACATACTAATTTAGACAAACTAGTACAGACTGGTACATGAGGTAGAGAACCCTGCTCGTAAGCTTACAATCCAGAGGAGACCTATCCATTAACCTATCGGACTAATCTCATACCTCCTCTGCACGAGGAACATAGAAAGCATCATAGGCCTCCTCAGTTGGCTGGTCTCCCTGTAGTTCCACTGAGCTAGGGACCCACATCTGGGCTTATCCTGTTATTTATGGAGAAAATAAAAGACGTGTAAGCGACATCTCACTGGGAACAATCACTTGTTTCATGTTTGCTAGGAATTAGCCAGAGCAATGCATCCAGAAAATGTGATTCTCTGTAAAGTGGTATTAGTGATCGTTATTATTCTAAATACATATAACATTTTACCATGAAGATCATGGTATTTCTAAAAACAAAATCTAGTTTATAAGGGAGGCTTTAATATTTTGATTTCCTCAAACTTTCTAACTTACAAATATTTGTCAATACAGATGCTTTGCAGTTGACCAAATGCATAACTTGAGGGTTTAATAGACCTGGACATGCTAGGTATTAAACAATATCCCCTTAGTCATTTATGGAAAAGCAGGGACATCAGCTGTGACATGCCAATAAGTGTGCTTCCAGAATGATTATCTCTATAGAGCAGCTAGCAAGATTAGGTTGTCCAGGTGTCAAGATAATAAATGAGAAAGTTATTATCCTCATCTGTTGGCATAAGTAGTGTCCACAGTATATTTAGTCTATGGGTGTTTGTGCAAAAGTATAGATTCCCCATTCTATGTCTATTGACTTTAGAATAGAACATCTCATCCATTACAAGTCTCCTACTCATCACTTTCACTGACATTGAAGTTTTAATAGATCTGAGGTTATGTACAAACATTTGGTAGCGTGCAATTAAATGAAGACGTTGTCCACTTGCACTTTATGTAAATGCACTGACGACTTGGCATGGGCCTACATATACTTATCAGACTTATACAGAAAAAAAATGCAAACATGAAGCAGATAATTATTTATCTTATTAAGAAAGTATTTCTGTTGTCAGGTTATCTTAATTACCACATATCTGTATCATTTCTGCATAAAAAAATAGGTCATCTGGTTGTGCTTGATGCCTTTCCTAAATTGATATTAATCACATATTTTTTTTATACTAGGTAATTAGCCACGCCATCTTCAAACTCCTCCATAATCAAACAGTTACCTTTATAAAGAACATTCTGTAAGGTTTTCTCCAGAATGTCTCATAAAGATACATGGGTACTAAGGTTGGCAGCCGCACATGGCAGACTGGTAAAAAATTGGCTTGAACCAATGTTAGATCTATGGAGACAATAGCATGGCTGGCATGTTATACTAGTGTCTTCCTAACAGCACTCCGGCTTTTACAGATAATCATTGTAGCTTAAGCAGAGTGCACAACTTTTGGACAGTTACATAGTGTATATATATATATATATATATATATATATATTCATGCATTTACATATAATTACATTGATCACTTTTTTGTCTTAACCTATACAGATAAATCCCCTCATTTTCTGCGACTGGGAGACGTTGAGGTAAATGCTGGTCAGAATGCTACATTCCAATGCATTGCTACCGGGAGAGATGCTGTGAACAACAAGCTGTGGCTTCAGGTAAGTTACACCCAACCAGTATGAATGGAAAAGTGAGACAGAACATTGTTTTATGTTCACACTTTCCAATTTAGTTTTTGTTTTTTAAATGTGAAATGTAGTTATTTATGCCAATATGTCTATATATTATATCAAACAATAAATATAATATGTCTGCTGACCACACTCTCTCTCCACAAAGGTCCATAGTGTCAGCACTAACAACTGAAGTCACCTATATTGACAAATGCCCGGGTGCCAATCCGTCATAATAGATACAGTCCAATATAGAAAAAGACATTGCACTCACAGGTTTTGAAAAAGTAGAAAATGTGGATTTTAATAACTCAATTCATCGGAATAACATGCAACGTTTTGTTTTATATGTTACTCTGTTATATGTTACATACATACATACATACATACATACATACATACATACATACACACACACACACATACATACATACACACACACACATACATACATACATACATACACACACACACATACATATACATACATACATAAATACATACATACATAAATACATACATACATAAATACACACATAAACCTAAACAGTTTTTGCTCTATCCCCTATACCGTGATTTTGCTTTTAACCCGTGGAGGAATCGGGGCACCGGATCTCACGCCTGCAGTAATGCAAAAGTATAGCGAGATCTCGGTACGAACATCGCAATCCCGCTTAGATCACAATGTTAATCCGTAGATCCCAAACCCCGCTGGAGCTGGATGGAAGATGGCCAAATTGGGTCATGAGAGTAGTTCTAATAAGACAAACCATTATAGAAATGTCATGTGAAACCAGCGTGGATTTGATTTTAATTTAAGTCGATTTAAATCACTAACTAGATTTTTAAATGTAAATACTTATGCTGTTATATGCTTTAATATTTGGAAAAAACATTTCATGTTTAGGATAACTTGTCAGATTAATAAAACAGCTGTATCAGAACAGACTTTAGTTTAATAGGTTAATCACTCATATTTGGAGAACTACTTCTTTTATTTAACTAAAACAATATTATTATATAGAAAACATATTCTTGCATTTGCTTAAACATCAATGTTTCTTAACTGAAGTGGTAATGTGTTCTTTGTTTGTACACAGATTGGCATAAGCACAATGGGATTAGGTCTTTTGCTGAACTGTGTTTATTTTATAGCATTTTTTACTGTGGAAAAACTGCCTGTTACCTCAGCTTGGATAACTTTTGAATTATTTTAGGACGGAATTAGTTTACTAAAAATATAAATACTTTTTTCTTGGTACTATGATTTTTTTTTTTTTTTTTTTACACCTTGTAAGAACATTTGGAAGAACTTTCTTTTTTGATCTATTTTACTTCTGTAAAACATTATTATTTTCCCTCTAACCCACAAGTCATGTCTTAAAAGATAATTTGTCTTTTGCATTCGTTTCAGTGAAAGAAGCTCATGATCACTGCTCCTTGAGCAGCTGTGCAGCCTCCCCCTTTATATTGTCACATGTCTGATAGTTCTCACTGGAGAATCTTTGACTACTTCAAATACAATGAAACCATCACATTATTCTCCATGTCTCATAGGAAAGATGGCATATGTTAATAGATTTGCAGAGAGCTACGTAATGTAAAGTTCTTGCCAACTCTATATCAAGCCATTCATCCATCCCTTCTATTCTTCTCTGAGGTCTGCTGTAACGCACCTGAATCATATCATATCTGGGAGCCGTGCAAGAGCAATCTGCTCTGTTTCCGTTTAACTGCAGAAAGATCCCTAGCGGATGATATGAAATGTGATTGCTCAGTACACAAGAGCTCTTTGGCTGTTGGAGGAGCAGGCTAGCATTCATTCCTCTTGACAGCTGCGAGTTCCATCAGGTTCGAACAATTAAAGAAGGGAGGACACACTAGAGAATAACATTTAATACAAACTTGGTCTTTTCTACTCAAGTTTTTAAAAGTAGCCTTTACGTTGTCACTTTAACATATTTACAAGTCATAGCTGGCTGGCTCCTGGCACTATTGTAATATCATACTACTTTCTAGTGTTATTAATGCTCTTGGATTATTTAAATTTTTAGCTGTTTTTTTTTTTGTTTTGTTTTGTTGATGTACTGAGCAAGGGACATGACAAGGTGAAGTAGGAACATTAGTAATAATAAAACCATTCTATAATGTGGTTTTAAAAATACATTGGTTATTAATCTTGCTGTCAAAATTAATATATTGATCACCATAAATCCTTCCCCTCCTTTTATTTATATTTTGACATTTCTGTCTGCCAGCACCAATGTTCCTTAGTTTTCGGTCTAGTTTTATAACAGTGTTATAGAGTCGTTCCATTTTTTGGCGAATGTTTTGGGCTATAATAAACCTGTATATACTGAATTCAAAGGAACGGTCACCCTTGGTCCAGACATTGTAGTTCGTCTTACACATATATATTTGTATAGTAGTTTACTACATTTGCTAGCAAATTGTCTAGCACAGTGTATATAAAAAATGTTTTGCTCGCTATAAAGTGATAACATGCAATTGTTGCATGGACAGGTACACTTTAAAGTGTGTTACTTCCACTTGAAGGCTCATAGTGAATCATAAATACACAATGCTAAATAATATTTTACATATACTGTTTAAATTGCTACAGCAGAACTGAATATTAGGGGGACAAAAAGTGATGCAGCTGAGGTACAATAGGTTACACCATCAGAAGCATTTGATTTGGCATGGAATGGACTTGCTATGATCACATAGTTGCCAACATTCAAACTGTATGTGGACAGTCTCGATCTTTATGGTCTTCTCCCACCAAAAGTGGAGCCATCTGTGTACCGCGAGCTCCGTTGTGCTCCAGCGGCTTTCTGAAAAACAAGCAAACAGAAATATTTAAGCTACTGCTGTCTTTTAAGACATGGATGACTTAACCAGGTGTTTTATCCCCCGATTGGACGGGTACAGGGAAGGTGAAAGCATACGATGATACGGGAATATGATCATAATGGTCCTGTGAGTTGCATCTCTATCCAGATTTCATAGGCATGAGAACAGACACTTGGCTAGTGCCTGCTTTTATTTTCTGATCATGTGATTACACAAGCTATGTTATTCTAGCCTAATAGATTTCAAATGACTGCTACCAGCAGAGCCAAGTGTTGCAGGGACTGAATATGCAGTATGACTGCATGGGTTAATTTTTTATTAACAGTAATTACTTAGTTTACCATAGTTGTTTTTTTTTAACTGTTATATTCCTCCACCCACTGCTTTAAGTTTTTCCGCTCTCTAAGGCTAAGCAGCTGGTACTCTGGAACTCTTCCAGATATAACAGACTTCACTTAAATCTGGAGATATGTGATATAATCACAGTATACTCACAATATTCCATTATCAAAACCACGAGGCTCCCTTAAAGTGATTGTAAAGTGTTTATTCCTGAAAGATTGGCAATTTTCTCAAACTGTTCTCTTTCAGACAGACCAACTGCTCTTTGAAATTGAAATGCTCAGTTACTTTCACATCTAAGACAGGTAGACTGCAATACAGATTAAACCGAGAGAAATATGGCGTATACGGATATCCTGAAAATTTTCAGTTTGCAGTTTTTTTTTCCCTTTTTATTTGTGTGTTCCATTCATCATACTTCACTACATTTGAAATGGCCAAAGACAGATGCCCGGTTTTAAATAAGTGTTTATGGACATGACCTTAAGAAAGTTACAATCTATAGACAAGTATTGATGTAATCAGCTCAGACAGTTAGAACAAAACATATATTTTTTTACCCAAACTAATGTATAAAGACATTAACTGTAGTTTAAATACACATTACTTTGAATCGTATGTTTTGAAATCAGAAAAAAAAAAACAGGTTCGAATCTTCCCCATTGAAAGTAATGGGAGGCGTAATGATTAAAGCTATTTTTGAGACAAAGTCAAACTCGTTTGCCAAATTTGACGTAGTCAAAGTGAGAGTGAGAGTATGGGGGGAGGGAGGGGGGAGAGAGTATGGGGGGAGGGCGGGGGAGAGAGTATGGGGGGAGGGAGGGGGAGAGAGTATGGGGGGAGGGAGGGGGAGAGAGTATGGGGGGAGGGAGGGGGCAGAGAGTATTGGGGGAGGGAGGGGGCAGAGAGTATTGGGGGAGGGAGGGGGCAGAGAGTATTGGGGGAGGGAGGGGGCAGAGAGTATTGGGGGGAGGGAGGGGGCAGAGTATTGGGGGGAGGGAGGGGGGAGAGAGTATTGGGGGAGGGAGGGGGCAGAGAGTATTGGGGGAGGGAGGGGGCAGAGAGTATTGGGGGAGGGAGGGGGCAGAGAGTATTGGGGGGAGGGAGGGGGCAGAGAGTATTGGGGGGAGGGAGGGGGCAGAGAGTATTGGGGGGAGGGAGGGGGCAGAGAGTATTGGGGGGAGGGAGGGGGCAGAGAGTATTGGGGGGAGGGAGGGGGGAGAGAGTATTGGGGGGAGGGAGGGGGGAGAGAGTATTGGGGGGAGGGAGGGGGGAGAGAGTATTGGGGGGAGGGAGGGGGGAGAGAGTATTAGGGGGAGGGAGGGGGGAGAGAGTATTGGGGGAGTGGGAGAGAGGGGGGAGAGAGTATTGGGGGAGGGAGGGGGGAGAGAGAGAGAGAGAGTATTGGGGGAGGGAGAGAACCAGCATTGGCAAGAAATTCATTTTTTTTATATCATAATTTTTATTAAATATGAAAAAGCAATTTACATGTGAATATATACAAGTTAAACTTTTTTCCTATAGCAGGTGTCCTCAAACTTTTTAAACAGGGGGCCAGTTCACTGTCCCTCAGACCGTTGGAGGGCCGGACTATAGTAAAAACAAAAACTATGAACAAATTCCTATGCACACTGCATATATCTTATTTTGAAGTGAAGAAACAAATCGGGAACAAATACAATATTTAAAATTAAGTAAAGTTAAATCAGCAAACTTACCAGTATTTCAATGGGAATAGTGTGCCAGTCAGATGCCCAGGAATATTATGCCAGTCAGAGCCCAAGAATATTATGCCAGTCAGATGCCCAGTGATATTATGCCAGTCAGATGCCCAGTAATATTATGCCAGTCAGATGCCCAGGAATATTATGCCATTCAGATGCCCAGGAATATTATGCCATTCAGATGCCCAGGAATATTATGCTAGTCAGATGCCCAGGAATATTATGCCAGTCAGAGCCCAGGAATATTGTGCCAGTCAGATGCCCAGTAATATTGTACCAGTCAGATGCCCAGGAAGATTATGCCAGTCAGATGCCCAGTAATATTATGCCAGTCAGAGCCCAGGAATATTGTGCCAGTTAGATGCCCAGTAATATTGTACCAGTCAGATGCCCAGTAATAATGTACCAGTCAGATGCCCAGGAATATTATGCCAGTCAGATGCCCAGTAATATTGTACCAGTCAGATGCCCAGGAATATTATGCCAGTCAGATGCCCAGGAATATTGTGCCAGTCAGAGGCCCAGGAATATTATGCCAGTTGGATGCGCAGGAATATTGTGCCAGTCAGATGCCCAGGAATATTGCCAGTCAGATGCCCAGAAATAAAGTGCCATTGCAAAGCTCGTTATACCTCCCTCCTCCCCCGCATCCCCATCACTTACCTCCAGCTGCTGTGTCCTCGGCCGGACGTCTTTCGCAGAGTTTCCCTCCTGCACAGGGGAGGGAAACACAGTCACCGGATCCGGATGTGACGTGATGTCACATCCGGACGCGGTGATATATATATATTTTTTTTTACTTCTTTCTGCAGCCGCATCCGATGCGGCTGCCTCAAAAATAGAAAAAAAAGGTAAACAGCGGGGAGCGGGGGGTGCCGGCACCCCCCGCGGGCCATATTAATGTCGGCGGCGGGCCGCATGTGGCCCACGGGCCATACTTTGAGGACCCCTGTCCTATAGGGTAGTCTTTTATATTCAGGGTTTTAGTTTATTTCCTAAAGGAATATCCAAAGTTTGGAGGGTCGTCTTATATTCGAGCAAATACGGTAATTGTTGTTACTCTTTTCACATAAGTGGTGTGAATTTTACTCTGTGCGGATTGTGATTGTTATTTTTGGTATACTGTGTACAGTTTGTGGTAGGTGCGTAGAGGTCGCAGTACACAATATACATTGTTTATATTGAGCGTTGTATTCACTCTCTGTTTTCTGAAGGATTCATTTGTGTTCACTGCTCTGATAAAGAAATAAAGAAATGCTACTGATACTGCAACACAAGAGATAAAAAAGACAGTTGTGTTAGGTGTCCACCCATTTGACAGCTAATGACAAGTGACAAGCAGTTATTTCTTTTCTTACCGTTTTATCAGTTTGGGACGAAGTGTTGACAGGCTTTGAAGGGACCTCAAGAATAACCTCAAAATCTACCAGGGGAGAGAAAATCCTACCTGAAAGCAAAATAACAATGTTTTAAAAATGCCTGCCTGCTTTGTCTCCTCTCCCAATAGATATAACACACACAAACTATGGGTGGGTGTTGAGACATGACCTGGTTATGTCACTAGAGTCTGCTAATGTCTTTATTATGCTTGATTGGGGGGTAATTACCCCTCATATGAATTATACCCATAATACTTGGCTTCTGCATAATATCTACTGTTCGTGTTGACACTTCAGTGATTTATGTGTTCTCTATGAGGTGGTAGGCACAGCTGCTTTCTCTATACAGCTGGCGTCTTCTGTATGCTGAAGTAAAATTAAAAAATTTTGCTCATGCTCAACATATCAGAATTTAGTTCTTCAGATATGTTTTTCTTGGACATATTTCATACTGCTCCTCTGATAAGTTCTGTTTGCCAGTATAGCAAATTCTATGCTGGAAGAGACAGACTTTCCACAGTGTTGCATCTATTGATAGAACCCAAATCCTGTTTCTGATCCAAGTTTGTCAATGCATGCTATATACATCGGTCACGCTTTCTCCCTCCAGATTCTTTCAGCTATTATACAGCATTTACCTGTGGCTCATCAATGGTTGTGGTGCTTTAAGGGTCTCCTGGAAACCCTAGTTAACCACTTTACTTATGGCCTGAAAGAATGGTTCTAATTGGTTCCTATGTGTTTGGCCAAACCATGGTCCCAGTAACTTCCCTTAATTCTCTATTCAGCTCTATGTGCCTTTTCAAACGGTAGAAGTAAGAATTAGCAATGTTGTTAACAAATAATTATTATTTATTGTTTTAGAGGTGAACTTGGGCCACATGATAAAACTGTTAAATGCGCATTTGACCTATTGGCACACTGCTACCTTAAAGGGTTTATTCTTTGTATCATCTACAGAATTAACTTTTCTCCACACTGAACTTTTACGTCTCCATGAAACTACTTTGTATCCACTTCTTCATTATTCCATTTGCTGAAATAGTTTAAGAAACCCTATACATATCCCCTGTTCCCCTGAAGCATTTTGCATCAGTATGAGGTCCCTTAAAAAATTAACTCAAAGTAATTAAAATTCTTTATTGAGAGGGATGGTTTGAATTACTGATGCTGTAGGCTGCTGTACCATAATTAAATGATTTTTTTTTTTAAACAGGAACAATGCCATCCTAAAAACTGGAACCAGTAATTTATTGATATTTAATCAATGTAATATTTAAAAAAAATGTTCGGATGAACTAATGTATGGTAAAATACATTGTCCACCTCATCCATCATATATACATGTCTTTTCAATAAGTTTCAAGCTCACTATCCAATTACCTCACTGGCTATTAACTAACATGAAGCCAATACACCCTTTAAGGTATTCCAGTGGAATTCTGCGGAATAGTTTGGAACTCTGCCAAGTTCAATGGAAGCGGCCATGGTTAGCTAAACAGAAGCATTTCAGCCTATTTCTGTTACAGATATTGGTAATGTGTACATTTAGTGGTCACTTTGTTAGGTAGTCTTGTTTGAAAGCCACAGAGAATAGTGCAGCGATCAGAAAACATGTAGGACTTGGTAGTTTTGTTGTCTTACACCAGACTTTGTTGGTGGGAGAACAATGTCTAGATTGTTTTAAACTGGAGAGGCTACAATTACTCAAAGCTCTGCTCTTTACATCAGTGGTGTGTAATGCTGTACTGCTATGCAGTGGTAATGAAGTGACCAGTAAGTGTATACATGTGCATTACTCATAAGAAAATTGAAGTAAAAGCAACAAAACTACACACAAAAAAGTAAAATCTTGGATGTAAACACAGTCATACAACTTATTCTGTGGTGCTGGATTTATTGCCAAGATAAAGGCTAAAATATGTTAAGTGGTCTGACAAAAAAAAAAAAAAAAAAAAAAGTTCACTGGATCCATAAATACAATAAAGTAGAGGTTCAGCTTTAAAAGATTTAATCCGTTCCTAGTTTCTATACCATTCAAATGAGTAGTATACAAAATAAGTAAAAAAAAACAAAACAGAGCCCTCTTCAGTGATGAGATGACTGACGTGGAATTGACAGAGTTGCTACAAACTTTTTTATATACTGATGTTAAATCTTTTGACAAAGGTCCCTTTATCACATTATTCAGTTTCCTTAGCCTTTTTGTTTCTTAAAGAAAAGGAAAAACATATTTTTTGTGCAGTACACAATGGTGTATTTCATTGTCCTTGTTAAAACATGGTTCTAGAACATTAAAGCCATATACTTTTCTCTTAACACTTGGATGGCACAAAGAGCCTGGGGTTTTAGGATGAGATGAAGCCTATCAGAGCTCTTTGTACTTTATCTGTTCAAAACAGATGTTGCAGGCCTTTGTACCATGTGGGTAAAGCCTCTTTTTATTAGAAGCCAGTTGGCATGGTTGGTAACTCGCTAAGTAATGCTTGGTATTAAGACAGGTTTTTTTTGAGCGCTCTCTCCAAAGGTACACAAACATAATTTATACATTTGTGAATCGTACCGTCTACAGAGCATATACAAAAGAAATATGGAAATTTTTTTCACTTAAAAGTATCTATGACATGTAGCCTATGTGGTTAAGATTAAAAAAACCTGCTATTTTGTAATTTTTATAGAAGAATTATACTAGTCTTCCAGTTTATAGGCATAGTAGAAATTTGCCCAAGCATAATTAAGCTCACATCACAAAACCAAATCACTACTAACAATGCACTTTTTTTGCAAAGTAACTCAAATCGTTATCATACTGAATGTGATTATAGCTAAGAAATTTAATTGCATGTTTTGAAGTCTTGAGTTGATGTGTTCTGACCAGTATGCACTGTTTTTTACAGAGGCGTAATGGAGAGGATATTCCTGTGGCCCAAACAAAAAACATAAACCACAGAAGATTTGCTGCCTCCTTTAGGTTGCGAGAGGTAACAAAGGCAGACGAAGACTTGTACAGATGCGTAACACAGTCAGAGAGGGGATCTGGAGTTTCAAATTTTGCTCAACTTATTGTCAGAGGTAAGATTTTGATTTCTTTGCTGCATGGGTATATTTTCTTCCTTCTTTTGGATTCTACTAGAATAGAACCACTTCTTCTGCTTCTAAGCCATGTCTGAATACATGCATTGTAACACCATTTGTTGTCACTTCTATCTACAGACATTTTAGAATAGTTGCCAACATTTTAAAGGAAAATTATTACCCCAAACAATCTTTGTCCCTCCGTTACTTTCATTATGTTGGAATAGACTTGCATTTCACAATGCAGAATTAAGAAAAAAAATTGAATTGGATATTTCCAGGGCCCAAACACGATCAAGATATTGGACCAAAACATATTAGAACATGTTTAAGCTTTCAACACTTTCAGAACTGGGATAAAACAAACCAGTTACTAACCAGTATGGCAGGGCGGTTGGAAACCATTTCCATTCATTCCTTACATGATTTGTGCGTACAGGCTAAACTGGACACTGGACACTACTGGCACATAAGCTTTACTACAATATTATTTAATTGCATCTTTTGTCCTTTAACCCTTTTACATATTAAAGCATACCTGATAAATGTGCACCCCTCCATGTGCTAAAGTGTGCATCTTAATCTCTGAATTTGTTACTCTTGATCATATCTATTTAGTGTATGTAGCTGTAGCCCTCTTTTTGGGTATGCTACCCTTATCAAGGATACAAGATCTGCTTCAAGTATAAATATTTAATCCTATTTATTAACTGGACTAATCTCCACCAAAATAAATAGATTATACTTACACAATCCGTTATTCTGTCTCCTGCAAGATCGCTGCCCAAATGGATGCTGATGCATAGTGATGCCAGTCTCCCATAATGCTTATCTTGTGTTCAGCATGGTGAACATTATGAAAGACTGATGTCACCATTTGGGATGGGCATCTGTTGTGGTTTCCATATCTGTAATTGTGTTCTAGGCACAGAGTTAGGTTTTACTTATGTGTCACAAACATTGAAGTTGAAGCTTGTGCTTGACAGGTGTACTTTAATTTGTGTGTGTTAGTGTTTTCTACTACTCACATGCAAGGGGGACGTACCTCCCTCCAAAAAGAACTTGATGTTGGAAGGCTCTCTTCTAACCAGCGCGAAGGGCAGGGTCTGTGCCTCTTCCACCTGCCTGGAATTCTCACTTCTTTCTTGGTTAGTTTATATACATTTAGCAAAATTAAATTTGCTAAATGATTTGACTTCATATAAGGAGATTTCATTGAGTGTTTCCCCAGCTTTCATTAAGTGTGTTGTTTAATTGTAAGCCCTCTCTGCATGTTCTACTAAAGGCTTCAATTGCAAAGAAAAGTCTCCAGAAAACCCTGGCTGTCTCTTGATTACACCACATCACAAGCTAATCCATGCACTAGAGAAGGGGCTTACTGTTCAGTTAATGACTTAAATTACCTGTTGCCTAATTAAAGTTAGTGATGCTAATGGATCTGTAATAATAATTACAGACTGGGTTACTATATATGATTTTAGTTTTTTTTTTATTTTGTGTTTTTGACAGACTTTATTCTAAAAGGGGCTTATTGTAGTATTAATGAAATAGTAATAAAGACATGTATTTATGGTGGGCCCAATGTAAAGAGAATTCTGGTATCTAGTTACCCTCCACATTAACTTGTATTATCCTTTCTGAAAAATGGTGACAATACCTGATTTTAAAGTATTATGATTCTCTATATGCAAATTAAAGATTATTAGAGATACACGCATACCCAAATATATTAAGATATGAGGGCACCAGCTGCTGCATACACTATTTTACTGGTTTTTTTTTATAGTTAGAGGCTTAAATACACCACAGAGATTGCTCTAAATAAGGTGCAGTATTAATACGTACAATTAGAAATCCGAAAACATTGACTCATTTTGTCAGTAGCAAACTACATCATGTTCTCTGATTCTTCTATGAATGTTTTACTAACATGATTTTTTTCCAGCTCACCTTCTTCACTGACTTTCCCTTTAGACTGGTGTACTAGCCATACGTCGCTTGGCGGAGAAGTTTCAGCAAGTTTAGCTAGACTTGGTAACAGGCCAGCTGCAGGGGGGTGACTGATTATCCAGGAAACTGACGTAGACATTCTGTAATACGGGCCCACACATGCAAAAAAAAAAAAAGAGTCAAGTCACTATCCTCTACTATATATAAAAATTAACTTAAACAGCAAAGAGCTTATTTGCCTATGTTGTATTCTTTATTCCAGATCTAGAGCCAGTTTGAAAGAATGGAATGGTAACTCATTTACATTACTTGGGAATATAGTTCCCTAAATGTAAATTTTGTGTTGAGATTAAATAATCAACAGGCAAATCTAATGTGAAACAGCCGGTTAACCTAAATTGTTTATCATAACTGCAGTCGTAATACTTTAGTTGGGTTTAACTTGGATTCAACAAGCAAGCTGCTGTTTGAATCGCATTTCCAGTTGTGGGAGAAATAGGTTTGTCGCGTGAAAGCAGTGTTTATACAAGAAATAAATAACATTAAACAGAACCTGATCACCAGGAAAAGGGGGACGGAGATCTCCAGAGCCTTGGTGCTAACGCTGTGTTAAGGTTTAACCATCATGACTGTTGTTGTATCTTAGTGGCACGTTAAATCTGACATCCTGTTACATCCAGTACAAAGATGGTAATTTTAAGGGAAAGTTTGGGGCCACTGATATGAATTGCCTTTAATATGACTTGGCAGCATATTGCCCATTGTGAACGATGACCCTTGGGCAAGAGTTTATTAGTGCATTTCCTTCCAAAGCCAAAGTGACAGGGCATGCCTACGGCTGTTGTTTTTTTTTTCTTTTGGTTTGTAGCAAATTAAATTTTTTTACTGCTAGTTTTCTCTACTACATTTTATTGATCTGTGTGTTAAAACAGCCAGAGGATGAGGAAAACACACACAATTTACTTTGTCATCATTTTAGTATTGCTACCAAATCATGTTGAGTTATAGTGATATTTTCCGCTCGGTGAAGGCAAACTTTATTAATCGTGTGCTTTTTATGTTCAATTTCCTTATGTGCTGAATAATACACCGTAATCTTTATACTGTCAACTGCTATCAAAGCAAGTTGTCCTCTTACTTCCCTTGGTTTATGCTTGAATTGGCGACAATAGATTAGACATTTAATTCTTCTATCATTTTTTCCTTTTCAAATTCTTTAGTTTTTTGTGTCTTCTTTTTGTTTTGTGGATTGCTCCATGTGGCATTTTGTGGCAATGTCTTCTATTGCAGAAATGTCCACTTTTTTGGAATTGGTTGTTGGCTCCATTGACTCCGTTTTTTCTCTCTCTTTTTTTCAATGGATTATTATAATCATTTGATACAATAAGAAATCATCAGGTTTTGAGAGCCAAGAGAATTTATGATTGGGCTGCTTTTAACCTTCATAACACTATGGTTTTTCAGATAATCATTCTTAAAGGGATTGTGTTGTGCACAAAAAGACAGTGCACTGTTTATTATTCAAATTTCATCTATACACTGTGCTAGCCAATCCTCTATCAAATGTATAACTTAGGCGAAAAAATACCTTTTTTTTGTGTGTGTTACCTCTTCTGTCCTTCCCTGAGCTGTGCTCCAAGCCACAATGAAGTGCAGACTGTGCCTATAGTTTAATCTGTCTATACACAAAGCAGTCTGCGAAGGATTGACCTGTATCCTCTGTGCGGGAGAACCCAATTTGGAAACACACATTGGGGTGCTTCTTAATAAGCAAATCTAAATGAATCTGAATATAACTCCTAGCCTTCCAAATTACATTAGGATTGCATTTAAATGGGGACTCCGTAACATGCATGACCACTGCCATTTCTAGAAATCCTTTTTATCTCCTACATTTTTATTTTTATCAAACTGTTTTATGCATATTAAAACCACAAGATTGTTTGGTAGTATTAAAACATTTGCTGCTGTAAAATATATCTTTGTTTTATTTTTTTGTCTGTTAAAAAAAAAAAAAAAAAAGAAAAATGTCAGGCTGAGGTTAAAATATCTCATGTCATTCTCATTAATTTTGTTAGCTCACTCACTGACAAATTAATTGCAGACATTGCAGTTCAGCGAGAGCATGTATTTTACTGGAATTATTTTAATTTAAGGATGGATTGCTAGGGAAACCATATTTCACTGGGAGATTCTTTATTGTTTAGAATGGTTACCTGCACTGATCAATGGGTCTGATATGCATACCAGGTTCTGTAATCTCACCTGTGAGTCTGAGATGCACTTGCAAAATAAGTGTCCCTGAATGACAGAAATGAAATGTGGTCACCAAAGAAAGATGGAAGTTACTTAAATTCCCATCACACTTCCATGAAACTCTTCATTAGATAAGGTGTTAACATTTAAGCCACAATTTGATCACATACACATTCCGAACCAGTAACCATGGAAAACCGTAACATTTGAGGGCACACTGCGTCTTTAATTAGGCCAAAGGAAAGGCCTTGTCTGGCCTAACGTTTTGCTGTACTACCATGCTTATTTGCTAAATAGGAATGCGATTTTAAGTTCCACCCATTACTCTGAAGTGCAGTGTGTGTATAATTTTATATTTTTTTTAATTCAGTGATGCAAAATGATTTGCGGCCATGCTAATAAAATACCTGGCAACTATATTACTGCTCACCATAACGACTTTATCCATATACTGATTTCTTCCTTACATTTACATATATATCATTTGGACTGCCGCTTTAGTTTGAATAGAATCAACTTTCTTGTACATTTTCTAAAACAAAACTAAAATGATTAAGTCTTTTTTTTTTTTTTTTCTTTCTAAACCATTTTATTTTGTCAAAACAAGTATATTACATTTTATGTAATTGCAATTTACATCAAAGACCACATCCCTGCAAAGGTATTTATGTATTCTGCCTTTTAGGTATGTTAGTTCTTGAGCTTCAAAATACCTCATGCTAGGTTGTTATGGCAATAAATTATTTGTTGGCCATTTTACAGATTAGAAAACAGGCCACTTTAATTTCACAGCCGCGAGCAACTTGCGTTGTATTCATCATTGCAATGATATTTTCCTTTAGATTATGTTTGGAGTGTTCCCCTCCCCCCACATTGAAATACTTTGTCAGTACAGGGGGAAAACGTGATATTTTTTTTTTTTTTTTTTTTTTTTTTTAAAGGACTGGTGAAAAAGTACAAATCTGAACTTAGATTGGCCCCATTCCATGACATGGAGAGCCCCACCTTTACTGACTTGCATGATAATGATGCCTGCTGAGTGCAGGTTCTCTTGTCTTGGAAAAATGGTAAAGGTGCTCTTTAAAATGGTCAAAGATGTCTGCATGGATGATCAGCGCTCTTTGTGGGCATTGAATCTCTCCATGCATTTCTATGGAGAGATATTTGGATGTATTGTATGTAACATAACCTATAAACATGCTCAGTGCTTTGACCACTAACGTTTTAAACACGTGGGTACATAACCCTAGAAGGGGTTAATTGAAATTGTCTTAGTGAACGACTGTAGGTTAGGGGGTACCCGAATAAATTGATTTGGAAGGTCAGACATATAGTGGATCATTTGGATAGACAAGATGTTCTCAAAAACCGTTCCGCGACAAAAAGGTGCGTGAGGCCTCTGAATTTGAGAACATCTGTAAAATGATTACAGGTGTAGGGCCTAGAACCTGTGGGAAATGGGGCTGTAGGCTTTCACCTGGAAGAGCCCGCACCCGGGAAAATGTATTGGCCCCTATCTAGGGTTGCAGGCCTTTAAAAAAAATCGGCATCAGGCCAATGTTAAGTCTATGGAGACCGTACCAAGGCCCGTATTTTTTTTTAAAGAAAGGTGGCAACCCTACCCTCTAACATGCTGAGGGATAAAAAAAAAAAAAAAAAACGGTACTGGTAGCTGACATGATGTACACGGCCATTTTCAGTGTGTCTGCAAACACTGTATTTGCCGCTCTTACAGTGTAATCACAAATTAATAAACATCTACAGCCACACGGTATGGCTTTCCCAATGAAACTGTGTGCTACTTGTAACCAGGGGCGTTACACAAGCAGTGTGTTTAACCATGTTATTTTAAATGTTGCATGAGAGAACATCTAAGTGTAGCAAGGAAAGAGAAGACCAAATCACCAATAGGTAGAATGTTATGGATGGACTAAAATATCTTAGATGCCAGGTTATTCAAAAGGTCAAACTGCGGGTTTGGGTACAGGATTTGCATAGAGTTATTTGCCAGAGAGAAACATTGGATTTTTATCCTGGGCAGCCAGCAGGATTGACTTATGAATGGGATATGGGCTATTTTTGCTAAAACCAGCATATTTCAAATTATGTTTGAATAAATATAACTGTTCAGTTGTTATAAATTGCTGGCATTGTTACATGTTTAAATGTCTATTTAATGATTGCGTTAGTTTTGATTAATCCGTATTTGGCTTTGTGCAATAGTTGTTGTTTTTTATTGTTTTCTATATACTGGCTATCAGGATGAGCTTTTCAATGGGTGCTGTTCTTTACTCATTAAGGTTCCCAGTTCTTATTTAAGTTTGATCACGTTTGTATTATACCTATTATTGTTTTTGTTTTGCACCATGACGCGATGAGATTGTCCTCTCTAATGTGTTTAAATGATTTGAAATAAAGAAACACGTTTAACATCATGAAGAGTAAATTATTGAGACTTCTTTCCAAGTAAATGGTGAGCAACTGTCCCCTTTTATTCTCAAATATAGCCTAGATCCATAACTCATTTTACCAATAGTGGCATGAAGGGAAGGGTTAAAAGCATTAAGAGGCAAGGAGATAAAATGTAACCACAGATCAGGAATAATGCAAAAGATGGATGAGACAAGGTTCAAGGATCAGTAAACTGAGGGTCTTGAATCATCTATCCAAGCTGTCGGCGCCTTTGAGATGGATGGCTCGTGGTACCAAGTAATAATGGAAAGTGATGATTAACCTGTGTCTTTAGTATTGCGTGCTGGCTGCATAGCAGGGATCCTACACTATAACAATACCCGATTTGTTTAGAAGAACTGAATGACACTACTAAACCAAACCAGTGTGAGGGATTCGGAAACCAAGTATTTTTTTTTGGGCAGCAAGTACATGTCAAACCCTGCTCAACATTGCAAATTGAATTACCTCCTATTTATTCATAGTGGCTGTTGACAGGATCTTGTACGTTATGGTAATACGGTAGGTAATTTGTTACCTCAAGAAATCACGTTCGGTGTGCCTTCTGATCATTATCGTGAAACATGATGAATGATCTAACCCATGAGGTGGAAATGAAAATGAAATGGATAATTGGATTATATCTAAATTGTGGCAGAAAGAGTTGTTTTTTTGTGGCTGGAGTTATGGAGGAGGCTATGAAGCTGTGTATTTGTATTGCCACAGATCTTGTGACTGGATGTGAAGCTTTTCCTTGCAGCTGTCTGCTGCAGGCACAGGATACAGTTGTAGACTAAGGGCAAGTGTAATACAGATTTATATGGAGAGGTGTGTGATGAGCATCTTTAATGAAAGCTAATGCACTGTGTAGGATGTATTCTAATACAGTCATATTGTGATGCAGTAACATAATATTACTTAAATCAAATTGTAGGTTAGTAATTCCTTTTCATAAAGGAGCTTCATGATCACTTACTAAAAAAACAAATACATTCAGAGCACGTGATAGTTACATGGTTTATAAAGGGACTGTGTGTCCCAGTCAATAGAACCATACTTGCTTTCGGGTGAGCAGATTTTCTGCTTCCCAAACCGGTCCTGGGCAGGTCAAACCCAAAATATAAGGCCAACGAAGATTTCACAAATCAAAGCCAAACCTCCTTTGTGTGTGTGTGTGTGTGTGTGTGTGTGTGTGTGCAAGGCTTGGTTTATTTCTTTTAAATGTGTTTTGTTTTCTTTTTTGAGCAGATCATCTCAAAATGTATGCAGTCTTACTGATTTTGACCAAGGTCATTATTACCTTCTGTTATGGTACATTAAGTTACTTGTCATGTGCATTTTTTTGTCCTCCCATCGTATATATGGCTTCATAATATGATTGCAGTTTTTACGTAGAACTGACCTCGATCTGCAGCCTTTATTACTTTATTTTAACTTGTGTTGACATATCTGTTTTGTATACTGTATGGTTGTGTAATTGATCGCTGGATATATGTTTGTTGGTATTTTTGAGTCTGCCTTTATATTCATGTACTAAAGCAGTGTGTGTATCTCACCCAAACTCATTTTTTGTTTTCATGTAAGATTTCATGGGTTTTAGTGTTATCACTTAAAGCCTTAAAGCTGTTTTGCATAAATACTTGGATAGAATATGTTAAGCTGGCTTTTTAGCTTCCTTATTGCTGGTAACACAAGTCATGGCTGCCAGGGATCCCTGCTAATCCGCTCACCCCATCCTATGTGTTGTTAGCAGCTGAGTGGGACCATTGGTCTTCTTCCCAGATGGAGGCTTATACTAATAACTCTCACTGAACTCATTCACCAGAAAGAAAATAATTTAAAGAGATACTCACACCCAACCCAGAGTCTGTTGTACTGCAAAGCCCATGTGCCAGGTTTCTGTGTTCGGATAGTTAAATACTCTGACTGCAGTATGTAATGAAACATCAAGTTAAAATCTGATCAGGGTCAACTCTGCCCTTCACCCTGCCCAGGTCCATAAATGAGTACCATTAATTTGGATAATTATATCATCAATTATTGGCTGCTGAGTATGAGAGCATGTGTTAAAGTGCTACAAGTCCCCTTGAGGAGAAAAGCGTTCTATGAAAGATACTTTATTAATGCCTGAATCAAGAAGCCAGAGATGTTGCAACGTTTTCATATTTCGTATACACCTGATTGGGTATGGAAATAGAGCTGTACATTAATTTAGATTTCCTAGAAAAGTATCAGCCAGTAGAACAGACTGCAGAAACATTGCCCCTTCATCTGAGAAAGCTTAATTAGTAAAGTTAGTAATTGGTAAAGTTTACTTCACTACCAGATGCAGAATATATGTGAATTTAAAAAAAAAATTATAGCCTGCATTTCCACAGCTGACCCAGTACTATACTTGTGTCTGAAGGTTCTACGTAATCCACTTGCCCATAGCAACGGACCCCTAAAACTAGTGTTCCTCACTGGCTATTTGAAATGTTGACTGGTATGATTTGGTAAAAACCGTCAATAGAGCTGATTATCTCTAACTGTAAACTCTAACGTTCTGACTCGTTTCCTGCAGTCCTGCCTCTCAACTGTATGTAGCCCCACCTCATCTCTCATGAAGCCCCACCCCTCTCATGATCCCACAAATGACATCACACGAGATTGTACTAGGAATAAAAGCGTGCCCATTGTGCAGCTTTTATACTGGTAAATGGGCTGCAGGAAGAGATCATCCTGTTACCAGATCTCTCCCTCCAGTTACCAGTAAACACGCCACGAGCCCACTTTGCCACAGAATTGACTTTTATAAATAGACCCCAAAGTTCTAAAAGTGGAGTTGTCCCCATGGAAACCAATGGAATGTTCCTGCAGTTTAGACCACCTATAGAACTTTGCCCCAGGGTAGACTTTTACAAATAGCCCCCATTATATCTGTGTGTTTTTATTGATTTATATAGCTTTTTTTGCACCTTTTTTTCAGTTTACACGCACAGCTTTTTATTTATTCACTTCCCTGCACCCTGTGTGAACTACACCTTGTTTACAACGTGAGCTGACCCTGCTAAAGTCGGTCTACACTTATTACTTGAAGGAGATACTAAAATGATTGCCTCAGTGTTTCAAATCAAGGTGAACAAAATGCCACGGTGATGCATAGTACAGGAAATTCAGTATGCAGAAGTTAGCAGTTTCTGGTGTGAAATAATTCCAATTTCAGCACTTCAAGCACTCTGTAAGTGGCATGTCACTAAGATTAAATGCTTCCAGCAGTGCTATATATGGGGAAATGTTGTGTATGTGAATGTATAACCTATGCAGTTCAAAGACAAACCTTTCTTGTTAACCTCTGTGGTGCCACGGGGCTTTTAAGGGATCTCCTTTTTCCTGTGCTTCCATGAAAGCAAATACAGAGAACAGTTAGATTAAGTTATTGTTCCTTACTTCAAAGTAATAAAAGTGAGAGCAGGCTTCCATTTAAAGAGACACTAAACTTTAATGTTAGTATATGCTTATTTTGTTCAAATCCTTGAAGTTTTGAGCAAGGAGCTTATCCATATATTTAACCCTGCGTGCTCAAAGGTGTCAATTCTCTCTTTCAGTGAGATTGTTTGTGTTTGTTTGTTTGTTTTTATAGTTATATTACTTCACTAGATCTCTTAGTTCTTGGTGTGAAAATAAAGATTTCTCACAGTAGGAGCAGCGTGAGAAGATCATTTATCTAAATGGCTTTGCACTTCCGGTTGATCAGCTGTGAGCTAGCCATGAGGAGACTCTTATTTCTACAATATTGCTAATGTTATGGTGTAAAGTGGTTACTTAACACGCTTATTTGTAGCCACTAGATTGAATAATTGTATACACTTGACAGGTATGAAAAGGTAACAATTTTCCCATACCATATGTTTTAGTGGAGTGGCATAGATAGATGATTGGATGTAAGTCAATAAAACAGTGAAACAAATGAATAAAGCATTTTAAGGTAGAATCTGGAAGATGGTTAGGGTATGTTTATGTATTTTATGTATTTTGGTTTAGGTAATAGAACTGTTTCAGTATAAACTAGTGTATCATTAATATAAATGTGATCTCCACTTAAGGGAAGCACTGGATATACGACTCTGGTCCATAAAATGTTAAATATGTGAACTGTGTATATTATATGATTCTATGTCATGTAAGAAGTGTTCTACTATATTATAACTGGGCAGAAGGAATCGGCAATTGTTTTACATGCTCACTACACAATTGCTTAAAAAATACTATTTTGTTCCAGCCAAGTAATATTGTCTAATGAAATATCATTTTATAGTTCTGATGCATTATACATTCCATTGTTGGTGGTTGACTGCTATATTACTCCGTGTTGTGCGTTTTTCATGTGATAACCCCATTATAGTATACTCTTTTACAGATTTATAAAGCTAAAGTCAGTAATAAACATGATCTTTATTCTGATGTACTATTCATCTCAACAATTTAAAGAAGATAATTGTGCACAATCATTGTTCACACAACTTTTATAGAATGGGCATAATCCTTGTAAAGTTAAGGAACTATATCAGAGAACCTTATTTTAATAAAGCAAATTAATATTCACTCCCTTTCTGTGGAAGGCAGTTCAGACTTTGGCAAGCTGAAATAATATATGGCACTCATTAATTGTGTCTTAATTGGATAATATTAGGTTTATTGAATCTTGCATGATTCAAGAAGATACCCAGTGGACCTTTGGGAGATTTTCATACACCAAAATCCCTGTGCTTGATATGCTAATATTTTATTAATATTTGCATGTGTGTTATACAGAATATTAAATATTCTGCAGAACAATTGCTTGTTAAATTGCTAACTGATTAAAGTACATGCATAATTTATAGAGACAGGAGGGCTTTTTATAAATAAGCTTCATATCCCCTAGAGTCTGTAAGCAAAATGCATAAGCAAATATGATGATATACTTTACCTCTAAAATTATTTTGCAATTATCAGCATCATATTGCATCCACAAAAGTTGAAATACCATATGGTGTCATTGACTGACTCATCAGTGTTTATCAGAGACTTGGTTCAGTGACAGTGGTGGCTTAATCTATGTGGCTCAGCCTCACACACACAACAATATTCTCATATGCCAGAGTGAATACTGGTTTACATTATTATTATTTTTTATTCTATCCCTTATTTACCATGACACGCCTTTCATTATGGTATTGCAAAGCTTCCCTTAGCTTCTTCCATTGTTGCTCCTTCACCTTGTTGACCATTAACACTATTAGCATCATTATTATTTTTTGTCCCTTTAAATGCTAGAGGCGGCATTACACACCCTTATGGTAATTGAAGGGTTTGATTCTGTTAATTAGAAACATGTTATCATGTTGTGGTGTTAGATTGAACACTAGTGTGAAATGTGCTGCAGTGTGGCAATAGCACTAATGTGCAGTGTGGTGCAGTATACGATGAACACTTATCTGCCGGGTGTGATTAGCACAACTGTGTAATGTGGAGCAGAATGTGATGAGCACTGCTCCGGTGTGCGATGATCACAACAGTGCAATGTGCTCCATTGTGCGATGATCACAACATGCAATGTGCTCCGTTGTACGAATGTGCTCCGGTGTGCAAATAGGGCCGGACTGGCCTACCGGGATATCGGGAAATTTCCCAGTAGGCCGCTTTAAGTATTCAGTCGCTTTAAGGCTTGTGTCCGCTTTAAGAGATTTGGCCGTCGAGGCTGCTCTAAGATGCTGCGGCCAGAGCACCACTCTTGACGTGCGTCCACAGCCTATGATGCATGAGATAGAAGGTAAGAAGATATAACGGGTGGTTGGGAGTTTGAGGAGAAGAGGAAGGGGGATACAATATAATGGGGGAAAAAATACATAGAGCCGAATGGAAAATTGATGACAGGTGGGGGAAGAAAAATATATATACAGCGGTAGGGAGATGACGGGTGGGGGAAGAAAAATATATATACAGGGGATAAGAGATGACGGGTGGGGGAAGAAAAATATATACAGGGGGTAAGAGATGACGGGTGGGGGAAGAAAAATATATATACAGGGGGTAAGAGATGACGGGTGGGGGGAGAAAAATATATATACAGGGGGTAAAATATGACGGGAGGGGAAGAAATATATATGTACAGGGGGAAAGAGATTACGGGGTGGGGGGAGAAAATATATATACAGGGGTGGGGTTAGAAAAATATATATACAGGGGGTAAGAGATGACTGAGAGTGAGTGGAAGTGTGTGTGAGAGTGGCAGTGTATGTGAGTGAGCGGCAGAGTGTAATAAATGGGTATATCACAGTGCTTCCCGGCAATAAAGACCTGCCAGGCATTTTGGATCTGGACTGCCTTTATGAGTGGGACCAGTCTGATATGCAAATTTCTGAGCAAAAAACCGAGTAGGTTACATATTATAGAGCTGGATATTTGAGCTTTGTCTGTTCTTGGTGGGCCTCCCAATTATTTGTGTGTCTCATGGGAATACATCTGAAATTAATGATCTCTTGCAGGTTTCTGGGCAACCTCCAAAAGGTGCACTGACCCTGCCTACTCTCCAATTGCTCCACCCCAGGGCCCAAAACATACACACTTATAAAGTGCAATATACATTTTAAAATGGCACATTTCCCTGGGACTAATATTCTGCATTACATTAAGTAGGAACCTTCGTAGAATTTGTGGAGATACATAGATCCCATCCAATTACAGAGAAAATCTGTAAATGATTTTTGCTGTAAACTCGCAAATTAATCTGAGATTTCGTTTTTACTACGGAGAGTCTGGTTTATTCGCATTTTGTTTTTTGTTCACTGAAAACCCTTTCTTCTGCTTAACATGGTTCCATCTTGTGCTAAATGTACTGATCTTGTCTAATTAATTGAAACAAATGAGTGAATATTCCATCCATCTGGCATGTAGACAAGAAGCCTGTCTCTTATCCCTTTCCCATTGGTTATTTCCTTCTTTTCCTGTTTATGGAAAGATGGTTTTGTTATATTTTGATCCCATTCCTCTGTGACATAATTATACATATATATGTATAATTATGTTCTCCGTTTGCTTTCCACTGCTTTTTGCCTCCACCCCTCCTTCTATTTTATTTTTTGGTTTTGTCTGTGCTCGTTTCCGCAGCCAAACCAGCAGAGTCTTCATCGTCCGCATGAAATTCATAAACAAACCGGCCTTTGTTGAAATGGCTCTTTGTGCTCTTAAAATAAAGGTTCCCTGGAGCCTAAATCTGCCCGAGTTTATTCAGGATGTTTATTTTGGCCAATGAACACACTATTGTAGCAAGTTTTGGCAGACTGCAAGATGCAGTTCTTGTCCCTTTATAGGCATTCACTTGTGTACTAAATTCAACCAGCTACCTTCCGTACCGTTCCTCAGTACACAGGCCATACTGTCTGAAAAGCTACTTGAGGGTACAACAGTACTGGAGCATGTTGTAGGTATATTCAATATAATAAAGTTAGTTCTATGGCAAATTATAGAACATTGTTTTTCTGTGAAAATTGTGGTGATCATTTTTTACACTTTTCCATTCATGGTATAAATGATGTTTAGGTGACCGTCCATTTAAGTGCTAACTATGGGAGGTACGGTTATCCATTACAATCAAATATGAGAGCTAGACTGGCCATAACAAATAGCTGTACCATGCAATTTTTTTAATCTATATATTTTAAATTTTTTTTTACAGAACCACCACGGCCCATTGCTCCACCCCAGTTGCTTGGTGTTGGTCCAACATACTTGCTTATTCAATTAAATGCGAATTCCATTATTGGTGATGGTCCAATCATTTTGAAAGAGGTAGAATACAGAATGACTACTGGTACCTGGACTGAAACCCATGCAGTGAATGCACCCACCTACAAGCTTTGGCATTTGGATCCCGATACGGAATATGAGATCCGAGTTCTGCTGACAAGGCCGGGAGAAGGTGGCACGGGTCAACCGGGTCCTCCCCTGATTACTAGGACCAAGTGTGCAGGTAAGACTGGAAGGATAAGTAAAGCAATTATCACTAGAAATGATATGGCATGTTCAAATCTAGGGACCTTAATTTAAGGTCTTCGCGACAATGGACGTGTCAGGCACGTCCTGCCGGAAACTTTGTTCCCGACAACATTTAGAAACTATTTAGACTGATCTTGACATGATTGTATTCGTGTAAATTATATTTTAGGTCAAAGTTAGAAAAAGTGGGTTTTTTTAAATTTTTCATCATATTTTATGATTTTTTTGTAGTAAATTCTAAGATATGATGAACATAAGGATATCTAATGAAGACCCTTCTTATGACGATAAAAACAACATATAATTTGTGTGGGTACAGTATGTGAGAAAGAAGAAAATTACAGCTAAACACAAACACCCCAAAAATTTCCAAACAGCCATTGTCACTAAGGGAAAGTCAAGGTAAAAATGTCTTGTCACTAAGGGGTTAAAACATTTCCATGTTCTGCTGAATTTGTTTTGAAAGTATTCTGCACTCCTTAAAGGAACAGTACAATTACTTTTGACAACAAGAGGTGGGTTGGCTAACCTTCTTGTCTATACTGGTATACTAATATTTTTATAGTGTTTCCCACTTTGAGCTTAATTTCCCCACCATGAAAAAAACTACTTTTTATACCAAACAACATAGTAGAACACAATTTGATATAAGGGATATTGGAAGGCTAAAACATAGAAAAGTAAGTATGCATTGATTAAGCTAACATTACATGAAGGCTAATTGATTCAGCTTTATTTGGACATCGCTAAAGCGGCAAGACACAAAGATCAATATCACATTATGATGTACATGTGATGCTGTTGCCTACCAATGTTTTCACATAAGCCGGACTGGTGCATTACAAATTAAATATCCCTTATCCAGAAATGGGTTATCTAAAATGGTTTTCTGATTTTGCCACAGTTGCAAAATCCACACACGTGTCAGAATGAAAGCGCACAACAGTTTATTCAGTTTTCAGCCCCCTTAATCTATGATATAGCCTTTCCATGCACACTCCGAGTCCCCCACGTTCACAAAGGGTAATACAAAGTCACGTATGGAGGCCTGATGTGCCAATGATGCCTCAGCTCACATCACACCTACATCACAGTAAAAAGGATTTATTTGCTCTATGCAGTATTTGCATTGATACTATTGTATTCCATGAGTGCTGAGAGGCATTAATGTATCTAATTGTGAAAGTGAACCGTTATTCAAAATACTTGATCTGTTCCAAAAATGTATCAAACGTTTGGGAATATGTTTTGCTATAGGCTTGTGGAGCCTAAAAAATACTGAATGGACAAAGGATTCAAGTAAACGAAAGAAAATAATAAGTCAGGCATTTGCCTCAATTAATTTGGTTAAATAATGATGTCTCAGCACAAATTCCCAATGGTTTTTTGCTTTTCTCTGGTGATTTATGCTGTTTAGTAATTTCAGTTTCTATCCTTGTCATGTACCAAAGCCAGGCATAGCTGTATCTGTGTTAGCGTATCATTTATAGTTTTAGTATAGCAATGACATATGCAGATATCATTTACAGAAAAAACTATTCTTCCCTCATTTTCACGCACAAAATATTTATAAGTGGGAGTTAAGATGAATAAATTGGTTTCTGAATTTTCTTTCTACCATTAACCCTTCATGAGATATTGACTTTTTATGTAAGCATTTTTTTTTTATTATATCTTATTTTTAAAATAAGTTGATCCCCCACTGACCTTCTAAAATGTAGTAATATTTACAACTTCGGCTCACAGGCACATTTGCATCTCAAAGTCCTTTGCAAAGTATCATGGGAAAAACACCATCGTTCTTTGTGATGCAAATTTACATCCGGCTGAAGTTGTGAATATTGATAAATTCGGAATTCACTGAGGCGGCAATACTGCTAATCAACAGAATTTCTGCGCATAGCTTAGCTGTCAAGTTAACCTTCCCCAGTTTTAGAAATTTCTTCAGTAAAAAAAGTTAACAAAGCAGCAATCCTATTTGATATAAAGAAAAGTGGGCTTTTTATTAAAAAATAAAAGGATTGGGGTGTGGGGAAGGCTTAAGACAATCTTTCATGACCATGTTGGTTTAGTCGTCCTTACTCTCAATGATTATTCTTACTCACCAATTATATCCTGCACAGTTACTTCCGGCATCATAGATTGTTCAAGGTTTTGCATATATTAAACACCATAAAAGTGGTATCAGAGCTATTCATCATGGAGGCTGTTTATCCAGCCAACCACATCAAAATCTCCAAAAAACGAGGAAGCAAGAAGTAGGATTGAATTAAAATGGTTCGAGACAGCAGTCTCAATGGCAAAGAGGCAAACCCAAAGTGTCCGGGTTAGATCCCAGAGTTTTCCGAGGCATGGATATAATGTTTGTGCATGTGGCGGCTATCATGTTGATGCTGCTCATTCGCAATATAATGAATGAGGATCAACAGCATAGGGGTAGTGTGTCAGCAACATGGCGCATGCACAAAATTGCCAGGACAGAGCGGGGACGCACATCTTGTAAGCAATATGACTGCTTAGTAAGTAGGGTTGCCACCTTTTTGTCACAAAAATACCGGCCTTCCTGTAGCCTCCATAGACTTACCATTGACTTTAGTAAGTAGTAAACAAATGGTTCGGGAGGATAATTTCGGTCTTTTTTTTTACCAATATGATATCTAATTGCAAGCATTTTATTATACATGAGAGGATCTGAGCACTACAGTTGTCATTTAAATGTTTTGTTGCATACACATTGAAAATTCGTAACGTTATGTTTATAAATGAAGACACTGCATGCCCACGTAATTTGTCAGCACAAGAAGAACATTATTGTGTGTACTTAAGGTGGAATAAGGAGGATATCATGGTGTTTCATACTGGGATTAATATCTGCATGAAACACATTTGTTCCATAGGGAAAACAATTTAATCTTACATTGTATTCTTATTATTTTTTATTCTTTATGCCATATCTATACAGTAATGAGTGCTGGATTATCAAAAGATAACCTGACTGCTAAGGGTCAGCTTGTCTGAAGCAGTTTCCCACATGGGAGGATTTTTTAAGTGGGATTGTTATTTGAGTTTCTGAGCGGAGCGGGGTTGTCTTCAGCTTAGCATCTATGCTAAGCAGTACTTCAAATGCTTGTTTTGGCAGGTCACATCACAGAACTGACAATTAAATGTGCCACTATCAGCATTTAAATTACATACAGTATGGAAATTCTCTATGGAGGTACAAGCAGCATAACCAAGTCAGATACTGAGCTAAACAAAATAATGAGGTTCCCTTTCAGTGTAGCACTGCCAAGACATCTTATGCCTTTTTTTTCCCTCTCTGACCCACATTCTATTATGTTTTATCCATATTAGGCAATGGGGCACATTACAGACCTCGCTTTAATGTCAAGGTTGTCTTTGTGGTCTTATATAAACAGTAAACAGGGCATGTCAATAGTATCCGGTTATGTTGCATCAGAATCATTGTAATGAACAAGGTTGTGTGCATGGATACATGTATATAACATGCACTTAAACAGATCAATGGAGAGGCTTCATCTAACTTTGCCTTTTTTAAAGACACAGCTAGTCTAAGTTTTTAGTTGCCCTTTGACTTTTGAACAAATGCATCATAAAGTTCAAGTTACAGATAAGGTTGCCACCTTTACATCAAAAAAATATTGGCCTTGCTATCAGCAGTCCATAGATCTAACATTGGCCTGAAGCCAATTGTTTATTAGCTCGTCAGTAAAATATGGGTAACCCTAGTTTATACTATTACACAGCATATTTAGGAATCACATATGGTCAGGTGGAGCATTGATTTCAAACTTCCCCCAACCTAAGTTATTTAAATCTTCACGTTAACAAAGTGGACAACACCATGTACAACTTTAGATTAGTGGAATTTTCTAAGCACAGAGCCACCTGCGGATATTGTGTGGTTCAGTACTATTTGCAAGCCCTGGCCTTCTCTCCCCTTGATTCAATCCATACAGTTTTTGCTCATGGTGTATTTTGGTTTTGTGCTGCCCTCAGCCTGACTAAAATTGTGCAACCCCCAATAAAAAATGTTTGTTATATTAAGTGATTGAAAAAATGCATTTCTTGTTTATTTTTTTTTTTTTTTATTTTTTTTCTTCCTCTGCACTCAAATTGCACCTAGGCCTTACCAAGTATTTACCACATCACCCAGATTGCACTCACAGTACTTGCTCCAGCACCCAGATTGCACTCACAGTACTTGCTCCAGCACCCAGATTTGCACTCACAGTACTTGCTCCAGCACCCAGATTTGCACTCACAGTACTTGCTCCAGCACCCAGATTTGCACTCACAGTACTTGCTCCAGCACCCAGAATCAGATTAAAATCTCTGATTAGAACTCGGTGCACACATATAAAGCCAGTATCTCTTGAAAGGTTAATGGTGGCACCAAAATTCATTTTACTCAGTTTAATGTGGGCATTTAGTTAAGGAGAGATATTAGTCTTTTTCTTTTTTTTTTTTTTTTTTTTTTTTTTACTTTGCTCCAACATTTTATAAAGTGCCGGCAGGCATCATGCCAGCAGAAGAAGAGTTGGCCACAGGTTCCCTCATATCACGTGCTTGCAGTGAACAGCAGTGTGGTACTTTATAGGGGTGATCTCCCTGACCAGCCTTCCTATTAACATTTGGGTTCTGGTTTTCCCCTGCTGCCTGGTCTCCTTGCTGGAGTGCTACTTATGCACCTCTAATATTGAAATCATTTGTGAATTCTATAAGCTCTCGTATATCTTTCAGAGTGCAAGCCAGAATTGCCCTCCCAACCTTTTTGTTCCGATTTGTCTCATTTGGTAATGCCCTTACTATTTGTTTCTTCTGTGCCACAGAATGTAATGGAGCTTTATTTCTAAAATAACTTAATAATACTGTGTGTGAATATATGTAGACAGTAGAACAAGTCTTTTTTTTATTTTTTTTCCGTATTCACCTGTATAATTTTCTGCCTCTAACGCTCTTTCTGCTGGAAGCAACAATTTCCTCTCCATGCTTCCAGTGAGAATAACATTAGCTAGCTCTGAAACTTTCCCAGTTAGTTTACTTTTGTGTTGCTGCTGACAGTGTATGTTAGACATTGTCCCATTATTCTGCATTTCACAAGTGCCTACTGGGCCTTCTCTGTAATTTTGTATTATTGCCAAAGCAGAGGAGGTTTAGCAGTTCACAGTGTCTGGAACTTTAATATATTTATATTGTGCTTTTCTTATCCCATTTGAAATTCAATGCACTTTTACATTTTTCAATAAAGAACGATCTGCTTGCTTCAAGGACCAAATCACGGCTATTTGCTGTTCGGTCGGCCTGCGCATTATACAGCATGTCTTAATACTCTTTTAAGGCAAGATGATGCTGTTTGTTTATATATTTATTTATCCTTTTTTTCCTTGCCTTTGGTCACAACTTTATCAGAGCAAAAAATGCAACTGCACCTATTGATTTTCCTGTTGTGTTAGATGGTTATCAATCAGAGAGACTAGTTATCAATGGCAATCATTCCTAAGGCTTATATTTGGTGTGTGCCAGCAGTGAGAGTGGTGAGTTATGATAGGCTGCTGCTTGACATTCCACTTACAAAGCTTCTGTTATTCATCCTTGTGTAACTGTAAAATAATTCTCTTCAGATGATGAGCTGGAGGCTAGCGTGCTGATATTGTCAATCAATGTGCAACTTCATTTGATCAGCTAAATTGTGTTTTTTTTTTTTTGTTTTGTTTTTTGAGTAGTGAATTTAAGAGGGTAACTTAAACAAAACACCAACTAACTAGTGTTTTTAAATGTCCACACTACCTGCTGTTGTTTTTGCATTAGGTAGAGCATGTTGGTTAAAGCAAACACAATTTTTAGCATGGTCAAATAAGCCTAGTTTTTTCATATCTGAACACACAATTAAACAGGCTTGCTACAGCTTTGTTACCCATTATGACCGTACATAGGGCTTCTCTCATAGAAAATCCCACACACACCTAATTTGTTAGTGGCTACATGCACTAATGCTAGGGAGCTGTCCTGCATTCCTCCTAGGGTTGCCACCTTTTCTTCTGAACAACACTGGCCTTACTACTGTCTCCATAGACTTAACATTGGCCGGGTGGCAAACCTAATCCCTCCGTAAGCACCTCAGGTTGACAGAGAGATAAAGATGTCATCGCTGGAGGATCAATCCCTAGGTGAAATCATGGTGCTTACTTATAGATTGCCTAGTGAAATAACAAGAGGATACAGTGACAAAAATATCTACACTTAATACCCACCATCAGTGTGGAGTCGTTCAAAGCTCCACACCTGAAATCAGTCAGAGTAAGACAGTAAGAAATCTCTGGAACAGACCTATAATAACAAGAATTAGAAAAAGATCTCTTTGTGATGTTTCTGTGGAGAACTGTTACCATTTTGTGGTCCACTTTAATTCTTGGAAACAACATAAAGCTCACTATTTGTATGAAAATATTCATACAAAAAAATACAAAATTCATTTTTTTATGGAATTTTTTGTGTGGTTTTGGAAATGTTCCAGAATGTTTTGTAGCACAACCTGCATTTGGTTTTTTTTAACTTCGCTGCAGTTCATTTTAATTGTGCTGTTCAAGACATTTCACTTCCAGGTATTAAAACATGCCTTTGCCTCTCAATTATTATTATTTTCATTTCTGCAAGTGTAATTATGCAGCTCTTCCCTTCTTTCATCTCACTTATGCTAAATAGTACCGTATTTGATTAATGCTCAACGTGCCACCTTGTTTTCTTCTTTTATGCTAAGCAGGCAGGGTCTATGAACACTGCTGGTTGAATACACAGTGCTTTCAAAACTTTACTTCACAACATAGAAAGCATTGTATGAAACCACTGTGTGCAATGATTCCTAAATATAACTCCAAGAAAAAGTACCTAGAGAAAGAAGACCAAGAGTGACAGCTGCCTGCCACAAATTGAAATTTTCACCAAACCTTGACAGCTTTTTAATAACATTTGAGACATCAAAGGTGGTGAGTGAACGCTATATCTTCAGGTTCCTTAATTAGAACCCAACAACATTTTTTTTTTTGCAGCCGGCCATTTATTTATCGCCCTTTTTTCCAACCAAGTATTTCTTTTTATGGTACCACAGATGTGCTAATAATTTGGTACCTTAGAAATTGTCTTTAAAACAGGGCAGAATTTTACATGGGGCAACAGAAATTTGCCCAGAAATTTACATGGGGCAACAGCAGCTGCCCTTTGTAATTTATGTTTATACAGTCTTTTTTTGTTCTCCCTGCACTCACACAGACTATGCTGTGCTTTACAGTGAGTGACTAGGAAGCAGTCCTAGTATCTGGCTCCTTCAATCCAGTGAGAGAGGAGTGTCTCCCTGTGATGGTTCAATTAGAGAAGAGAGCTCTTCCTCTTCTGTGATTGGCTGTATTGCGGGCAGTAGGGGAAGGTCCTCTCTTTTATAAACCATTGTTTACCACCACCTTATCAACCTTTTGTTTCCCTGGTTTCATTTCCTTGAAATAATATTACTAAGCAACTGTTTCCTACCAATTATTATTTTGTGAAATTTAAATCTGTATGAGAAAACTTCCTGGTGTTCTCAAAAATTTACATGGACTATAGTTTGAAAATCCTCATTTATATTTTTCCTTTTGGCCATGTTTTTTTGTTGTTTGAAAGACCTTATCCTGTGTTATCAGTTTCCATCCCCTGAACTGAAATGAGTCTCCAGCAGTCATTTATATGATGGAGCTGGCAAAGCATCAAGGGAGCGAGATGTATCATTGGTGCTTCACACCAGATCTCCATAAATTGGCATCACCTGACCTGCAGGACTGCCTGGCCACTGTGCAATTGGAGGCTAACCATTGTAACACTATTACATCTGTGATCATGGCATGTTTTATATGACCTCTGCAGAAATAGCTACTTCTGCAACTGTCTAATGAATGCATGCCTGCAGCAATGTTAGAAGCCAAGGTTGCATGTAGGATGTTAAAAATGTTTAGGCCCATGTTAAGTCTATGGAGGCAATAACCTATATTAGCGGATGCCTTTGCTAGTAAGATGTTTCCGGCACACACAGCTGTCATATACAGCATTAAACAAGTTAACAGATACTGATTATCTGTTCTAAATAGCAGGCATTTTACAACCAATTTCTCAGCTAAAAATCTAATTTTGTTGTAAATGACCAGAGTGTATTAGAAAGTACCAAAAAGATTAGCAAAATGCACTAAAAAAGCAATATTTTTTAAAGACCAGATTAGGAATGCACTAATGGGTCCCATTATGTTGTGCTCAATTTGATATGCAAAATTACATGTCACATTTTGATAGTGCTCCAATTTGTATGCAGCTTAAATGACTACTTTCAAAATTTGTTCCTTTCATAAAACTGTTTACCCACAATTATTCATGTGTCGAAACTACTAGTACATGCTTTCCATACCAGTGAATTAAACACTTTTTTTTATGAATCTTTGCATGCATTTGGATTTAGCACTGAAACAGCAATCTTGTTCTTGTGTGTTCTTGATCTGATATCATTCACCAGAGCATTACATACAACTAATATAGGTAAGCTGCTCACACAGACAAGTAGTTTTAGCTACCTTCAGAGTAGGATTATGTTGCTTTAAAGGAAAATAAAATGTTTTATTATTATTACATTACTTTACGACCCAGGTTTACCTGATGTTCTTGTCGCTGCGCCTTGGTCAAAAGCATTCAGCGTGCATTTGGCCAAGGTTGCCGAATTTGCCAGGTTATTTGTGGTTGTATCAGGGCATATTGTGTAGCTTGAAATTCAGCTTCAAATATGACCCTGATCTACCACAAATCTTTCTGAACTTCAGGCCAATTAGCTTACAAATATTGCAAGTTCTGTGAAGTTGATGGGCCATTGTTCTACATCACTAGTGATGTCATATCTTCTTTTTGTACATCCCCAATCCCCATACTATTAGAATCCAATTCAGTCTTGTTGATATCTATAAAAAATCATTTTTTTATTTGCATAGGTTCTTCCATATTTCTACAATGCAGTAGCACAACAGCAAATTAGATTTCTATCCTAAAGACCTTATGTTATATGTTTCAAAGGTTCTAAGGGTGGCATGGTCAGAAGGAGATTATGGCATCACTGGTGATGTTGAACAATAACCCATCAACTTTGCAGTTTGAGGTGTGCCTAATCACCTTAATTAACTTATAATGCAGGGAAAGTAACACTGTAGAGAGCTGAAAATAGTAGAGTTGACCTAGAAATTCCAGAATTAATAAGCTGTGCAAATTTTCATGATTCTAGTGTTCGAGAGGTTTTCCTGCATCAGACAAACGGACAAAATGATTTATAGTTTTCTAGTTAATATTTTTTTTTTTTTTTTAGAACTAATCCTGAATAAGCCATGGTGAACCATAAGTATGAAAAAACATATTGGTAATGCAAATGTCTGTAAATGTATGATGCTCTTCTATAAGTAAACCTCATTTGAAAATGCATCTTTAACACTATGAAAATGATCCCTCCCCTCATGCTATCCATATTAGTATAATGAATTCTAGATCTGTAGATGCTTGCAGGGCTGAACAGCACATTGTAAATTATTGTATTTTAAATAATATATTTTATAGTTAGAGATTAGTAGAATATAAGCTGTCCTTAGAATATATGGTTTTCACTAAAGTGCTGTCTTGGTCTGTGCCCTACTAAGGTATCTGCATTTCTACATGTGATCACATGGAGAGCTATGTCTTTGCTCTTCCCATTGAATGAGCCAGCTTTCAAACCTTGTTAGACTAATTAGGAATTTTACAACCTAGAACTGTGAAGTCTGAAGAGAGGTTTATTTAAGTGCATTATTATTTATTTATAGAGTTCTGACAAATCATAATATGGAATATTTGGTCTGACATGCAGTATATTAATATCCGAATCCCTGATCACTAGAGCTCCAAGTGCCAAGGAACTTTGAATTCAAGAATACGTTCTAAATAAAATGTGTACAATAACATACAATGGAAAGAACAATGGAATACTGGTACTTGTAGCCTCTAATGGTAATGTATGCTCAATAACCAATGCACAACACAACTAAGTGAATGCCTTGACTCCATATTACAGCCGATTTCCCCATGTAATAGGAAAACTGGACACAATGCAGAGCCAAAAATATACCATCAGGGAGATTTCCCTTTAATGTTGTTTAGGCAGATTTGCATACTTTGTACATTTGTAGGTGTACTGTAGGTTGCGGGATCCCTGATGTCATATATTCTTAACTTCGAAATTCTCTCCGTACCAACACTGGGGACAAAGTTGCCCAACGTTTTGATAAGTAAGGTGGATGACGTGCACACCATTATCATTAACTACAATGTATGACATTGTTTTTATTTGTGCGAACACCTCAGAAACCCATGGAACACAAAGGAAACTTAGGGCATCGGCTGTTGAGAAAGAAAACCATTGAAAAAGAAATAGTAGTGTCTAATATACATTTTAAAACAAGACAATAAATTATTTGTAACGCACAAGTGCTTTGACGGGAACTCTTTACTTTTCCTTTGTCGAATAAGATTGTGTACTGCAGTAGCTCTGACGTTATTAACTTTAACCCACAGGTCTAACTTGTACAAACCTTTTCAGCTGTGTGTGATTGACTGGAATAAGAAGTGAGTGTAAATGAAGCATAGAACCTATTTCTCGGGAGATGTGCATGAAGTGGCAGCAGTCTTCTGTGTTTGGCCATGAATCCTGGAAAGCTAATAAAGCAGCATGAGCATGTGGAGTCTTATCTGAATAAAATCCTAGACCTGACTCTAGCACTTGGAAGGCAAAGCAGTAGGCACATAGACCTGAGTGTATGTATAGAAGAAGATCCATAATGATTGCTCTCTTTAATGTACCGCAGCAATGCTGCAAATTTGGAAAACTTCACTATGCTTTGAACAAAGGGATCCATGACGCATGTAACTTTAATTAAGTATTTCACTGTACCCCCAGTGCAATGTGCTCACTTTAACTTTCACACTATTTTGTGTGTTATGGGATCTGAGTTTTTTTTAATGATAATTAAGGATTAGTCTATTGTGGCATAACATTTAGTCAGTATTTCACCTTCATAATTAAAATTGTAGTACAATTTTTTTCAAGGTGTCTCTGATGCATTACATAGTCTGTTGCTTGTTTGTAAAATGCTTATGGTGAAGGTTGATTGAACTGTCATTGAAGTAGTGAGTTCTGTAGAACATTCCCGTCAGTATTCTACCTTTCTGTCCCCACTGGTTAAAATTATTGTGTGAAGTTAATAAATGATATAGTATAATGGAAGTAAGAGAACCTAAACTAAGGATCTATGCTAGAAAAAAGTGTATCATACAAAATAGACTTACTATTCCACTGGACATAAATAAACAAGAGAATTCCATGACCTATTATCAAATACTGAGGAGTAGAACAGGAAGGATTGAGTGTCTGCTGTGCCTGGTGTCACAAAGTTTGAATGGTTTGGGAAATCATGGTGTCACAGAGCTGAAAATTACTTTTGTTACCTGAGGCATCCAAAGCCATTTCCTTGAGATGGTCATTGCTTGCTGTCCTTGCACAGTTCAGTAAGAAAAATAAGATTATCTGCGTTGACTAATTGTGACCCTGTAGCTCTTGGTAAATCATGATGTGAAGCAAGAGTAGACTTTGGCAATGCACTACATGAGCCACATTAGTCAAATGTGCCCCACTGATGATTAATCTGCTTAAGAGAGAGGGAAGGGTTCGCGGTGACTGAAGGCTGATAGAGGAAATGTTCTGCAACATAACATCAATTTGTAGCATTATAATTCATTCTGCGAGTGTCAGATTTGGATCCTTGTGCTGTCTGTACTTCAAGTCCTGTATGCGCATTAGTATTCATGCTGTTTCTTCAACTCTTCACTGGCCTAAATGTATATTGATTATGTATCTGCAGGTAAAGAGCCACAGATTCATTCAGTATCCACATATAGGGTGATCAGTGCATCTTCTGTGAGCACTATAAAATGGTACATGTCTAGTTTTTATCACTCCTGTACCTTCACCTTTAATGACGTGCTGTTTTGGGCTGCCAAGACAAAAACCACAAAAGTACAATTACGTATTCCTGGTGAGGTTTGCAGGGCCATTACATCACATAGTGATCAGTTCCCAGGGACAAAAAAGCAGAGACACAATTAGGGTCTGTAGAGACCATGTGGGTCCCTGCCAGTAATTTTCCATGACTGGCGAAGTCACTGGTTAGACGTTTGGGCACAAAACGATTTGTCTAAATGTAACCAGCGCTCACTTTAAGTTGGTCTGTCCACGGGGATCTGCAACATAGCACATCACAGGGACCATGGTGCACTGCTGTTTGCAGGACATGCTATGTCGTCCATATGGTTGTTAGGGCCATGTCTTTGAGGTCCGCATAGCACTTCTGTATAAGGGAAGTGATTAATCTAAATACCTATTGCTTCTCACTATGCCCTCAAAAGAAGAAAAAAAAACTACTTTGACTGAAGTAATTGCGATGAATCACATGTATGACTAAGCCTTGAACAATCACTGGCATTTTTGATAAGACATAGCAAGCGATTGTTTAAATATATTGAATTTACCATGTTAATCAGTGGTGGTAATTAGGTTAGTCACATGAAGGTTGAGAGTACTATTTGTACACTAGGGATCATGGCGCTGGGGTTGCCCTCTTGTTAAATTTAATGGGATTCTGCCTTTAGCTACTCCCATAGATTGGACTCTTAAAGACGCACAAAAAGCTATTAGAGCAGTGTTGAGCATTGAGCTTGTAATTGTATTAACATTCTGTGCCTCTGTTTTCCTCTTGACCCTTTCTGAGAAAACGGTGATTACCCTCTCCATGAGAGGGTTTCAGAAGGTCACATTTCACTGAACATGATTTACCCTTTTACCATTGTCATTTTAAGTTCTCCACAGCTCCAGTTACATTGTGTTCAATGCTGTATGATCGTTGCATTGTTATACAAGGATCATGAAGTTATAATAGTACAATAGACTTTTGCTGGTGTTACAATTATCAACTGTTAGATTTTATTTATTTTTTTGGTATCGAAGGCGTTCCTTGTAAAAGTGTGTGAAACCTATCACTAATTGCTTATTTATATGTATACTTTACAAATCTACAAAGAAGGGAGAAAATAATCATTACCTTGTTTTCTGTTGAACCCGGACCATTTAATTTAATGTATAAAAGGAATACCGAATATATGTCAAAAAATGTCCTCTTTCTTTTCCTAGAATTAAATGAACCATATCATAGATAACTTTCTGAAAATATGTAAATATTTTATCTAGAATGTACATATATGAAAAGCAGTGTTGCTGTACATTAATTGGTTTCATTAGGTTCACAAGGGTTATCTTTTATTTTTTCCTTTTGAAACTGTTGCCTCCATTGTAGGCGAGACAGTTTGCTTGAGTTTTATTTTTATAACTGTTGTAATAGTTGTCTTTTCTCATTGTGACAAATCATTTTTTGTGCTGGTTTCCAAGTCCCCCATTGCCTAGAATGACATGATTATTGCCTATATTTAACTATGTCTAAAGTAGATGTGATTGTGTAATAATCTTCATTGTCTTCACCCAAAATTTATAAAATAAGCTTGGTACTAATGTCAGACAGAAATTTGTGGATTTTTATTTTATTTTGAAGTGTTTGTCACCTTTTGTAATGGTCCTTCTTCTTTAGAGTTAGACGTTTGTTTCTTTGTTGACCAGTTTGTTTTGATATCACTTGCTTTGGTATTCTTTTTTTCTTTCTCTCTTGGGGTGTGGCAGAGAGTTTTTGCACTCTTTCCAGAGTTACTGGTTCAGGCTTGCTTTAAATCTTGCCAGCTGGCATGATAGGCATGTGGTTCTATTGAACTTTTTTTATTTGTTTAAATCTGTTACTGTATAGTTCAAGTACACGTTCAGTCAGGCGAGTCATGGAACTGGCAGACCTCCATCTGGTGTAACATCTGAGTCAGAGACCACGTTTGGCAAGGGATGAGATTGTCTTGTTGGACCATGGTGCAATAAACCATTGCTCTGTTAGAAATGTGTGGTTTTGTTTGCACTAGAGCAATACCTAAATAAACCCATAGGCACATTAAATGGTCTCTACAGATTAACTAGTTTTAAAGGGAAATGTGTAATTTGCAAATCAAGCCATAAATTATGCCACAGGAGACTCCACCGATGCATTTAAAATGCATTTTTATCTTAATTGAGGCATTTGCTTAAATTTTGTTAATACAATGTATAGATCCTTTTTGTTCTCTACATTCAGAGTAAAATCCCAAAGTCCCTTTAAAACTAGAACTGGATGCAGTTTTGGTTTTACCTTGATACATTATCTTATACCAAAATATGGAGTGTTAAAGTTTCTTCTGAGACTACTTCTATGGTTGGAAAGAGATCCTAAAATGTCATATTTTAGACTGTGACTTCCAGAGTCCTATTTGTACCTTACAAATGGACACTATATACCGTATATACTCGAGTATAAGCCGAGTTTTTCAGCACATTTTTTGTGCTGAAAAATGCCCCCCTCGGCTTATACTCTATTCGGTGTCTGGGGGGAAAAAAAAATCTAAAACTTACCTCGTTCCTGCTTTGTCCCCCGGTGCTCTGAATGTCCGTGGCTGTGAGGGAAGCGTTGTGCGCTCCCCTCCAACCGCTCGGTCAACAAAGTGTGTTTTTTTAAAACAAACTTTATTGTTCCGCGCGGCTGGAGGGGAGTTCACAACGCTTCCCTCACAGCCACGGATCTTCAGAGCACCGGGAGACGGAGCAGGAAAGAGGTAAGTACTGGGGTCTGGGGGAGGAGGGTGGCATAGCGAGCATACTAAGGGGCAATATCCTGGCGTATGAAATGGCACATTGGGGGCAATACCCTGGCTTATTAAAATGGCACATTGGGGGCAATATCCTGGCATATGAAATGGCACATTGGGGGCAATATCCTGGCATATGAAATGGCACATTGGGGGCAATATCCTGGCATATGAAATGGCACATTGGGGGCAAAATCCTGGCATATTAAATGGCATATTGGGGGCAATATCCTGGCATATTAAAATGGCATATTGGGGGCAAAATCCTGGCATATTAAATGGCATATTGGGGGCAATATCCTGGCATATTAAAATGGCATATTGGGGGCAATATCCTGGCATATTAAATGGCATATTGGGGGCAATATCCTGGAATATTAAATGGCATATTGGGGGCAATATCCTGGCATATTAAATGGCATATTGGGGGCAATATCCTGGCATATTAAATGGCATATTGGGGGCAAAATCCTGGCATATTAAATGGCATATTGGGGGCAAAATCCTGGCATATTAAATGGCATATTGGGGGCAATATCCTGGAATATTAAATGGCATATTGGGGGCAATATCCTGGCATATTAAATGGCATATTGGGGGCAATATTTACCAGTAGCTGCCTCATTTCCCACCCTAGGCTTATACTCGAGTCAATATTTTTTCCCAGTTCTTTGTGGTAAAATTAGGTGCCTCGGCTTATATTCGGGTCGGCTTATATAAATATATATATATATATATATATATATATATATATATATATATACTTCTAGTGCATTTCTATGTATCTGTATTGTTAACCAATGTGCTTTTTTTGTACCCTATAATTTAGTTTATGTACAAAAAATAAAGCCTTACAATGCTTTGCTTGAATATATTTCTAAGCCCCATGTTGTCTCATTTACAAAATGATCAAACTCCTAAGAAGTCCATGTACCATTATAAGGCAGAGTATTGTGTAGCTAGTCACTTATCTGTAAGACATGTTGTTAAGCTCCGAATGCTGATAATGTGAAAATAAAGAGCGTTCCATCTAAATGTTCTAATGTATTTATAAATGTCACTTTCCTTTTGTTTGCAAAGTTCCCAATAAAGTCCTGGAATATTAATGTATTCATTTCTGTCAGAAATATTTTGAGCTGATGCCTGAAACCATTTAGCAATGCTGTGATATAAACAGTCCCCCCTCCCTCGATCCATCTGGGCTGGCAGACCTGATTGTGAACTTCAGCACATTTATTATCCTGGGCAGCACACTAGAAAAGGGATGAAGCAATTTGCTACTTTTCCTGCTGGGTCACGGTTGACTTGCACACATTACCATGATGTTTACAATGGGACCTTGTAATATTCGGCATGCATATTTATGTGTTTATGTTACACTTAGTTAGCAGCTGATACAGAGCTCTCTCCAGGAGTGAGAAATAGAGAGAGATCCACCTCTAAAATCACATTGTAACAAATTGAATCAGTATTGCATGCTAATCATAGCAAAACCGAATATTCACACTCAAGATCCCCCAGAGGATGTTCCCTCAGCTATTCATTTAAATCGACTGGAAAATAAAAATGTTCCCTTCAGAGGCAATTACTGCTTGTTTGTTTTTGAAAACCAGACATGGAAGTTGGGAGGTCTTGAATTCAATATTTAAGTATTTCCCATCCCACCGCCAAACAAATTAGCAAAATAAAAGAAAAGAAAATGCTAATTTTGCTGTTACAAGGAGATGACTATTAGCAACAAAGCTTAGTTAAAGGCAAACTATGTGACTGAAATAATATTGGCTTTATAACATCTTCCTGAAACTTGCCTGAAAAACTGTTTGCTTGTTGTGTTTATGATATGTAGGACCAAATTCTATATTTCTTTATTTGTAGTTTGTTTTCCTTTTGTCACACGACTAGGTAATAGGTAGCCGTGGAGTTGTTGCTAGGATTCTAAGCTAGCCCAGTTGTTACTCCTACTTCTCCGAAATGCTTGGTAAGAATACTTGGTAGTTGCTGAGAAAGATGATCACAATCAATGCCTTTTAGTTGGGAAATTTTTACTACCCTATCGGAGGACGGGCTCAATAATTATAAATGTGACCTAGAGCATAAATGGTTTGCTGGGAGATTGCAGCGATCTCTACACTAGAGCTTGATAGCATTCATTTTGAAATGTAAAATAATCTACACCTCCAGTGGCTCTGTCTGTGTCGGTCGTCCCCCCATGTTCTCCTCCACTTTGCCATTTTCACACCTCTCCCCATTATCTCTGCTAACACCTTGCTTCATTCACTACATTTCCTCTACCTATGACTTTTCTACACTCTGTCTCCAGACTCTGCCACTCTTTCCTGCCAACTATGTTCAGCTTACATTAGCGGCTCCCTGTTCCTCCTAGGTTCCTGTTCAGTTATCTTGGATACTGCTACAACCTCTGTCCCTGTGTGCTTTTCACCATTACAGCAAATTGTGACCACGATAATATAAGTTATGAGAAATGTATCTTTTTTTCCATTTAGTGAATCTGTATTCTCCAATATGTTTTCATGAACTATAGCTAGAAATTTTGGCTAATGAATGGGAATTGCCTTGTAAGATTGCCCCTTTTTGTTCTTTTTATGCAAAAGCATTTATCCCTCGTCTTCTTCTTTCTATGTACGCATAACCCATAACCTATCATTATCTGTTTGTCTGAAATGAGTCAGTCCAGTATGACTATGACTAATCCTTCCTACATAGATCTTTCTTTCCAGAAATACATTTTTTGCACAAGAAACCCAATAAAACAGGTTGACATAAAAAAAAGTTACATAAGAAAAAAGTGTCCTGTTGTATTTGATATGTTTTGATAAGTGGTAGTGTTATTGCAGACATATGACTTAATGGCCTGCTGGGTGACCACTGCAGGTTACCATTGAATTATACTATTTGCTATATTATTGGTAGCTTTAGTGTCATGATGCAGTCTCTGTGGAACCTACAAGATGTCCTATTTCTCCAGCTTTTGTACTTTCTGAATCTGCCAATATAGAACATTATGCTTTAGAGATTGTTAACCCATCTGACTCAGAAAAGCTTGTGATGTGGTCACCAACAGAGTATTATCCATGCTATCTGTCATTTTCTTACCTCATCCCCACTGGAGGTGACAACTGCAACTCAAATCCAATTAATTATTTATCAAAATATAACTGAAAACATACAGGAGGTACCAAGTAAACCACCAAGTACACCAGCTACAAGCTGTTACAGGTTCTTCTTTCCCCTTGGCTAAACACCTTGAAAGATGCACAATCACACACTGTGTGAAATGTGAATAATAAGCCCAAGCACCAATGCTGTGATAATGCCACAAAAACATATCCTAGGTGTGTTACTTGAAATGGATGTGCCATGTAAATCATAAAGCTGCTTGATTACACTGTTTGACTGTTGATAAAAGAATCATACAACTATTCAATGGGGTCTGCTAATTGTCTTTTGGGTTTTTATTTTCTTGTTTTTTTTTCTTTGTTTCTGTTTCCTTTTCTGCTGTCTGGATATGTTATGTGATATTATGCTACGGTTACATTTTAAATTTTCATTCATTTTGTATTTGAATAATGTAATTTTAAATACTGTATATATATGTGTATATATATATTATATATTATATATATATATATATATATATATATATATAAAGCACAGTTACAGTTGTTTGTAAAAGTTGCGTAACATGCCTATTTATTTACTTTTATTACTTCCAGGGATCTGCATAGTTTAGCAGTTGGAGCGGTTGGTAGTTTATTCACACTGGGACATTTTCTGCTATTTTGATTGGTTTCTTGGGTGTTTACATTTGTCACTATGTGTTCTCTTTAGCATTTAGGAAAGACACCTCTGACTGCATTTATTTATTTAGAAAGTGTTTTACCAGGAAGAATACATTGAGATTTCTATCATTTTCAAGTATGTCCTGGGGACCCAGTCCAGAATGGAATTACACATTTAACAGTAGATAAAAATACATGCATACATATATACATACAGACATATATTTAAACAAGTAAATATATTTAAACAAGCAAATCTTAACCTTTCCCTATAACTGTTAACGAACAGTGTCATGTGACAATGCAAGTGTGTGCATTAATATAAATTAATATATTTATTTATATTACATTCAAGCATCTTTAAAACTTTCATTTGCTCAATATTTATGAACTTGCATTTATAAAGCATTTAAAAGGTATATATCTAAACTCTCCATAAATGAAGATATTTTATATGTGTAGGACTGTTTTTTTCTTTCTTTAGAAGTATGTGGCAGAGCTATACACTGAGGATCATACAGTGTGGGCCACTGCACAGCAGTTTATCTTTACAAGCTACACTCTTGCTTTACCCCTTCCCTCCTCTTCCCAGTGGCGCCAAGTGATTTACGAAAGGTCATCTTGAGCCAATAAAGATTAATGTCCCATTACAATGCCTTGTTTATCTTTATTTGGATGCTCGTGTATGATATTGTATGTAAACTCTACAGACAAATGCACGCACACCTCATGTGTGTGAATACATGGATTCAGTCCCCGTTATATATATTCCCCTGAGGCTCTGTGTTTTGGCAATGTTGTGATGGATTTGCTCACCCCAGACGATATTTATTTCTTTTACTTCATTACACTTAATCCACCTGCGGAAGATCTTAAGGCCCGTGTTGACTTTATACTCTACCACAGAGCTTATCAGCGTCTCTGCAGGCTGCCCAATTTGAATTTTAAAGCTGGAGCTGAATGAATTTGTCGCTTGTTGAGTAAGCGTGCCTTCCTGCTGGTGCCGCCGGTCCTTCTGCCTCTTCCTCCCTGTGCAGTAGCTGAGAAATGGAGAGCACGCTGCAGGAGCTTGTTAGGCACAATTGTTAGAGTGATGAATCCTCCTTACATGCGTGCATCATGCTGGCTGCCAGGCCTTGTTACAGCAATTGTGGCTGGCTGGCTGGGGGAGTTGCATGCCTGGCAGGGATGCTGTTCTAGCGGGTGTATATTCTTTAAAGAAGCACTTTTTTCGAATCGCTGTCACTTGTAGCGTGCATGAACTAACCATGAATAAGTGAAGGAAATGCTGCAAATTCAGCTTCAACTATTTGTATGTGCTAGCACGTTACAGCCGTCCGATTGTCCCCTTAAAGATTCCATTCACTGGAAAGATAAACGTGCTTTGCTTTTTAAATCTCTCCATCATCCCATTCACATCAGTTTGAGATGATACTGCTGTCATGGCTTCCCTAGATTAGGTTATGTGATAACTGGCCACAGATGTATCCACACTGGTCTCTCTGAGACTTATTTATTAGTTTCCCTGCCTTACATCCTGTAAATCTGTGTGTGTGTGTGTGTGTGTGTGTGTGTGTGTGTGTGTGTGTGTGTGTGTGTACAGTCTGTCAACTGACAACATAGTCAACTCTTGTTCCCAGTTGAAGGGATGCATTGTAATTTTATAGTGCAGCAATATAGTGCTGTGTAAAATAATATAGGTGGTTCTGCCACAGATCACTGAGGCTGAGCAATCACGTCGCTGGAAGCTGGTAGAAGATGAGGCAGGAAGTAGTTTCTCCATCCATGTTCCCTTGTTTATTACAGTTTTTTTTTTGAGCCTAATAGCGTCATTTATAAATACATGCTACCTTAGGTAGCTACACTGTGACTTTGGTTGCTGGTATTTGAAAGTGTTTTAATTCTGGACACGGTTTATTCAAGTCATTTATGGTTAAGCATTGTTTGGAAGCTGTTACAATGTTGTAACAGCTAGTCACCCTCACATGGTTATGCACAAATAAAATCTAAATGTTGTTTCAAGAAATGCAAAGCCCCTTTTTCTGCAATATTTTACAGTAACCTCAGTTGTCTGACAGAGGATAAGAAGGCCACACAATAAAGGGTGTTACTGGATAAAATCCAACGTTTTGACAAAAGTGCAGTCTGCCATCTTGTTCGTTTTGTCGTGTGTGGAGACCAGCATTTCACTGATTATTTTCTTGTAGCTTTTCAATGTCCAAAGTAGTCCAAAATCCATAGTATGGCAAAATATAAGGGGAGGGCCATGTTCTCTTGGTCAGTGATGGACAACCCTCAGCAACCTGTTAAGGACTGTAGTATCAACAATGCTGATCTAATTAAGGATTGTAGTATCAACTGTGCTTATCTAATTAAGATGGTGTCACGAACGCGGGCTATTGACCTGGCTGAGACAGTGGAGAGAGTGTGGGAGTGAAAGGGTTAATGACACCAGATCCCTGGTTACCTGTTGCTAATCCCAGCAACCACTAAATTAACCCCTGCAATACCTCCTACCCTAGTACAAAATTTGCTGCCACCACCAAGACTTTATATCCGGGCGTCTTCGGTTAGCCTAAACACAGTACAATATAGTATCACAACCTTACTTTACTGATCAGACACAAATATAATTAACCCTCTGGTAACGTGTTCTACCTGAGCTATCCTCAGAAGAGTGAGTTCATATTAGAGAACAAAGACAAGAGCTGATTAAGTAAACATTTAATCGGAAAAAAGGCTTCACAGTGCTGTGTACAAAAATACAGAAATAGATGACATACAGAAATACAAAGTACAAGTGCAAAATAGTCCATAAAATAAAATAGGAGAAAACACAAGAAATCCTTACATATAATTACCGATATATATAATCCTTGTGGGAGATTCAGATGGTAAAGTTCTCCATACAGTTGTTAAAAAGAAATCTCCATTTGTACAATCCAACATTCTGATTATATAGATCCATGGTGATTTTCTAAGAGACCAGCCCCCCTGGGTAGATCAGAGGGGCTTGGCCTGACAGTTTATGGCCCACTCCATCATACCTGTCCATGGCACTAGTGTGGATAGTTACCTACAAACACAATAAGCTTACCAAAACGTGTCATGTACTGTATAACACCATAATTTAGTTAGGATCACATTCCTTTTAAGGAGTATTTAGACACCAAACATGGATGTTTTAACAGTTTGGAAAGTACTCATTCTTGGTTCTCGTGACAGTAATACATTATGTTGGCCATGTTTTGTACCAAACAAAAGAATACAACCTGAACAATCTGAATATATATATACCGTATTTATCGGCGTATAACACGCACCTCATTTTAAGAAGGAAATTTCAGAAAAAAAAACTTAAATTTCAAATAAAGAACTTTGAAGCCCAAGATGCCATTTTAATATGCCAGGATATTGCCCCCAATATGCCATTTTAATATGCCAGGATATTGCCCCCAATATGCCATTTAAATATGCCATGATATTGCCCCCAATATGCCAGGATATTGCCCCTTAGTATGCTCGTTATGCCACCCTTCTCCCCCCCTTCCCCAGACCCCAGCACTTACCTCGTTCCTGCTCTGTCCCCCAGTGCTCTGAAGCTGCGTGGCTGTGAGGGAAGCGTTGTCAGCTCCCCTCCAGCCGCACGGAACAATAAAGTTTGTTTAAAAAAAAACACACTTTGTTGACCGTGCGGCTGGAGGGGAGCGCACAACGCTTCCCTCACAGCCACGCACTTTCAGAGCACCGGGGGACAGAGCAGGAACGAGGTAAGTTTTTGATTTTTTTGATTTTTTCATTAGATCGGCGTATAACACGCACACATTATTTGCCCCCTATTTTCAGGGAGAAAAAGTGCGTGTTATACGCCGATAAATACGGTATATATTGGACCCTCACACAATATATACACGTGTTCCCCATATTTCATATTGTCTGGTTGTCCTCTGATTCACCCAATGTCAGAGTACATGCTCCACTACCTTTTATGACCCCAGCTCATGAAGTCCAGCTCTGGTGATGGCTATCTGCTAGTTACACTTTATGGCTTAGGCCTGGTGGTGGATCAAAGCCTACAATACATGCTATTACAACATAAAAATAACAAATTTTATGAATGCCAACTCATGCTTTGGCATGACAGATGGCCACATGTTATTTCTGCCATTAGGAGACAGAGTACAGAGTAGATGAGATTGCACACACAGGGCTGCCATCAGGGGGTACAGCTATTACAGTTATAAGGTGCCTGGCTGACTTAGGGGGCCCCACCCGCTCGGGGGCACATAGTCTTCTCTGTTTTTGTAATCTGAAACAAAAAAATCAGACCTGTTTTTTGCATTGCTGTATCACCAGCATGAAAGAAGTTGTAGGAATATGAGCTCCTGATCCCTTTGTAAATGTAGTTGTGAGGCCTAAATATCTTTCCTCTCCAGGTCTGTTACCATAGAGATGGTAATTCAGTGCCTGTACCAGTAGTGTCCGGGTGGCCATGTTAGATGAAGGCAGATCCTCCTAATCGTCCCATAAGCTGGGCTGAGGGAGCATTGAATAGGGTTACCATGTGGGAATGTACCTTGGGAATGCAACCAATTCGCCACTTCCGCATCCACATCACATCTGGGGAGCAAGGCATATAGCTCCATGCCTGGATGTGTGCACGGAGTCACCCCTGAAAGAGAAGAATGTGTGACGCAAGTCCACTGACTGCGGTAGGTGCTGGGGGGCAAATCCTTCTAGTGCAATAGGTGCTAGGGGCAAGTCCTTTCAGTGAAATCTAGGTGCTGTGGAAAAGTTTAGTGGGTGCTACAAGTCTTGTGAGTATAATATTGGTGCTGGGGCTAGTTATATGGGTGCAATCAGTTCTGTGAGTGCAGTGGCGGGAGGTGCAGGTACGGGTCCTCTTTTTTTTTTTTTTTAGTCACCAGGATATGGTAACCTGAGCGTTGAAAGCCAGCGATGTGTGAATGTAGGAATGGGATATAATTTAGTCTTCATCACAGAGATATATCCCTGTTCACCTCCCTGTGGCCCATGTGAGGCGCAGACAGTGCCGACGAACCCAGGTAGGTATGTCTGAATCATACTATGTATCTGGGATGTGTTTATTATCAGGTTTGGTATTATGCACTCCTGGGGATACACTGAAAATAAATGGGATCTATTACTTAGGATCTTAGGAACTGACGAGGGAAGGACAAGTGCAACCATTTGTTTTGTAAATGCCCCAATATTTCTGATGTCAGCCTTGCACATACATGCTGAAATGCACACACGGTCACATGCAATGCAATTTATATTAAATACATTATTTGGAAGCCTCTGGAACAATGTAGCTTCAATATATTTATATTATAGTATACAGTCTATTACCAGACATTATACACACACATTCAGACAAACGCACAGTCACATGTACACATACAAGGACAGACACTGTGGGTTTCATTCTGGGTCAGTGCATTGTCGCTGATTATGTCCTGTGTTAAGGTAGCCTCAAAGTCCAATTGCGGGACTGTCCCACGCAGGGGACAGTCACAAGACAAGACGTCACCCTATATTAAAACCATCATGGTAACTGCCCACAGCAGCCAGAGCATTATAGCTTGGTCATTTTTTCTCTGTTTCTTTGGAAGTTGAATAATGATCCACATCAACCTGTTGTTGAACATTAGCACAACAGCAGTCAAACAAATAGTATATCTTGGTCCACCCGACCCTGGTCCAATTTAATCCACTTGTTCATATTTTACCTATTTATTTTATTTTGCTTTAATATGATAACCTGCTGGTAATCTGGCATTTTTTCCCAATAAAAGCATAATAAGTGGCGATTTCTTACTTGAAACAAAGTACGAAAATATGTGATTTCATCCCGGCAAGTACTTTGTCTCCACTGCAAATAGCCATTCAGCCCCTTCACAATGTTATGCGTTTTGTGCGCACCTCTTTCTATAAAAGCTATAATTTAGTAGAATGTTTCGGAATCATTATGTGAGCAGGTGTCTTTTGTTCGATAGCGATACTTTACATTTAGTTTAGAAAGGTCTCTGCCATTTTCCAGCAGGATTAGTGGGCAACAACAGCCACTGTTATTTTTTGGGGGAAGGGGGGGGGGGGGGGGGGGGCTACAGGCTCATTAAAAATTCTTTTTCAGTGTCCCCTAGAATAAATCTAAGATAATGGGACCAGTGAGTAGCACAAGCCTGGAAATTGGAGTTGGAGTTAAATATTCACAGCTTGCATTTGTCTTTATTTCAGCCCTTTTAATACTGCTCTGGTTTGTTTTGGGAAATAATCTTTTTTTTAATTTTTTTTATCCAGGAACAATTTCACAAGGTTAGTGCTGTATAATTATTTGCCTGAAAAATGGGTTTGACCTTTTATAAAGAACAAGAAAAAAAGTGTGTGCATGAAAGAATCTAATTTATTTAAATATTTTATACACAAACTATTAGGAACAATGCATTTTACCTCTGGGGAAAGATTAGACCAGGATGGAACAGTTAATAACTGAGTTTGCTGGCCGTGAATCAAATTATAGTGCATTACCAATGTGCCGGTCCTTTTCTTTTCTAATATTGCTAAATGCTCTTGGACAGAATATCTTTATGCTCATGATTTACTTTATAACCTGATTTTAAAATATCGTAAAACATTTTTATTTACTTAATGTGATCAGCCACATTTCTTTTGCCGCAGCTTGGAAGAAATAGAAACTCTTACTGTCACAGTCTTGACTTGCAACATAAACTGTCTTATTGGCTTCCATAATGCAGGGCTTGACAAATGAAATTTAGCTTTAGGAGCCAGCAACATTTTTTTAGGAGCCAGACAGCAGCACATACATACACACAACCACACAGAGGCTGTCGAATGCACACCAGCAGTTTTTTTTTCCTTTTAAAGGCACTTTTTTCAATGTGTCCCCTCTCCCTGCTGCTTCACCTCATTGCAAGAGAGGTGGTCACTTCTGCTACAGTCTGACCTGTTCCAAAACCATCTTGAAGATGTGACGCCTGCCGCTGAGAGGTAAATAGAGCTAAAGCGCTATGCATGAGGGGGAAGAACAGGCACTCCACTGAAGGAAAAAAACAGACACACCAAGTGGATGGCAATACCCGGGCACCAGATCTCATTTCCTGGACCTGGCACACCAGGATTTGTTGAGCCCTGCCATGATGTTTTATTGATTGAATCAAAAATGTATGATTACTTTATTTTGGGATGCAAATAATTGTAATTCCTCATACATTCAATTTTTTTCTGGACACATGATTCTTCTTTAGAGAGCCAGACATATAGGGTCTATTGCCCTGTTAAACACTACCAGTTTGTAGGCAATGCCTTTTTAATAAAGACTTTGCCTTCATTATGCTGGTGTCCTTTGCACCCGACAGACATTTTTGTTATTGTTCAAACTGTATCGTGCAAATTTGGCTGATGAAGGATATAGAAATGCAGTTGTATATGGAGTTAGGTAGGCAGACATCATGGTACACCAAATAGGGCTATAAAGTGATCTATGCTCCAGCATTTAGAAGATAATTCATTCTAAGGTACAGAATAATATATGAACAAGGTTATTTATGATTAACTGACACAAACCAGTACTAACTAATTGTCCTACCTCTAAAAGCATGGTTAATCTCATTGCTTAAAGATTGTATGTGAATATACAATATCTGTGTGATTAAAAAAGGCTTCTGAATGAGCACTGTTCAAAAGCAAATAATATTTGACCTGCCATTTTGTGCAGATACTTTTCAGTGTCTGTGAGGCTGAACATACCTGCAGAGTGATAGTAGATGATCAGCTCCTCCCCAGTGTTTTGGTGCATGGCACACATTTGAGACGCACGAGCAGATCAATGACCGAGCGATGATGAGAATGAAGCTCCAAAGCTTTTGCAAAGACTAAGGAAGAAAATCTTTTGAATGGTGCACAATTCAAATTATCCTTTTAATAAGACAGAAGTGTCTTTAAAAAGCAAATGTGCAAAATAACATATCTGCATACCTCCTAACATTTAAAAATGTGAAAGTGAGACACTATTTTTGTTTTGTTTTTTGTTTTAATTGCTCTTGCACAACTCACCCAATAGAAGAAATTGCATCTTTACTGTGAGTTTTATTACATGACTGGGGCTTTGTCATACGTATAACTGAGTTCCAGCCATGTAATAAAACTCACTGTAATGTGCAAACAAGCCACACTTGCACTCCTACACACATAACCACACAGTCACACCTACACATATACACAGCCACACTGCACAGTGAAAAACAGACACATTTCTACAAACCCTTACACACATACACTTACAGTCACCCTTACACACACACACACACACACACACAGTCACACTTACACACACATACACACTCTTAGACACCCTTACACATACACACTCACACTCTTAGACAGTCACACTTACACACATACATAAACTCTTACACATACATTTAGACACAGTCACACTTACATACAGTCACACAAACACACACACACACACATACATACATATATATATAATTATTATTTTTTTAAATAAAAATAATTAAGCTGTTAATTCGCAGAGGCAGAACACTGTCAGCAGGCATCTTCTGAAATCCAGAAGTCAGTGGACATCCGTTTCTCTTTTTTTCCAGAAGTCTTGCAGCACGACGGGGCGGAGCTTGCACCCGTTGTGCATTGCTCACCAGTCGGTGTGCTGACTTGCGCAACGCACCGTGCTCTTAGGGAGAGAGCTCCCTCAAACAGAAATCATCTTACATACCTCCCAACTGTCCCGTCCTAACAGTATGTATCTGTGAAGAGAGACTGCCAGAGACTAATGAAGTTATTAAGGATAGACAAATGTGCTGTGCTGTGGAACATGTTGAGCTCTGTTAAAAAAAAAAAAAAAAAGGGCTGTTATAATTTTGTTATTATTATTATGGTTATCCCAATACAAATTTGGAATATTCATACCACTGACTATGAACATCTATAACATAGTAACTGTCACTATTATATTAACAATGCTATTTAATCTTACATTAATCATTCTAGGTTCTATATGATGTTTGCTCATCAGGTTTCCCCTCATGCTCTTCTCACAAAGCAGTTTTATTTCTCTTGTCTGGCATAGAAAACATTTGGAAAACTGCCAAATTGATAAGTACTTGATTGAATTGTGGGGTTTTAGGAGTGCCAGGATTTGAATGATGATTGGCACTTCACAGACTGCAGGCCTCAGATTCTTTTCAGTTGTAGCTTTCTTGATAACTCGTGTTGTTTTTTTTAATTAGGAGAAATTGGGTGTGATCTAGAAACGATTTTTAAATTATTTTTAAATTAATAAATATAAAAGTATTTTAATTTTGTAATAGAAACAGAATTTGTCAGCAGATAAGAACAATTTACCCTATCCAGTCTTCCCAATTTTCTAAATACTCTTATTAGTCCCTGGCTCTATCTTATATCTAGGATAGTCTTGTGCCATCCCATGCATGCTTAAACTCCTTCACTGTGTCGACCTCTACCACTTCCGCTGGGAGGTCACGTGACCCTGTCATTCAGTCTCAGAAGATCCAGTGGATCTTCCCGCTGCCTGCAAGGACTATCAGGGTTCTCTGCAGGTCTATGGGGACTTGGATCCTCGTATTATACTAGTATTATGTCCTAAGCAAGAGACACCACAGGCACATGTAAAACACATTTTGTCCTAATTGAGGCATTTGCTTGCAGTTTTGCTAACACAAAATAAAGTTAGGCAGAAATTGGGCAGACTAGATGAGCCGAATGGTTCTTATCTGCAGACACATGCTATGTACAATATAGCATCATATGTACACAAACATATGGAATTATATTGTGTTAAAAGCATGTCAGTATAAACCAATAACATATACAGCTCATTAATAACCGACTGATAATGTGCCCATAAATAGCCCACTGATAATTTGCTTATTAATAGGCCACTGATAATTTGCCCATTAATAGGCCACTGATAATTTTCACATTAATAGGCCACTGATAAGAATGCTTGATCGTTTCCGGCTGCTGTGACTAAAAGCTGGATGCTGACTGCCGGCTGCTGCCCAATTGTGGCTATCTCCGTGTGAGACAGGCAGCGGGGGCACATGGGACCCCCAGGAATGAATGGGTGATGGGCAGCTGCCCCATTTGGCCACGCTTTGTTTTTAAAATTCGGGTCCGAGGAGGCACTATCATGGTCGCAGGGGTCGACAAGGATACACCCGGGCCTCCTGGAGTGACGGGCCTGGTCACAGCTGCAACCCCTGCGACCATGATAGTTCTGCTACTGGCTCCACTATATTCCTAGACCTAGTAAATTGGAGGTCCTAGTGGAGAACTATGCTTAGTTCCATTGTATACTAATGTCTGTGATGTCATATTTGTCTGTATATAAATCTGTGCCGTTTCACAAATAAATGTTCATTCTTGCTTTACCTAACTGCTAGTAGTCCTGTCTGCTATTTGGGAACAAAAAGCAAGGTTCCAGGAACGACTTGCTGGCTGAATGCTGAGTTTTAACCAGGGGCTAAGGAGGAGATATCCGTCAACAGGCAAAGGTGCTACTGGCCTTGGGTAGCCGTTCAATTACATAAGGTATACCTCTTTATATTACTATGTGTTATAACACATTACCTGTAATACTGCGGTGCTCCGATGGAGTCAGCGGGGCAACAGATGCCGCCTTTATCTTGGCATTAAAGTGGAAGTTTAGTGAGATCTTGGGATTAACATCATCATGATCCTTATTTTCTACAAACATTGCAACATCTATATATTTGCTTGCACCATGGCACATGCTTATAGACTTTTAGTCAAACAGACCAATTCAGGAGCAAGCTTTGTTAATATAAGGAGCCATTGTACTTCCATAGAGTTCAAAAACAATAAAAAATGAGAAGGTATTTCAGGAGCCCTGGCTTCTGGGACTTGTCAAGCCTTGGCCTTCATAAGTAACGTGAACTAAGCTCTCTAACGTGTGCTTAAATGCTCAAAATGTTAGTTGTCACACAAGTAGGAGAGCTTGTACGCTGGAGTGTAATTTGTGTATCGGGGAGCATGCCGTGTTAACAAATCAGTATGCTTGTTGCTGCACTGAATCTAGCTGTATGAGAGAGCAGTTCTGGACCAGCGCCTCGCTGATACTGTATCTTGTCTGAGGTTGTCTAAGTGTCAATTATTACAGTCCAGTAGGACCTCAAATTAAACTTTGCTACGCTGTGCGGAGATGTTTACTTGTCTGCACAGTGGTTTCTCACATAAATGTAATTATATATATATATATATATATATATATATACTGTCTTTCTTCCTGTAACCCTTGTTTTCTTATTTCCCTTTTAAATTTTCCCATTTGGCCCCATTCAGCCAGACAACTTGTTCTGGCTGCTGCTTCTTGCTTCAAGAATACAAGAATTAGCAAACCAGTAAGGCCACTTTAGGGACGGACTAGCTGCCTACCATCTGTCTGTTGTTTTTCCATCAGGTTTGCAAGCCAGAATGAAAATTGGACCACAACATATTCCCCAAACAGACTCAAGCATAGCTTGCAAAGATGAGAGATCCAGACTGAAATTCTGAATTGATAGACATGTCAGTGCAGTCTGAGACGATCTGGAAATAAAAAGATGCCAATTTAATTTGGACTGGAAAAATATCAGAAATGTTTACCAGCTTCTAGTCAGGATAGATTAACAGTTTTTCATTATTCTTTCTTTGGTCACAGACAAAATAAACATTTCCTCTAAAGCTTATGTGCTAGATCGATTGCCTAGAAGAAAAAGAAAACGAAAACTGTGCACAGAACTACTGTGACTGTGAAGAATATAACTCCAGCTCTTAGTAGACAAAAAGCAGTATGGGATTTGAGGTCCAATCACAATTATAGGTGAATTTCTGATGCCACTGCTGTAGGAACAGTAATAAATAAGTGAATCCAAACATGTGAATGGTAGTATATAGAAGTGGTGTTCTAGGTTGAGTAACCAGTAGTAATAGTCTATTATTCTTTTACTGTCTCATTGTGTCCATTTACATGTGAACCTATGTTTCAGTGCTGTTTAATATCCACCAGACAAACATAGTGACATACATTTAGATGGTAGGTAAATAGTTGCACCGTGTAGTCTGCCTCAGTTGTTTATTCCAGGCATATCTGACAATGCTGACCATTTCCACTTACACTGGAATTCGAAACCATTAACATCCTCCCAAGCCCCTGTGGAATCATGATGATGGGATATTGGGATATTGGGAGGAGTATCCCAGTGACTGGCAGCGCTACTGCACATAATGCTGCACATGCACAGTAGACATTCTTTGATTTTTGTTGTACTGACTGCTGTGTGCAAACTTTGGTCCATGAGGGCCACCAGACTCAGGAAGTGTGTTACTGTGAGTCCCAAGGCTCACAGGGCTGACAGAACAGTAGAGACTTTGTTCATCTCTGGATCAGTATATATTGTTGTGGCGGTGCTCAATTAAAGGTGATTTGGATTTCTAAACATCATGTGTGGAGTACCAGTGTCTTTTATCTTGAGGAGTGGAGGCGGGATCCATACTGCCAAGTATTCCCTTCTGGTTCCATATATCTATGCTCCTAAGTTCGTAGGAGTTATATTTGTGTGCCTCTTCATAATCACCAATCTCATTTTACATTGGGGGGGGGGGGGGGGGTGTATATGTTGCACTATATTGCAATATCCTCTTTCCAGGTCATCAGCATTTTAAGGACCTGTGTGAGTTATGTGAGATTGTATATCTTTTTTTTTTTTGTCAATATTTGTTTTACACGGTTCACTTTAAGATTTTGTTATGTTTAGTGCACTTCGGCGATTATCAAGAGTATACATTGTTGCAATTGTTTGGGTGTGAACTGTTCTTTCACCCGTGTATTGCAAATGTTGATGTTGCACTTTCACATTGCCTATGGATATATTATGCGCTTGTGTCCTCTGTTCATTGTATCATTATTCAGTTGAAGGTCTCTGTTTTCCCATGATCTGCAGTGTGTTTAGTGAACACATCTTGGTTATATTTATATATAACGATGCTGGCCCAAATCCTGCAGTCCTGCCAAGCTATACCTTTGTGCCAAAAAGCATGACAAAGGTAGTGCTTGGTGGGACACAGCCTCAAATCCAAACTGTGCCGTGCAAAGCAGACAGGTGAGAGGCATGAGAAACTGCTACTGTTATTATAGGAATACATTGTCTGTATTCTTTGCCTTAATTCACCAGTTCCCCACCCTCTACCATCAAGCTGTGCTCACTGATATTAGTCCATCGGTTTTTATTGATTTCTTATAAGATTTTATTAATTAGAAATGACCCCTATTAATTAGAAGATGTTGTGAATCCTTTACCCCAATAGGTTGCATGCTCTATATGTTGTCTGTAAATATTCTATATTTATATCATTGTACCTACTTCTCTTATGTGCCTCCGATATGCTGTAAAGTCATCTGCAAATCACTGAGTACATATCTTTTTAAAATATGCATAGATAATTTTAAAACTGCAGCATATGGCTGTGCCACACTGAAAGGTTGGGTCTCTTGTGCATTGCACAGGCCAACATGGTAACAGAGATAGAAGAGGTTACAGTGCCAAATGAAACTCAGCAGATGTGCAGCTTGTTCAGCCTTGGCACATTATACCATTTTGGTGTGAGAATAATATGCCAGTTTTGGCTGAGCACAGTAACCTTTCTGCTATGTGTCACAGCCAAAAGGGCATCTGGCTGATTAGTCAATGGCTGGATTTCACAATACTTTTTTGGAAATCTGAAGTGAGCAAGTTGATTCCCCCCCCTGCTTCCTTTTGTTGCTGGATTATCATTTATCAAGCTTTTAGTTGTCACATAAAAATTATTTGGATATATTAAGAGATTACGTTGATAGAACATTGTTTACATATTGCAGGCATACAATTTATGTTTTATAACTTTAGCTTTGATGATTCCTGTAACTTGGCCTATGTGTTTAATTATTTTGGCACAAGACGAGCTTTAATAAGCTGGGCGAAATATAGAGATTACCCAGAGTCCATCTCTGCAACCTGAAAGAAAAAAAATAATTCTCAAAATATCCCTATATATTAAAGGAATAGAAAAGTTTATGGTTCTGTACATCTACCAGGTGTGCTATCTAAATATTTAATATTTAGTTATTTCAGTGATTATGTGGAAAGGTTAGGTATTTACTCTGCACAGACCAGTATATTTTGCTGTGAGAATGGCTAAATTCTGTAATAGCTTAATACAGATACATTACTGCTCCCTTCAAACAAAAAAACCTTGGAGATAACTTAATTTTAAATATATCACCAGTGAGTGACTAGCATTACTGGACAGTAAGGACACATTTGTTAGAATGCAGCAGACAAAGAAGGTAGTGAGTGATTTTTGTAGCGCACATTAGGGTTCCATTAGTGAGTGTGACAATTACATCTCTGCACAAGAGTTCAATTTCCACAATCCAGTAACCACAAACCAAAAGGGAGTGAGGGTGGAGATTGCATCTTTGCACAAGGTATGCAGTCTGGAGGAATCTTCTAGCAACTCTTTAAAAAAAAATAAAAAAAAATTGGGGGCATTATTCACTCAATATATTAGTGTTACTTGCCATATCTAGTTTTCTTTTCCTTTGTATGTTGAAACAGTTTTTAGTTTTTGTTGTCTTGATCTATGCAACAGTTAAAGAAAAAGGGTAAGGCACAGCGCTAATAGATAATATATGTATATAGTGACCTCCACTCCACCAACAAAGGAATAATAAGTAACAGAACCAATACTGACCACTGAAGACAGGAGAGGTACACGATGGGGATGGGAAAATCCCTGATAGTTTATGGAGTAGCAAATGACTTGATTACAAAAAATAAAAACAGGGAAGCAGTTAGTCTTATAATGGAATGCAATGGAAAAATCCACCGTCAAAAAAGGAGAGATAATGTAAGAGTGAGACAGCGCTAAATATGTATACCAAAAAAGTTTAATATGATAGACTGCAAAGACAGGAATGTTATAAAAAATATAGAATTTATTACAAGGAAATATAAATATACAAGTGAATGACCATATGAAATATACAGCAATATAATATTAAATCACAAAATAATAATACTGAAATTATATAAACAAAAATACAATGATACACTGAATAAAGGGCCCCAAATGGGTCCAAAACAAAAAGAAAAATTATTAGAAATACATAAAAACTACAAATAAGATCCCTTACCCACTGGGTCTGTTCCCCTGGCCAGGTCTATTGAACAGTTAGGATATTGCACTATACAGAAACACAGCTACACCCCACAGGACGCGTTTCGAATTATCTTCCTCAGCTGGTGGGCCAGTGCAATTTTTTTTGTCTACACAGGCGAAGGTGCATTTTGATGGTTCCGGTGGGCCGCGGTGGCCATGGGCCGAGGCCGGCAGGGGAGGTCCCAGGATCTCCCCTGCCGGTCTATGCAGGGCCGGCACTATCTGAGCGCTGGCCCCGCTGTTTTCCATGAAGGACCAGTGAGGAGATCAAAGATCTCCCTCACCGGCCCACATGCTGTCAAATGCGGCCGCCGGCGGGGAGAGAGGGAGGGAGACAGCCAGCCTGGAGAGAGGACCCGGCGGAGCTCTAACTTGCAGCTCCACCGGGTTCCTTTCACAAGATCCGGAGCATTGCCATGGCAACGACCGGATCTCGCGAGAGAACTCCAGCCCGCAGGCTAGAGTTCACTCACTAAGAGGACCACCAGGGAACACCGCCACCTCGCCTCCCAGTCCCAGGTACCATCCAGGCCTGTTATTTTATTTGTTTATTTAACCCCCCTACACACACACACAATCCATTCTAACATTTATACAGCACTCTCACACACACAGCACTCTCACACACACAGCACTCTCACACACACAGCACTCTCACACACACAGCACTCTCACACCCAACACTATATACACACAGCACCCCTCACACACATACTGCATCACTCTGGATCATCTACACACATACACACACTAGATCCCTATATACACTCTGAAACCGTTATAAACACACATTCACTAGATCTCCTATACACATTCTGGGTCCTTCAAACACACACTAGACTCATATATATATATATGTATATATACACACACTAGATTCATTGTAAGCAAACACATACTACACCCCTAAACACACACTACATCTATATATACACACACACACTATAGCCTGTATGCACACACTTGCTATATCCCCTATACACACATTCTCTACAGCCCCTAGCCACATATGCATCACATTACACCACAAACACAACACAACTAAAACCGACCTTATTACACAATACCACACCACAATCAGCTCACTCTACACACACGCAATCCCACAAGCAGGCTCCAAACACATGCTCAATACTCTTTCCTGGCATTTTTGTCTCCTGGTATCCATTTATAGAGACACCAGAGACAAGTTGCAAGGAAACACAGTGCAAGCATGTTATTAAATTTGCTTGCACTGTGCAGAACAAATACAGGGATTTTTTCTCATGGCAGAGCTCTGCGCATGGTCTGCCCTGGAAGAGCATTGAACCAACATGCTCACTTTGAGAGGGAGCGTGTTTGTCATTGGTGATGACAAAACACACCTCCTCAGCCCCGCCCCCTTCTTAGTGGGCCGCTGTGATAAAAAAATGCCCGGGCCGAATTTTTCTCCCAGTCCGGCCCTGCTTACAGTCACACGCAGAGACACACTTACCACTTACACACACAACCTTACACAGACACAGTGATACACTTACCACTTACACACACACAACCTTACACAGACACAGTGATACACTTACCACTTACACACACACACACACTTACACAGACACAGTGATACACTTACCACTTACACACACACACAGACACAGTGATACACTTACCACTTACACACACACACACACATTTACACAGACACAGTGACACACTTACTACTTACACACACAACCTTACACATACACAGTGACACACTTACACACACACACACCCTTACACAGACACAGTGACACACTTACACACACCCTTACCACTTACACAGTGACACCAATACACGTAACCAGAGACGCACTATTTTGCCCCTCAATATGCCAGTATTTAGCCACTCAATATGCCATTATTTTTCCATTTAATATACAAATATTTTGCCCCTCAATATGCCATTTATTATACCATGATTTTGCCCCTCAATATGCCATTTAATATGCCAGGATTTTGCCCTTTCTATAAGCCATTTAATATGCCAGGATTTTGCCCCTCAATATGCCAGGATTTTGCCCCACAATATGCCATTCAATATGCCAGGATTTTGCCACTCAATATGCCAGGATTTTGCCCCTCAATATGTAATTTAATATGCCAGGATTTAGCCATATAATATGCCAGGATTTTGCCCCTCAATATGCCATTTAATATTCCAGGATTTTGCCAATTAATATGCCAGGATTTTGCCCCTCCAATATGCCAGGATTTTTCCACCCCCTTCCCCAGTACTTACCTCCTTGCTGCTGTCTCCCGGTGCTCTGCTCTGCAGGTCCGCGGCTGTGAGGGAAGCATTGTGCGCTCCCCTCCAGCCACACGGCTTCAATAAAGTTTGTTTAAAAAAAAAATGCGACCATTTTTTTTTTTTAAATCAAACGTTATTGAAGTTGCGCGGCTGGAGGGGAGCGCACAACGCTTCCCTCACTGCCGAGGACCGGCTAAACCCCATTAGGTGGGCCTGGGGGGCGCAGCCATTCTGGATTTTCCGCCCCCCCCTGTGGCGCCCTAAGCCGGCCGCCTGTGCTGCCTTAGGGTAGCGCCAGCCCTGAACGTATCTGCCTGCATATTTGGTAACTTTTATTGCCACCCTCACCATGCTTTGTTAATTCACATTTTTTTTTGTCTCCAAATAGACGCAATTTCACCTGTTTTTGGCATATAAATGAAAATAGGTGGCTCAGCACTGTCAAGGGGAAATGATTTTATTCCCCAAAAACTGGCAAAGTTTTGACCTGGCATAAATAATATCACATTCTACTGTGCTCATGAAAGAGGGCGAATGGGGCATTTGGCATTGCAGTGTAAGACAAACGTCGATAGAGCTTTGAATAGAAGGTCTGAATCTTGATGGCATATTGGTTTCTTAGTATATTTGTTTTACTGACTTATTCATTGTTAAGTCATCATTCCATCATGTTTTGTTTATTGGTCTGTATAACGGTCAGTCTGACGAAGGTCTTGTTCCTGTCTTGTTCCTGTCAACCAACAGGACACGCCCACTAGTGCAGCTTCCTGGAAGTAAATATCCTAGTGTTTGCTGTCATCCCTGCTTACTAATCATCAGAACAAGGCCATTTAGTAACATTTTGAACATTTTGGATCTCTGCCCATCTATAACCACAAAATACATTGACTGAAAGGAAACAAATTAAAATCAGACTGCAGGGGAAACTGTATTAAAGTATCACAAATGAGCTTTAAATGTAAGTTACATCCACTCTGGTTAAAAAAAATAAAAAATAATCCATTTTCACCGGATGTTTAAAATCCCATTACTTGTACTACACTGTAAATGTATTTATTCTGTTACCTTTAAGAGTCTATAGCGGGTCTTACGTTCTACTCAATGCATAACTGTGATAAAGATGATGATGTTATGTACAGTGCTCTTCTGTGGAAAAGTTAGAAAAGCATGGAGACCAATGCTTGCTGCTCATTGTTCAAATATTAGAACTCTACTCTAATTGCTCTTTATGCATAACCCCCTAATATTTCTGGTAGTTTTCATGCACTTCCCACACTTGTGTTTTTAGACATAGAAGATTGTATACGTACATGTCTATCATCAAAATAATGCTCATATTACAAATGCCACAACTTTCACATATTCTGATTATGATGTTATTAAGCTATATGTATACATTGCGTTTACCCCCTCCTTCACATTGCTTCTTAAATCAAGCAAGTAGACCTCAAAGTTATCTAAATATTTATTTGTGTCTGAGATGGCTGCCATCACTTAACCCTTTAAGGACCAGGGATTTTCCTGGGCCAAGGACCAGAGCGTTTTTCAATTTTTAATACGCGGTTTTTGAAACATAAATTTCCTCTCTCTCATTTAACGTACCCATACAAGTTATATGTTGTTTTTTAGAGGACAGTTAGAGCTTTCTTTTGATACCCTATACATAAAAATGATTTACATTTTAGTATTAAAAAATACATATAAAAGAGGAAATTTTTGAGGAAAAAAAAGTTTTTCCCCATTATTTTCCCAATAATAAGCTACATAACTAGTGCAACACTAACCCACTTATCCCCCCTAATTAACTAACTAATAAAAAAGAAAAATATTGGTTCCCAAACCCCCCATAACAAAAAAGACAGAAAAAAACTCTGAAGAGTGCGATGTCAGATCAGTAAAAATCATGCAACAGGCATGCAGGGGTTAAATTTTATTAAATAAATATATTAAAATTACCTTTATTTATTCAAAAAAACTTTATAAATTGTAAAAATAAAAAAATCTGTTAAAAAAAAAACTAAATGAGGGCCATAAAGTGGAAGGAAACTGATCACAGTTAAAAACTGTGATCAGCAATGAAAGGGTTAATTTTTTTTAATTTTTTTTTTTACCTATGTGTATGTAATTAATTTATTTTTACTTACAGGTCACTCTCTGTGCTTCACTATAAGAATGTGAAGCACAGGGAGTGAATTAGAGGCAAAGTCAGTGTGTGAACACACTGACTTTGCCATCTAATTTGCATGTTATCGCGGTGATGACTAAATCACCGCGATCACATGCCCGGAAACTGACCGATCGGGTCCAGGAGCTTTGCCTCGGGTGCGAGGCTTAGTCCTGGACCCGTTGCAGACTAGCTGGCGGTGCCCACGGAGCGCACCGCCGGCTAGACTGCATGACGAGTTAACTCGTCATAAGGTCGCTAACGCTGCGGCTCTTATGACGAGTTAACTCGTCATAAGGTCGGGAAGGGGTTAAGTATTAATTTCTATGCAGGTTCTTTGTTGTCCTGTCCCTCTTTGCAGTTTGGGTGGTTAGAGAGGGAGAGAGAGTGTTTGCAGTTACTATTTAAACAAAACACTTATTTTGTTGCCTTTGTATTTACAGTCACCATCTGTTCTATATGATCGTTTCGATTGAGATCTGTCCTTCATGAATTAATCACATTTAAAACAAAAACTGCCCATCCTGAAAAGACTAAGTGACTGAATCAGCCAGTGCAAATAGCTTACCGCTGATGATTATAAGCTTCCTTTACCTTTTTAGTTTGTGCCTTTTGCACACATATAATCCTAGAAATAGACTCTAGCTTATGCTGTAAAATAATGAACTTGCCAGTGTTCTCCCTGAGTGCCAAACACAAAGCATCTTTACAGAACATAGAATGGGTCTGCTTTTATTTCTAATATGCTCATATCCTATCTATATCATCCTTTCCCTTCTATTATGTTCAGCATACCCTTATGTTCAGCAGAGAGTTGGCAACTGTTAGAGGGCAAAACAGTTTAGTTGGCATTAGTACCAGTTCATCAGCCCATCTGATACCCGGAATAGCACTGTTCTTCGCTGCACATTCAGAGAAGCTGTCTCATTGTGGCCTTTTTAGCAGCTGATAGTTCAGCTCAGTAGTTTCATGAACTTAAGGTTAGTTTTAGTGTTAGTTTCAGTGTTAGTTTTAGTATTAGGTGTTACTTTTAGGGTTAGGGTAAAATAACTACCAAGCTCAGGGGGGCTGTGACGTGCCAGCAAATTCCACTCCAAGATTATAACATACAGTGCTCAGAGAAATAGCAGAAAAAGCAAAAGCCACATCTCAGACTCTACAGGTCTCAGCATGTTAAATGTTAAAGTTCATGACCATATAATTAGAAAAACACTGAACAAGTATGGTTTGTTTGAAAGGGTTGCCTTGTTATCTATAAAACGAAGATGTGCAAAGTTGCATCTGAACCACAAGACTTCTGGAACGGTGGATCGGACTTGATTGTCCTGCACATCCCACAGATGGTCAATCGGATTAAGATCTGGGGAATTTTTAGGCAAAGTCAACACCTTGAACCGTAGTTGTGTTCCTCAAACCATTCGTGAACCATTCCTGGTGCATTATCCTGCTGAAAGAGGCCAATGTCATCAGGGAATACCGTGTGCATGAATGCACACGGTATGACAGGTTACTAAGCTGCACAGGGCAAGGTAAAGTTATTCTGTACAGAGATTTATCATACAGATTTTGGTGGAATACATGTGATATCCTCCATTTTGGATCTTCTAAGAATCTAAAACAAATAACCACAATGTCTATTAGTATTAAATGAAGATAGATTTGGTCTAAAGTAATTAAAAAGCTTTAGAACGACAATTAAGTAACAAAACTATAAGATGAAGTGTCACCTTTTGCTGCCGCACCATTCTTCTCACTCTTACATTTTTAAGCTTGTAAGATTAAAAGTAAAAATCTGAGGATAAGATTCAGCTATCTCACTTGTTGTAATACTTGGGCTTTATATGTTGTCCCTATGTCAATGGTCTAATTTTACAAATTGATTCCAATAATGAATCCCTCTTGCCGTGCCTGTTTTAATTATGGTCTCAGTCGGATGCTTTTTGCAGCCTGGTAATATGCTCTGACACTTTGCCTCCATTTGCCTGTGTATATCTTGATGCTTGTTGACAGTACTGATTCATGTTTCATTGCGGAGGATCAGGGGGCATAAACTGTGGCCCTGAAGGACTTTAAAGAGGTCACACCTTCTAATCACGCTGGCATTTCGACTCCGAGCAGCCATATATCTACTTTTAATTTAAACTCTGAAAAATGTACTGAGATTTCTGCAGCCGAGCTGCTGTAATCGATGGAATTTATTATCGCGGGACGTCTAATCTGTAAAGCTAATGCTAAGCTTTCCAGATATTGATTGCTCATGAAGGATACACAAACAGTTAATCATTCACAGAGGCGATAGGAAAAACATTGTATCAAAAGCAAATGGACAGGTAATTGTCAGAGGGGCATTTATTATTGTCTCGTTTTTTTTCTGCACTCAAGCAGGGGCTAATGTTATTATATAGCATTTCCGAAGAGCTCAGCCAAAACTGTATCAAGTGCCTGGAACAACGCCGACTTGGAAATGGAGCTGGACAGAGTTCTGATTTTAGGTATATGAGACCCATATGGAAACACACTAGTAGTTGCCTCATTTGCATCATGTACACACTTGTGCCCCAGCATTTTTTTTCAGCTGACTTTCATATTAAAGGGGCTGATTTAATGGAGTAAACAGTGATCTATATATTATGTTAGCATAATTGTTTAAATGTTAGAAACATGTTTTGAATGGTTCTGCGTGTTCTCCTTTTTAGGACCTCACCTACTAGACTGATATACAAACAATGTAATTTGCATTTCAGTCCACAGGGTGACCTCCTAAACGGGTGACCAGACACATTTCTGCTAACCCTGTCTCTAAATCCCTATATTACTATGCTTTTCATTCCCACTGTAAATACTATTTTACTATACAAGTAGGCCTTTTATAGAGAACTGAGACCATTGTATTTGTTTATGTAGTTTTAACACATTTTTGCATTCTGCCCTTAAGACCATAGTACGGATCTCTGGAGATGATTCATCCTTCTTTATCCGGAAGTGGGGCAGACCATGGCCCCAGAATGAACCCATTTAAGAGTTTTTTGGCCTTGTATTATAAAACTGCAGTGTTTAACAGGGTTGGTCACTAAGCTTGTGCTTCTAAATGATACACAGGCTTCCCCAGTTATTGCTTTGTATATGAGCATGCTATATATTGCACATTTCTCATAATGGAACATTTCAATGACTATTTTCACCATTACAAGAAGGCTGGTGGTGTTACTCATAGCCATGCAATAAATAAATAATTAGCTCTTAATATAAAGCAAACACATGTTCTTATTGCCCTACGGGTGACATTCCAGCTTATTGCAGGGACAGTGAGTGATGACATTTCATTACCAGCATCTTTGCAAATGTGTCTTATCTTTGAAGTGCTTAATGTCTGGTCCATTCACCTTCTAAAACGATTTAATCCTGACCTTGTGGTCGCTTCATCTGAATTCGAGCATTTCTGTTTTGGAAACGCAAACAGAATTATTCCCTTGTTAGCAACAGAGCGGTATCAGCCTCTAGAAACAGCAGGAATTAAATGTAATCACCTGTCCTGGCTAAAAGAATTGTGAGTTTAATAAAATGATATATGTTTAGCCGAAATAAAGTTTTACCTTTGTCTGGTGGGGGAGGAGATCTAATAAAGTGGTTTCAACTATGATAGTGGCGCTTTGCTTGTATGTATTAATAAGCTCTCTGATAGGAACCAGCTGTGCCACAAGTGAAAGTTCTATTGGAGGTTGGCATGTGACATTTTTCATAACGGAATTTACACGATGTATACCACTAGCAATTTAAGGCTTTTTCACTGTCGTCAACCAAAAAAAAAAAAAACATTTATTCATCATTACACATTGCAGGGGAAAAACTAGGTCTAAGGCTTCATGTTGTCATTTGTATTCACGGTTGGATTTCTTCATCTCCCGTAATGACTCAGACTGAAGTAATTGCGTTATTGGTTTAGGGCAATGGTCTCAAACGCCAGTCCTCAAGGCCCACAAATGCACTGGGTTCAGTATAAGCACATTTTGTAAATTGTTAATTACTTGATCAAATGCTAAATAGAGGAATTAAAAAGTGCTAACCTGATAAACCAGTTGTTTTAAACACACAGCCAAAGTGTTTCACTTGTCATTTTATGTTTAAGTATTGATATTATTTTTAATTTGTTACAAATAAAACAATTTTAATTACTTTTCACACTCTTCCCAAACCAATTATAAAATTCAAAAACTGTCAGAATTGCAGCCAGGTATTAGACAGACCTCTGCTATAAAACTAAATTATTATTATTAATTTAACCCCTTTATTGCAATATATCCTGATATGAGTATCTACTAGATTTGAATGTGACATATATATGGCCTAAAAGCCTACGTGTCAGTGGTGTATCTTGATTTTGTGCTGCCCTAGGCAGACAAAATCCAGGCACCCCCCCTACCCAAGCTGCACACCCACGTTACACACCTAAGACATGCCCCATCATTCAGACTCACATCAAGCTCACACTCCCATCACACTCGGTCACACACTCCTACTCCAATCACGCACACTCCGACTCCCATCACACTCAGTCACACACTGTCTCCCATCACACACACTCTGACTCCCATCACACTCAGTCACACACACACTGTCTCCCATCACACACACTCTGACTCCCATCACACTCACACACACACTGTCTCCCATCACACACACTCTGACTCCCATCACACTCAGTCACACACACACACTGTCTCCCATCACACACACTCTGACTCCCATCACACTCAGTCACACACAGTCTCCCACCACACACACTCTGACTCCCATCACACTCAGACACACACACACACACACACACACAGTCTCCCATCAGCACTTACCTTTCCCTGGTGGCAGGCAGCATGGTCCCTCCATGCTGCCTGTTCGGCTTCCCGGCGATTGTGCCGACAGGTCAGCGCGCCGTCATGTGACTGTCGGGACTTCCGTGGCGGCACACTGCACGGGGAGCCGAACAGGCAGCACGGAGGTTTCTCTGTTCGGCTCCCCGTGCAGCTCTCTGTTCGGCTCCCCGTGCAGCCTGGCAGGCAGAGCGATGGTGAGGGGGGATCTTCCCCTGCGTCTCTGCCTGCCAGCACGGCCCCCCAAAATTTGCCGCCATAGGCATCCGCCTAGGATGCCTCGCGGTAAATACAGCACTGCTACGTGTCAGTGATTAAGCTCTGGGATATATGCATGGCACAGGTCGGGGTTCATCACCTCAGTGAAACAATTGCCTTTAATACTATCTTGATCAGCTAGTTATTGATGAAGTAATGACCCTGGTATGCAATCTGTCTTGCTATCCTGGATTATTCGCCTTGTAGATAATAGGCCTCAAAGTGTAATGTGTCCACAGAGATGTGCACAAGCATAACTAGAGTAACCTGTAGTAACAAACTAAGTAAGTTGTGTTGGGCACTGTGACTCATCAAAGTGTCAAATTAATTGCTCTCTATTGAACTATGTTACGACCATAGCTTATTTTTTAGCCATGTAAGGTGCCAAATTGCATTATAAGATACATTTGTATTTAAATCATTAGAGCTGGATGTGCCCATGAATAAAATTATTTGCCCTGCTTTTAAATAAGTGTTCTCTTTGATATTAAGTATTCACTTTCTAGATGCCTATAGCTTTGCATTTTTAACTATAGATTTTGCTAGCAGAAACCAATTGAGTGGCCTATGTTGTCTGCACATTCATTCGTACCAGGCATCATATAACTCTCCTAATACCGATGCTTCAAAGCTATTTCACACATCCAAATATTTTCTGTAAAAAAAAAAAAAAAAAATTCATAATACACCAGTAACTGTAGATTTCCTTTGAACTTCAAGACATGTTTTATAGTTCCAGTGTCCTAGAATTACTAACCAGTTACTTTCCGTATTGTCCAGACTATTTCTGCTTTGCTTACTCTGATATTTAACCACAATGGGGTTTTTTTACGCTCAACTATGCTGTCGTTTTTATTTTGCTAATTCCTATAGATTTATCAGCTGCTAATGAAACTAGATTAAACCAATTCTAAATGCATTGATTCTGTTTTTATAGCGTGCTATCCCCTTTTACAGTTTCCTGATAATGTTGCTAAATACCAGAAAGAAACAATTTTACAGGCCAGATTTAGCACTATTAATACATCTAGGCCCTATATCTGTCTGAGTTAATAAGTGATGTCATCAGTACTTCCTGGATACCTTTCCTATGATAGTGTTATGCAAGTAATGCAATCTGAAAGGTGATAGTGAGCGTATTACATATCTCATTTCTCCAATCTTTCCTTTTACTAGGTAATTACTGCTCATAGTCATAGATGGCCACCGCGTTTAGGATTTTTAATCTTTATTTTAGTAATATCCACAGTCAAAGATGAGCTTAATTATTTTAAAGGATGGTGCGTAATGAGGATGGAAAATAAAAGTGGCAATGCGGTTGGACAGAGGCATCATCGGTGTAAACTTAACTTATTCATGGTTGCCCGCATCTCTTGTCACATTGTGCAGGTGTATTAGTGCTCTTTTTGACATGGAAATGTTTAACATTGGGACATAGCTAGCATGCAATAGGATGTGTCCTTGCTTCCAATTTCATACTGACAAGTGTTTTCCCAAGAGGTCAGGAATCCGTGCTCTCGTATTCACAGATGGGTTAAATTGAACTTGTGCATTGCAATCTGGGCTTCGAGCTTTTGCTGAGAGACAGCACCGTAACAGATTGTCATTCTGCAAAGTTCTTGTTGAACTTACATCTTTTGAAAATAGCTTTATGTCAAAAGCTTTTGGGACATGGCTCTAGATTTTCCTGCATTTGACAGCTGGATAATAAGTTTTATCATTAAGACTTTCTTTAAGGAAACATGCACTAAGCTATTGTTTTCTTTTGCAACTGTTGAACTTTGGGTTTTCACAATTCCCCATGAACCTCGTGCCCTCTCCTGCATACCAAGTGCAATCCACGATGAATAGCTTCTTCCTGGACCAATGATATAAATCACTTAACCATCACACACAATAATATACAAAGCTGAATAAATCCTAGGAGCCTTCTTAGGTCCTAAATATTTTGTGCTGGTGTCTGTCTTTGTGAATGTACTCTGAATGTACCTATCCCAAGTTAATGACTTGTTTGACCAAGTTAATAATGAATTATTGCTCCATTCAAACTATGCAAATAAACGCATTACTGCAGAAAAAAATGTGATCTAGTAATAGATCTCTAAATAACAGAACAGTGCTAACAACACAGTTATGTTGCTTTTAATTCTTTAACAGTCTTATATCCTAGTATATAGAAGGTGCAGTACTTCTCTATAAACATAATAGGGATAGTGCTACTGCAGTTTACATCCTTTGTGTGTTTATATATTTCTAATATCTGTTTTTACATGGTAATTGTGTTAGAGCTTTGAGTATCAAATGCCCAGGTGTTTTCTATAGAAGAGTTCACATGCACAGATTTGTCCTAGATTTATTTCAGGTTAGGCACTTGACCTGAATTTCACAAATCGCCAAAATGCTGCTACCTAATATCCTTAAATTGGGGTTAAAATCGGCAATTCGGGCCATTTGAAAACTGAAGCATCAGAGGCGTTAGTATCGGGTCATTGTCACGATAAAAAAAAAACGTTTTCTCTTACCCAATTACATCTGAACGCACCCCAATGTGTATTATCTGGGCTGGAAACCATTTGCTTGGCTCCCAACTCAGTTTCTTATAAGAGGCGATTTTTTAAAAATTATTTTTATTTTGATTTATTTATTCTGGGAGAGCTTTGAATATAAGTCTCTATCCTCACAATAAAAAATTATGGAGAAGATAGAGGCTACCACCACTTTGGCTCAGTGTGTTTTGGCTGCTTTCAGTTTTGGTAGTTATCGGTGTGGATTCACCCATGATGTCTGAATTGTGAACATATTCGGAAGCACATCGGCGCATGCTGGGTTGCTCAACATTTGTGCCGCGATGTGCCCCAAATCCATCTGCAATTTTGAGTCACCATTTCTGTGCCGATTATCATGTTTATTGGGGCAGCCCTATAGCCTCCTTTTGAATTCTAAAATGCAGAGGATAATATTTTAGATATCTGAAATAGTCTAATCCTTGATAGTCCCACTTGGTTATCAGAATTCTTTCAGCCGAAAACTCCTGATCAACTTAATGTTGAAATTATCATCAGAGATGTAGGGAGGCACAATCTTTTCACTACTCATAAGCTGTGATAATTTGAGTTGTTTGGATGTTCCGTTCAGTCTGCACATTTGTGCATTATGCACCTCTCTGATATCAGGTTTGACTATGTAAAGCAGCATATTAACACTGCCTCCTGCTGTGTGTGCCAGATGTTCCTTCTATAAATCACAGCAGTCTCTCCTCCTGTACTATAAGAGGTCACAGGGTTAACTTTTACACAATGTGTTTCTCTGAGAAAGATTTGCTATAAACTAGATGGAATGTCAATTTTCTTACCTTTTAAGGGTTGTCTATTTGGTAACATAAATTACTTTTTTACAATACAATAGTACACTGAGACATTTAAATGTGTGTGAAAGTTTTCTGTGCTGTTGAGAGTTTTGCATCTTTGAGAGAGAATTTGAAAGAGCAGTGTATGGTGGGGTTTTTTATGCTGATTTTTTTTAATGAACTGTATTCCATTTTGATATAATGGTCAAATCCTGGCTCCAAAGTGAATGCAGAGAAATACAGATGTACAAGCAATGGACAGATTTTAGTTTAGTTCTGTATTCCAATGTCCTAAGCCAATCAGACTAAAGCTATAGTTAAAATGACCGTACAATTAAAATACAAGGTGACTCATTCAACTGTATGCAATAGATTTTTGAGTAATAAATGTAAAAGTCTAGTTCTAATATATAAATTGAACTGCTTGATTATGTATTGTAAGCAAACTTTAAATTGAAATAGTACTCTATAAAGGGACTGGATCACCTAAACATTGTTTTTACTGTAAATGTAGAGAATAAAAAAAATATTGAAAAATGATCCATACACTTATGGCCACAGGTGATGTCATAAATAGGAGACTCCACAGACAGATTTAAAACACATTTTTTCTTCAATAAAATCTGTAGAATTAAATGGTTCAGTTGAGTAGTATAGAAGGGTGGAATATGTTGGGACTTTTTCTGTTAATGATTATAAATGTTTTTCTAGAAGACTTCTGAGATACTTGACCTCTCTGGTTGCTCTTGTTAATCAGTGTCTGTAAATCTCCCAGTAAAATACTAAATTATAAATCCTTTTAGGCATCACTACTATTTAACCTCGCACTGCCTTTCTGTATCATCTTGATTCATACCAAACCTCTCCTGTTCTATTAACCTGTCTATGGCAAAAAAAGTAGATGCATTCATTAGCACAGTGGCAAGAAAGTGAGTAGAGGAAAACGTTTTAAATGTTTCCTTTTGAGATAGTATGCCAATTCCAAATATTCATGATGCCAAAATTATTGAATTTGCATATCAAGTCACATGGAAACACTTTTTTCCAATTTATTGGCTTTCTTGCACTTCTGTTAACACAATGTATAGATCATTTTTTAATCATTTTTATATCCACATTCACAGCGTAGACAATGTTTAGGTGAGTGAGTCCTTTTAAGGAGAGCCTCAAAAAGCAGTTAATATGGGATTGAAACATAGAAGAGTTTTTTTGTATTTTGAACAGTTTGTATTTATGGTTTATATGTAGCTTATAAGGGCTTATATGTTTGGTTTGCTTCCGTACAAGCAGTGCACTTTCGCCTGACAAAAAGATTGCAAGTTTAGCCGTCAACTACCGTGCAAAGTGCCTTGGTCATTTTACCTGCTCAATGAACCCGTCGTAAGTCATTTTTAGCATTTAACGTTAAATTATCCATGCATATACAGGTTATGTTAATATTATACAAAATATAAAGGGACCTCTCCTTGCTCTCCAGCCTTGTCAGATTGATGAATGTGCGATCATAAAAAAAATCCCACGCCAGGGATTTTACTTTAGTTTTTTATAATTAATGATTTGCATTAGCCTCCCATTTGCTAACCCATCTGGGGTACAGGTATAGTGGTTGGATTTAACCTAATAAAATAATGCCGTCCGTTTCCTATTATTTAAATTCAGTTTAAAAGAATTAGGTTGAAAAGGTGACGGGTTCGAAGAACTTAACCGTACTCTTTCAGTGCTGTAAATTCGGAATTACACTATTGGTAAATCTAATAAATCATATTTCTTCATTGGGATGATCGGGGTGAAATCTTCTTAATTTTTTTTTTTTTTTTTTTTAATGGATCTCAAAAAGAATGAAGTTACATTTATTTATTTTTTACATGGTTTTATTTGGATGGGGACTGCAAAATCAGTATATATTTTTTTAGAATCAGAAAGGTAGTCTGTACATTTGATGTATTGTATCCCTTCTTCAGGTTAATACCTTGCAGTCACGGGAAGCTGAATTCCATTGTGTAATAATTTAATTAAGTTAGATTGGAAAACTTATTCTTGCATGAGGGATGCTGCCACTGGGGATACAAAGAGATTGATGGCAGCCTCAGGAGTGTATCATGTTCGGCTGGTGTTTTCCAGCTGACTGGAAATCCGTTGCATCAACTAATTGAGGATTTGGTGACAAAAATGGCTTACAAAGTATGATGAAGTCAAGAAAGAGAGAGGATACCACTGTTTTGTGAGCATGTAACGAAATTATACAACATTTCTACTAACCATTGAACAGAATATTTGTTGTTATTAAAGGACAACTGTAGGCAACAAATTAAGTTCTGTGTAATTGAAAGATGGCATCAAGTATAGGTGTTTTAAATAGAAAGTGTTTTAATGAAAGAATACACATAAACTACCTTATTCAGTCTATTTGCACCACTCTTTTCTATTAGTGGGCTGGCATGTTGTTAAGAATATTGGATCAGATCATCATTCACTCTGGGTCAAATGAAGGAAGATCTGACACAAGATTCTAAACAACATTCATTCTAAACTGACCCAAGAGGAACACTTTCATTTTTGGGAGAAGGTGTGGCATTTTTATGTGACTTCATGGCCTATTGATGTAATCTGGTAAACTACGTAACTAAGAATAGTTCATTTCCAACTTCATGGTCAATTCAGAGCAATTTATGTAATTTGGTAAGCCATTTAAAATAATCATTTTATTTATAAAACCTAATATATAAACATATTTACTGCATTTTAAATACACTTTATTGCTATATAATATACTCGTACACACCTAAAATTCTGTGCGCCGTGAAAAAAGTTTCTCTTATTTCCCAGCATGGGGCATGCGCTTATGGCTACATCATGCCAAATAAACATTACATGGAAATTGCAGTCGTATACAGTGTATTTATTGCATTCATTAATACATTTGTGAGTATCCTTTCTGTGATTTACCTCCAGCCTAAAAGAACACAAGTAACTACATATAAGAGCAGTATTGGTTTAAGTAGACTGTATCACGTGATGCCCAACTTGTAGTTGGAGTGTTTATATACTCTATATAGTGTTATATTTGCCCTGCAATACCATATAATTATTTTTTTCTTTCTTGTAGAGCCAATGCGGACTCCTAAAACTCTGAAGATCGCAGAGATCCAGTCCAGACGTATTGCTGTTGATTGGGAATCTTTGGGCTACAATATTACCCGCTGCCATACTTTCAATGTGACAATTTGCTACCACTACTATCGGGGCCATAGCATGAACAAAGCAGACTGCCTGGACATGGACCCCAAAGCACCGCAACATGTGGTGGACCACCTACCGCCATACACCAATGTTAGCTTGAAAATGATACTAACCAATCCTGAAGGCAGAAAGGAGAGCGAAGAAACTATTATCCAGACAGATGAAGATGGTCAGTACCGATTTTATTTCACATAAAATATATTGGCTTACTCAAGACATATTTATATATATATGTGTGTGTACATGTGGTGTTTTATAGATAAAATAACCTAAAATACCTCATGAAACAGACTTACTTAGAAGTAACTAAATCACAATCACAAATGCTTCTGCTACAGTGAGGTTGATTGCAGTTAGTGTTGCGTTATATGCCCACTATAAGAGGTCTGACAGTTAGCATTTTCACAGTTGCCTGATGTTGCTTTGAAACTTGCATTTCAAAGTTTCAAAAAGGTCAAATTGCAGGTGCATTCATCGCACAAACTGCAAAATGATTTAATGTTTTGACTTTTTAAACATTTTGCTGCAAGTGTACTTATAAAAGAGATGGCATTCAAAATAACTTACAGTAAATTAGCATGCAGGCAATGAGGCGGGAAAAGCACAATTGCAATAAACAAAACACAATTAATAAAAAATTACAGTAAACATTTAATTTGGCTGTACAGTGTGTCTAGTAATCATGAATGAACAATGGTTCTGTGAAAGTAGGTAAACTGCCCCTCAATGTCCAAAGTTTAAGTCAAGCTGAAAACCTATAAAAAAAAATAAATGTAAACACTGCAAAACACACAGATGTGGCTAAAGCAATAATATTTATTAATAATAAATGTAATCCCACACATGAAGGAACACTATGCAAGCCATACAGAGCTCTGTGGAAATGTCATATTCTTGTAGATCTAATATTCCTATAGATGTCCAGACATATGTAAGGCTCTGCTCTGTTATATTCAATGCCTGGGCTCATGGGTTATTTAAAATTTTTCTTACATGTAAAAAAAAAAAAGAAATTATGCATGAGATGTATTGCTATAGGTTTTTATTAATGAAACATTGTTTTAGTTTGTATTTATTTTTTTGCTGCATACCACACCGTGGATTGGAACCCTCTTCTTTTTTCCCCTACACATTGTGTTGGTAGAAGTGCAAGTAGAGATATAAAATAAGAGAAAACTATGTTTTCAAACATATGCCCTATTTGTGACATCACCTGTGTAATTTGCATCAAATTAAAATGATCAAGCAACAAAGTATGTATTTATAAAGTGTCTTACCATGAAGGATACATTGAGATTTCTCTGGTTTTCAAGTATTACTTTGAATTGTTACAATAAAATATTAAAATACAAAATATTAAATTACAAATATAATTTCACACAGAACACAAACGGGTAAGAATGATAGTCACTCATGATTACAGGTGCATTCTGTATTTAGATATATTGACAAAGATCTCTTAAGGAATTTTAAGACTGGAGGAAGATTTGAAGGTGTCCATGAGGTTATACTATAATTGTGGTGCCCTGTACGAAAATGAGTATCGAGCCACTTTCTTTTTGTATTGAGGTATAGTAAATAAAGTGCTGGTATTGGACCAGAGGTTATAGGAGGTAGGAACAACTGGGGAGAGCTTTCTTCTCTGGTAGGATGGAAGCTTCCCAGATAGTTTAGGTACTGTTCCTAAGAACAATGACAGCTTTGTCTGTGTTTAGAAAAAGTTTTTTTTATGTGTGATCCACTTTTCTGCCTCTGTGAACTGGTATTGGAGCACAGCCTCAAGTCGTGGTAAATTTTGGTTTGTTAGCGTAGCTTATCGTCTGCATACATGTGTACAGTTGAGGCTTTGCAGGGCTTTCCTAAGGAGACACCACCTAGACCTTATACACATATATTTATCTTATTTTATGTGTTTGCTAACGCAATGCAAACATTAGTTCATCCTTTTTTATTTTTTTATATTGCCAGTATAAACAGTGTTTAGTGGACAAAGTCACCTTAAGCCAGAGGATCCTATGTAAAGTCATGACATGTTGCATATTTTACCATTCCGTGATGCAGGACAAGCCTAAAAGAAGAGAACCAGGGCACGTTTAAATTAGGAACGTATTTCAATAGAAATTTTGGGCTTTTCACAAACTGAAACATAGTGCTTTAGATTATTTTCACCATCTTGTTCACAAATAGAAAAAAAAAAAAAAAATTCACATGTGCTTGGGGAAAAACTGTGTATGCATGGATACAGAAATCATTCAGCCCTCTAAAGTGCATCGGTGTGCTTTTCCCCTCTAGAGACTCGGGTTACAAGGAACATTACATGTGACTTGCTTAGAATGATGTCGCTTTCACACTTTCAGAAACATTTACTGGCGGAAAATGATTCCAGCTTTGGTGGCTGCGCAGCGGTCAGGAAGCTACACTGTCTGTCTTACTTCATTGATTTCAAACAGAAAGGCATGACCCTGAATAAAGTGGTGGAGCCTATTAAAGTAGCTCATTTAAGTCACCGTAAATGAAGTTGTGGATTTGCTAAGTACAAGATGCAGAACCTTGTAGTACTGTACTATACATCAGAAACTTGAAGATATACATATACTGAGTGATGATACATATGATGATACCAAATGGCTTCAATGCAAAATCATGCCACTGGTCAAAATAAGACTGAATTACCCTATATAAAGGATGTAAATGAGCCTGCTACTTGAGCCCTACTACAGCTGCTGCCTTTTAATTCACATTCTCATTAGCAGGTAACAATGCACTAGTTTACATTATTATTTATTTGACGCTTTCCCTTGCTGACCATAAAACCCCCTGAATCATGGTATAGCCAAAGGTCGCTTACCAGTGTTTTTTCCCTCGCCCTATTGTCCATTAAAGGGACAGTCTAGTCCCCAACTCACATTGGTGCAAGATGAAGATTACTGCTTGTATATTGCACAGGCTTGTTTTTCCAGTGTAATTTGATACAGGCATTCTGCATAAATCACATTTTTAATATTTGAGTCAAGCCCTACCCCAGGGATTACTCTGCATGTTATTTCTAGGAGCGGCAGTGCTAATTATAAAGATGCTGAGCATATACAGTGTTGTTTAATTTAGTCACTTCCTGTGCTGCTGGAATAGAATACATTGTGTGGAATCTAAGTAACCTTGCTCTTGTACACAGTAGCATCTCTTAACAATTCAATACATTGTCTGATGACTTCACTAGAGAGACCAGAAATTCAATTAATTTGAATGGCATTATTATCATTATTTCTGCAGCAAAGAAGGAAATAGACTTTTACTCGGCTATTGTGGGCTGTCCTTCATCCTATTGGCCAGCTTCCCTTAGATCCTACTGGCCTCTCTCATTCACTGTCACCTTTATTGGTGAACTGCTTTACATTGGAGCCTGACTTTTATTGGCGAACCACTTTACATTGGAGTGTGACTTTTATTGGTGAACTGCTTTACATTAGAGTGAGACTTTAATTGGTGAACTGCTTTACATTAGAGTGTGACTTTTATTGGTGAACTGCTTTACATTAGAGTGTGACTTTTATTGGTGAACTGCTTTACATTAGAGTGTGACTTTTATTGGTGAACTGCTTTACATTAGAGTGTGACTTTTATTGGTGAACTGCTTTACATTAGCATGAAACTTTTATTGGTGAACTGCTTTACATTAGAGTGTGAGCTTTATTGGTGAACTGAATTTCATTAGGTTGCATGATTAGCCGTGTTTTTGGTGGGGTTGGGGGCAGCATTTCATCCTTCGACATAGGCAGCACAATGTCTTGGGCCGGCCCTGTGTGTAGTTAGGTTTTGAGGTTAAAGGATGTGTAAGTTACCTGGTCGTTTATAGATCATATTGCAGTAGATGAGATTGTGATATTTTATGGAGAGGTAAAATGTTTACACAGCACACTGAATTAGGGAACATGGAGTATGGAGCAATATGGGACAGTTGGGTGATGTGAATTTCATATTTACTTTGTTGTAGGAAGTGGCCATTGGTTGCCCAATATGTGTGATGGAGAATGGGGTTTGATTGAGACTTGATTGTTTTGTGACATAATTCAAGGTTGGGGGACTTTTAAGGCTTAGGAAAAAAGATGTGTGTGAACAATGCACTATTGTATGGTACTATAGCGAGGGGGACATAAATAGATGCTTGCCCAGGGTCACTTTTACATTAAAGACTGCCTTGATCAGATGTGAAACTCTGAAGAAGAAACTACAGCAAATGAAATAAATGTACACACACATTAGAGTGCTTGACCATTTTGTTACTCCTTTTCCAAGAGAGCATGGGGGCCATAATTACTTTAAAGTAGCATATCAGAGGACTTGAAGGTAGGTAGGTAATGCAATAGAGCAGCAGGAAATGCTAGCAGAATGCTTGGTTGCATAGGGAGAGGTATTAGCAGTAGGAAGAGGGAAGTGCTCATGCCATTGTATAGAGCACTGGTGAGACCTCACTTGGAGTATTGTACGCAGTACTGGAGACCGTATCTCCAGAAGGATATTGATACTTTGGAGAGAGTTCAGAGAAAGGCTACTAAACTGGTTCATGGGTTGAAGGATAAAACTTACCAATGAAAGGTCAAAGCATTTTAACATGTATAGCTTGGAGGAAAGACGTATGATAGAAACATTTAAATACATAAAGGGAATCAACACAGTAAAGGAAGAGAGTATATTTAAAAGAAGAAAAACTACCACAACTAGAGGACATAGTCCTAAATTAGAGGGGCAACGATTTAAAAGTAATATCAGGAAGTATTACTTTACTGAGAGGGTAGTAGACGCATGGAATAGCCTTCCAGCAGAAGTGGTAGAGGTAAACACAGTCAAGGATTTTAAGCATGCGTGGGATAGACACAAGGCTATCCTAGCTATAAGACCGGGAACGGGGGACTAAAAAAAAAAAAAAAAAAAAATTGGGCAGACTAGATGGACCGAATGGTTCTTATCTGCTGACACATTCTATGTTTCTATATGTTTGTTGTTTTCATGTTCGATATCCAGGTCAGTACACATGTACTTCATTGTGCAAGACGTCACACGTTAAACATGGCGGTGCATTCTATAGCATTTGTTATTCTGTTTGGATACATTCTGTGATTTTCAACCCCAAAGAGTTCTGGGAGTGTCTGTCGGCACCGATTACAGCTTGTGGAAGCACATTTGATGGCACACATTTGATGGTGTGCATGGCCTGTCACTGTGAGTTGACCTTTATTCTGCTACACAATCCTATCTGACAGCGTAAGGGAAGTCTAAGGATACATCGTGTTGCACCTTTGTTGATGGCTGAACTGTCTGAAACAAGTCATGTCATGAAGTGTCTACATATAAGAATGTTTTTTATCTGTTCCCAGTCCCTTTCTGGTGCAGGGATGGGATACTGGAAAATGAGCAGGCTTGCTATCTGCTTACATTTGTAATATAACCACAAGCAGCTTTTGGTTAGACGTGTGATGTGTGTCTATCTATCAAGTGGTATATCTAGATTGTCTTCTTTTGATGAGTAACATATTTGCACAATCCCTGTGTGAAATCATATTTTTGCAGGTTGAATCAAAACGTTTTTCCCAGTTGTAGGTTACATAAGTCTGAATCTGTAAATAAGACTGGTCTAAATCTCAAATTAACTTAAACACGTGCGTGTCAGATTCAGCTAAAAACACTGCTTTAAGCCTATTAGTGGTAATTCCAGGCGGTTAGCGTGTCGATTGAATGAATTCCTGCCTTGACCTTGTTTGGTAGCCATTTGCTACAAGCTTTCCCTTCTTTGCCTTCTTGTAATAGAATTGTTGATGGTGCTGTCATTGGGGTCAATGAATGTGTCAGGACCTACCTGCCTTCTCGTAAATGTCTTCTATGTAACCAGAACACAGATAAACCAGTGCTGGCCATACCATGGAGTGTGGATTGCATCTGGTAAGATCAGAGGAATAATACAGTGTATTTAATACACAATACCATTAACCTCTGAGATTAAAGTGCATGGGTGTGCTAAGATTGGATGCACCCTTGCATTACAGTTAGTACACTGACAAAAAAAGGTCTCTTCCTCTGCTTTAATATCTGTAACTGGATCATGCACCCTGTTAGACATGGTGCAGTATGGATGCAGGGTTTGTGTGCATGCAGGTTTTTTCCTTCATTATAAAGTTTAGGTTACGACATCCCTTAAGAAAAGATACTATACATATCAATAAGTCATCATGTTAAAAACGATTTAATAGAATGATTTAATTTTGAAGGTGTAGCAAGGAGGTATTTGTTCAGAAGTCATTAGTTAAACTCCCATGATTCCCAGCTTACTAGTTACACCTGAATATCATTAGTGGTTGGACTGCGGCTGGCTTCCTTTCTGTTTACATCTGTACCATAGCTAGGGACAGCAATGTTCTCCTCGATCTTACACATTCTAGGTTACAGTTCGAAGATATTCTGGATAAAGAAACTTGTGAGTAGATGGCAGTAGTAAAATTTTTAAAAGCCAGGGCTCGGAGCCTTGCAAAAACAAGACATAAACTGCAAACTCTAGTAAACTCTGTAAACATGTAATAAATGGTGTAATCCCCCTCAATTTACATCAGGACCCAAGGGAAAATGTAATATATTTTGAAAATATGATCTAGTTTATTGCTTCATATAAATCCTTTAACCACATTCTAGGCTTATACCTATGTCTTGTGAAGTGCATTGTGGGGAAATTATCAGCTGTAACCGTTTCTTGATTTTCTTGCAGTACCTGGTTTTGTCCCATCCAGTTCACTGAAGGGCACGCCGTTTGAAGACAAGATCTTTCTGAATTGGAAGGAGCCTACTGAACCAAATGGCATTATCACCCAGTATGAGGTACCACAGCACACATCTGGTGGAATGTCTTTGTTAAAACAATGGCCCTAATTAATCAAGTCAGGTTATACAGAATGTGCTTTGAAATTTCCTGGCAGCTTGAGGTTATTGAACCTCCATGAAGAGCACAGTAGTGATTAGAACAGTTCTGCATTCTTATAATAGCTGAAATATGAAGGCCAAAAGCGAGGTTGGGATTTTTTAAGGGACTTTTTGTTTTACTTGGTACATTTACAAATGATATGAGATATTTACTAGGTACATAATACGTTGGCAGATTTTCTCAGTATGAATCTACTCTTTGTATATTTGCCTGTGGCAAACCCCTGCACTGTAATCATCTTGGTACAACATGTTCTACAGTTAGATTATCTGGCAAAAATTTCTTAATGCCTCATCCAACATAATGAAGATATGTTCTAAACATGCCCATAAACTAAAACTGTTTTATGACTTTCAGCAGCATATTCACAATATATTTGGCTAAATGTATTGTCAGGCATTTTTTTTACTCAGCACAACTTGCACATGTATGTTTTTGATGTTTTTTCATCATTATTTATTTTTGTAACAGGTCAAATACCACAGTATCCGGTCATTTGATCCAGCGGTTCCAGTTGCTGGACCTCCTCAGACTGTTGCTAAACTTTGGAACAGCACCCATCATGTTTTCTCCCAACTCCATCCAGGGACTACTTACCAGTTCCTTATTAGGGCCAGTACGGTGAAAGGATTTGGGCCGGCAATAGCTATCAATGTAACCACCAATATATCAGGTAACTTATAGGAATCTCAAATTCAGCAATTAAAAATCTTAATTCTACTGCTTAAAGATCTGTGCCTCTAAACAAGAATATCCAGCTTTCCATATTTAAACCTCTAAAATATAAACCCTTTTATAGTCCAAAGAAGTGACTTATAGCGGATCGAATACAGTGACTGTGATTTGTTTTATTACACTTCAGTGCACACATTATGCTTCCATAAAATGTCTTGTTGTCACTTTTGACCTCACATTCTCCATTTTTGCATTACTAGTGTAATTAGGTGTAGTGTTTTCTCTTGAAACCTGTTGGTTATCACTTACAAACCCTCATTTGAGATTATTATAGGCAGGTATCATCAAAGTGTATTTTACAATCATGGCAATTGCTCTGAATGACTATAAGAGCACTTCCATGTGTTTATGGTAATCCATTTAAAAGTAATGTGCAGATACAATCTTTTGCAATTTATATTAATTTAAGTACCTGTGAATTTCTTTTGACATTGATCGTTGTGTGTGTCTATCATGCACAGAGGAGCCATATATAATCCCCTTTGTCTCTCATTCATGAATGGGATAAACTTGTTAGGTGAGCAGAAAATCAAAAGGAGCATGTTGTTTCTTTTGGTTACAATAAGATGTCCTCATCAGACAGTCTTGCTTCCACCACTTACCTTTACAACTTAAAGGGACACTACCACTTACATGTAACTAGATTATCTGTGCATTTAAACGAAACACCTATATGACATATGCCACTTTTTTTTCTTTCTATGTTTTAATTAAATGCATATAAAATTACAAATAAAATTAGGTGTCTATCTCCTTCATCCATCTTGTAAATGTTACCCATGATGTAACATTCTCCAAAATATTCCAGAAAGTCTCACTTTACAACTGTGGGCTGAACCTGCATGATGATGTCATAAGATATAAGATAAGGGTTTTTTTTAACCTGTATTCCAACACAAGAGAGAGGAGATTGACCTTATAACAGGATCATAACGCTGTACCTTGTGATGTAATTCTTAAGTTACCCTCCCATTCAGTGCAAGTCTATGGTTATATTTCAGGCTTATAGAGTGCATGCTGTGTCCCCAGCCCCATAGTGAGAAACTAGTTTTAAAAAGTACACAATCCAGGGTATGTAATTTAGGGTATTTTTTTTTATCATTTTGACATCTCTGTTATTTAATCAATAACAACAGTATGAGAGTAGTTCATATCAGAGATATTTGGCAACATATATACTTTGTCAATTATCCATCATGTGGTCACAATTATGCTATGGTTGCATGTCATTTTTCTATTTTTTAAAATCATATTTTATGATTTTTTTTTTTTTAAGTAAATTATATGATATGATGAAAATAATGGTATCTAAGGAGAGCCCATCTTATGGCGATAAAAATAGTATATCATTCGTGTGGGTACAGTAAATTAGAAGAAAATTACACCTAAACACAAACACCACAGCAGCCCTCGTCACCAAGGCTAACACACGGCCAAAAAGGCTAGTCACTGAGGGGTTAAATTCACTCAACTGCCACGATAACACATCTTGTATACCTATGTTAATCATGGTGTGTTACCATTGCATGCATTACATTTTAATATTGTATTATTTCCTTCAAGTGAAAGTATTTTTGTTTATTTCCTTTTTAGCTCCAACATTACCTGACTATGAAGGTGTGGATGCATCTCTCAATGAAACTGCTACAACCATCACTGTTCTCCTGAGACCTGCACAGGCCAAGGGTGCTCCCATCAGGTACATAATTAAGAAAGTAACTATACTAGCATGGCTTAGCAGTCTGCTCTTCACCCAATAAAAGAACGTTGTTGCAGAGTGATGGTATTAAGATTGATTTCAGGAGTGTCCCCCTCCTCTCCCCTTATTAATGTGTTGCTTTGGGTTTTAATTAGAAAATAACCTGCAGGAATTCACATATTGAATTAACCATCCATTTCATTGCTCTTTTTCATGGTGGGAGTCATTAGAGGATGCTGGACTGGCATTTACTGCAAAGGATTGAATTCAATGACTTGTCTCTGAACTATTGAAAAAATGCCCCATTTTTAGCATTTAGTGAATTCTATTCCTATCTATGGAAGAGGGATCATTATATCATTGATGAAGAACATATAAAAATAGATTTATTTTTTTCAATTCCTATTCCACTTATAATTATGTTTTTTTTTTTTTGTTTTGTTTAAACATAGCTTGACTATTTCAAGTTACAAGTTGGAGCACCTGGGATCAGAAAAAGTTTCTCATGAAGATTTTTGTTGTGTGATTTTACTAGGAAATCAAACGTATTTTATATTTCCAGCACTACAGCCTAATACTGTGCAAGTAACATGCAAATAAACATAAATAAAAAAAAAAAGAACTGCAAAAATCATATTTACAATTCTTAGAGTTGTTCCATTTTTTTGTCTCTCACACCTAGCCAAAGATCTATGCCTTTCAAAAAATAATAATGAAATGCACACCACTTTGTGGCCTCCTGTACTGCTGCCACCTCCCACCACTGTCTTATTGACAGATCTGCAGGGCTGCAATGTGGTAAATGAGAGGTACCCCCTTCACTGTAATGAGAGCTGATAATGTAGTATTCTCATTACAAAAATCGTCAGTTTCACCAGGTTTGCTAGGATTCTATAAGTCTATATTCTTTGTCAGTTAAAGGATTATTTTGCTCCCCTTTTGTGCCCGAAGTCAGCCGAGTTGAATTTATTATTATATTTGTATGCTCATAAGCAGTGTGCATTTGTACTAGGCTAAGGGATTTTGTATATTTGCAGCTAATATCCTTACTGCTGCAGATTTTTTCTGGAAAAAAATTCTTAGGTTGACTGAAGCAGACTTGGAGACGATTGCTAATGGACAAGAAGCTGGGAATTATTACACTTTTTTTGGTTTTAGCAACAAATGTACATGTCTGTGCAGTTATCTTGGCTTATGTATACTGTACGGGTCACATCCAAATCTAAAATAATAATTAGACAGTAATAACACCTGTATGTTATGATGGAATGGTTTTCAAACAATCTTCAGTAATATATAAAGCATATATCATTGCTGGGAACTCTGAGTATCACCCAGCAATTCAAACTATTACTATTGCAGTGAAGATTAGTTTGTCGTGTCCACGTTCATGAGAGAGAGAGAGAATATATTTGTGTGCGTGTAAATATAGATGTGTGCGTACTAAACAGTATTTAGCTGTAATTTCCTTCATTTAATGTATTTAGGAAGGGCTTTCTTGAGTTCATGTAATTTACTATAAAAAAAAGTGTGACGGAAAATGTAAAAAAAAAAATACATTTTTCTAACTTTTACTTTGTCATCAACGGGAGGTTTTCCTGTGATATGCCTGGGACGCCCTCTGTCTCGAGGGGGTTATTAGTCTCTGTTGCTATTGCTAATATAATGCCAGTTTAATATCATCAAAATGATGTCCAAAGGGTCGAGTAAATCATAATAGTGATGCTCATTACATTAACCATGTTTATTCTTGATATTATAAAAGGAGCTGTCTTGGCATTCTAGTAATGAATGAGAATAACTTTTGATCTGTGGGATGGGCATGGATGAGCAGACTGAAAGCACCACAGGCTGAATGAATGGAACCATTTCTCCAAGTTTTGTAGACAATGCAGGGTACATACCATCTGCTTGAAATATTTGTAAGGATTTCATCTTCTGCAACTGTACAGATAGAAGCAGGCTATTTTAGTGCAGTGGACAGATTTCTGTCCATCTGTGCTAGCATTACACCATGTCAGTCATAGTTTAGCTCTGTATAGCTCTGAGCCAAAATGCTGTGGAAGCCGCAGTAAGGTCAGGAGGTGGAGAAGGCTGTCAGCTCACTCTGTCTCTAATGATATGACAACTGCAAATTGGTGCCTTAAGCAGAGCCCACAGCCAGTCATTATGTTCGGCCTGGAATTTGAGCCTCCCATAATATCATTGAGAGGGAATGCTAACGAAAGATGTTTAAAAATATAAGGCTAAGAGTTTAATCTGTTATGAGTCCTCTGTAAATGCCAGGTTCTTTGAGGTTGCTGGCCTTCTTGCATACTAAACATGCTGCATATGATGTTTCTTTGGGCAAAGAGTTGGCTAGAGTGTGCCCAGGAATATATAAACTACATTACAAGTGAGACAGTCTATAAATGTTGTTTTAGTGCTGGTAATTCAAATATATTTTATGGAGGCGGAGGATGGCGTGTAAAGCTCTTGGGTTAAATCCAGTTGACTAACTTACACCTTCATGTGTAAATGGAATTCATATTCATGAAATAAAATCACTGCTGATTTTTGATTTCTTTGCATGAACTTGTTCTTTTTGGAGTTTGCCTATTAGATTGATTTTACGTCTTATGCCATAGTTGATGTAAACTTAATATGTAGGCTGACGTTTAACATGGCAACAAGGCTCTGTGCCTTTAGCACAGACTTGGTTCTGCAGATGTTCAGTACTGAACCAGGCGACCGATAGCATTGGTAGGCTCCTTAAGTTACTTCTTGTGTCTGATCTTTGCATTTCTGATCCAAAACATACCACCCTAAGTTATTTTGACTTTCATCAATATTTGACTTGTAAATGTCTTTCTTTTCTCTTTTGCAGTGCCTACCAGATTGTAGTGGAGGAGCTGCATCCCCACCGGACAAGGAGGGAAACTATAGGGATGGAGTGCTACCAAGTTCCAGTTGCCTATAACAGTGCAGGCAGTGCGAGTACTCCATACTATTTTGCTGCTGAGTTGCCTCCTTCTAACCTTCCGGAAGCTGCTCCATTCACTGTTGGTGACAATAGGACCTACCAGGGATTTTGGAATCCACCTCTAGCTCCTCGTAAAGGATATAACATTTACTTCCAGGCCGTTAGCAGTGTTGAGAAGGTAAACTGTCCTGATAATATCTTAAATTCTGTTATCACCTGTGCTGCTGGCTATTTTATACCTTAATAAGGTTCAACCAAAGGATATATTTTCAGTTTGATCGGTTTGTTGATTTTGGATTGTTACCAGGCCATAAAACAACCCTCAATAATGCTGGACATGTCCCCCTTGTGGGGACATACCTTCTGACATCCTGCAAAGACCTGCCTGAATATTCCGAGACATTCTCCCCAATGTGTGCCTGTTTACATCTACACATTTGCAATCCATCTTTGCTTGCTAGTAACCTAGTTAGCACAATCAGAGTCTACAAGTGTTATATTTGCAAGAAGGAAAAGGAATGTCCGTTATTTTGAGGCTGTCTTGTGTAAGAACATGGACAGGGCTCTCTACTAAAAACCAATCATGTTTATATGCTATAGACTTGGCACAGCCTCGATACAGTTACTTTACAACACACTATTGAATAAATATAAATATTCAGCAAACCTCTACATCCTGATCTAGTCAACATGCTGATGAACCACATTGTGATTTGGGAATTGTCTGCATTCTAAGTAACAATCTGATTCTTTTAAATTGCAAAGCAATCCTATTAATTCTGTGCTTTCGTCTTGAGTATATTTTTTATTAAGCTTTTATATGCCTGCTTCTCTTCCCCCCACAGTTAAATGAATCATACATTATGACAATAATGTATATTCTCATGTGCTAAAGCACCAGGGCCGATCTTTTCAATCAAGACATTCTTTCATCTCTCAGATGTGCCCACCTCTAGCTTTTAACAAGATAGGCTCATATTACCAATACATTCTGCTGGAAATTGCAAATTCTATTAATCGTATGCTGAGCACACAATATACATGTTTGTAAGTGTTCTATAAAACCTTGGTTGACACTGACCACTAATTGATGCGGCATTGTGGCTGTCTATGATGCTAAGCAAGCAGCCAGCTTTCTGTTTTGCTCTGGAAGGGCATATGAAATGTGTGTATCAGTGCGTGTTGCTTTTTTGTAAGCAAATAATTTACAGTGAATATACACTGCGTATTTTAAAAAATCCCAGAAAGAGACACTACAAATGTAAAGGACAACAGTCAGCAAAATCTTAAGTTATGTTTAATTGAAATATTGCATCAAGTGTAGACATGTTTAATAGAAATGCTTTGTTGAAATAATGTTTGAACCAAATAAGTCTATCAAGGGCGAACACGTTGTTCGGCCAGATCTTCCTTTATCTTTGTTCAGATGAAGGAAAATCTGACCCGTCTGACCTAAGATTCTAAACAATATGTCCACCCCCTGATATACAGAGCAAAGTTACTTTATTTGTATTCTTTCATTAAAACATTTATATTAAAAAATATAGATAGAGATTCAGAGACATTTCCTTCCCAAACCAAATTTGCAGAATGATTTGTTGAATCGGCCAATGTGAGTTGTCTCAACCCTTGAGAATAAATCATTACATCTTGTGCTGTCCAATAACTTTAATCCTCTTGCACCTTTGGAACCAATAGTCACTATTTGCATCCGTACTCATCCAGGAGATAAAAGTGCAGTCATTACATGGGGCCTGTCGCCAGAAATTTTTAAAGAAACACTTTTACCCGATGATGTTTAAATCAAACAACCGTTTATTATCTGTAATTTGTCTCTAGGTCCTATCAGCAAGTAGATGCATAATCATTTACATTGACATATATAAACATGCATACATTTTATATATGAGGTTGAGATATAATATTAGTCTGTGTGTGTGTAACAGCATCCTCAAATATATCTTCATATACACACTGATTCACATGTGCGCACACAGTCACATACATTAAATACATATTAACAAATCCAAAAGGAATGCACTCACCTAAACTAGCATATATTATAAGGGGTGCTGCTGAGACCAAATATTTATACAAAATCCAAAGATCAGCGCACTCACCTCAAAGCAGGTAGGAGAAAAACTCTTGAAGCTATAGGTTTCAATAAAACTACTTAAAAACACCTGTCTTACTAAGATAATAAAATTGGAGATTTAGTCACATAAATGTCCATATTATGCTAAGCCCACCACTACATCAAAGTACTCCAATATTGGTGGGTCGTAACACTAAATACTGTTGCTTAAATACATATTAATTACATTATATAAATTAATAGGAAGCTTTAGATATTTCAGATTTAATAATATATTTATAATAGTCAAATACATACATATACTAATATATATATATATATTTATATATTGTGCATCATTTATTATTATGCAATTGTGCATATGTTAATCAGTGTGTGATTGTGTGTGTCTGTCACATTATGGGTTTCTGACCTGGTGCTAGCTGCAGTCAAGCTGCTGGGGCTAACACTGAGCTCTGTGGCCAATCAGGACAGGTTTCTGAACTCTCAGCCCATCTTCTGAGACCTCCTTTGCTCAGAACTGGCATTCCAGTACTCTGCATTGTCCCAGAATGAGAGGACTATTCAGAGCAATCTGAGACATGTGGTCACCCTAAAGTGGAGTAAAAGTTAGAAAAGGGAATTAATCGTATGCATGTTTTTTTAATATCTTGTAGATGAGGTGTTATTGGCTATATCAAAGTACAAAAAAAAAAAATTGTTATTGATTTTGCAGCGGAAATAACATATGTTAAAGGGCTCTATTATCTTTTATACATTCTATTAAACACATCCGTGTGCATTATGGATTTTCCTTGAAAACCAGACCTATTTATGGCTATATGATATTGATGTTATGTGCTATGAAGGAATGCAATCAGCACACCGGAGTCATGATTTGTTGGTCTTCTGCCAGCATTTGAGCAATTTCCTCAAATATATTTGATTTATCATTATATAAACGGATGCCTGTTTCCTGCCCAGCCTCCCCCCTCTATCCTCACACTCCTGTGAAAGTGGCCCTCATTCTCAAACATTGCTGCAGAAATATTTTATAATGTGAGAGCTTACCTGAAGCCACAATGTCCCTCATTATCAAATACTGCATGGTCTCCTCCCTTTGTCTCTTTTTTTGTATACAGCTGTACATAGAACATCAACTGGGAGAAACTGAAACCTGTGGCAAGTCACAGCAGTGAGAAGTAACAGGGCTTTATGAAGCCCATAGTACTGTTTGTGAATGATTTCCTTGTTTCAACTGAATTGGAGCAAGGCACAGCACAGACAGCAATAACATAAGATGCTTTAAAATCCAATTTAAGAATCTTACTCTCAATAAATAAGGTCCTGTTGGAGATCACAGAATCCTTGTTATAGAGTCACCATGCCAGGTATCTTGGGGATTAGGTGAAATTGCTGGGATATACAGCAAGATTGATAGCTGTGGGAATCTGTACCTTGATGTATATATCCAAAAGAAAATTGAACATGTTGTGGGGATTTTTTTTCCCCTTGCTTGTTTGGATCTTGATGGTAGTGATAGCTCTAGAATGATTGCTTTAGAAGACTTTCTCACTGACCCTTTGAAAATGGAGGTCAAGTTGCAGATGTAAATGATTATGCATCTACTTGCTGGTCCCAAAATAGGGCCTGAGGTATTATATTTTGTATAGGCTAGATAAACCCAGCAGTTTTTCTCAGATCCTCTATTCCAGGGGTGTCCAAGTTTATTGTGCAAAGGGCCACTTTGCTAGAAATGTATATTTGCGTGGGCCGCATTCATTTTTCAGTAATTCAGAACAAAATATATACCGTATATAAATAAGGATATGCGTGTGTGTGTGTATATACACACTAATTTGCAGCGGTGTCATTAACTGCACACACACATACACGAATACACACCCACATACACATTTATACACACACGTACACTTACCCAGCCCATACACTTAGCACCCCATACACATAAACTTACCCCACAACACACTTACCCCACGCATTCACCACACATACACTTACCCCACAACACACCCACTCACACACATACACTTACTCCCCCCCCCCACACACACATGTATACACACAACTCACATACATACACTTACCACACACATTTATACACACACACACTCACATACATACACTTACCTCACACACACATACACATTTATACACACATTCACAATACCTACACTTACCTCCCTCCCCCCCCACACACACATATACACACACACACACACACACACACACACACACACTCACATACATACACTTACCTCACACATACACATTTTTACACACATTCACAATACCTACACTTACCTCCCTCCCCCCCCCCCACACACACACACATATACACACACACACACACTCACATGCATACATTTACCCCACAAACATACACATTTATACACACACACTCCGATACATACTTACCTTCCACATACACACACATTTATGTGCACATACATTCACTTACCCTCCACACACACATTTATACACACACTCACATGCATACACTTACCCCACACACACATTTATACACACACACTTATACATACACTTACCCCCCCACACATACACTTACCTCACACACATACACATTTATACACACACACTTACCAAACAGTGTTTTTGTTTAGTTTTCTTTTAAACAATGCTGTGGGCTTCTTAATCCCCGCGGCTGTGGCTCCGCGATCTTAATGCTGTTGGTGCGCTTCTTCCCTCCCTCTGACCCTTGCGCATGACCTCGCGCGCAGGGTAGAGGAGGGGTTCGGCGCACAACAGCAGCACCGCTCTGTGTAGGGAACTTCGTTCCCCAACACAGTTTCCCGAGCAGTTGGAGGTGCGGCTCCCGGAGCAGAGCTCAGGCGGGCCGCACCTCGGTGCCCGGAGGGCCGCATTTGGCCCGCGGGCCGCACGTTGGACAACCCTGCTCTATTCGGTTGTTAAAGTTTAGAATTTGATAGTGTTCTTGATACAAATTCTGCAGCAGTATTTTAAGATCTAAAATGGCCTTGCAAATTTTGAGTACGATTGTGTAAGTTTTGGCAATTATTTTAAGACGTCATATTTTCATCCTACTACCAAATAATTCTCAATACAAGACCACAATACAGCAATCATTCTTCATATACTCTGTCGTGTGTTCAGCTATTCTTAGTCCTTTACAGCAGGGATTACAAGAATCTCGCGGAGGTACTTGGAAACTGCACTTCTGTAGCAAAATTCACGACACTATAACAAAATGCTAAGTAAGCTCAAATTCATGAAAAATTGACGAATAAAGACTGTACGCTGATGAGCAAGGCTCTCTTTAATGTATTGATCTCTCTTTTTAGTAGTTTGTATCTCCCCTTTATGCTCTCTACCAAGTATTGTGTAAATGTTAGCGCTGTATAGATTAATCTTTATGTGATGTGAACTACAAAAATCCAACGTTAAAATAAGTTCTCCAACTTGCCTATCCTTCCAACTCTTTAAATGGCAAGTTTTCAGTTCTCTTGTCCAATCATTTTTAGTGTAATTAGTATTAAATAGCATATTCTTCCTACCTTACAAAGGCCAAATTTACTATAAGCAAAAAAAAAAAAAACATGCTAACTGGACACTAATTTATTTTTTAAATATATTTTTTAACTTGTGCTTCCAACATTGTGCTTCTAATACAGAAGTGAAAAGTTTAGTACTCCTTGTGAAAAGATAGATCCACCCTCGTTTTGATAAGGGACCTCAACCAGACACACTAGTCGAGCTTCCACTCTTATTGTGTGTGTGTGACTGCTGACAGTGTCGGCGTGTGCCAGCCCCCGGACCAGTTCTGCCTCAGCTGTGAGGCAGAGCTGAGTGCAAAACCCACATGTACATCTAAATATACATGTCGGGTTCAATCTTTAGATTCAACTAGGGAGATCAGTAATTATCGTTTTATATATATATATATATATATATATATAATTACTATTTTATTTTGCAACTGGTGGAATACCATTTTTATAACACTATATATTTCAACATATAATAAGATGTTATTATAACATGTTAATATTCATCTTCTTTTTATGGTGTGGTTTTGGTGTGGGTTGAAACTGCAGAAAATGATGCTAAACCCAGTTCTTTTATTTGCCAGGAAACGAAAACCCAGTGTGTTCGGATTGCAACTAAAGGTAAGCTCCACTTTATGCAACTTATTCACAATGTGCCAAGTGCCAAGTAAAATCTAGGTATGTCTATCACAGTTACATGTCTTAACATATTGGTATCCAGCCACCAAGATGTTGTGATGGAAGGAGCCAGGATTTGGATGAAATTATGGATTTGTTTCGGAAATGTGCTCTGCAGGGTCTTGTTCCTGTGAACAGCTGGAGAATTAGTAAAAAGCTGGCAGCATTGGTTTGAAAGAAAACATCTTACTTGTTTAGAGCTGCCTGGGCTGTGGAAAGAGAAAAATGTTCTAGATCATGCAGTTCTGTTTTTGTTTTTTTGTTTTTTAATTTATAGCTTGCTTTGTATTTATTTTACCCACATAGCTATTCACTGTCCCTTGCTAATGAGCTTTGTTTCACTAGGAAATATTCAGATTAAAATTTTCACTTCACATTTTATTTATTCATGGGCGATAAATACGTTCTTCTAACTCTTCATAAGTAGCGGGAATCTAAATATCTAGTATTGTTTGGAGGAAATTCAAACAAATGTAGAATATGTAACAAGCTGGCCTATATTTAAATCTAAAAGTTACTGTCTTTTTGGAAAAATCATAGTCTCACAAACTGTAACAAAATCAACATTTTACATATGGGTCGTTGTAAATCATTTCTTCCCCCTTTGTGTATAATAATGGTAGAGCTAGTAATAAAAGACACAAACGTTTCTCAGTCAGGAGCAAAAAAAAAAAATTAGTAAGCCCTAAAAGGCAACTAAATATTTTTTCCCACTTCTGCATCTAGAAAAAGTGAAAATTATGGTGGTCCAAGTATAAGGCTAAAATGTACTTTTTTTTTTTTTTTATCCCCTGACCAGCAGGCTCTGTGAAAATGCAGTCTAATCCGATTGCTGCAAACACTGCCAGTGCAGTGAGAGACTTAAAATTTTTTTTTTTTTACTACAAATAATTAATTTTAGGTCTCTTCTATTGATTGTGGAAAAATAAGAATCTATCTTTCAACACTTCGACTGTGTTTGTGTTTAGCTGTAATTTTCCTCTTTCTTGTTCAATGTGCCCACACAAATTACATATTAAAGGGGGAGTGGGGGTTTATCGGCATAAGAAAAGCTTTCTTTAGTTAACATTATTTTGATCATATTATTTACCAGAAAAAAATGCAATAATAAAATATGATGTAAAATTTAAAGAAAAACAAAACACTTTTTCTAACTTGAAACCACTTCAAAATCATGTATACATCTGCAAACACTAATACAAAAACAGCTAAATAAATTGTAATATTTGTCCCGAGCTTAGAAATACCCCATTTTTACATATTTTTATGTAGTTTTTTGCTTGTTATAAGGCAATACCTGCAAGTAGCACATTGTTTTTTCCTTACTTTTTTTTTTTTTTTACTTTAATGTTGGTGACTGCTTCCGTACCTCATGCCAGCAATGGGGTAGCACCATCTTTGAAAGGCCTTCAAATAAGGTGAACTTGATCACTCCCGCATCACCCCAGGGTCAGATTTCGTGGTTGCTGAGTGCCTAGACATTTCAGCAGCACCGTTGATCACTTCCACAGCTCATTTAAAGAGAGGATGTACCAAGTGTCATAAAGTGCATGGCGATGGAAGACATGCCTGGCATGCTCTGTCACCAAGGTGTTTTAAACAAACCGAAAACATTGCTATTTACATATTCAAGCGTATAACTTGGACTTTATTTACTTTCCGTTGAGGATTTAATCACTTCATATTTTCCATGTGGAGATTAATTTACTGATGCATTTAAAGTGTTCCTTTGGGGTATGTGAGCAAGAAATAATAATACCAGATAATCTGTGCCCAGGCTTTGAATTTGAAAATGATTAAAGGAACTTCTATGTTCCTCTCCACTGCCTGGAGATTGACATGTGATGCAGAAGATCTTGTTAAAGTTGCGTAGTGAGAGCTATAGGTTTGCAGTTTATTCCTAGTTCCTTTCTGTACATGTATTTTTCTGTCCTGTGGGTTCATAATGCCAGTGTCTGTTTTGGGCTCTGCTTCATCGCTTGCACTCATCTTCAAAGTCTTTGTTTGGAACAAGAGGCTGATACACTTCTAAACCTCTGTTCAGTCCAGTGAGAAGTGGACTAATGTGCAGTTAACAATCCATTATCATCCATTCAGGTTAATAGGGGTTAGTGGATCATTAGAGCTCTTGTTCAGTGGTATGTTTCTTCTCCATTCCCAGGTTGTTGTTTTTTTTCCCCCCACATCTGTTTTGCCTCCTTAAATTGTTAATATTTTTCTTGATCAATTATTTATTTATATATAAGCGATGTGTACTAATCTCCTTGTGCTGATCTATTAGTCTTTCCCTTGCTCTTTTAAGAGTATGTACAAATTGTTCCTGAGCCTTTCCTTTGGCACATAGGCTATAGCCGTCACTGTGAAACCAGGAGAATTTTGTCACGCTTTTCCCTACCCCCAGTCCACACGCAGTTGTGTCAAATGCTATACATATCAGCATTCAGTATGTCGCCAAGAATTTAGCTCACCACTTTCAACGGGAAGTATCTTTCCTACAATTATTGATCAACCCATTTTGTATTTTTTTCATCAATATTAAATGAATAAGGATTGTAGGAAGCTAAAGTGAATTCCAATCATACCAGAGTACAGAGACACTATTTAGAGATATTCTGTCAACCTGTTTATTTCCTTTTAGTCAGCATTGGTGATTGCAGAACAGTCTTTCTGCTGCTGGGGACTACATCGGTTTATAGTGTAGTGTTTCAAAATCGCTGGGGAAAAAATAGTTGATTCGTTTTCAGAAGCAGTCCTTCTCTGCATGGCTAATTCACAAATTATTCTTTTGATCCAGCTTGTCATTGTCAGATTAGACAGAGATCTTCAAGTTTGGTGGAAATGTACTGTATTCAGTGGTCAGGTTGTCTCTTGGCCTAAATAAAGGTAGGAGAGCAACCTGGTCCCTGGTAGGCGCTACCACGCTCTCAACATGCTTAGCCACAGTTAATATGTCCCATAATGGTGAGATCTCCACGCTCACCAATGACCACAGCGGGCCAAAAATCCTACTTCTCACACTTTGCGGAACACTTTCCTTTTTCCTAATCACACATGTTAAATTTGTGCTTGGTAAAAGCACTCTGCCATTGAACACAGCCGCCACAGTTCTTAACAGATTTCCATTTTTAGACTTAGAGAATTAAGCTCCAGGTCCTGACTGTGAAAAGTAAAGCGAATCGCACGTACAGACTGTATTTACTGCTTTCATTAAAAGCTACTTAGAAGCTCTTATCTAACAAAGGAGTGGTTTTGGCAGTCATTCCACGACTGTGGTGATTAAGGCCGATTTAAAAAAAAAATACGTTTTAATCCCAAAACTCAATAACTACATCAGCGTTTCTTAGGGTAAACAATCATAAAATGTTATGATGAAAATATACATTGACAGCTTGATAAGGGCAAGCTATCTGAAATAAAATGATCCTGTCTAATAAGGTACTTAGCCTATAATGGATTAGAGATTTAGTTTCCATACCAGCATAAATGTTTACAGATGTTAAAGGCATCTTTGCAATTTGTTGCACAGAAGTAAAAAGCCATTGTGTATAATCAAAAACAAAAACATCCTTGCAAATTCTAACTATATATTATGTAATGGCAGGGTAGTTCTTTTGTATGATTTCCCTTATGACTGTTTAAATGCAATGTTAAGTCTATGGAGACAGTACCAAGGCCGGAATTTTTATGAAGAAAAGGTGGCAACCCTACCAGCACAGCTTACCCCCTGCTTACTGGAAGCTAATCATTAATGTCCCAAAAGCCAAGAAAGGTGGAGACTCATAGCAGCTACCCCAACAATGTCCCCAGAACACAACTAGTTCATTGTTTACCTTTTTTTGGAAATCTCTTTCCTAAGAGTCCCACATGATATATATACAACTAGTAAGAAATATTTCAAAATGCACAAAGTGAACAGTTATTTAGAAGAAGGGTTAATGGACATCAGGGTGACTGGAGGTTGATAACCGCATTCAGCTTAAAAACACTGATTGTAATATATGAACAAAGGCAGCAAATGTGTAAAAGGAAGACAGCAAATGTGTAAAAGGAAGGCAGCAAATGTGTAAAAGGAAGGCAGCTGTTCTGCCATGTCTCATTCTTTTTTAAACAATGAATGTCCAAGAGACATACATTTCTTAAATGCACATATACTTGGCTCAGGCTTTAATCTCCAGCCTTCTTATAGAGATAGATGTTGGGGATCATGCAACATCTGATATCACAGTGTCACCTGATTCTTCCTCTTTTGGTACTTCCTCTGGTATGTTGGGAAGTATGTTGGTGATGTGTGCAAGTTGTGTGCAATATTTTCCAGGCTGAACTCCTAAATCAGATTGCTTTGTCAAAGTGAAACAAAATATAAAAAATGGGATTTAATTCTAATATGTTCCTCCCTCGTCTAATGGATAGAAATTAAATTGTAATTATATTCAGTACAACTGTGAATTTTAGTTCCCCCACATAATGGTTATTATGCTTACAGACCTCTCACTGCTTCTGAAGCTTTCTAGTGGAAACATAATGGGAAAATATGAATTCGGACACTTTAAATCGCTTTTGACAATGCCTCTTTCTCAGAAAGTATCTATAACTGTGCTTCAGATACCAGTGTGCTTACCTCCTGTAGTGAGAATGCATCTCACAAGTGGCCTTAGCAAGTGTTATAATTAAATCATGACTAAAACAAGTTTTCTAGCGAACAATGTTTGCATTTTTCTATAATGGTAGAATTTACCCCTACATTACTGAACAACCTTTTGAAGCTGCACTAAAGGTCCTAGTAACATAGTCTCTCATTTTAGCTGTTGCTGAACCTAGAAATCCTACCTTGATTTCATTCAGCAGATAAAAGCTTGTATGTACTCAGCTGCCATTTAATGGACTTTAGTGTTTTGCTCAGTTCACACTCAGAGCCACGTTTTTCTAATGTAGTGAAAGTTCACACTGTGCTTGTATGTTGTTGCTAACAAGTATGTGCAGTACACCACAGATCACCTCAGAGTAATCTTACTGCTGTACAGATGTTGTTACGGTCAATGTTGTGGTTAGTGACATCACTAATACTTACAAACTTTAAGGAGTTGGTCAGGGCAATGCTGGCAGCGAAATATATCCTGCTGTCCCTCCTCTCACCTACAGCGCACAGGTACATCTGCAAGGCAGACTACCAGATTGAATTAATTAGTGCACCATTCAAATTAGACTTTGCCTAACACCTTCCATGAATTCTCATTACACACATGTCCCTGGAAAGGTTTCTGAACAACCATAAAACACTGTTTGTCTGTCAGAAAGCCCACAGTTAACCATGACCCTTTTCACACTAATGATTAATATAGAGTAAATAGATTTTTTTTTATTATGTCTGTCTTTTTCTTTGTTTCTATGACCAATATTTTAAAACCTATTTGAAAATACATAAAGTATCAACTAAAAAAGGGAATATATTATCTTTGTAAAAAAATAATTAAAAATATTGTAGTTAATAGTAACTAATCAGGTCAACTAAAAAAGCAGCAGGTACTTTTTTATCATAAAAATGTGGCAATTATGCAATAAGCTTGTGCAATTTTCACACACTGTATTACAATTTTTTTTCACAAAACATTTACAAATTTATTTAGCTTTTTATTTTTCCCATCTGTGTTTTGAACCAAATGTGGAATTGACCTGAATTTCCTCCACTATTGTTCTATTATTTTACTCTCATCGGAGTCCTAACTAAATGTTCCCAGTCATGGTTTCCAAATCTATTAATTTCCACTCTCCATGTTACAAGTCACTTGCCAAGTCTCGCGGCACAGATGGACACAGAGCTCGTTCTGGAGGAAGTGCTTGGAGCGGTGCTGATAAATTACAAATCCTGCTTTTCTAATCCTTGGACGAAAAAAAAGCAAAGGTTAAGACATTCGCATTTAACCCCCTGGCATTTTAACTGGCCCATGAGTTAGACCCATGTTGAGCTGAGTATGAGCCATTTAGTAACATGTTCACTAAAACCTTTAGGTCAAAGTAAATATTTAAAAAAAAAAACATTAGTAATTCCATGTAATATGCTGCAGGATTTTTATTGTTGGTTGAGGAATTTAACTCTCTTCCTATGAATATCGCTTCATGCTCACTGTATAATTAGCGATGTAAAATCTTTACAATTAAACTACATTTTTTCCACTAAGGCTCCTTGAGTTCTAGTTTTATTCTTACCACACCTGTGGAGAGCTCAAACTCACCTGTTTTCAAGTGTGTGTATGTATATGTCTACTTAGCAATTTGTATGATTACCACTTGTAATTTAATTTACTAAGAACATTACCCAAAGCAGGATTTATCTGTAAGGCATTGCATGTTTGTGTGGGTTACTGTAAGAGGCAAGTAATACAAAAACCACATAGGCAGCCTCTACCGGAGTCCCCTTCTTCACAGTTCCAACACAGACAGGCAGTTGTTGTATTTGCAGTATTCTAAATTCTACTTACTTGGTTACCACACTTCTTCCTTTTTTTGGGACTATAACTTGGCATGACCTGACCCCAGAACCTCTTATGCCTTCTCTAGCATGTTGTATTTTACCTCCTGCCTGTTCTCTCCCTCTGTTATCACAGCAATTCAGTGTTTAAATGCTTGATGCTCTTAAAGCCATCCGTATGTCACTCTGAAATCCTTCTAAAATCTGTAAAATTGAGAATGAAGAAGATAGTTTTCTGAGCTCAGGACGATGAACACAATCCTGAACCGTTTCAGCAGATAAAGATTTGATAGTTGGATCCCTAATACTGCTAAACCTCTAGCATAACAAACACTGCTTTCGATAGTTCATCCTATTATGGCTGGGCATCGTAAATCATCTTTTTTAGAAGGAAAAAAGAAAGACCTACTTTTAATTTAAAAGCATATCGGCAGCATCTGTCTCATCGCCCGAAGCGTACTTCTTATGCAGTGCAATCAGCAGAGCTCTTCTTCGATATTTGCTCTAGGCCACACAGGCAACTGGAGTCACTTTTAGAAATGCTGGGAAGCCAAACAATTTCCGCTCTCTAAAGCTTATCTGCTCTCCTCCTGGAACGTTATTATTAAGCAAGACTGTCCTGTTTGATATGAAGTTAATGCAACTGATTTAATGGAACTTGAGTTACTTAATAAAAGCATGCTGCATACGCTTGCTTGAGGTGCCCTGCAAATTGAGCATATCTTGAAATATATTCCCAAACTCAATTTTTAAAAGTGATTTTTGCTTTTCAAACATTGGGTTGAAGTTCAGATTACACAATTTAATATAAACTGTACATCCTTCGCTGTCCAATGTATACTACCTTCTGAATGGCCCACCTACTCTAGCTGGGAAGGATTATAGCTACTTATTTGAAAGGGATGATTCTTCTTGGTCAGACAACTGCATATATTTACTGTGGGAGTCTCTTCTATGCAATTTAAAAATGAATGTCTATGCAAATAGTGGAACTCCTTTTAAAGTGTATGTGTGCTGGCATAGTACCAGGCAACGTTGGTTTTCTACTCCTGATATTAAAGAATCCTCTCCCATGACACAACATTTTTAATTTTATAAAAAAAAAAAGAATTTGTTTTCTTTTTGACATATCCAATAAAGGTTGCGTTTTAACTATTAGGTGGTAGCATCAATTTTTGGGGGTTGTTTATAAAACTTAATTCAGGGGCACAGTTCTAAAACTAGTCTAAAGTGACACTTACTCAGATTTTAATACAGTGCCCCATGTAGGGTTGCCACCTGGCTGGTATTTTACCGGCAGGCCGGTAAAAAAAATTGGCATCGGCTCAATGTTAAGTCTGTGGAGACAGTAGCAAGGCCGGTATTTTTCTGAACAAAAGGTGCCAACCCTAGCCCCATGATGTGCTTTGATACATGCACATGCTATGTGGAAATGCACTAAAGAAATAGTTCAATATTTCAGCTTGTGTATCTATATTTGTCTAATTTTAAATTGAAGATGGGAACAAAATACACTAGTCACCCTTGTTTGTGATTTTGTACTTTCTCTTTGTAGTTTCAGGTGCCCGTTGGCATAGCAACCATAATTACATTCTCCCAAATTATTCCTACAGTTTTTTTTTTTGTTTTTTTTCTACTAGGCCTTCATGCCAGAAGTTAAGTTGTAGCTGCGTTCTGTAGCTGTGTCTTTGCAAGCGGCTTATAGCTTGCTTCTAACAGCCTAATCTGAGAAACAGATGGGTTTGCAGATAAACTATCTCCGATAAAATATGCTTGTAAAGAAATCCAGAAGACTTTCCTGGGTCAGTAATCAGAATAATACTCAGCATAATTTTGTGTTCAATTACTCAGCTGGTCAATCACTTGTGGAACACATTTATGCACCGTTCCATCTGTCATATCAAAGCTTTATATGTGAGGACAGGTTCTAAAGGAATCCTGAAAACCTCTGCATTATGCACTTTTCCCCCATTCCTGTTTTTCTTTTTGGGACACAGAGAAAAAAAAAAAAATAAGTCTCTACTTCACTTGTTCCAACTAGAAACCTGTAAGGTTGACTTACTAAGCCTGCGCTAATTGTACTGAGCTCTATATATTAAAACAGCAGTGATGATAGATTCTTGGCTCTTTGAAGAACTCTATTTGTATAATTCCCTCTGCTTGGTTCTGGATCACTGCACCAGCATAATACATTATTGTGATAGATACAGTGTGTGTTTGTATACTGGACATTAAGCACAATTACATTACATATCTATGTAGAGTTGGCTGTCTATTCCAGCTGAATCACTGCCAACTTGTATTGGCATTTTGCCAAATTATTTGTATTATTTATATGTAAGGGCGATGAAGCAATCGCATGCTACCTGCACTGTGCAAGTATATAATTTAAACATTAATTTAAGATGTTATGCCATTGTGACAGTGTGTGTGTGTCTCTGTATAGCTATCTTTTGTATTTCTTTTTTGGGCTAATGTGCCTGCGTAAGGAACACATAAATATCCATTTATAGTCTCCACAAACATTTTCACAGTTGATGCCTCTAAAAATAAATCGTTCCAAAGAGTCGTTTAACATAGATAACCAGACTATAAATATTGCACATAGCAATGTGTGTAGAACTTGCTTGTGATACTTGGTTATCAAACTACAGCCTTGGAGTTACTGTAAATAACCGTGTAACAAACCGGGGGGGGGGGGGGGGGGGGGACGACTTTTTCCATGTTTGTTAAAATTAAACCCGGAAAATCCATAATATTTAGAGCTGCTTCTCTAAATACACCTATATGGAAGGAACCCTCATAGAGAAAAGTATGGGTTGTTTTTTGGGTTTTATTGTTGAAGAGAAGGTGGCAAATACAAAACACAAATAGGAACTCTTATTGCTGACGACTTATGTTGAAGATTAAAAATAATATTGTGGATGGACCAGTATCATGCATTTACGGCAAAAAGTAATGTGTGGCTTAAAGGACAACTTAGGGGAAGCAAGAGTTTAAACAAAATAGTGCATCCTTCTCCAGAGTAAACCCATGTTTATCTATGAAGTCAGGTTTACACTGGAGAAGGGGGCACGATTTTTATTCTCTGCTTTTGCCTCAGAGCTGAGGCTGAGCCAAGCTGGCAGTGTGTGTGCGTGAGGCCAATCAGAGTGAAGGCTGTATTCAGTGGCACATACTGCTGTGAAATTTTTAACGGTGCTGGTCTATTGCCTCGCACCAAAATTTCCTTTCTGGGGCACCCACGATCGCACCGCGGAGACTTCCGTCGCTCCTAATATGCTGCTTGACTGCCCCTAGAGGTAGCAACCAGCATAACAATGTTAAAAATGTAAAAAAATGTTTAATTAGCTTAAAACTGGTTATATAGTTAGATTAGCCTATAGGGTTAAAATTAAATAATTTTTAGTATAAGGGATAGGGTTAAAATTAAAATATATTAAGGGATAGCATAAGGGTTAGAGTTGGGGTTAAATTTAGGGTTTGGGTTGGGTTCAAAAGGTCAATATAGGAAAAAAACACTAGTTTTGGTTTCTGCCCCATAACTCGCAAAAAAAATCCAAAAATATGGAAACATGCATATTTCTGAACTCGGGACAACATTTAAAAACTACTTATACAGGTTCTTTTTTAATGATTTGTATTTGTATAAACTATATTTTAGGTCAAAGTTAGAAAAAGTAGTTTTTTTTTAAATTTTCATTATATTTTATGATTTTTTTCTTAGTAAATTATAAGATATGATAAACATAATGGTATCCTTCTTATGATGATAAAAACAACATATCATTTATGTGAGTACAGTATGTAAAAAAAGAAAATTACAGCTAAACACAAACACCCCAGATGTCAAAACAGCCATTGTCACCAAGGGAAAGTCAAGGTGAAAATGTCTTGTCACTAAGGGGTTAAATACTGAATGCCACTTTGCTGATAGCAACATCAGAAGGGATTTCTTACTAAGGAAAGTTTGCAGGTGAACAGGCAATGCATCAATGCAGAAGAAAAAGAGCCACCCAACAAACTTCATGGAAGAGGCATATGTCATGCAATTGAATGAGGTATTATATTCCATATGAAAACTTTAACATAGGTCTTGGTGCAGACTGACCAAGAGCCCACCGGCCAAGCAGATAAAATTGCCACAGGTTTGTGCAATATGGTGGTACTGGTAATCTTAAATAGTACATTTAATACTTCTACTAGGGTTTCCACCCTTTCTTTAGAAAAATACCGGCCTTGGTTCTGTCTCCATAGACTTAACACTGTTCTGATGCGTATTTTTTTATCGGCCTGCTGGTAAAATACCGGCCATGTGGCGGCCCTAACTTTTACTTGGACCACTTTAACTTTCACTTGCCAGCGAGAAAAATAATTTAGTGGCTCTTTAAAATACTTTAAACTTAGTGACTTTAAGATAATTTGCTGTGATGTAGGCAGATGGCTTATTTCTTTTCCATATTTACAGATTTTTAACTGTGTAGTAAAAACTATTTGTGGTCATTGGTAATTACTTGAGCATGTCATTTGGTCTTTTAGCTGCTGCTACAGAAGAGCCAGAGGTGATTCCTGACCCAGCCAAGCAGACTGACCGTGTGGTGAAAATAGCGGGAATCAGTGCGGGGATACTGGTATTTATCCTGCTTCTTCTGGTAGTCGTTTTGGTTGTTAAAAAGAGGTAAGTCGAAAAAAAAAAAAAAATCTCTTGCCACAATATTAATTGGTTTGTTAAAAATTAGCTGCGAATATTAGGATGTGAAAACATACTTTTCAATGTGAATGTGGATTACTCAATACTAGTGTTGTTTTTCTGCCCTAAGATAGTTTTATGATAGAATGGACAGTAATGTAGGCAGGGCCGGATTACAGCGTAAGGAGAAGCATTAAGGATTTGTTCTAATCCTGCACAGTTTCTATATACCCCACTCTGTTTTGTTTCAATTTCATCTGCTTTTGTGCCTTTCTTGTTTTGTTTGGGACATGTTGAACCCATTTGTTTCCCATGTTCCCTTCTTCTCCTACATTTTAAACAAAATAGTGTGAGGTTTTAGATTTTTTGGGGCTGGCTGAACATTTTCATTGGTTATAGAATGTTCAATGGGAGCAGTAACAATTTAATAGTCCCAATGAAAATTGTTTAGGTGATCCCTCACCCTTGATATTACCTCTTTAGGCAATGTAAAAAAAAATGTCTGTAATAATGTACAGAACCTTATTACTAACCTTGGGTTGCTGATGCTTATAACAAGCAGTACAGAGAAATTAAGAAAAACCCTGTAATTTAAACACAAGGCTGCTTAGCACGCCAGATCCCAACTGCAGTACACTCCTGAGATTTTGGAATTAATAGCTTGCATTGTAAATTATGTTTTGTGTGTGTGTGTGTATGATTCTTTTAATTTTATTTCTTTTGTTTGGACCTGGGAGAACTAATAGACCTTTGCACTGTTAGAAATACTGCATTTGTCTAGGCAAGAAGCAAGACCCGTTCTAGTAATAGTAGATTAAAGTAATGCAATTGATTGCATGATTAGAACAGGCATGGGTTTATTTTAAACAAAATTGCATTACTAAAGGATCAATTAACATCAGACCTCACTCGAAAAACATTAAGTAGCTTCACCCCTCTAGTTTCTTGAAGAGACAACTGACATATTATTATGTTTTATCCCAAAAGCTAAGCACATTGTAAATATTCAAAGCTGGGCCATATGAATAATTGGATTTTTTGTAAATTGAAATAGTCTTTAAATATAAAAAATATATAAACTAAATAAAATGTCATTGTTCACTTACGGTTCTAAATAAAGCTTCTTTTGTTTAGGGAATGATTAAAAATAAACAAACACTGGCTTCAGTTACACTTTATTTTAACATATCTTTTGTGTTTCTTGGCTGACTGAGATCAAGAGCATTGTTACTTAATAGTTTATTTGCTGCTTCAGGCCAGGGTGCTTTGGGGTACTGGTGGGAGCCAGGCAGTGGGTCCCTTACCAAAAATATTTGTGTTACACAATATTTACAAACAACATAAGCTTATTTCCAAGCTATTTGCTATTTTAACTTTGTCTGGCACAGTTGCCTTTTATAGATACCATAGCAATATCCCTGTCCAGTAGTGGGCTCAAGGTAGGGTTGCCCCCAGCCTGTACCAGCAGGCCTGCAAACTATTGGCTTGAGCCAAGTGTTAAGTCTGTGGAGGCAATAGCATGGTTGTTTTTTTTTTGTTTTAAAGACGTTGGCAACCCAAATTAAAGGGTGCCAATTGAGGAATATAAGTTCATCCTATCACTTCCCAAGCCAACATGTTTCCTATTACCATATTTTTTTTTTCTTCATATATTCTTTCTTCCTGGACAACTTAACCTGGCCATATGCCCAAACTGCCTATTAAATAATGGAAACAGTGGGTATGTGATAAAAGCACTAGAGTATGGTCAGCAGCTGCAACCTCATCAGTGACAAACACACCCAGTCACAAATGTACAAAATACAGGTGTTGGTGTGCTAAAGAAAAAAAAACATATAATCCCCACCAATATTGCGAGTTTATTTGTTTATTTGTTTAAAAGCAGAATAATTAAGCGCTTTCAGCACTATATGGCTTTATTCCAACATAAGTTGTGAGTGCAGTTGATGTGATATATTGCACTATGTGGTTCTCTGTTTATTTTGCTTATACAGCCTCACCTCTTAGGACCCTGCAAAAAAAAAAAAATCATCATGCTTTTTTCCAAAAAACATATTGTTCTCAATTAGAGAATTATACTCGCGATATTAGAGGGGATTATAATTTTTTGATTTAGCGTAATTCAACACCCTTGTACTTTCTTGCCTATTGCATAAAGCAGCCCTGGCCTGGGGGTTGAGGCACAGAATTTATGCCCTGCAGTCATTTTTTTTTTTCCCTTTAAAGTTTTCAAGCTGCCTCCAGTTTACTTTTAAAAAGCAAATGAAAAAAAAAAATAACACATGTCACTTAAAACTTTTTCTGTCAGTCAGTGGTAGGGGTTTTTTCTTCTTGAAAATTTACAGTAAGTATTTTTATTTAACATAATTTCTTGTGTTTCCAAAAAAAAAGCACTTTAATAGATTCTGTGTAGTTTGTATCCCAGCGGCAAACATTATTTTCTCCTTTCGTTGGCTGTACTGCATGTACTTTGTCCCATAATTACAGTATGCCTGCTCCTTTCCCCTCACTTATCCATTTTTTTTCTCCACACTCTAATGAAATTTTAGCTGTGAAACTATTTTGTTTTTCACAGTATCTCTTTAGGGGAGAAAGAAAGTGGAAGGGGGAAATAAATTGAACAGCACCACCTAGTGCCCATTAAACATTGGACATTTTTTCAGGTTCTTTAAAATAAAAATGACCACATGCCTTTTATTTCTTACAGTATAATTTAAAAGCACCGGGCCTTGTTCTTTATAACACATTTTCAATGTTTGTATTGTTCTCAGTTTTCTGTCGTTAAAGAAGAGTGTTTGTCTCTAGATCTGAAACTTGGGTAATTTATAATATAGAATGCATTACATAGGGATAGGCACTATCTGGCATTGTAGCAGCTGCAGACAGAAACTTTAATTATTTTGGATTTTTGATGTCCATCTTTCTTGATACACAGCTGTGGATTTCATCATGGGAATTGTAGTCTGTGGCAGTCATAATCCCACAGTTTGCCTATCCCTAGTTTTAAACTTTTTCTAGTTGGGTACACGTTGCACTTAAAGGCCTTGTGATGTAATTGTGGTTATGTGTTACAGTGTATGTTGCAATGTTTTCCTGACTGGACTCATTAATTATTGCCTTTTTACAATTACCCCCTGGAGATATATTACATGGAGAAGAAACTTCTGCATTAGAGGCATTAGGTATGCTCCCAGTGTTGTGTGCAAGCCAGCTACCCATGTGCTTTTATTTCTTTTTTTATTTTTATTATTATTTGTTTTAATTAGTGCTTTTTCTGTCTATTGTGGTCGACCCGTGTGTATGGAAAACCGCAGCATTCTTTTAACCACTAGATCTGCAGATCTTAAAAAAGCATCCTAATCTAATGCTTTTTATTTATTATTTGGATCATTTGGGCGGGGGTGGTTGCTAGTCCACCAGTTGAACTAAGCAATGTAGTCCAGTAGCAGCACATCACCAGTCCTGCCATTTACTCATTTTTCCTCTATGACATCCAACTTAAAACATTTTTTAAAAGACATCGTGCCTGTGTGGCTCAGGCAACCGTGAATGAGAGTTGGCTTTTACCCAAGTGTCTTGATACAGAGACACATATATGTTTTTCCTTCATTAGTTGGATATGAATATGCAAATGCACATGCATTTATAATTTTTTATTGTTTCACACCTATCCATTATCAGTTTTGACTCATAATATATATATATATATATATATATATATATATATATATATATATATATATTATGTAATGTCTGTGTATATAGAATTATTTAACATTTGTGCTTGAGGATTTGTTTCTTTAAACAATCTTCTCCATTTGCTTTTTTAATACACACCATTTGGCTAAGCTATAGAATGGTATTGCTGGTGATTTAAAGGTGTGTTAATAGTTGATTTCACTGTCATTTGACAGAAGCTAATGATGACAAATGAAAATGGTATCATGGAACTGTGTCCACAGCTAATCAATTTGCAAAGCTGATTGCTTTTTGTTTCTTAAATGTTTGTCAACACAATATGATTTTTAAGATGTGCATGGTTCCCGATACCCTTTACATTTTAAGACCATTGTATTTGTTAGTATTTGGCATCCCGCGAGCGTCTTAGCGGAGAGAAATTGGTTTTGTAATAGTTTGTGATTTTAGGGAGCTTCTGCATTGTTTTGAAAGAAGGCCATATTAGCAGGATAAGTTGTTACAGATGTGAAATATTCCAAAAATAAACTACAACAGACACTAGCAAAATGTGCTTCAGTGCCTTAACTTTGGATCATATTAAGCGGCCATTTTGCACAGGAATGTTAGAGAACTACAATAAATAAACTATACATAAACGGCAAGCACATCCTACTCCATTATATTTACTTAAATCCAACTTATCCAGATAAAATCTGTGATATTTTCATATTTTATTTGTCTTAATTCCTATTAACAGTTTAAAGCATGCCTTGTCTTTGTTTTTTGTGTGTAAAAAGACCAGTTTACACTTTAATTCAGTACGTAGGTGTGGTAACCTTAAAAGGCAAAACAAAACAGTTTGCATTATTAGAAATATCCAAGTTCTGAATGGCTTATGCCTGTAAGTGTAACAAAAAAAAAACTCTGCCTAATGAAATACAGGATCTGTAACAATATTGAAGCTCTCTCCTACTGCTACATACTGTTTTTAGTTTAACTATTTTAATAAGTGAACATTTAAACAACATCTATTAACCATAAATAAATATCTACCCAACAGTTAACCTATACTGTAGTCTTGGATTTAATGTTTTACTACACAATAGACGTCTTCAGTTATTTAATATGTTGCATACAACTGGAACATCCATTAACTATTTGTCAAGGACAAATTAAATGTGTGAGCTGTGTACATATACATTTTATATGTTTACATATTGTCTTCGATTTACACATAATGTGGATGCAGAAATGGCTTATTGATTAAACAGTGCATTTATTGTTAATAGCGTACCTTCATTTGAAGAATGGGGCCTTCATGCATAGAGAGAGTTGATAGTAAAGACCAGTTTATCAGGAAAGGGGTTCACTTAGTTGGCGAATTGGTCATTATTAATATTCCCAGTGACTACTCATCTGTTTGGAGCATATTTTAATATTGTGTTTTAATAATCGCCTTGTATCAAATCTAGCTAGCAGTCTTACTCAAACTGGTTATGTAAGGTATGGTGCTGCCTGATAGCCTATGGGAACAATAGCCATTTAATTTCAAATGTGTCATTTGTGTAGTCTCTTTATTCTTGCTATCTGCTGCCCTTTATAAATGTGTTGCTATGAGTGCTGTTAAATGCGTTACTCAATATCTGTCGAGGCTCATTTCAGGAGGCAATACCTCATGAAAACCGAGGTATAGACATCAGGGTCATAAGCTCCATCAATATTCTTAGGGAAAGAGACAGGACTGGCCGGGTTGGATGCTCCAAAAGTACAGCTTCAAATTTGAACACAGTTATGTATGGTATGGTATGGTAGCCATTAGGTCCAGTGATTGGTTCTGTGAGATGGCCTCATATTGCTTGGCCATAGGGTTGCCACCTTGGCATCAGGCTAATGTTAAGTCTATGGAGACAGTACCAAGGCCGGTATTTTTTTGAGCAAAAGGTGGCAACCCTACTTGGCCACCATGCAGAACAAACACTGTTCCCTTAAGATACAAACTGCTTGAACACTAGGAGGAGGCGGCAAAAAGCCTTCTTTAACTTGTATGGGTAAATTATTTCATTTTCCTAAGCATTTCAATTAAAAGTAGCATGTTTACTTTTAGTGGCTATGATTTTTTTTTTTTTGTGGATCCCAATACCTGTATCATAAGATTATCTACCGGTTGTCTTCTTGCTACATAAATTTGTCCAGCCCAGTGTGAAGGTCGAGCACTCGATGCTTCCAACAGGCCATGGTCTATTTAACACAGGTCTGTCAAACATTGGTTCAGTTATTTGTATTCTTAGTGTCCCAGTACCAATTTTTAATTTAGAAAACATTTAATGAAGGAAAAATGAGTCCTGTAGACTAGAGCACAATGTTTTAGAAATCTATATGCATTTGGCCGTTTAATTTTGGTTCCTTGATTGAGTCCAAATGCGTTACTGAATCTTGATGAACTTTGTTAAACATTCATGATACTGGAATTTTACTATTACATAGGGTCAGAGTTGCTTCTGATGCTACAGACCTGGCTTTGTTCTTTTTTAGAGTCTGTAAATATCTTGGTTTGGTAAAAGGGATATTACATCTTCCACAATTCAATTCATTCATTTTGTTTGTATTATACATACTGAAATTCCTTTACTAGTGTAAATCATTTTATTGGGCTTCTTGCTAAAAATCCACAGCTCCTGCAAGGAAGAGCTTTAAAAAAAAAAAGCTCTTATTCACGTGTGAAAATATAAACATGCCGTTTCCTATGGAAGTATGTCGACTTAGAAGCCGAACAATACATATTTCCCCTCGCAATTCGAAGCCAAGTACCAAGCAAAGAACGTATTGGTGGACTGAGCCAATCAGATTACACCTGTAAAGCTGTAAAGTCAAATCCTGGTCCGTGACCAGATGCCGTACCCTTGCCTGCTCTAACAGTGCAGACTCTGAATAATTAAATGTCCATATATATATGTTTTTTAATTGTAAAGTACTCCTTTAATCATGGTTAACCTGTGAATTAACATTATGGTTTCCTTAGATAGAGTTTTTCCTGAATGTTAAATCATGTCCCTTAATTGATTATGAATTTTGGATGTTGAATGTGTTAGCCCAATGCTCGAGTGAACCAAAAATTCAATAACATGTCTTTCTGCCATTATGCTCTGGAGCATTGCCTTTAATCAATAGCACACCTGTGATGCATCCAGAATCGGCTGTTTTCGTACTGTCCCCATTTTTGTGGGAGTGAAGCCTTGCCTTACTAGGTTGCTTAACTCTGGAAGTGCTACATATTTATTACCTCATGATCATATCCATAAACCATACTTTGCATTTAACATAAGGGAATTATCTTGAATTTAGTGGTGTTACCACGCACGGAAAGTATGATTTCAGTGCATAACCTTGTTATAAAGAATTATTTCAGACGTGAAAAGGGGAGGGTTAATTGTGCTGTTAAACACACACATCATTTAATTGTCCATTATTTTTTTCCAGTTTATTTTTTTTCTTTGCAGTAGTTTTAATGTCGGCATGTAATTTGCTCCAGTAATATTTTTTTTTTTCCAAGAAGTCATATTTATGTATACATTGTTCGCAGCTAACATGTATTTTATGTTGATTTGCATGGCAACATTTATTTAATGCATGATGACATTTAAATGCTAACAAATGACGTATATGAAGAGACTTTTTTATATTTAGTTATTTTATTTTTATATTCTCATTATTATTTTATTTTTTTCTTGTGCTGCTTTGTCGATTGTGGACAATTCATGCTTTTTCATTCACCATTGCTTCTCTTTCCCCCACTGTCTGTGATTTGCTTGCCAGGAGGACCTACTATTCTTACTCCTACTACCTGTAAGTAGACCATTGGGCGTCTGTTTTATTTTGGTTGTTAACACACACTGAAAGGTGCCATATCCCTTTAAAAATAATTTGAGACTTAAGGCCAATCACTGTTCTCTCAATTTGTCCTTTGTTCTGTCACTAAAAACACATTGTAAATTGCATGCTATATGTTAAACCAAAAAAATCTAATTTGTTTTGTTTGTTCTTAAAGGGATATTGGATTGGATTTTTCTAGCCAGTCACTAACACACTTTTTGTTATGTTGCGTTATGTCTGTGATGTCTATCATGTTTCAAACATATTTAATAAACCACGGGTGTTAAAGAGAGCCGGTGTGTGGGAAGTGGTACATATGGTACGTGGATATGGTGCATTATGTGTATATTTTTTTTTAATAACCAGAGCGAATGTGTTTATGGCATTAAATATTTATTTGTATAAGTTTGATCTAATGGTTTTAAGGGTTTGTGTTTTTTTGTGTGTGTTTTTTTACTATATATTAAGTAAATCTGTTTTTAACGTTAAAGTAGAGTTCTCATGCAGCTACCATCTTGTAAAATAGACTTTTAGCACATGTATCTGTTCTGTACAATTTGGTTGATCTCTCTTCAGTAAGTACAGAGTATGGAAGTTCCTCAACAGTCCCCTATCTTTATTGTGTAATGAATTTTTAATATTTTCTTACTTGATTAAATCTCGGATGCATACAGTTTCTATGTAATTTAAGACAGGCCTGTCGTAAAATCTGCCGTCTAAGTCTTCCATCCGTGTCCATTGTAGTTATTGCTAAAGATTAAAGCACTGTAATAAATGATGGTAGGTGGTACCTGGCTGTAAATGATGAATTCTAATTTGCTTGTTGAACTTTTATGGCAGTGTTAATTATCGGTGCACTTTGCTTGGGTGATGGAGTACATATCATTTCCAGCTCCCTTTTCCTCACCTACTTGCCCTGGTTAACATTGCTGGTTCCTGTAATGGATACTAAATATAATTTACACTGTTGTCAGCACCAAGTGCTCACTTAACGAATTGCTTAACCTGCCTGGGGTTCCTTTTGCATATGCTCCCTGGCTGAATGCTGCTAAACTGCTGATTTGCCAACTAGTCTAACTCTTTCAATTAGGAATTAGAAGAATTCCTTGGCCTCTCCTTAAGGGCAATCCATCAACCTAGTTATTCATGTAGATACATATAGTTTATGTAATGTTCTCAATGAAAGTACATGGGAGTCTCTAACAATGGCAACACTGTGATTGAGATTCAAATATGGGGTAACCCAAGTATCAACAAGATGAAAGGGAGAGATGTTTGAAGTCTCTAATTCAATAAAACTTAGCTTTTATTTCATGTCCATAAAATAAACATACAACAAAACTGTGCTGTAAATGTAAAAGGTGAGTAAATGTGAATCTGTAAAAACTGTTAATAATGAATTAATTGTTTTAAACTGTTTTACAGATTCAGACAATTCATTGAATTAGAGACTTCAATCAATGTTCTCAATGACCTTATTTTTACATTCCAGAACATTAGTCCATAGCTCCGCTTCCTATTTTAGGGACAGTCCTGACTTTGTACCCAAATCCATTTGTCCTGCTTTCCTACCGTAGTATCCCTCATTTCATAAGATTAAGTAGTTTATGCAATGAAGGGGCACCTAGCTTATTTTCGGTATGTTGGACAGGTTTTTAATAAATGTAAAATGCACTTATTTTTCCTTTTCACACAAATTACAGTTTTACACTGAGTACGTGTATCAGTGTTAAAAGGACAGATACTTTCAATTTAATAATTTCTTCATTTCCTGCACATATGTTATGTGTTTGGTGCCGGGAGTCCCGTTAATTAATATAACGTTTTCTTGGTATCTGCTCAGCTGAATTTACATAGTTCTGTCTCCAGTTCAAAACAATGTATTTCAGTATTTTAACATTAAATCCATGAAATGAAGCAATAGTGGTTTATTCACCAGACTAGATAGAATATTCATTACCATGTTTATACAAAATTTTGTATTTACTTTTAAGCATAAGAAAGATCGTACTTTATCCAAAGACAAACTTCTTGGAAAGTTGTTGTGAGAGTTGAAATGGCTTGTTATTATTCTAAATGAATGTGTGCAAGTTTAAGTACTCACAAATCTAAGAACAGTGTGTATAATCTACTTGTGTGTGCACCTTGGTGGGATCTCCTAGAAAGTTTCCAAACTCCTTTTTAAGAATTTCTTATCAATTTTACTTTGACACCTCCCTCTCGTTCCATGTGATTTCCCTACAGGTACAACCTGTACCATTCTAATGAACAACTTATTGTTTTCACATAACTAGACAAAATATATCAAATGAATCTAAACATGGCTGCCAGCATATCTATTATGTCTTTTGGGTCTATTCACTAAAATTCGACTTTGGAGGTTGACTTTCTTTTTGACTTGGTCTCAAAAATAGTTTCTATCATTTTGCCTCCCATTAATGTAAAATGGGGAAGATTCGAACCTAGGTTTTTTTCTAAGTCAAACTCGGGTGCCAAAATTAAAGTCGACCTCCATAGTTATATTTTAGTGAAGAAGACCCATATGTCTCACACCCTGTTCTAGTCATCTTTAATCTAGTCTAGTGCCCAACACGGTATTATTCTGTACTTCAGTTAATAAATGTGCTTGGCAGCGCACCACACATTAGAGGGTGCATGGTGTCACATAACATCACACTGCTCAGCAGGATGACATGTGAAAATGGTCTGTGCCTGTGTGAGAGTTACTTGCAGTGAGATAATGCAGCAGGCAGAGGCAACACATTAAGAGATGTACTTTTTATTTTATTTTAAAAAACAAACTGCTAGCTTGTGTGCATGTGACTGTCTGCGACAGTCTCTCTGTGCGACTGTTTGACTGTGTGTGTGGGATTGATGTGCCACTGTCTCGCTCCCAAAAAAAAAATGGCTCCTACAACTAACTTTAATTTGTAAAGTCCTGCTATAAGGAATGTTCATATAATTACACACATAGATATATTCATAAACCTGTACAGTAATCTTAGTTACACAGCTAGCATACATAGAATAGTTTAACTATTCCGCTCCTAGAGACCAGAAAAACTGGTCCAGATGCCCTGAACTGTCGAAGCAGGATAGTTCTCTGCCTTTCCTGAGGACAGACCACATATCCTAAATCAAGAAGAGTTTTCCTTTTTGTTAAATAGCTGATACCTTTTTGTCCTTCTTTCTTACGTCATTTTTCCATTTTTTGTCCTAACATGACAACGTGAATAAACAGGCAGCACAAATAAAATAATACTGTAATCCCTGTAATGTTTCTAAATAATTTTTGTTTTACAAGTTAAAGTATCTGCCTCAACATAAAAAATTCTCCACCTGGAGTCTGATGCGTGACACACATCAATATTTAAAGCAGCAATTCTGCCATTGTTTTTCTTGTAAACCAGACGACACCCATGTAAAATGCCTGAATTAAAATGAATCCCCAGCTGATATAATAGGGGAAGACAAATAACTCATTTGTATTCATTAAAAAGATGTAGCTTCATAACATTTACGACAGAAGCTATTTGCATGCAGTTGACCTTTTTTTTCTCACTGCCATTTTTATTCCAAATACCCAAAAGCCTTTTGGTAACTGGATATAAAAATCTGATGTGAAGTTGGATATGAAATCAAATATTTCAATCTGCATATAAGAAACGATCAGAAGTCGGTTTGGAGATCAGCTTAATTCCAGATATTAATTAATTTCCTTGAGATGTAGCATAGCTTGCAAATTATCAACCACTTAAATAAGTAGTTGATACTGCGTTACATAAATACCAAGTTCCCTTAATTTACCAGTTTTGTACATCACTTTCTTTGTGTAGTTCTAGACCTCTGTAGGGTTCGATCCGTACACAGTTAGTTATATTGCATTTTAATTTAAAATAGATTTCTGTGGTTAGTTACACAATAAAATATCAATTATTCGTTTAGAATAGAGGCCACAAATCTTTTCTTTCAGGATTTATGATTAGATCTATCACAAGATCTATCACTGTATATAAATCATATAGATTAATGTACAGCTCTGAAACTGCAGCCAACACTACTGATAAGCATTGGTGGTTAATCATGTAATAACCACATCCTTGCTGTGCTTGGTAAACTGAATTTCCTCTATTAAGTAGCATGTATGACTGTTCCCCTTAACAAATATAGCAATGCTTTGCACTGTGTGTACACATTCTATAATAAATTTGTGTATGTTAGAATGCTTTCCCTAGCGGTTCCTACCTCCTATACAGTACTAGCACTTGATATACTATTCCAAAATACTTCAAGTAACTAGGTCCTTTCTGTTGATCCCATGTAAAAATGAGGGTCTTTTTCTGCATTTGCAGACAGACCTGAGACCTGAGAAAGCAAGTTTTAAAAACGTTTATTACCTCTTAAAATTGCTTGTGCGGTAGCACCTGCTACAAAGAGTGCATGTGCTCCCCAAACTTGTTTTCAAGATCCACACAACCATCATCCATATAAACTTCTGGTTTTGTCTTGATAGCAGGGGCGTTGCTAGGTCTTCGGATGATCTGGGGCTAGAGCCCAGATGAGCTCGGTCACACACAGGGGCGTACCTAGAGCATTTGGCACCCGGGGCGGACCCTGAGTGTTGCACCCCCCACCCCCATAATAAAAATGTAAGAAAACACCCACAAATTTTTCAGTGTTTGAAAATTGTACAATTATAGATACCAGGAATATTGTGCCAGTCAGATACCAGTAATATTGTGCCTTTCAGATACCAGTAATATTGTGCCAGTCAGATACCAGGAATAGTGTGCCATTCAGAGCCCAGTAATATTGTGCCAGTAAGATACCATTAATATTGTGCCACTCAGAGCCCAGTAATATTGTGCCAGTCAGATACCAGGAATATTGTGTCATTCAGAGCCCAGTAATATTGTGCCAATCAGATGCCCAGTAATATTGTGCCAATCAGATGCCCAGTAATATTGTGCCAATCATAGCCCAGTAATATTGTGCCACTCAGAACCCAGTAATATTGTGCCACTCAGAGCCCAGGAATATTGTGCCACTCAGAGCCCAGGAATATTGTGCCACTCAGAGCCCAGGAATATTGTGCCAATCAGAGCCCAGGAATATTGTGCCACTCAGAGCCCAGGAATATTGTACCATTCAGAGCCCAGTAATATTGTGCCACTCAGAACCCAGTAATATTGTGCCACTCAGAACCCAGTAATATTGTGCCAATCATAGCCCAAGAATATTGTGCCAGTCAGAACCAAGTAATATTGTGCCAATCATAGCCCAAGAATATTGTGCCAATCAGAACCCAGTAATATTGTGCCAATCATAGCCCAGTAATATTGTGCCAGTCAGAACCCAGTAATATTGTGCCAATCATAGCCCAGTAATATTGTGCCACTCAGAACCCAGTAATATTGTGCCTATCATAGCCCAAGAATATTGTGCCAGTCAGAACCAAGTAATATTGTGCCAATCATAGCCCAGTAATATTGTGCCACTCAGAACCCAGTAATATTGTGCCAATCATAGCCCAAGAATATTGTGCCAGTGAGAACCAAGTAATATTGTGCCAATCATAGCCCAGTAATATTGTGCCACTCAGAACCCAGTAATATTGTGCCAATCATAGCCCAGTAATATTGTGCCAATCATAGCCCAGTAATATTGTGCCATTCAGAACCCAATAATATTGTGCCAATCATAGCCCAAGAATATTGTGCCACTCAGAACCCAGTAATATTGTGCCAATCATAGCCCAAGAATATTGTGCCACTCAGAACCCAGTAATATTGTGCCAATCATAGCCCAGTAAAATTGTGCCATTCAGAACCCAGTAATATTGTGCCAATCATAGCCCAAGAATATTGTGCCACTCAGAACCCAGTAATATTGTGCCAATCGTAGCCCAAGAATATTGTGCCACTCAGAACCCAGTAATATTGTGCCAATCATAGCCCAAGATTATTGTGCCACTCAGAACCCAGTAATATTGTGCCAATCATAGATATTGTGCCACTCAGAACCCAGTAACACCCACACACACCTAGACACCCTGACACACACACACACACACACACCTAGACACCCATACACAGTCACACTTTTTTTTTTTTTTTACTTACCTTACACTTGGTCCGTCATCCAGGACCTTCTGCCGGATGTCCGTCCACCTGACATCCGGCAAGCAGCTGACACAGCGCGACGGGGGCGGAGCTTGCACCCGTCGCGCTGTGATCTCTATGGCCAGGAGGAGAGGCTAGGGAGCGAGCTCCCTTTAGCAGCCTCTCCTTCCGATTGGCCCTCACCCCCGCGTGAGGTTAATCCTCCGATTCTGGGACTATGTCCCAGACGGAGGAAAGCTCACCGGGGATTTTTTTTTTTTTTTTTATATTTATAGCCCTGGAGTCTCGGGGCTAAAGAATACTTTAGCCCCAGAGTCTCCATTCGGGGCTATGAAGGGGGGACTCGGGGCTATAGCCCCAGTATCCCACCCCTAGCGACGCCTCTGCTTGATAGTCTGACAAATCAATCTGTTATTGACATTCACATCTTTAAGCCTTGTACTGTTGTATGTGACTTTAGGAACATACTATGGAGATATGCAGTTCGATGGCCGTCCTCGTTTTTTCGATCTTTAAGAAAATGGTTGTGTGTCGTGAGGCAGTGTACTAAGAAACAATTGTTGATATCATGTCAGTTAGTAAAAAGCTAAAAAGAAAATGCCAGTTATAATGCCACTACATACTTGAAAATGGGAGAAATCTCAATCTTTCCTTCCTTGCAAAATACTTTATAAATAGAGCCAAGATTAACACTCCTCTTTACATTCTAAAGGACAACTGTAGTGCTGAAAAAAAAGTTTCTTCAACCCATGGAGGACACCAGGAATGTCCATGCCGTCATACACTTTTTGTGCATTGAGGATCCGGTGACGGCATGGAACGCCCTCTGTTAAAATGAGCAGTGGTTGTGAGGCCTTAAGCAACACCCAATTTTGGCCCCGGGGCACCGTGATTTCTCCAGGGAGCGATTTCTGGCGACATATCGGAAGGCACCTTTTCCCCCCAACATCGCGCTCCCCTGAAGCTGGCTCTTTTAGGATTTTTTTAATAGTAAATTATGTAAAAATATCCTTTTTTTATGGCATTAAAAATAGTATATGTGTGGGTACAGTAAATGAGAGAGGAAATTTACAGCTAAACACACACACCACAGAAGTGTAAAAAGTCTGCAAGGGGGTAAATAGCTTAAGCACTGTTACAAGTTTTATACACCTGTATAATTCACATATAGGCTGTCCTTGTGGACTCCGCCCCTTGAACTCGTTAGTCACTTTACCCATGTAATATATATTGGTGATTTTTCACACATCTCACCAGACTTGAAAAAAGCTCAGTGCTGGGCTGAAACGTCGTTATTTTTTGGTGGATAAAACTCCCCTAAATGGTTTGCTGAGTGTCCTGTGTTTTCTTTTTAATGTAACTATTACATCACAAGGGGATGGAGTTATGATCCTGGTTGATCAGGTCAATCTCTTCTCTCTTCCAGAATAAATACTTTTTTGTTTTGGAAATCATGTAAAAAAAGGTGTACACAACCACCTAGTCCTGTCCACCAGTGTTACGCAGTAGCCAGTAAGAGGGCAGGGGTATTTCTTATGACATCATTATAAAGGCTGTGCGCACAATTGTAAAGTGAGACTTGCTGAAAGATATTGGAGAATGTTGCATCATGGGTCAAATTTACAAAATGGATTCAGTAGATAGACGTCTAATTTTATTTTTCCTTTTATATGCAATTAACTCAAACATAGAAAAAAAACAAAAAAACTGTGGCATATGTCATATGTGTTTTTTTTTTTTTAAATGCACAGGTAATCTAGTTACATGTTATGTAAGTGGTTGTGTCCCTTAGCTATTTAAATAAACATATTTTTTTTCCAGGACTGCAGTTGTCCTTTAAGGTTTTTAGAATGCTTGTTTGTTTTTTTCCTTTAAAAGTTTTAATTAAGGGTGCTATACATATCAGAAACTTTATTTAAATGAGATGGGTGGGTGAAATTAATTTTAGAGCTCATAGAACACACTGGGAAGAAGATTTGATATAGGTTTGTGTCTACATGATGTAACTCAAAGAATAAATGGAGAATATTACATAAGGAATCGAGTTAGGGCTTTTACTTCCAAGGGATAATCTCTATCTGCCTACATTATTCTGCTGGTGAAGGATTGGATAAATATTAATTTGGATTTACTAGCAGCGTTTTGTGTGTTGTACTATGAGGTTCCTCTATTTTCATTTATTTATTATTGCATAAGACTGCAAACATGAGATTTAGTATAAGTTAACAACGAGGTGTTCATATGTAAGGAATAGTTTACAATAAGTCCATCTAAATTTACAATATCTTTTGGCAAGCATTTCCATCACCTCCTGATTGAGATGTACCCCAGCAAACCATGCTTTAGTGCATAGGAGTTTCACTTTAGAAAGAAGTAACTTAAAAATTGCTGTGTGTGTAAATTTTAGTTGTAAGAACTCATAACTGAAGTAACGCTAGATTGATATCTAATGGATTAGCTCTTGTTTCCTGGCATACGGTTTGCCTTTTGGCTTCGGAATAGTATTGTTTTGATTTAGAAATAATGGAAAACTGAACACACGCTGCTTTTTCTTTTACAGTAAACTGGCCAAGAAACGGAAGGATGCCATGGGAAATGCACGGCAGGAGATGACTCATATGGTGAATGCTATGGACAGAAGTTATGCCGACCAGAGTACGCTTCATGCTGAAGATCCACTGTCCATTACTTACATGGACTCGCACAACTTTACTCCAAGATGTAAGTACCTTTTGAATTAAGGAGGTTTTTGTAAGTCTTTCTTTACTGCATCTGAGATCACATATTGGCACACTATTCATTTTCAAATCTGTTCAGCTGAAATATGGTAATATTTAAAATTTAGAAACCTCTAATAGAGATATTTGCTTAACTGCTTTCACATTTTTATGGTGTTTGGTTATCTATTGTCTTCTGTAAGAGGTTTCCTTAATGACTGATGTCCAGCAGCAGGACGTAGATATTATTCCGGGGGGGGGGGGGGGGGGCTGGCTAACATTCATCTCAAGGTTAGTTAGCATTTCCTATTCGTTAGCATTTCTTAATGAAACACTTTCAAATTCTTCCATCTTGATGTTCAATGATGCTACTAAATACAAGAGCAACTTGTTCTCCTGTTTAAAAATCTGGCACAGGCAAACACTGCTCTCTGTGGCCTGAATATTTATACTTTAAACTAGCAACATTTTCGGGTAAACTTGATAAATCTAGCACAATTCTTGTGCAAATCTATTACTTATTTCTAATTTAGCATGTTGCCAATGGTCAACTTAACCAGTACACACTTTCACCCAGGGCTTCCCAGTTAAGTTCAATTTCCTCCAAACAGAAGAGCTAAACAGACATAAAATGTTAGTGTAGCAAAACAAGGCCAGAAGGGAAGAGACTTCAGGTGAGGAAAGGGGAACCAACATGTTGGAGCGGGGGTCCCCTGTTTTCACCACTGGCCAGGCATTGTATTGCTACTTAGAATACTTTATACTGAAAGATTTGGCCAGGGGCCACTAATATATTAACATGGCCCACTTGCCCTAGAAGTGTTTGAGTATTTTCTTTTAATAAATATGGTCTATCATATGAAGTTACTGTTCTACCAAACACATAAAGTACGGATGTATTGAACTTTACTGGTGACCAAAGAAATCATTTGTTTATAACTTTTTATTTGAGTGTTAGACGCATATCACAAATGCTAACTTTATATTTCTTAATTTCACTGTATAATGTAACAGCGCACATGGTGATCCACTTTGGGGAGAATTTTATGAAATGTCCTCATCATCCCCCCCATCCATGCAACCCTGCCAAGAATGCTATGATTGGTCCAATGGTCATGAATATGCTAAACCACTCATGTCACCAAAGCATTTATTTTTTAGATAATTCATTAATCCATAGTTAACGCATGTTTTTTTTTAAAAAAACTCTCGCGTTCATTATTTTTGTGTGTTTCTGAAGTTAGTAGCATCAGGGCATGACATCTTGCTTGTTACTAAATGGGGTGTTTATAAAGGACTAATTGGAAAACCCACACGTGGGTAATTTACCATGTTTGCCCAGAACCTATTAACTTCCACATGTTGTTTGTTGCTGAATTTCTCTGCTTGGGGCTGGATCTGTGTTCTTTTGATGTAGCCGTGTCATGATTACTTGGTGATAGTTGGCTCTCCTTGCTTTCTTTTATTTCCATCTAACACACTGATAAATGAATGCCAGTGAATATACCATGTCTAAATGCTTGTTTGTTTGTTTTTTCATTGAAATTACTAAAACTGGAGGTAATATATATGTTCATGAGCTTTGTTTTCCTGCAGTGCCCAATGATCCACTTGTGCCGACTGCTGTGTTAGGTGAGGACCTAGTCTGACATCTACACCAGTTCCCGCATGAGTTATATTGCATGCAATTCATGAGTCTGTCAACCGGAACTTTGTGTTACATGCTAGTGTTTAAGTGTATACTTACTGTCAAACATTATTGTAACAGAATCTATAGCATATTTTATACTTTAGATATAGAAAATAATATAATAAAGAGGTGTTCTTAGTCCCCTTTCCCTTCCCTCCCTCCTTTTCACTTTTGTCTAAATCTACCAATTGCCCTCTCATCCTCTTTTTAATATGTCTCTTGTAGTGCTCATGAAAATGAACTTGTGTGGCAGTGATAAAACCAAAAGCAATTGCAAAGGATCCTTATGACTGCTCCATTTTTAGAACTTAACTACAGAAATTACCCATACTTTCCTCCTTTTCCATATTTTTTTTTTTCTATACTAATGTTGTCCATCCAACCAGTGGCTTGATGTGGCCCTTCAGTCTTCATCATCCTCAGCCCACCTTTTATCATTGATCTACTGTACTTAAGAACCACAACTTAAGCCTCTCACTAAAGAGAGAATAGTGGGAGTTTCAAACTTAATGATAAAGTAGCGGAGTTCTCCCATTCAGATGCATTGGAGAATTTTTCCAACTTGCCTACATTGGCCCAAAGTTTAAAATTCCCATCTCAATTCCCTGAATATTTTGCGCCTCATATAAGGAGATGTAATAGCAAATATTTTGTAAAGAATGGAGCAAAAGAATTTTAACTTGTCGGTTCTTTCGCACTGTATGATCTGATTGTGATTACTCATGACTTAGAAAAAAGAAGTGTAATTTTGAGGGCTATGTAAAATAACATTTTCCTTAACACCGATAAACTGTATTTGCTCTTTAAATAGCTTATGTGATTATTTAGAAGCCCATTGAGGGATGATATTTTCATTAATCTTGATGTCTGTTCATTTTGAATTTTGAAAATATTCAGTGAAGGTGTAGAAAATGCTTTTAATTCTAGTAAGTATAGCACTGTGGGATATTCATTGGATGGGCTCCTTGGAGCACCTTGAACTCTTCTCCCTTGCACATGTGGAAGATACCTTTTCACTGCAAAATTTGAAATATTGGTCTATAAGCAATGCTCTTTTATAGATAATCAGATAAACCCGAGTCCTCACCTCCATATATGCTAATTTATTGCCCTTTAATAATAATCGTCAATACTCCAGATCATTTGAGATATTTTCATTCCTTAGTGAGTTCCTTGTAGTTGAATGCCAAGCATGCTTAATCAAAGCTAAATGGTAAAACTAAGAACAGTGTTGTTAAGGTGACATAGGCCAAAGTGAGCAAACATTGACTAGGTGCTTTTGAAATAAGTTTTATAAGGTTGCATCTGTTGTTTCTTTGAGAATATTGCTTTTGCACACAGCACTTTGTTTCAGGTTACATTTCTTATTTCACAGCGATGATACACCTCATTTCCAATTATCTCTTCCGTGATAAAAGCATGTCCAGAAATAAATAGACAGTATCAAGCTATGTCATGGGATTTATTTCCACCTTTATAAAAGAAATGTAGAAATGCATTCTCATCAAATGGGATACCAGCAGGAAACCAAGCAACATTATACATTCCTTAAAAACTAATCTCTTGCCAGGCATTTGCGATGCTCATTGCATGTGTAAATATCAGTAGGGAGGATGAGAAGTGAAGTAGTGTTATAGTCACATCACAAACCGTAACAATACTGAAATCCAAACCTGATGTACAGAGTACTGTTGGCATAGCTATGGTATGTTGCCAGGGCACTTGACAAGCAAGATCAGGCCAGCTCAACAGAATTTAGCAGAACTGCACTATGGCAATACTCACCAAACAAGAGACTTGAAGCTGACCACTTCAGTATAGGCCTTCAAATTAAATAGTACAAATAAAGTATCTTTTTGATCAGGTACGGACATCTTGAATCAGATGATGGAAGATCTGACTGATCTGACCCTGGATTCTGAACAACATGACTGACACAGTAGAGTTATACAAGCAAAGAGGCCTTAATAAGACACTTGATTTGTATCCTGGCACAAGAAGGGGTCCTCTGTGCCTTTCACTTTATGCAGTCAAGTGGGAGTAGATAAAACTTAATTCAGTAAACCAGGGCTTGACAAACTTAACTGACTTTTAGGAGACAGCAAAAAAATCTAGGCGGCAGATAATGGCACATATACATAGTCACATACTTACGCGCACGCAGTCGGTCAGTCGCACACGCACGCACGCAGTCGGTCAGTCGCACACACACACGCAGTCGGTCAGTCGCATACACACACACGCAGTCGTTCAGTCGCACACACACGCAGTCGTTCAGTCGCACACACACGCACTCAGTTGGTCAGTCACACACGCACGCAGCATTTTTTTTATATTAAGCATTTTTTTTAATCTATCAGTGTGTCCCCCCTCCCTACTGCTATACCTCATTGCAGGGAAGGGGGGAATTTTCGTTACACGTTGGTCTGTGCCACTCCGGCACAACAGCTCGGTGCACGAGGGGGCGGAGAAGGAAGTCTGTGCAGCCAGTGCACACACACACACTGCTCCCTCGTGCAACGGTTGATTAAAGTTTAAAAAAAATATATATATATCCCAGCGGCGAGGGCACCATGCGGGGCTCATGATACCCGAGTGCCAGGTCTGATTTCCTGGTCGCCGTGGCAACCTGGCGCCCAGGGTTTGTCGAGCACTGCAGTAAACTAACACTATGTTGTATAGGGGAGCCTGGCTAAGTGTGGTCCTCCTCTAGCTGCTAAGCCGAAGAATCCAAAATGTCTTTTTTAGCCACTGCATCATAAGATTGTTATTAAAGCCATAGCTGGTTGTCCTGCCTTACTTTATAGTTTATTTGCTAGTGAATAAATATATACATGTATCAAATTGTACATAATCATGTAAAAAGTAAAATCCAGTAACTGTGAAATGTAATAATGTTTTTGCCACACACTAGACATTAATGAAACTTTTATATGAGCTTCCTTGCATCTCTCCATTCAGTTTCTCCATGTGCTGTCATGTGATTTAGTACCTTTGTGATTACACCAAGCTTACTGGCTTTTTAATTTAGCCCGCACGCAAGCTTGTTTTGTTTATTTCAGCCATCCCTACAAATCATAATCATAGGTTTCACCCAAACCTTTTAATTATTATTTGCCAACCCGAAATCCTCTCTGGTCATTGCAAAGGATTAATGTAAACTGTCTTCATATTTCTTTCTTGTGCTGCGCTGGTACAGTGCCAATCACTGGTAAGTGAAAGGGAAATGTGCTTTATTTACTTTCAGGTACGAATGCATTACAAATGAAAAATATCTTCCAGGTGAAACCAGTACTGATCACCAGATGTCCCCTCTTTATGTAGCCTTGTGATTCTTACTGTCAGAAGTTAGGGTATCAGTAGATGAACAATACTAAATTGCATCTGTTGCTGCTTACTGCTAGTCCCTATTAGGTCCCAACTACACAATCGTATTTTGAATGTTAGAGCTGGTTTAGAACATCATAAGGTCAAAGGGACTTCCTCTGTGTTGCAACAGTGTATTTCCTGCATGTCAATGAAAGAATAAGACTTTCAGCTAGGGCCACCATCAGGAGGCGATAGCCAATATACCTGTCACATGGCCCAGGGGGCCCGCATGGGCCCTAGCCCTTAAAAAAATAAAAAAAACTGGGGGGAAAAATGCTTGCCAGTAGAGACGCTGTCACCAGCAACTCCCCGGCGAACAGGCAGCTGGAAGGACATTCCCATGTTGTCTCTCACACCCGTGCTGCTCCAAGGTCAGAGCGATGGGATCACGTGACCTTACGGCTCTCTGACCTGAAAGCAGCGCAGGCCCTGGGAGAAGCAGCATGGTAATGTCTGTGCTACTTCACAGACTTCCTGCTGCCTCCAGTAGACACCAGGGAGTTGCTGGGCAGGGGTAAGTGGATGTGCAATGTGGGTGATGGTGCATGTATTGGGGTGCATGGTTAAGTTCTGGATGGGCAATGTGGGTGAGGGTGTTTGTCCTGGGGGGCAGGGGTAAGTCTTGGATGAGCAATGTGGGTGAAAGTGCATGTCCTGGGGAGGCAGGGGTAAGTCTTGGATGTGCAATATGAGTGATGGGTCATATCCTGGGGGGGCATGGGTAAGACCTGGATGTGCAATGCAAGCAATGGGGCACGTCCTGGGGGGCAGGGGTCAGACCTGGATGTGCAATGCAGGCAATGGGGAATGTCCTGGCGGGCAGGGGTAAGACCTGGATGTGCAATGCAGGAAATGGGTCATGTCCTGGGGGGCAGGGGTAAGACCCGGATGTGCAATGCAGGTGGTGGGGCATGTCCTGGTGTGCATTTAAACCTCATTGGCATGATATACAAAGCCTTGGGTAAAATTATTTTGGGAGGGTAGGGGGACGAGAAGGTTAATATAGGGACAAGGGACCCCAACATTTCTGATGCCTGCTTTCTACTGTTAGTGGACTAAACTTAAATGTCAGAAGTTGTATTCAGTATATTATCCAAATAAATGTAGCTTCGGTTAATACTTAGCTTCTATTGTAGCTTCTGTTAATGCTTTACAAAAAAAAAATCTGCTACTGTTAATAGGCTAAAGATGGCAGCATTCTGTCAGAAATACTTGTTTCTGAAGTTAACAAACTGTGTTTTTTTGCATTTTTGATTTGCATCATATGTTCTGAATCCCTAAATATCCAATAAGCTGTTTATCCTAACATTATGCCATAGATTGATTTTTAACCAGCCAGTTGTGTTTTAATACGTAAAAAAAAATGCAGCCTATTACAAGATGTTTAATTAACAAAATAACAATCCACCTCACAGCATACCAGCTCGGTGATTCAGATTCTTAAAATAATAATCAAAATTAAAGAAAAGCCAAATTTATAATGCATTCCCCAGGATGGTGTATGTCACTAAGCCCTTGTCTAATGGGACTTCAAGGCGACTGTACCCGTTAATGTTGAATTGTATATCTATTTCCTCCTCTTCTAGATGAGAATCACACTGCACCAGCAGAGTCCAGCCGTCTTCTGGATGTTCCTCGTTACTTGTGTGAGGGGACTGAGTCTCCATACCAGACAGGACAACTTCACCCTGCAATCAGAGTAGCAGATTTACTGCAACATATTAATCTCATGAAGACATCAGACAGCTATGGATTTAAAGAAGAATATGAGGTAAAGCACATGCATGTCCAGTACACACAAAACAGTAATGGACAATAAGAGTATTTTCACCATTTTTAGTTATTTAAGCTGTATGCCACAACAGCCCCAGTTCCCATCCCATCTATTCAACATACCACACCAGTCTATCCAGACACCTGTGCAGGACTGTACACTAGTGTCTTATCCATAAATACTGTACCAGTAGGTCTTATGACCATAAAAAGAGCCAAGGCACTAAGTGTATGCACACCTCCAGAAGTCTTTTGCGTTGGCATCCTGTTAACATTCACATTATTTTACTATTGGATAAACCTATCCAGTAATATGTTTAATAAGTTGATTATGTGTTCATCATCACACTTGTTTCCAGATTAGCAATGTAGACATCACTACATTTGGCATCCAGATGGTTCCAAGTAGCTTCCAGAATAAGGGAACTTAACATGCAGCGAGATACCTAAAAAAAACAATTTTTTTAGTACAAAAAAATAAATACAAAGTTAAATGTGTGTGCCAGGAACAGATATGAAACTTGGTGAGGCTCTAGTGAAGATCCTCAATACACTTGATATGTTGGTTTAACTCAGTGTAGTCATCTTAGTGCAATGTATTGTATTATATTTGTTTTGAACCACTTCAAAAATACTGCATGAACTAGGTTAAAGTATACTGGGCCCGGTTATGTTCATCCAATCCTTGTGAAGTACCTTGTATTCAATTGGGACACTGAAAGACACTGGATTAGCCAATGAGGCATTCTGTGATGATTTTGTATAGATATTTTATTCTTTGATGTTTCAGAGCTTCTTTGAGGGGCAATCTGCTTCATGGGATGTCGCTAAAAAGGATCAAAACAGGACGAAGAACAGATATGGGAACATTATTGCCTGTAAGTGACTGACTGTCTTTTTTTAATCAAGTGGTTCTTACTTGAGATACCACCATACCACTTGCCTACTTCACTTTTACTTTTTTAATTATCAGACCTGGGAACCCGCGGTGGTTCCACGGAGGCTCTAAGTAAGTACCTTACTGTCTTTCAAGGTCAGTGGTGTGTAATATTGCCTGTTTCCACCCATTATCCATCCGCAGTGTTGCTTTTATTCCAACCCCTTCTGTCTATTCCATCGGACAGTGTACATATCATACCCTCCTGGGCAAAGTCTTGCTCTACTGGTCATAGGAAGGGATCTAACTCAGGCCTTCACCCCCAAGTGTGTAAATTATGGTAAATTTGACTCCAGCATTTCCCGTTTAGTTTTAAATCACATTTTTAGTTTGAATTCAATCATTTCTGTTTCTCTGCAACATCTGCCCATAGAGAGACCTGTTGGCTTTATTTGAACAAGTTTTTGTCTATCTCCCAAACAGCAGTAAGCTTGGGTGCTCACTGATCGTGTTTCTGGGTTGGAATGAGTGTATTGGTTGATTCCTTGTTTTGGCTGTGGAGATCAGAATTGAAAATTAATGTGTCGAGTTAAATTCCTAGACTACACATAAGTGTGTGCCAATAAAACTGGAAATCATACTAAATTACTAGATGACTGTATTTGAATGGGAATAGGCAGGCACTCACAATACTGGTCATGGAATCTGTAATTGCTGCTTCTGGATTGTTAAAGACATGTTCAAAAAGAAATAATTTGCCCAATCGTACATGTGTTTAAACATCAATAAGCAAGATATTGTAATTTTCAGTTTCAGATGGGTGTACTATTCTGTGGTTATTACTTTTCTATTGTTGAAGTTCTTGTGCAGCGTTATTTTATTCTGCAGCAGTGGTTCATGTATATAATAGCTTTATTTGTCACAAAACCTTCCTCTGCAAATGTGCAGGTTTCTAAAAATGACTCATAGGACTCTATTTACTAAAGGATGAGTTACCGGTTAGTTGAGATGTGATCACTATTTCATCTCAATGAACGAACTATGCCAAACTTGGTGAGTTTATCCTGCAAGAAACGAGTTGGCCCGAAATAGTAAAGAAAGTGGGTTTATTTAACCCCTTGGTGACAGGACTGTTTTGACATTTTTGTACCCTTTGTGACAATGTCTTTTAATATTTCTGCTGTGTTTGTTTATAGCTATAATTTTCCTCTTTCTTCTTTAATCTACCCACAGATATTATGTACTATTTTTATTATCATAAAAAACTATCAGTCAAAATAGTTTCTAATATTGGTACTGAGGTTACTTTTTTTTCATGTGCAACTTATAGGGCAATAACCAAAAGTACCATTTTTTTGTTTGCTACCCATCTTCCCCTACAGTGACCTTTTGACCCAACCTTAATCACCCTAGCACTAACCCTAATTCTAACCTTAATCCATCTCTAATCCTAACCCTACATCTAGGGTTAATTTAGATCTAGGGTTAGTTTGGGCTTTTTTTTTGTTTCCTGAAATGTTACTGACTGCCTCTGGCAGTGTAGCAACAGATCTGACCTCTTCCAGAGCCCTTGCCTGCTACAGGGCAGTGCCATATTGGAGGGGCAATGCTGCCATCGAAATAATGTTCCCGGGGGTCGCCCCATGGAGTGATCGCAGTGCCCTGTGGGCCACATTTTTTGTGTTGCTTGATGATATTGAGACATCATAGCAACACCGTCTAAGCATAGACAGTGACCAATGATAGATGCCTATGCGGGATTCACTGCAGGACGTCACTAAGTGACATGTTTTTCTGTTTACTTGGTACATCCATTGTCGTGAAGGGGTTAAAGGTTCTGCCTTATCCATGGCCAATTGAGCTCTTCTGGCAAGAGAAGTTCACCAAGTTCTAGAACGTAGGTGAGGCAAACATTCAACTCCCCTCATTTCACATGCACCTAATCTTTAGTGAATTTAGTTGATTTAACTTAAACATTGGGTGTTAGGAGTAATTAGTAGTAAAGCATTGATTTTTTTTTTAATAATTAGCATTACAATTTAGAATTTGAATACATACAATACTTGGTTGAAAACTTAAATTTTGCAGACTTTCCCCAAGGGATTGATGACCTGTCCACCTCCCTGCAAAAATAGGCTTCCCCAGCATCCCAGGAGCCTGTCAGAGGGCTCTCGTAAAGGCGCATGAAGATGACCAATGCGCATGTACGCAATGTCATACCCATGTGCATTAGGGTCACCCACGTTTTTGTGTGGGGCTCAATGTGCATTCTGCTGCTGCATGCTCCCTGCCCAAGCGGCGCTTGCATTCACATGACATCACAGTCAGGCATGTTCAGTGTTTCCCCCATTATTTTCTGTGGCTGAATTACTGGACACGCGTGCTTCTCAATATACAGTATAGCAGTATGCTCAGAATAAGTAAAATTGATCCAGGGAGTGGTGTATACAAAATGGAACAACAGGCAACACAACAACCGTATCTATATCTGTATATTATTGTAACCAGGTCATTAAATCTTTTCGGTCACGTGTGCTGCTTTAAGTGTATCAGACCCATTGGGTCCATCAGGAGTTTCCTGTGCAGGTTTCGATTGCCTGGAGCCTATAAAATGGAGCAATGCCCGATAGTCTGGACACAAGGGCTTCTGTGACCTAATCCTGCAATAAAGGTTGCAGATATTACTTATCTGTCTTACTAAGATTCTCATATACTCCTGACGAGCAGCTGAGACCAATCTAACATCCTTATCCTTTGTGGAGAGAGGACAAAACACAAGTCTGAAGTAGTTCGTCAAATTAAATGTGTGTCCAACTAAAAACTATGTATTCTGCATTCACTATCACCATAGATTTTCCAGCTCATGGCTATAAACTCATATATACTAATAATGTATGCTGTGCTATTTCCTTGTATGTTACTAATATGCAGTATTTTTTGATGGTTGCCATGTTGTTGCTTACAAGGCAATGTGAATAATTTAATGAGTAGCTTGTGTCACAGAATGATTTGCCAGGAAGCCTGTGTGCTGGATTACAGAGAAATACCACAAGACGGTTAACAGAATGTGGATTGTACAGTATATAAGCATTTGTGTTAAGAGCTCAGCTGCTGTAACAGTCTGACTCACAGGCACATGACATTAGCCAAGCCTCAAATGACAGCAACGACAACCATTATCCTTTTACCAGCAAGCCGGTCCTTGTTCTTAGGAAGTAGCAACACGTTTCAAATGTGGGCATTATGGCTCTATATTCAATAGCAATGTAACACTTTCAATATAGCATTTATTGTTTAGTACAATAATCAGATTACACTAATTTATGTTTCCTCTATCCTTTTTGTACAAGACACACAGACAACACTTTCCAAGTATTAAGAAGTAGCTGGTTTTAACAAGCATGGTACCTCTTATGGCAAGTTATTAGAGCATTGAAAGCACATGCAGAAGGGAAAACAGCCCAGTCAGTTAAAAAGGGCGAGTTTTTTTAAAAACCTAAATGAAAAAAATTAAGTAAAACAAGGATTTGTTTCATTAAAAACAAAATATGGAATGTCTATTGAAGAGGATAAAGGTCCAGCTGACTGCCTCAATGATTTTTTTTTGCTTGTGTTTGAAAAAGACAAATGAGTCATTTGATTCATGTGCATTTACAGAGGAAGATGTCCTACTTCAGCTGTCTAAAGTAAAGTCAAGTCTATGTGGTCTGATGAGATATGCCCAAAATTATTAAACGAGCTTAGTGGTGTACTAGCAAAACCATTAATTAATTTATTTAACCTATTACTATCGACAGGAATAGTCCCAGAAGTTTGGAAATGAGGGAATGTTGTGCCCATTCACAAGAAAGGTAGTGGGGCGGAGTCTGGCAGCTATAAGCCAGCAAGTCTTGCATTCATAGTGGGGAAATTAATGGAAACCATGTTAAAGGATAGGATTGTTGAATATTTAAAAACACATGTAATTACAATCTTTGAGTTTGGATTCCAATATTGTTGAATGGATTAGGCAGTGACTGGGGGACAGACAGCAGAGCATTGTGGTCAAGCGGAATATATTTATATATTCAGAGCAAGTTCTTGTTACTATAGTGGGGTACCTCAGGGATCTGTACTTGGACCCCTTCTCTTTAATATTTTTATTAGTGATATTGCAGAAGGTCTTGTTGGTAAGGTATGTCTTTTTTTCTGATGACACAAAGATTTGCAAGAGGGTTGATGTTCTTGGAGGGATAAGAAAATGATTCCGGTAAACTAGAAAAATAGTCAAAGCGGTGGCAACTGACATTTAATGTGTATAAATGCAAGATAATGCACCTTAGTTGTTAAAACCCATGGGCGGGGTATAGAATATTTGATACAGTCCTAAACTGAACAACTGATTAAGGAGTAATTATTTCAGAGGACTTGAAGATAGGCACACAATGTTAAATGGCAGCAAGAAGTGCTAGCAGAATGCTTGGTTGTATAGGTAGAGGTACTGGAAAGAAGGAAGTGCTCATGCCACTGTACAGAGCACTGGTGAGACCTCACATGGAGTATTGTACACAGTACTGGACTCTGTATCTTCACAAGGATATTGATACATTGGAGATGTTAAAGAAGGGCCACTAAACTGGTGCATGGATTGTGGGATAAATCTTAGCAGACAAGGTTAAGGGATCCTAACCGGTATAGCTTGGAAGAAACAGACAGAGGCGATATGAATAAAAACATTTAAATAAAGGAAATCTACACAGTAAAGGAGGAGGGTATATTTAAAAGAAGAAAAACTACCACAACAAGAGGGCATAATCTTAAATTAGAGGGGAAAAGGTTTAAAAGTAATAAGTTTTACTTTGAGAGTAATCTAGTGAAGGAGTTTAAGTATGCATTGGATAGGCATAAGGCCACCCTACATACAAAATAGGGCCAGAAACAAATGAAAGTCTTTAGATATTTATTTTCAAGATGTGCTGAAAGGTTTATATTGCAGACACATTCTTTTTCTAGGTTTCTAATCTCTCCCTTAATACCGTTAGCTGAAATTAAACAGATGTTGAAGTGTTTATGCCAGTGGTTAAAAAAACTACAAATTTGAATCTCTAAACTTTAAAGGGAATATATATATATATATATATATATATATATATGTGAAATTAATTTACATAAATTAGAGCATTCCTTATATCTTTGTATAAGTGTATTTCATAGACACAGTTATACATGCTATATATGTTTACATTTAAATATACATTGATGTATCTGAAAATGTATTTGTATCCTTTTGGTCTTGGATTTTCTGCACACTCCATTCATGCACATGCAGTGTGACCATTTGTGTTGTTCCCAAGGACCACACGCAGGCTAAGATATTGGCGTGATCTGTGTTTAAACAGAAAAATGGGCAACCCCAACATCCCATTGGTGGTCAATGACAACCACTGATCTGTAGCATACCGCAGCCTGATTCTTTTTCTTTTACACTAAATAATGTAATAAATGTGTGCATAGCGCCTGTAATATAAAAGCACATCAATTAAGGGCATACTTTTTGGGAAACTGGGAGCAGTGTTGAAAATCTTTGACTTTTACTAGCCATGGCATTCCGATGGATATTCTGTGTTTATGCAGGTTACACCACATATAACTAGCCTCTTTGCAGTTTTAGACATGGTGTGTATGTGTATGACTGTGAATGCATGGGTCATGTTCAGGTTAGGTGCATGTCTTTGTTAGTGTGTTATGTAATATTACTTCAGTACAATGAACTAGGTTGTTTTTTTCCCTTATTCCCAGATGACCACTCTAGAGTCATTCTGCAGCCAGTGGAAGATGACCCCTCGTCTGATTACATAAATGCAAATTACATTGATGTAAGTAAACTTCACAGCCTCTCCCCTTCCCCCCCCGCCCCTCCGGCATGTCCTTAAAACTCTCTGCTTTTTTGTATGTGAAAACGTTTTTCTTTTTCTTTCGCATGTCATGCTTATGAATTTGATTGCTAGTGTTTTAAAGAAGAGAAATTGTACACTTTCTTTGTTCTAAGTCGTAGTTACTCACTGACATTGTTGTGCTTTCTTTCACACCTGACTTTGGTTTGGGCTGTAGATTTGGCTGTACAGGGATGTAAGTACCACTATATGTAAATAACAGAACCCCCGCAATAAACATTTAATAGACATTGTTCTTTATTTCTAATTATACTAATGCTTTTTACCCGACATTTATGCATGCTTCACCTAATTAACTTTGTACAATTTGTGTTGTTTTTTTTTTTCTTTTTCTTTTATATATTTTCCCCATACGGCTGTGCATTTCTATAGTTTATTACCATATGGCAGAAATATTTAAAACTGCCAGTATGTTTTGTAAGGCGCCTGAAATGCTTTTCTTTTCTTTCTTTTTTTTTCTTTTGTTTCCATCAGATTTATTTTCACCATGCTCATTTATTTTGGATATCTTGGTTGCCTGGCTGCTTCATATTATCACATTTTATTTGGAGTAATCTATACTTTTAGAAATTGAACGTAGTCGTTAAGTGACTTCTACCCATCAATATTTACCAGTTAAGCATATAAATAATGTTATTTAATGTGAAAGACTCCTGTCTCCAAGGCAGTAGTTCTGCATGGATAGGCAAAATTTAATTACACAAGGTATACACCACAAGAAAGATGGGTGAACAATTATCTACAAATCCCAAAAGATTTATCGAATTAACACAAATGTTGGGGGAAAAAAATAGAAACCCTTTACTATTTAAATGACACATTCATTATAAGGCAAAATTAGGCCTTAGTTGGAGGCATCCTAATTTTGTAGTAGGCAGCTAGAAAATGTTTTTTTTTCTGTAATGGATCAATTTTAATGTTGCCACCCATGTTAAGATTAGATGCAGTTTCGTAACCAATTAGCAACAGTTATTTACCTTCACACTGTGTACCTACTTTCAAAGGATCGCCATCAGCTAAACCTTGTTTATATTGTGAATGAAACAAATAATACAAAGACAAAACAAAGAGAGTCCCCACGGTTCCAAAATCCTCAGTGCCGCGGGGAGACTTGACCAAAGAGAGGGAGAGTGAGCGAGTCCTGCTCTTCAATTTGACTAATGTGATTTTTCAATATATCTGTTTATGATGTCACCTTTTGGCTTAGTAGGTAAATTAACTTTTAATGGGAAATGGGTAATTTGCATATCAAGCCATGAGGTGATGTAACAAGAGATGCCACAAACACATTGAAAACACATTTTCTTTGAATGTATTCACTTGCTTGCAATTATAATATAATGGGTATATCAGTTTAGATTATTTTGTATTGGCTACATTCACAGTTTAAACACTGGATAGGTAATGGTATACTCTTAGCTGGCATAAATCTAAATAAATCTGGAGTAAAGGGATCGTGTGTTAAAGTATGACCGATGTGATGCTAATTCGAATCTTCGGCATGCACACTAACCAAAAAATATAACTTGTCAAATGATTTATTAGCTGATCAGTTACTTGATCTTGGATCAGTTCTTAATAGAACTTGCTGTTTAAATTTTACATTTTGGTTTGCAAAGAGGTAGTCACTATTTAACTCTTGGTTATTGGAAGAGTATAATCTGTATAAATCTTTACACATTTTAAGGCTCGTTTATTAGCTTTATAACCAGCTCCTCTCTCTCCCACTACATCGTTAAAGCGTCTTTATATTTTCCCCTTACGGTTCTCTCCCCCCTCATTCAATCTCTTCTCCTTGTATTTGTTCTTTCCTTCCTTTCACTATTCACAGGGGGTCCTTTTCTAGACTTACCTGGTACATCTGTTTTGGCACACTTCAGACCACATTTTTCTACATTTCAATATCCTCCTTTTCCACATTCCTACCCATTTGCCTCTACATCAATTAATTAAAGCTGTTCTTGGTGGCTTTGATTAGACGTTGGTGAATGCCTCCTATTCCGTCGTGAGTGGAGCATGCGCTAGTAGATTCCTGGATTGTATAAACATTAAACTGCCAAGTATGTGTAAAGGAAAAGGGTATTGACAACCTACATTTCAATAACATGGTCAGAGAAATATCAAAGGAATATTCCACCTCCATATTTCTTGCTGTCTGTTAGGCTTTTATACTTCCAAATAATTTGTCCCACATTTCAAGAGCACGTTTTTGTAACTTACTGTTTTGTGAGCCTGTGGGTGTTTTTCTTTTACTGAGGTGTAAGTTCACCTTGCAGGAAAAACTATTTTCACCGCAATGTGTCTGGCTTTCTGATCGCATTTGGCTTTTTCACTGCAAGCATGCTGGTTACCTCTGCTCCTTTAACATCTCCCTGCATGCAGCTTGTTGGCAAAGCACTTTCTTCATAGAAATGTAATTGGTTTTTAACTTTGAAGCTGAGACTCTCTCATTTCCATTTAGAGCATTGCTACATTTTCCAGAATGAAAGGGCAGTGAGCTTATGTATAGTTCAGCTTGTTATATACAAATTTTAATAGATATAAATAATATTTGTGTGTGTATAGGCATACTATATCAGCACACATGGCATAATCCAAAACTGATAATGAAGCATTCTTTATTGAGATATCATTATCTGCACTTTCACCATCCCCTACTTTCTATCTGTCAGACACCCCATAAAATTGTCCTTCCCATAATCTGCCATTAGCTTTTCCATTCTCCAGTCTGTCTTTCTCATCTTGACTCTGAGCATAGCTATATCTTGATAGAGGAAGACAATTTCCTGGCTCTTTATATTCCCTGTTTTTGTAGTAGTTAATCAAATTGAACTACTCTCTGTAGGGAAGCCATTTGCTTCCCAGTGAAGTGGTTTCCCATTTGAAGGTGTAGTACAGCTCACTGAGGATAAGATACTTTAGTTGTCACTTGACATGGGAGGCTAAGTCATCCCCCAGCTGTGGAAATAGCTAGATACATAATGGTAGTTAACAGGGTGCATAGAGATTTTCAGTTTATACAAACAGAGGAACATAGAGGAGTATGCACTGCATTATCCAATGTACAATCACCCTGCATATATTGATGAGATTTTAGTGACATTGGGTGTCAGACATAGTGTGACACTAGCAAAGCAAATTAACACTTTTCCACATATACAATATTAGTCAAACATTTTGACTACATTCTCATTCCTGTTTTTTTAATTAATGTACATTACTCACTGACACAAAATGGAAACATTCTTACTACCTTGGTCTTTTTTGTTGAAATAAGCTTCTGTGTGAGGAGAAAATGCTTCTTTTGCACTAACTTTTAATAAGAGACTTTTCAAAATTTTCAGGAATGTTTGGGCTTCAGTCTCATTAGGTTTTATTATATATGTAACATACATTTGTAAATACTGCTATATCTGGCATTTGTCTGTATAGTTCATAGGTATTGGCTTTTAACATTCACTACCTGTAAATATTGAATCTTCTAAACTCTCCTGTTGACAAGTTTGTTCTCCTCACACTCCTTTAAGTACAGCTTCAACAAAATGGTCAGTGATGCCTAGTAATTTTCTAACTAGCATATATTCAGATAATATGGATAAACTGATGGAAGACTACAAAAACTAAACATAAATACTTTTTGGTCTGTTGTTTCAGGGATATCAGAGACCCAGTCACTACATTGCCACACAAGGTAAGAAAATCTTAAATATGCATTTTCTTTAACCTATGGAAGGTTACAGTTTCTGTCATGAATTAATTTTGGGAGTGGGGAACATGAACTTCTCAAAATGTGGATCTCCGGAAGAACCAGCTTCTCCACAAATGGAGGCCAAAATATTTACCTAACTAATGTAGATGGTACCTTCTTTATAAACGTAATATTTTGTGTAAAGATGTAACTTGTTACGACAGGATTGGTTGATATAACCAACATTTTATTTTAAATCACTAATAGCACATTCATATTTTTGTTATATACATATATTAATTTAGAGCCCAATGCTCTGTTTTATGTGCTAGTTTCCGAGCGGTGTGTTTCTCTATCCAACAACCCTTGAAATCCCATCGACTTGAGCTGTGATATTTGCAAGTTTGAGTTAAAACAAAAAACACAGACTTCTATGTGTAATAATCTGCTCTGCGTTTTACTAAACTGATTAGATTGACCCAACTTTGTGGTCTCTGATTTTCCTGCCATGTACACATTTTCCTTTGGGAGGACTTGTAATAAAAAATAAATTCTTAATGACTCTCTACATGGATTTTGATGCAGAAAAAGAATGTGCCCTGTACAGTGTGTACATTGCCAGTTGACTAAAGTTACTTTGGTGGGTGGATTTTAAATTGCTTTTAAAATGTCATATCAGCACGCTAAAGGGGTGATGTCAATTAATTGGTTACTGTGGCCATATTTATAGTCTTTAACCACTACTCCTTTGACAAAGCATACAAGTTTATGCCTCCATAAAAAGATGTCTATACATTTGTCAGCAAATTTGTCTTGTGAAATATTTCATACATATTCAGTTTCTCTAGGGTAGGAACCAAATAAGAGAAAATAGTATACACAGTAGACACCTCTGGTCTAATTATATCATGTGTAGGGAGACACTATTCAATTAGGCAGCCAAGGTCCAGGCTTACAAAATGGTCTTTGGCACAAAATCAGGGGTGGAATAAAATCGTAGATCATTTTTTTTATATATCTTTTTTTAATCTAATTTTATTATTTGTTTAAAAGTTTATTTTAAGTAGATGTTTTTGGAGGAAAAATCTATCCAAAATAGTTTTCTATTTAAGATACATTATAGCTCAAAGATAATTCAACATGAAATAGAGCTTAGTTATCTAGCATAGGCTGTATATTCATGCAATATTTAAATTTATGGGAAACTAACTCAAATGAAGTTATCCAAGCTGAGATAACATGCACCTTTTTTTTTTCCAGTAAAAATGGTGTAAAATACGCAAAGTTCAGGAAAAGACCTTAATCCCATTGTTGTTCTGCAAATCTGTGTACATCAAAGAACAGATTAGCATCACACATTACCACTTCAGTTAATAAACATTACGTTTAAGCAACTTGTTATGTAATGTTATTGTTTTAGTTAAATCAATTTAAGTAGTTCTCCAAATATGTGTGATTAATGTATTAAAGTAAACTCTTAAATAGCTGTTTTGCTAATCTGACAGGTTATTCTAAATATGAAATCTTCATATGGTTGCAAATATTATCACAGATTATAACTACCAGCAAGATGAGGCTTTACATTTAAAAATAATGATTCATCCCCTTCACTACGCTAGAACGTTCTATGTCGTCCTAAAGACGCCAGCCCGGCATAGAATGTCCTGCATTTAACAGCTCATCAAGGCTCCTCGCAGACTGACTGACCGGAACAATGTAGCCCCCGCTCAAAGAGCACACTGCCTACATTCTACTAAATCATGCCGTGCCCAAACCTCCGGGCACAAGTGACGTCAGGAGGTGGTTTTTTTTTTTGGCAGAAACCCACAGGGTCTATTAAGACACCGATTGGGTCTCTGCATTTGTGTTCCTGGCTACCGGGGCCAGGAACAAAAAGTGGTGTTTTGGTGTTTGCGTCTTCTGTAAGGCAAGCACCATGCGTCACCAAGGGATTAAGTAGTCTTACTTGACTAGTGATTTAAATTAACTTGATTTAAATCAAATTCACCCTAATTTTTATTTTATTTTTTGGAAGAGTGGAAGTCGTGGTCTTTTGTGTTTTATCCATTAGTGTGCTTATTTGTATAATTTGTTTTGTGCTTTAGGACCAGTTCATGAAACAGTATATGATTTCTGGAGGATGATTTGGCAAGAGCAGTCCGCTTGCATTGTTATGGTGACAAACTTGGTTGAAGTTGGAAGGGTAAGTGAGTTAACAGTCATGCTCCAAGCCACTCTTAAGTACAACCTCTAAGAGAAAGGCCTAGTTTTTGACGATATTTAGTATTATTCATAAATCTTATTTTCTAGACTTTATTTGGAATTTACTCATATTTTTTCATGCAACTGTATGTGGCCATCTTTATTAGCAAGCTACATTATACTTATTTTAATAATGTATTCATATTACACATTGAACCCTTTAATTATTTTGTATCATTAGAACAATACAATTCAGGTTATTTTTAAAGAACATTCTGGGGCATTCAGCTAGCAATTCAATTGCTTTCAATGGTAATTGAAGCACTTCTAGAAATGTGCCCCAGAATGTCTGTGTATTCATAAGTCTGTCTGTCTGGATGGACTAAACCAAACCAAACCAATGTGATGGTCATTTGTGTGTGTATATGTCCTATAGGTCAAGTGTTACAAGTATTGGCCTGATGACACAGAAGTCTATGGGGATTTTAAAGTAGCATGTGTGGAGATGGAACCACTGGCTGAGTACGTGATCCGGACATTCACGCTGGAAAGGGTAAGAGATATGGGAATTTCCTTTTATTATCATTTCTGCTTGATTGTTAGCTCCCTCTGTTGAGCTCTTCTTGTTGCAGAATAAGCGGTTTGAGTTCTGTTCATAACGCCAGCTCTAAGTAGAGTACTCAATTCTTTCATTCAGTATTTATTTTTTTTTTGATTGGAACTTAGTAGCTGAACCTTTGTGCCAACTTTGTTGATATGAGTATGGTTTGCGTTTCTAGTTTTAATATCCGAGTCTAGAGTTTTACATCTCATTTGCCCACTCACCACACCTAAATATTTAGTGAATAAATCCCCTTAAGAGAACTTGCTTCCATTTTGATTTGCCTTAACTCCGAAGCTGTTATTTCTCAGATTTCCAAATAACCGTTATCAGCTGAATAGTAAGCATGTTATTCCTATTATCAAAATTAGTACATTATGAGGGACTTGTAAATTTGGTAAACAAAAGGGGGAGCATTAAATGCTGTGTTATTGAAAGATTAATTAATATCAAAAATATATACACAATTTACCAAAAAGGAGACACAAGTCTTGTGAGGTAATGGGCAATGGGAGTTATTAGGATGTGTGTTTACATCATTTGAAATTATGTGTGTGGTGTGTGTGTTATAATGTCAGTAGCCAAATAGTATATCTGAATATCATGATCAAGTATTTTTATTTTATTTTATATGTTGGATATCTACAAATGGCTATAATATATATTTTCATGCAAATCTCTCTCCCCCTCTAATATTAAAATAGTGTAACATAATTATTCCTTTTCAATACTCCAATAATACAGAATTTGAATGGTTTCTGTAATAAGCATTATTGTAAGAAATGAATGCATTGTCAAGTTAGAGAGGTTGCAACAATACAAAATCAAGATTATAGTATGGGTTGCACTCTGCATGATGCTGCTAATTTGATTACCAATTTAATGTATGAAAAGGTGGAAGCGGTGATGTGTAGACATGTTCTGTACAATCCATTACTTACTGTATGTTAGCAATGACAAATTCACCTTCAATAATAAGTTTTGATTTTCAATAAGCAATCCTTATTTGCACAGCTCTTAATCAGTTCACCTTGTTTATTCACACATTGTAGTGACTTTACTGAAAAAATGTTAGTTTTTTTGCAAGCTCTATTCAAGGATCATTGATTAGCAAGTATAATTGTCACTGCCCAATATATGTACTTCGCTCTCAGCCTTGGAGATTTGTCATGAAAGAGAATGCACCTCTTTTATAAGCTTTGACATATACAATAGTACAAAAAGATGCAATGGCTATTTGATGTTAGACTCCAGGATTGCAGCATAGATATGTACATTAACTGTGGGCAAATCATACTGAACACTTGCATAAGTCTTTGCAATGATTAGCATGTACACACAATTGTCTTTTAAATGGATACATGCTATCAAATATGGATTTCATGTTAACTTGCCATTAACCGAAATCATTACTTTGTAAATGCCTAGGCCTATCAGTGCCATTTTTCTGTAATAAGAACCATGATCACAAAAGGGCTAACACCAGGAGATAATTTTAATTACCATATTTGCTCGATTAAGACGACCCCCCAAACTTTGGATATTCCTTTAGGAAAAAAACTAAAAGCCTGAATATAAGACTACCCTATAGGAAAAAAGTTAAACTTGTTTATATTCACATGTAAATTGCTTTTTTAATAAAAAATGATATCAAAAAAATGCATTTGTTTTTATTTCCTTTTATGTGCCAATTCTGCCTCTCTTTCCCTTGCCCCCAGCTTTGTCTCTCTCCCCCTCCCTTTGATTCCCCCTTCTCCTCTGTCTCTTCCCCCCCCTTGTTTCTCTCTGCCCCCCCTCCCTCTGTCTCTGCCCCCCTCCCTCCCCCTGTCTCTGTTTCTGTCTCCCTCCCTCCCCCTGTCTCTGTCTCTTCCCCCCTCAATTTGAGGTCAGATTATAAGAAGACCTCGATTATAAGAAGAGGGGTAGCTTTCAGAAAAAAAATTCTGAAAAAAACCTTGTCTTATAATCGAGCAAATACGGTAGCTAGTGATGTTCTGCCATCGGAGTCATTTAACATATTAAGCATGCGTGGGATAGGCACAAGGCTATCCTAGATATAAGATAGGGAACTATGGACTAATAAAAGTATTTAGAAAATTGGGCAGACTAGATGGACCGAATGGTTCTTATCTGCCGACACATTCTGTGTTTCTGTACGACACATTTTGCACTTTTCCACTGTTTAGGTTCTCTATCAAGTGGCTAGAATAATCTTGCCAGGATGATTTTTGTAATTGTAAGCATAGTTAACTTGGCAACCTTCATTAGACTTCCAATTAAACATAAATATAATTTGAACAATGCACACTTAGTGCATATTTAGGCTGACTTTCTCTTACAGAATAGTTCATCAGTTGGGGTAGGAGTTTTTACAAACTTAACATGTAGAAGCAGAAATTCACTGCAGTATAAGATTTAAAAAGTGCATTTCTGACAGTATTTATTCCTACTGAGTGCTGTACTATTTATTTTATACACGGAGCGCTTCATATACTATTCAGTTTTTATTTACAGTAACTTTCGGTTATAGCTCTGCACACAAAACACTATTTGGTCCTTTTATGTGTAGTATCCCCCCACCTATTTGTTACCGGGTGTTTTTTTTTCTAAAAGACATTTGTGACTTTCAGTGCAGCTGAACAGAATATTTGAGGTTAGATCATCTTTCCTTTTTGGTCCATAGTCTTGTTTGGCGGAAATTGATTGCTTTATAGAACTATAAACTATCCTTGAATAAAGCAATCACTGGCCAGTATTCTATTCACAGACACCATAACTCTAGAGAACAAATACATAGATCTCTGAGCCACCTGAAATCTCTAATGCGAACTAGAAAATATATCAACACACAGACGTAATAAACGCTTACTCTAAGAAATACCTGAAATATCCAAGTACAGACTCACTGAAAAAATTCAACTATTCCAATGCAGTAGGTCATTGTAATAATAAAAAATTTTCTATGCGTATACGCAACAAATATACATGCTTGGCAAGTCTTAATTTGTAAACAATAAAATATACTCCTAACTGTTTCTTCCAATCATAAAATGTGAAATGAATCTATTATGTGAGTCTGTCTGTTGTTTATGGTGATGTGGTATTAAAGTGTTCAGCTTTACAAATTTGTGGTATTCATATGTGACACTAACGTGATTTACACTTTCTGATACTTTACAGAGAGGCTACAACGAGATCCGGGAAGTCAAACAGTTCCACTTTACTGGCTGGCCAGACCATGGAGTCCCTTACCATGCCACTGGTCTCCTGTCCTTCATTCGACGAGTAAAGCTGTCCAACCCCCCCAGCGCTGGCCCTATCGTAGTTCACTGCAGGTTTGTGCAAATATATTGATTTACTGCTATTAAAAAACAGTGACATTGTTTGCTCACATTGTCTTTGTATAAATTGAGTATTGAGATTTGTGCATTATAGCTTCACAGCTTCACTGCATATACAGTAACTGAGGGTGCAAGGATATGACTTCATTCTCCAGTGCCCTCTGTCAGTTTGACCAAGAACTCACAACAGAGCAGATAGGCTCTGTGCTCCCTAGATCATCAATAGTAGTAGTACCCAGGACCAGAACTGATTGGCTTCTTGGGGAATAGTCACTATTCACAGATGCAACTTCTGTGGTCCCTGATGCTGCTCATAACTAATCAACTCTTCCAGCACGTTTGTGACATTTTTATTTACAATATTCATGGTAAAAACTTTCCTGATTTTTTTTTATTTTTTTTTTGAGAAGCCTTTCTTTCTTTTCCTATACAAAACTCGAAGCAATCAGCACAGCCAGATTTGAAAAATGTCTCTTTGTTTACCCAAGGGCAGGGATACTATGAAGACAATGAATTGGATGTTTTTAACAAAAGAAAACAGCCCTGTTACTTACACTTTTTTTCCAACATGTTGATGGAGGATGCTCTACTAATACATCAGACTATCTGTCCAATCTGTTTCTCCTCTTGTTTTATTCAAGCAGTGGTGAAGTGTAAACAAATAGCTGTGCTGAAAAGCTCTTTGTATTGATCTCAGATGATTGAATGCTGGCTATGGAGTTAGTTCAGAAACTGGTATCCTCTGACGGTCCCCTATCTGTTAATAAGGATGGGTGGGGGGCAGTGGTTGCTAGTTTTACACATAATGACCATTTAACCGATTTCTGGACACAAGCTAGACGGCTTTCAACCCGAAGACGCCTATTAATTGGCTTTCTAATCCACATTCTAACTATTTCTAGTGCACTCTATCTATATCCTAGATTTGCTAAGCTACCAATATATAGTAAAAATGTATTACACATAATGCATGACAAATAAGTCTATAGTAATACGTGTCTTTGATTACTGTTTTTGCCTATTAATTTTGATTTAAATTATAATCACTCAGCTGACTAAAAAATATACTTTACTGTCAAGTAATTATTCATTATTTTAATATTAGTCTTGAAACTTGTTACTGGCAGTTCTTGTCCCTGCTATTTTTTTTTAACCATGTAGGCAGCTTACTGTACAGCAAATAAAGGATTCTTTTTTTAAATTGTACCTTTCTTTGGTAGCCAATATGAATCTGACCTCTCTCCTAGGTCTGGTGGTTACTTTAATTGCTAAAAGCTGTTTTTTATGTGATTTGTGTGAGTTCCTCCTGCAAGAAGAGAAGAGTTGTCTCTTTATTAACCATGACTGTCTGAGCTCTTCTAGCAGTAGAAGCTCACCAGGTTTGTCCCTGCACAGTATATCGTTGGATCAGTGAGATTAAATATTCACCTCAGCTGCAGGTCAGAGTTTAGTGTTGATTATCATAAATATGCTTTATCTTCGAGACTTGTGTACCGGTGGAAGTAATCAGGATATAGGTTGTCCAAAGTCTACATAGCACAACAGTATAGCCTCCTAGTTAAGCTCAATTCTCAATGTAAAGTTATTTTTTATGTAAGAGGCCTGTTTTAAATAAATAACCTTTTAATGTCTATATTGTCTCTTGCAAACTGTTACTCCTAATGCAGATATGATGTGATCATATCTACTTGCTTTGTGTATTACTAATACATGAGTATATAGACAAATACATGATTGTCTAGTTTCAAGGTTCCAAAAATTCTGAAATCTGGGAGGCTGATTCAAATTTTGATCTGTACTTCTAAATGGGTTGAGTATGATGCACTTTGAAGCACCAGCAACTGCTTCAGAAATCGTTCTGTCCTATAATCTGTGGTTCTAGATGTACCATAAAAACACATTTCCTTTGGTAGCAAAGTCATTTCTCTCCTGTGATCACTGAAATGGTGTGTTGAGCTCCGGAAAGGCACAATCTAGGAAGGGATCACAGAGAGGTCAAGGTGCTCTGCATACTACTAGCTCACATCTCGATTTAATGTGCCATTAAATCTGTCAGAATGGGAAACTGGTTTGTGAGTAGAGCTGAGATAATCATGTTTTGCTTGATGCTGCTTCTCTACCTTTATTGAAGCAGAATACCTTTAATTTAATGCTTGTTGGCAGCAATCTGTGTCGAAAGAGTCTATACAGAAAGGCAGAAGTAGGCAACAATTTAACCTCAGACATAAAGAAGCTGAAATCTTGATAGAACCTTAAAAGATATCAACACTTATAGCCAAGTATTGTTAATGAGATAGATCATTGTCAGAATCCGCTTATCTATACTAAAACATAAGGGCAACATGCTCAAGAAACACAAGGAATTAATGCTTTTTATACGTTAATGGGATCAAGGAGCAGACACATTGTTACTGGTATCTGACTGGCACAATATTCCTGGGCTCTGACTGGCACACTATTACTGGTATCTGACTGGCACACTATTACTGGGTTCTCACTGGCACACTATTACTGGGATCTGACTGGCACACTATTACTGGCCTCTGACTGGCACACTATTACTGGGCTCTGAATGACTCAATATTCCTGGTATCTGACTGGTACAATATTACTGGTATCTGACTGGCACAATATTACTGGTATCTGAATGACACACTATTCCTGGTATCTGACTGGCACAATATTTTTGGGCTCTGAGTGGCACAATATTTTTGGGCTCTGAGTGGCACAATATTTTTGGGCTCTGAGTGGCACAATATTTTTGGGCTCTGAGTGGCACAATATTTTTGGGCTCTGAGTGGCACAATATTTTTGGGCTCTGAGTGGCACAATATTACTGGGCTCTGACTGACACAATATTTATGGTATCTGACTGGCACAATATTCCTGGCCTCTGACTGGCACAATATTACTGGGCTCTGAGTGGCACACTATTACTGGGCTCTGAATGACACAACATTCCTGGTATCTGACTGGCACAATATTACTGGTATCTGACTGGCACAATATTACTGGTATCTGACTGGCACACTATTACTGGGCTCTGACTGGCACACTATTACTGGGCTCTGACTGGCACACTATTACTGGGGTCTGAGTGGCACACTATTACTGGGCTCTGAATGACACAACATTCCTGGTATCTGACTGGCACAATATTACTGGTATCTGACTGGCACAGTATTACTGGTATCTGAATGACACACTATTCCTGGTATCTGACTGGCACAATATTTTTGGGCTCTGAGTGGCACAATATTTTTGGGCTCTGAGTGGCACAATATTTTTGGGCTCTGAGTGGCACAATATTTTTGGGCTCTGAGTGGCACAATATTACTGGGCTCTGACTGACACAATATTTATGGTATCTGACTGGCACAATATTCCTGGCCTCTGACTGGCACAATATTACTGGGCTCTGAGTGGCACACTATTACTGGGCTCTGAATGACACAACATTCCTGGTATCTGACTGGCACAATATTACTGGTATCTGACTGGCACAATATTACTGGTATCTGACTGGCACACTATTCCTGGGCTCTGACTGGCACACTATTACTGGGCTCTGACTGGCACACTATTCCTGGGCTCTGACTGGCACACTATTCCTGGGCTCTGACTGGCACACTATTTCTGGGCTCTGACTGGCACAATATTACTATTATCTGACTGGCACAATATTACTATTATCTGACTGGCACAATATTACTGGGTTCTGACTGGCCCAATATTACTGGGCTCTGACTGGCCCAATATTACTGGGCTCTGACTGGCCCAATATTACTGGGCTCTGACTGGCCCAATATTACTGGGCTCTGACTGGCCCAATATTACTGGGCTCTGACTGGCCCAATATTACTGGGCTCTGACTGGCCCAATATTACTGGGCTCTGACTGGCCCAATATTACTGGGCTCTGACTGGCCCAATATTACTGGGCTCTGACTGGCCGAATATTACTGGGCTCTGACTGGCCGAATATTACTGGGCTCTGACTGGCACAATATTACTGGTATCTGAATGGCACAATATTCCTGGTATCTGACTGGCACAATATTACTGGGCTCTGACTGGCACAATATTTTTGGGCTCTGACTGGCACAATATTACTGGTATCTGACTGGCACAATATTACTGGGCTCTGAGTGGCACAATATTTTTGGGCTCTGACTGGCACAATATTTTTGGGCTCTGTCTGGCACAATATTACTGGTATCTGACTGGCACAATATTACTGGTATCTGACTGGCACAATATTACTGTTATCTGACTGGCACAATATTACTGGGCTCTGACTGGCACAATAAACCTGGGCTCTGACTGGCACACTATTACTGGGCTCTGACTGGCACACTATTACTGGGCTCTGACTGGCACACTATTACTGGGCTCTGACTGGCACACTATTACTGGGCTCTGACTGGCACACTATTACTGGGCTCTGACTGGCACACTATTACTGGGGTCTGACTGGCACACTATTACTGGGGTCTGACTGGCACACTATTCCTGGGCTCTGACTGGCACACTATTCCTGGGCTCTGACTGGCACACTATTCCTGGGCTCTGACTGGCACACTATTACTGGGCTCTGACTGGCACACTATTACTGGGGTCTGACTGGCACACTATTACTGGGGTCTGACTGGCACACTATTACTGGGGTCTGACTGGCACACTATTACTGGGGTCTGACTGGCACACTATTACTGTGGTCTGACTGGCACACTATTACTGTGGTCTGACTGGCACACTATTCCTGGGCTCTGACTGGCAAACTATTCCTGGGCTCTGACTGGCACACTATTCCTGGGCTCTGACTGGCACACTATTCCTGGGCTCTGACTGGCACACTATTCCTGGGCTCTGACTGGCACACTATTTCTGGGCTCTGACTGGCACAATATTACTATTATCTGACTGGCACAATATTACTATTATCTGACTGGCACAATATTACTGGGTTCTGACTGGCCCAATATTACTGGGCTCTGACTGGCCCAATATTACTGGGCTCTGACTGGCCCAATATTACTGGGCTCTGACTGGCCCAATATTACTGGGCTCTGACTGGCCCAATATTACTGGGCTCTGACTGGCCCAATATTACTGGGCTCTGACTGGCCCAATATTACTGGGTTCTGACTGGCCGAATATTACTGGGCTCTGACTGGCCGAATATTACTGGGCTCTGACTGGCCGAATATTACTGGGCTCTGACTGGCACAATATTACTGGTATCTGAATGGCACAATATTCCTGGTATCTGACTGGCACAATATTACTGGGCTCTGACTGGCACAATATTTTTGGGCTCTGACTGGCACAATATTACTGGTATCTGACTGGCACAATATTACTGGGCTCTGAGTGGCACAATATTTTTGGGCTCTGACTGGCACAATATTTTTGGGCTCTGTCTGGCACAATATTACTGGTATCTGACTGGCACAATATTACTGGTATCTGACTGGCACAATATTACTGGTATCTGACTGGCACACTATTACTGGGCTCTGACTGGCACACTATTACTGGGCTCTGACTGGCACACTATTACTGGGCTCTGACTGGCACACTATTACTGGGCTCTGACTGGCACACTATTACTGGGCTCTGACTGGCACACTATTACTGGGCTCTGACTGGCACACTATTACTGGGCTCTGACTGGCACACTATTACTGGGGTCTGACTGGCACACTATTCCTGGGCTCTGACTGGCACACTATTCCTGGGCTCTGACTGGCACAATATTACTATTATCTGACTGGCACAATATTACTGGGCTCTGAGTGGCACAATATTACTGGTATCTGAATGGCACAATATTCCTGGTATCTGACTGGCACAATATTACTGGGCTCTGACTGGCACAATATTACTGGGCTCTGTCTGGCACAATATTACTGGTATCTGACTGGCACAATATTACTGGGCTCTGAGTGGCACAATATTACTGGTATCTGAATGGCACAATATTACTGGGCTCTGAGTGGCACAATATTTTTGGGCTCTGACTGGCACAATATTTTTGGGCTTTGTCTGGCACAATATTACTGGTATCTGACTGGCACAATATTACTGGGCTCTGAGTGGCACAATCTTCCTGGTATCTATAATTGTACAATTGTCACCTCGTGGGGCTCCTGTGTGTTGCATAATTAATGGCGGTCCCATGTGTGCATAATTATGGGGCGCTTGTGTGTGGCATATTTATCGGCTCCCATGTGTGGCATAATTAAGGAACTCTTTTGTGTGGCATAATTATGGGGCACCTGTGTGTGTGGCATAATTATGGTGCACCTGTGTGTGTGTGGCATAATTAATTGGACAGAGGTGAGGCATAAATAGTGGGGCTCTGGTGTGGCATAATTTATGGGGCTCTGGTGTGGCATAATTTATAGGGCTCCTGTGTGTGGCATAATTTATGGGGCTCCTGTGTGTGGCATATTTTATGGGGCTCCTGTGTGTGGCATAGTTATGGGGCTCCTGTGTGTGGCATAGTTATGGGGCTCCTGTGTGTGGCATAGTTATGGGGCTCCTGTGTGTGGCATAGTTAACTGGCATTACTAAGGAATCTGTTTGGCATTGTATTGGACGAAATCCAGGGGGTGACACCAGGAGTTTCTGCACCGGGTAACACTAACCCTAGTGACTCCCCTGAATAAATAGAAACATTTTTTTTATTTACCCAGGGAATTAACGCATGTTACATATGCCTCTTTGCCTTTACAGTGCTGGCGCTGGTCGTACCGGCTGTTACATTGTCATTGACATCATGCTGGATATGGCCGAGAGGGAAGGTGTTGTAGATATCTATAACTGCGTGAAAGCTTTACGTTCTCGGCGCATCAACATGGTCCAGACAGAGGTAAATAGCTGCTTTGTTTTCCATATATTTCTTATTACAACGTGGCTAGTATGTCCCCCCAGAGTATAAAAGAAAAGGTTTCTAACAATAATGAACTGGTTCAGAAGGCCTACTTTCTTTACAGGAAGTGTTTCAGAGCATATAATTAGAAAGAACCCAGCCTTTGAAAATTCAGAATGTACATACCTGAGAAGAGCGGTGTCACACTAGCAGTGATATTTACTCCTTCCTCTAACCTCAGGGACAAGTAGGAGGCATCTTAGTGCAGGAGGTGGCTCTGCGCCCAAAAATGGGCTAGTGCCAGGAGGACGTGTGGGCTGCTGTATAAGTAGGTAGAGCTCGGTGTCTTTGTGGCACCTCAACCCCCAGAGAGGAATAGTTCCACAACTGTTTTTTGCAGCCATGTGTATGTGAATTTGAATCTCTTCTGTTTGAGAATATATGCAATGTAAAAGCATCTAAAAGCACTAGCATGGGCTTGTAGCCATGGACATTACAGGAAATGTAATATCTTCCAATTGCTAACTTTTTGTTTTCTCTGTAGGAACAATATATTTTCATTCACGATGCCATTCTAGAGGCGTGCTTATGTGGCGAAACAGCCATCCCAGTTTGCGAATATAAAGCAGCATACTTTGATATGATTAGAATAGATTCGCAGACCAACTCGTCCCACTTGAAAGATGAATTCCAGGTATTGTCAGTAGGTATTCTACGTTTATCTCATTAAACGCAACTTCAAAAAAAAATGTTTTAATTTTGTGCAATCATGGCAATTCTCCGGTGAAGTCTGATGCCACAACGTAACGTGAAATGCTTAGGGTCATCATTTACAGGTCTACTCAGTATAAATGATTTGGTACAAAATGGGGCCAGATTGGTTAATAAACTATTTTTTGCCGATTGTGGGAAAATTTTCAGCCATATTTGGTTCAGGGATGCACCCTACTGAATACAGGCCAAAATTTACTCAAACATGGCTAATCACCAAAATAATTCAAAGTGGTTTGCAAAGTGGACCTCCGATTTTTTTCTTTTTCCATGGGAATTCTGAGCTACCAGAATTGATCCTTTTAGTTAAGTTTGTGTTAAAGTGACAGTTTCTCTAATTATAAAACTGAACATATATTTGAAGGTACCCATGCCGAATAAAACTAAATTACCTCCGCTGCTGGGAGATGCCTCATTCATTTGTTTTTGTAATTGATATACTAGTTGAATGTGGACTCTTCCAGGAGTTTGTGTATATATTTTTGGTGGGGGGACCATTTTTTGATTTTTGTTAATAAGTTCCTTTATAATGATGTTGCCAGCATAACAAATTATGTCCTTCAAATCAAAATTATTATGAATTCAAAAGGAGCATTGTATTTTATCGCAGGGTTTTTATTTTATTTTTTATATTGTAAGAGCTTGACTGTTTTAGCTGCATTTTTTTCCTCCCCAAGTACAACACTGACCTAATAACCGGATGTATATTTAGGATTTCCTAATAAATGTCATTTTGTGCTAATTTTATTTATTACCAAGCGCATGCAACATTACTGTGCATACATAACTACTATGCATAATATGTGTGCATGTATTGACCTCTCCACTCCATTTAAACATATTGACTTGATTATATGTTTTTAAGGAGAGTAAAATCCCTCTTTAACTCCGTTTATATTTGACTGTTCTACATTTGAACACCTCAAGACAAGTGGACCGAGAAGCCAATTAAATAAAAAAATAAATGTTTGTTTAAAACTAGGACGTCATTTTGGTTTTGTTTTAATGTCAAAAATACCTAATAAAAATAAAAACACATAAAACACTGTAGACTGATCCCATGTGCATTTTTTCAGAGATCCTTAAATCAATAATGCAATTCTCACCAGTTGACCTACTTCCCATTGTAAATTTGTTGTTTGGCTCATACATTTGTTCATAACTTTTTTGTTTTGTTCGTTTACCTTTTAAAGAGCACAGTTCACACTTCAAAAAATAGTTTAAAGACCAAAAAAAAAAGAAAATTAAACATCAAATAAAACTCAAAGACCTATTGCTCTTTTTAATGTTTGCAAACACTTAAACAACTTAAATGTCTGCGTTTTGGCAAAGCTTTTAAATGTCAGGTGCTCAATTTAATAGACAACATCAGACACAGGAAAGAGGATGTTCAGTGGGAAGGTCTGTAAGTGAGAAAAAAAACACCTTTTTTTATTTTTGTGTACAGTTGAATTAACTGTTTTGTGTGTGTATGGGGGGGGGGGGGCACTATTCAAAATGTAACTTTATAAGTCATGGCTGTGCTCTCTGATTCCATTATTTTATTTTAAAAAAGAACCTAGCCTCCTGTTTGCTAAGATTTGTGCTGCCGCAATCTGTGCCTGCAGAAATAAGCAGGTGCTCCTGTCATAATGATCATTGGGGCAGTGCTTATAATAAATGTCTTTTCTCCAGACCCTGAATTCTGTGACCCCACGACTACAAGCTGAAGACTGCAGCATCTCCTGCCTGCCAAGGAACCACGAAAAGAACCGCTTCATGGACCTGCTGCCTCCCGACAGATGTCTGCCTTTCTTAATTACCATAGATGGGGAGAGCAGCAATTACATCAACGCAGCACTCATGGATGTAAGAGGCCTCTTTCTCCGTGTGACTCGTGCAGAGGAACATGAGTCAAGCCTGGTGATACTGCATGATTGATATGCTCGTGCCACAAAATATTCCCAAACAAACAGGAAAATTAATGAGCAGTAATTAAAGCCCTGTTGTCATTCACTAAAATTATATTCCTCTGCAATATAGACAGGGGCCAGATCTTGTGGGAATGAAAGCTTCCTATGGCCCATTTATTTCCACTCTAGGTGTTAATGGAGACTCTAGACGCAATCAAGGTTATCAAGACACACTCTGTGGGTATAAGTGAGGCACGGAGGGCAGTCTGCTGTGGAAAGTGTTTCATGCCTCTCAGATGTCACTTAACTTTAATACGGCCTACTCTGTTTCTTATGTTTGTTGCTGTGAGGTTTGCAGATCACGTCTGCTCACCCCGGTAGCCGCATATCACTTAAAAGAAAAAGGGCATGATGATCCAAGCTGGCTGTTTAATGCTGATTGCTTGTAACACTTCTGAAAGAGAGCTGGGGCGCATGCAATGTGTATTAGAAAAAACTCACAGCAAAATAGAAGAATAACCTAAAGTTCTTTTTAAATGGCAACTTCTGGCAAGCCTCTAATTGGCAAATATCATCACAGCATGCATCTGTGTTTACTTGTCATACAATTCAGAAATCACATGCCTCTCATTGCTTGGTAGATTTGAGAATGTAGCCTCTTCATAATGAATTATTGATGGGTAAATTAAATTGTTATGCAGGTTTTAGTGAGCACAGTATGCTCAGGCATTTTATTACATGTGGAATGTATGCTTGTTTTTGGAATGTTGTAGAGATTATAATTAGGGAGCGTAATTTAGCTCAGATTTTTATAAAGGGATAGCAAGCATCCACATTTTTATTACTGGGATCATTTACTCTGATCATAATTTACTTCATGTGTGTCAAGGTTCTGTGCAGCATTTTACAAATAATTAAAAATGTATATTTCACACCCACCCCCAAAATAATTCAGCCTAATGCTCCTTTAAAGCTACTTTACTTGTCAGAGCTATAAAATAAACTTAACAGATTTGCCTTCTCAGTTTTCTAATTGTCTTCTGATGTCTTGAAAAACTGCATATAAAAGTTAATTGAGTTACAAGAAGAGTTCTGTTTTTCGCTTTAAAACCTTCGTTCTTGTGTTAGATCATGTCATACAGAGTTATCTCAACAAGTGCCCAGGATATTCATCAGAGAGAGGCTGATTCCCCAGTAATGGCTAATGATGGAGGGAACCTGACCACGCTCTGTGCCACTAAATTAATACAGTGTACACAATTCTTACAACTTTTCAAAGGTTCTGTTAATACATTTTTGAGAAACCCTGCCAACCCTTATCCAAAACACTACTAAGTAAAGAAGTATCATTTTTAAAATTTACCCTAGATATTAGTACACTTGTTTTTGTAAAGAATGAGTGACACATTTGTATATAAGCATTTTTCTTGAGCATACAGATAATTGTTTTACCTTTCTTTCTTTAAACCATTTATATGCAGAGCTACCGACAGCCAGCAGCTTTCATCGTCACTCAGCATCCCTTGCCAAACACTGTGAAAGATTTCTGGAGATTAGTATACGACTATGGATGTACGTCCTTAGTAATGCTTAATGAAGTTGATTTGGCCCAGGTAACTGGTTTATTTCTTTATTCAATTTGAAATAAAACAGTAGATTGTGACCATTTTCCTCATTTTATTTTTTGTGCTTTATTTTTGCCAGGGGTGTCCTCAGTATTGGCCTGAAGAAGGGATGCTGAGATACGGCCCCATTCAGGTGGAGTGCATGTCATGCTCAATGGACTGTGATGTCATTAACAGAATCTTCAGGATATGCAATTTGACCAGGGTAAGCATGACCAGGGTAAGCATAAATAAGACAATATATATGAACAAAAAAAACCTAATGTTCTACATATTTAACAGCACTACTCTCCTATTCTCTGTTTTTTCCAAGTGAACCTTTTTTAAGACAATGTCAACATATTAGTGTTACATTTACATGACAGACCTACTTAATACAGTAATTTTTATTTTATGGTTACCACTTTAATTATAAACTTTTTCGAGCATATTTAATAGATCATATTCTACATATGATAGGGAATATACTTGAAACTTGTACTATCATATTTTTTTCTGTGAAAATGCCTTATTTAATGGATTGGTGTAACTGGCAATTCTGGGTCGTTACACTCTTTAGGGACAGATCTGGTCACACAATGCATTTGATTGTGTCTTCCTAATGATTCATACAAAGAAGTGTAAAAAGGCTGACATGTCTGGTCCAAAAGCAACCGGTTAAAACTACAGAAAAAGTTTCAATTTTGAATCCACAACAAAAGGAATGTTTCTAAATAAATATAATGTTTTTGAAGGTGCAATCACTTCCCAGCTGTGTGAAAACTTCAGTATGCTTGTCAGATCCTTATTTCAACAGACAAGTAGGGTTGCCACCTGGCCGGTGAAATATTGGCATCAGGCTAATGTTAAGTCTATGTAGACAGTACCAAGGCCGGTATTTTTTTTTTGAAGAAAAGGTGGAAACCCTACAGACAACCCAACTATCACAGTTTGATGCGTCAAATAAATAATTTAAAAAAACAGACACGATGCATAGCACTTGAGTGAGGTGAAGTTTTTAATCCAACATGCATGGCAACGTTTCGACCACCTGGGTTTTTATCATGCCAGGTTGACAAAGACCCAGGGCGGGTCAAAACATTGCTGTGCATGTTGGATTAAAAGCTTCACCTCACTCAAGTGCTGTGAGCATCGTCTCTATTTTTTTCCTGTTGTTGGGGGTTGTGGATCACTGGCTTGTGAATTTGTGCTGTTTTCCAATTTTTGCTGGGTGTATATAAATAACTTAGGCCTGGCACTTGCATGTGAAGTAATGGGTGACCAACCATGCAAATTAATGTGAACATGTGACAATGATTATAGCTAAATAAGTTTAAATATAATTTCATTATACAGTGTCAGAGGGGCGAAAATGTAAACACTATCTTTGGGTAAGGTGTGCGTTATCCATTCTTTCCTAATATAATTATATTTTTAAGCTCTATTATGTTTCTATTTAAAGCGAGCACCTTCCAAAAAATAATACAATTAATAACTTTTATTTCAATTAAATGTTTGGACTTGTACATTTTCATTATTCATTTGAATCTGTTTTTGTTCCTACAGCCCCAAGAAGGGTACCTCATGGTCCAGCAGTTCCAGTATTTGGGATGGGCATCTCACAGGGAAGTGCCAGGCTCCAAGCGATCTTTTCTGAAATTGATTCTGCAAGTTGAGAAATGGCAAGAGGAATGTGATGAAGGAGAAGGCCGCACTATTATTCACTGCCTGTAAGTCACCCACTAATAGGCATCATTTATTGTCATGGTGTCAAACGTCCTCCTAATGGACATTGACCCAGTTTGTTTATTTATGCTGCACAAAGAAATTGAAAAGTTTAAAACGTGTGTTCCTCTGCATGTGCTTATTGATGAGCTGCCAGCTTAGTGCTGTGTTTCTGGTATCCTCTTAGTGCAGGCTTTATTTGTAGTATTATTTTAGTATTAAAGCTTATAATCTTTTGATGAACTGCAATTCCCATCATTCTGCTTTGGCCTGTCATCTCTCAAGAAGGTGGTTAGCACTATAGGTCATTCTGTAATTTCCTTACCTAGAATGTTTCATACAGATGCACATGTGTGAAAATGTGCGTTTTATCATAGTGCGTATTTTTATAAATGTGCCGTCATTCTCCGTCCCAACCTATTACAATGAGTGAGGAGAGATCTGTGCAATCAGAACACATTTTCTTATCCCTCCTACTTAGGGTTGCCACCTGGCCGGTATTTTACTGGCAGGCCGGTAAAAAAAATTGTCACCCGGCCAATGTTAAGTCTATGGAGACAGTACCAAGAAGATTGGCATTTGATAGATCAGAAGAGACAGAGACCTGAAGATTCGTTTGTCAATTATGTGTGCCTGTGACTAGTGCCTCAGTGCCCTCACCTTTGTTTTTGCTTTTGGATGCTCAATTTAAGGGAGCAGATCTGCTTCTTTACTACAGAAGCACCAACAGAGTTAATTGCAACAATGATTCCTAGTGCAATTTGGTAAACAGCATGATATGCTAAATTAAAATTACAGATGTGCCATTTAAACTTTAAAAATAATGGTTCCTTCTTTTGTAAAACCTGTGTTCTTTAAATTGCAGTGGCAGTTTAACAAAATCTGCTTTTATCTTAATACATCTGCCGATTTTTGAGGGGGTGAGCTCACAATATAAGCTGTTAAAATCCCTGTAGAAGAAGCTGTATAGTTGAAGCAACTTCTCCCTCTGTGTGGAGGCAATAGAAAAATAACATTTGCTTTTATTGATGATGCAATTTTATTTTTATTTTTTAAATTAAACACCTTTTTAGGAGTAAGTAAATTCATGATGAATATTGAAATATAGAGATATTACAAAATCGGTTACATAGATTTCGCCGCCCCTGCCCACCACATCACAAATGTGTTTCTTATCAATCTTGTGGACATTATACGGTGTACTAAGAGCACAATGTCTATCTCATGTTTTGTATTTTTGTAACTTGTACATCAGAGTACATAAACCCAAGTGAGATCAGCTTCATTGATTCCAAATGACAGACTGTAAATTTATAAGGACACTTATCCACAACATGATCATAATTTCAGAAAGCCAGATTTTAGCTGGCAAAGGAAAAATCTACAGGGAAAGACGTCGGGCAAATGCTTGATGTTTGTTGCTCTACCATGAAAACCGGCAACATTAAGCCAGATGGCCCCGTCTTTCTTCTGTCACACAGGCAGATGTGTTCTAGAAAGTCATTTAAAGATACCTCCTCTAACAATCACTAAATAGCACAGTGTCATGTTAAAGGAGAAAACTCTTAATGCACTATTATTATGTATCCTAATCACACAACCACATAGAATCGCCAACAGATAAGAACCTTTTGACCCACCTAGTCTGCCCCTATGACTCCAGTCACTAATTTAATATCGTAGGCGGCGAACCAGATGTAAAAGACATTTCAGGGCACGCAATGACCTTCGTCATTATGCAGAAAAGACCTACAATCAACAAACACACACACTCCCTTTGAATAGAATCAAGCAACAAAATTGTTCTCACCCCCTGTGACGTCAACAGCTGCTCCGTCCTGACACACCTCCCGCCGTACCTAGCAATCACCAGGGAAGTTCAAATAAGCAGTATACGCGATTCACGCAGTTAGACACTAATGGGTCTATTCACTTTTATTTTGAGACTAAGTCAAATTCGGCACCAGTATTTGACTTGGTCTCAAGAGCTTCAATCATTTTACCTTCCATTACTTTCAATGGCGAGTCAAACTCCGATGCCCAATTTGACTCTCTATACACAGAATTCAGAAGTATCTGTGCACAACCAAAAATTACACATTTTCTTAACTCTTAAGATTTTCTTAAATGTCTTATTTTTTTACATCTAATTCTGACTTGATTTTGTTTCTTGCAGAAATGGTGGAGGACGAAGTGGAATGTTCTGTGCCATCAGTATTGTGTGCGAAATGATCAAACGGCAGAATGTGGTAGATGTTTTCCATGCTGTGAAAACCCTACGCAACAGCAAGCCTAACATGGTTGAGACCCCGGTAAGTTGTATTTCCAGGATATGAGTAAAAATGCTTACTTTATTTTTTCGGTTTAACAGAGTTCTGCAAATAGGGCAGGGTAGATGAACTGGTTTCAGAATGATCAACACCTCTTAAATTACAGTACATTTTTTTATAAACTGCTTTAGTTTCACGTCAGCGGTGACAACACAGAAGATGGAAGAAACAATCCAGCTAAAAATCCTGAGCGTCTTTTGGACTGTCTGTTTAATTTCCACCCATAACTGCATTTAGTTTAAAAAGCATCCGCAAAACTCGAACCTTCTAACATAGCAGAACCATTTATTTGCGTTTATCTTACAGTTTCTCATATAGTTATATAAATGCGGCATGCCACACATCATATTTTTTTATTTTTATTGCTTCTTTTACATGGTTTTAGACAGGCCATTTTCTATGGCGGCTTGGTCTTCTTTCCTCATGGGGCACAAACTCGCCAACCTGCTCAACAATGAATGTCTGTATGAGTGGCCCATTGATTAATTCACACAGTCTCTTCGTATAAGATCCTGAAACCCCACACAAATGACAGAGTATGAGAATCTGCGAGAGAGAGCAAATGAAACTCTTCTAAAACCACACAATTTGATGTCTTACAGAAAATAAGATCAAACAAATTACTGTCTGGCTCGTTATACCTGTTTTTCAATAATGGTAAAACACATGTTAACATAGCCTAGTTCATTTGTCAGAGGTTGAAACACTTCCAGACCACAGTACTTTACAGTGTAACATTTCATTTGCATTTATTAAAGCTCATCAAGTCAGGATAATCTACTATTTGCACAGAATACATTATGGCCCCCTTGATCCTGTGCATATATATTTCACTTGTGTTGAGAAAGTAATAGAACAGAGGCAAATTATGGAAATCGTGCAAAGCAAACATTGTATTGCTCAAGTGAGCTGTGCAGTTAATGAGGAATGATGTTTGTCTGGATAATTGCTTTCTCATTATTTGGTTTCTTCCATCAGATCTTTTTTTTTTTTAACTGAATGTTTTAAATGCTATCCAGTGACAAAGGAGCCAAGCTGACATGATCAGTATGGAAACCAGCAACAGCAAAGGAAAGCTGAAGCAAAGGCAGATGTCTTTAAAATGAGGGAATTCTGGCAAATTGTGATTGTTTAGCAGGGGCGTATTATGCCCCTGAGGGATAGGTGTGCTGCCAGTCCGGAGCACGCCTGTCACTCAGATGCACTGTGTATCTCGTGTATTTCCGGGTGTTTCTGTCCTGCGAACAGCCAGCACACAAACCCCCGGAAATACACGAGTTACATCTGAGGGGCCGACAGTAGCTGCGAATTCGACAATTTTCGTATGAAATTTTGAATTCGTATACTTTTTCGTGGCGGCCGGATGAGTGAGTGACTCTGTTGCCAAATTTCGCAGCTGCCGTCGTCTCCCGGATGTATTTCTGGGGTTTGTGTGCCCTCTGTTCAGAGCACACAAACCCTAGAAATACACAGCATGACTGCTCCGTGCTAGATGTGCGGCGCACATATGGGGAATCCACACCTGATGTTTAGTAGAATGGATGAACTGAACAAATAAGGAGGCAGGGGAGACATTACATGGAGGCCAGTTAGTGAAGTTGGACAAAGTGGGAGATGGGAGGGTAAACTTAAATAAAATAAATAAATGCTAAAGAGCCATGCAAGCCCGTAAATGTGAAATTTACTCCATGTTCTGGTTTTCTGACCCTTCTTGGTTTGGGTTAGCTGTTACATGCAATGAGACGTTCGTCCAGTTTGATACTTGGTTGTATGTACAGTATGGCTATCTCTGCTAGGGGTGGGAGTGTGTGTGACTGATGCTGATGCAAAAATGTCTTCCTACAAACAGCACAAATCTTGCAGAGGAATATGAGGGTGCAAGTCAGTGCCCTCATACTTGTTCTTCATCACTGGGAGTCTGGGATCATATCTGATGAACACTCTGGACCAGTCTATCCATTTCCATTCTGATGTTGACTATTATACAAAATCCCCGATTTTGAAGTCCTTATAAAAACATACAATATGTCAGCAGATAAGAACCATTCGGTGCATCTAGTCTGCCCAATTTTCTAAATGTTTTTATTAGTCCCCAGTTCCCTATCTTATATCTAGGGTAGCCTTGTGCCTATCCCACGCATGCTTAAAATCCTTGACTGTGTTTACCTCTACCACTTCCACTGGAAGGCTATTCCAAACATCCACTACCCTCTCAGTAAAGTAGTACTTCTTGATATTACTTTTAAATCGTTGCCCCTCTAATTTAAGACTATGTCCTCTAGTTGTGGTAGTTTTTCTTCTTCTTTTAAATATACTCTCTTCCTTTACTGTGTTATATTATTGTTGGTTTTCTTATTATTGCTTGTTTGCTGTTGCAATGTGTATTGCAAAAACAGAGTGTGGCTATGCATTCTATTAAGCCCAAATAATTGTGTGCATTAAAAAAATCCTGAATACTGAGTTTATTTGATGAGACTTAACACAACCTGCTGGTTATGTCTATGTATCTCAGTGGATAAATAACAAAACACATTTACACGAAGAAGACTTACAGGTTTGTCAGAGAAAATAACCTGCTGTTACTTTCTAAATCATGGCTTTACCATTAGTAAAACAACTTTGTTCTCTAAAACCCATACATCCTTCAGCCAAGAACAACTGTACAAGAGTTAAGATAGCGTTGAGTGGCTGTAGATGATCAGGTAATAACTCCTCTTTATGTGGCTGTTTGGCTATGAAGTCAAAGCTAATGTGATTTATACGTAATACTCGAACATGAAAAAAGAGATGACGGTAATTTTATGGTATATATAAGAAACTACCCTTCTCAGGATTCAAAAGCTAAAGCACAGAAGAGTTAATTTATGTTGGAACAGACAGTGAAGACATCTGGGATGCATGTTATCTCAGCTGAAAGCACACCAAGTTCCCCATCTTCTCCTGCTGCATATGTTTAGCATTCTTTTATCTGTGGTACACATGGAATAAGGAACAAAAAGGCTACACAGCTTTCAAAACCTCAAAGACTTCTTATTAAATATTTGAGAATATAGGTGACAATACACGGTGGGAATAAAAGTAAGAAGTTCCAAAACCTGTGCATTGTTTACCTCATTTTTAAATTAACTATAAATTTATAAATATAATAGTTACTAAATATACAAAATAATAGTATTTTCTATATGCTGTTCATAGCATTTTGTAAAATGTATTTCTTTTAGAGTTTAACTCCTTAGTGACAAATGGATTTTATTTTATTTTTTTACATTTCTGCTGTGTTTAGCTGTAATTTTCCTCTTTCTCACTTAAACTATCCACACACATTATATACTGTTCTTATCACCGTACGCTTTTTTTAAGATACCATTTCATATAATTTACTATAAAAAAAAAATCATACAATTTGAAGAACATTTTTTAAAAGAAAACCTCACACTTTTTCTAATGTTTACCTGGAATAAAATCTTTTATACCCTAGACTACCAAAAGATGCAGTCTAGCAATTACAACAGAGTGACAGAAGCAGTGATTCACCGCTTCCGAAGCACTTGCCCACAGCAGGGCAGCACCATATTGAAAAGGCAGCTGGTCTTTCCAGTATTTTGTACACAGTCGCTACTGGGAGCGATCGTATATATACGCCTTAGGGTTTTTCCAGTGTTGCCTGATCATGGCAACATCGTGTGAGGCGGTTATTAATTGCTTCAGGTGGTCATTTAGACACAGGTCGTACATATGCGTCCTGTGTCGTTAAGAGTTTAAGCAACCATGCACAAAGTGGGTCTATTATTATGCAAAAAACAAATAGTACACAGCGCTAAAATCAAAAATGGTGAGCAGCACTTAGTTAGTGTGTCCCTAAACCACACTCAGATAATAGATGCAAAAACAAACAAGTAAACAAAAGTGCGCTTAACACAAACTGTGAAAAAATACAAGGTGTCAACCTTATTAATATAAGTGAATAATGAGTGAACTGTAGTGAGATCCAGGAGAAGCTATGTCTCCCCTATGGTATTGCACTCACAGAACTGCTGAAAAATGTAGCACAGCTTTGGAAGTCTTGGGAAAGTTGATCCTCTATGTGTAGAGCTCCAAAGACAAACAAGGATCCGATTAGTGATAGTACAAAATAGATTTAATAAAACAAAAGCGTCTGCTTACATGTATAGAATCCAATGATCAGCGCAGTGGGGCCAGCACAGCGGTAAAATCAGGAACTGAATCAGACGCCTGGTTGAAGCCTGACGGGCGAAACGCGTAGCGTGATTGGACTTTAGCTGCTTACTTCTAATTTTATTGTTTTTATTTTATATTATGTATAGCTCTATATCTTATCTGTATTAAGTTCCTGATTTTACCGCTGTGCTGGCCCCACTGCGCTGATCATTGGATTCTATACATGTAAGCAGACGCTTTTGTTTTATTAAATCTATTTTGTACTATCACTAATCGGATCCTTGTTTGTCTTTGGAGCTCTACACATAGAGGATCAACTTTCCCAAGACTTCCAAAGCTGTGCTACATTTTTCAGCAGTTCTGTGAGTGCAATACCATAGGGGAGACATAGCTTCTCCTGGATCTCACTACAGTTCACTCATTATTCACTTATATTAATAAGGTTGACACCTTGTATTTTTTCACAGTTTGTGTTAAGCGCACTTTTGTTTACTTGTTTGTTTTTGCATCTATTATTATGCACTGTTTAGCTTCCAATACGTATGAGTAACAATAGTCCAAGTTAAACCTGCATTTGTTTTGCTGGTATAATTGCTTAGAAACATAAAGTATTTGCTTTTTTTTTTTTTTACTTCTATAGGAACAATACCGTTTCTGCTATGACGTTTCCCTGGAATACCTTGAATCATCATAGTCGCAAGTGCCAACTCAAAGACTTCTCAACAGCTTCAACGGCAGACCCTCCAGCTATAAACAGGAGGATTTTTACATGGGACCTTTCAAGTTTAAAAACAAAAAAAACTATGAACAATATATTACAAATAGAAAACTAAAGGAACAAGTATTTTTCTTATGGATTTCTGTATCTTCATAAAAAGACTTGAGCTGTTTCTATGACTGTATACAGTATTGATGGATCTAGTGCCACATGAACACACAATGGGAACCAAGAGCTGGGCAGCATCTCCGTGTGACAAGGATTTGTATGTATTTGTATATGCAGCTGTCTCATCACTTTCGAGCCAATCTGTTGCATGTATCTCTATTTACAATGTGGCAGTTTTTCCCTCTTTTATTAATATTTTTTTAAATAAAAATTGTTAAAATGCTAAATAAAACAGTGCAGATTGCTAGTAATTGCATTCTCTATACATTTCAACTGTCACCGATCTGTACCCAGGCTTATATGTTTTTTGTACATTGATGGCTGGATCATATCATATATATATATATATATATATATATATATTCTTTTTCAGAGAATCCCAGACATAAGCCAAAGAGTCAATTGTAAATATGTCAATATGGAGAAAGCACACTCTGTATTTATTGCTTATTTACATTCCTTTTTTCAACTGCTAAAGAAACTTTTTTTCCTGAGGAAAGCTTTTGCCAAAATTGACAGACTTATTTTTGGAAGTATTGTGTTTGAGTACAAAGCCTCAGTTTCCTTCATTAATCCATTGTTTAGCACTTGTGCTCATAAACAAAGTTAATGTAAATCTTTGGTTTGAGATTTACTTTGCCTTTGGGTGATATGGGGGTGATCAACACCTTCCAGAGCAATGTATTACTGCTTTCCTCACAGACATTCACCTCTAGGCAAGTTTTTTAGGCATGCTGCAGAGCCCGACGCCGCCTGATCCAGCCAGAGCTGTAGAGCCCAAAGCCACCTGGTGCAGGCAGAGCTGTAGAGCTCGACGCTGCTTGGTCAAGGAGTAGCTGTAGAGCTCGAACCCGCTTGGTCCAGGCAGAGATGTAGTGCCCGGCGTCACCTGGTTCAGGCAGAGCTGTAGAACCACAGCACCTGGGCTTGCCTACAGTTGACTCTCTCTACTCCCCATGTTTGCATTCGAAGGATTAGAAGTACTACCAAAAAGATATATATATTTTGTCCCACAAACTTTATTGCAACAATGGATAAAAATATGCTGAGGTGCCAGATGGGAAATTCATGCTTTACAGAAAATTCACAGAATTCTCACTTTTTAAGTACAAATTGCTAAAACACAGGTTGTAACATGGTCATTCATGGGAAAAGGTAGCATTCATTTAGCACGTTGTAACAAAATGTCTATCTTGATGTTTACAGACTTTGTAAATTTTGAGCAATCTGCAAAACAAAATCAAATAAACAGATACCGGATTCCAGGTGTGTGGCTTGTCCCATATTTCCCACAGATTGCAATGTATTTTGTTTGCTATACAATGTATAATGACTGTGTTGTACAAGACCCTACATATTTTCATAAAACCCCACAGTTTTAAGATCCTTTTAGATGAAAAGAAATTAATTCTTTCTTAATTTCTTTTTTTTTTGTTTGTTTTTTATTGTGAATTGAGATCGTATTGATTTCATTGGAGGCACGGAAAACAACTGTAATCTAAGCCAGCAGGAGAGGCCTGGCAATGTTTGGCCTACGAGGCACATACCGTAAAGTGGTCTGCAATACAACATCAGTAGCCCAATATAATATGTATTACCATATTTGCTTGAATATAAGACAAAGGGTTTTTTTTTTCTTTGAAAAAGACAACATATTTTGTGAGGTCAAATGAGGTCTGACTAGGGTCCATGTTTTCCTCAGAGTTATATGGGACCTGGATCCTGGACACACAGAACTTCTCCCCCCTAAATTAAGATCTACAGTTTGGGGGGTTGTCTTATAATCAGGGTTATATATATATATATATATATATTCAAGCAAATTTGGTCATGATATCTGTGTAAAATCTGAGGTTGCCATATTATCAAATGCCCTTGTTAAGAGGTAATAGTGCACCATGAATAACACAAAGTTGTATAATCTGGGTGCATACCACAGGTAGACACATATTTGATGGCTAACCTATGGCACCTGATTAGACTGAATGAAACTCATAGAACTTGTCCAGAACAGCTAGATTACAGAGTTGAGTAAGACCGAGGTAGTTCAGACACTAAAATTTAGACTTGTTTGGTGTGTGGCATAATGACGTAATATGCACACAACGTTTTGTCCGTTCTCGATTTGTTTTGTGTGGTACTATGGCGCCTAAAAGAGACAAACAGGACAAGGCATATAAAGGAGAAAAAAAAAAAATCCTCAACCTATTAATGGTTATTATTCTCCTAAGGCCCAAATGGACGCTTCAATTGCAATGGAGAAATCTTCAGCAGATCATTTATTGGAATCAAGCATTTATGAGCCTGCAAACTACATAACACAGTCAACCCAAATGAGCCCACTGGATTCATTGTATACTAAAATCAAGGCAGACTTAAATAAAAGTCTTCAAGATTATAGGGAAGAATTATCTCAAGTGACTAATACTCTAGCTGTCCATTCTAACGAGATAACTATAAAGCTCTTCAACAGCAGAATGAAGCCATTAACACCGCTATACTGAAAATGGAAGCTAAGGTTACGGATCTTGAGGAAAGATACTGGCGCCAAAATTTTAAAATTAGAGGCATCTCAGAGGAGGTAGACGATCAGGATAACTATTTGTCAGAACTATTGACAACATATATAGACCCTAAGACCGTTGCACTGGCTCCAAAAGAGAGGACACAAGGACTACCTAAACCAACCAATATCCCCAATACTACTCGAGATGTGATGATATGTTTCAGCAGTTTTCGAATTAAAGATATTCTCGCTAAAGAAATGAGGAAGAATCCCTCCAAAGTGGAAACATTTTCTAATCTGTTGGCCTTCCCAAATTTATCGTGGTCCACAAGAATGTCTAGAAGAACATTTTCAGACCTCACATCTTGTTTAAGAAAGAATGACAAAATTTACTCCTGGGGTTTCCCAAAAAAGTTATGTTACATATGCATTAGCCTGTGAATTGATACTTACCCCCTTTTTTATTTTTTTTGCACCCCCCCCCCCCATTTTTGTTTTTTTCCTTATGACCTTTTTTTTTTAGAAGATGACATATGTCTGGTATTGTTATTGGTATTACAACATGGGAGATGTTGCTAAGGTCTAAAAATGTATGATAAGGGGTTATATCTAGTGGAGGAGGTAACTGGGTCTAAATGTATTATAGTGAGTTTTTGAACCAAAAAATTACAATGAGAATGATTTTAATACTGATAATCAGTTGAGGAACACGGTTTAAAGTTTAAAATTGGAAAATACTAAGATGCGATGGAGAGATTAAAAGTAATAGGCACCATTTGTAATGTAGATTAGGAATATAAAGATTGTATACTAGGATTGAGTAATTTGATAAGTTAATTAGTTAAAAGTAACTAAGGGAATACTGTTAAGGGATTCTTCTTTTTTATCTCTCCTTTTTTGGTGTGTTAATTATGTGAATAGAACAAGTACACCACTTAAAAATGATGAGAAAGCAGATCACTTAAAAAATATTAAGAAAATGTCACAAATTTATAAAGCTATTTGAATCCCTTTTTTTTTCTCTTTTTGGATAACATACTAAGAGTTGGTAAACTTGTGATAATGAATGGGTTTTATAGAGCGCTTAAGAATAGAATAACATGATGGATCTCACAAGAATTAGTATGGATTTATTACATTTTTGAAGAATAAGAGTAGATTAGTAGATTTACAGAGATAGTTATATTTTGAAACACTGTTGAAATGTGTGACCTTGTATAAATATAAAAATTGTTTGAGGTAGTTTGCTTACACACCAGTGGGGGTGGTAGAGGAAATGACCTAATTAAAATGTATGGTAAACTTAAGACACAACTTAAATATCCTATTGGTGACGTTAGAATACACATATGGATCTTGGAAGCCTATACCTAGCTATATATTTAAGCTCTGATCAAATTTCCTGTAAGAAATTCCCATGCTTTCGTATAATATTTTTGAATGACAGGTGCTGATTTAAAATGGGAGTCACTACATATCACAAAAACAAGAATAGACTCAGAGAGAGAGTTATACTCTGATGTACAATATTGGAAACATTGGAAAGGGAGTATGGTTGAAATTTGTGATTTTATACAAAAAATGCCTGAGGTAGTCTGTTAACGTACTGGGGGGATGGCAGAGGGAATGATCTACTTGAAAAAACACGGTAAATTTATAAACAACTTAATTAGCCGGAAGAGTCAGATTTATTAATTCAGCAATGGAAGATATAGAGAAGATCTCAAGAGTTCTGTTAATAATAGGGGGCGATCTGAATGCTATTGCAAATCATGACTTAGACAGGAGAGTGCCAGGGGTTTGAAGGAATGATGTAAGAATAAGGAAAAGGGCTGAGAATTTTTTAACTCGCCTCAAATCTAAATGGTACTATAGTAATAATAAGACAGGCAAATAATTAACAAAAATACTCAAAGCACAAAATCAACTAAACAGAATTTAAAAAATTATACATAACGGTAAAACATGTATTTCCCCTACCCAGATTGCTGAGGCATTCAAACATTATTATGAATCCTTATATAATTTGCCTCAAACAAGGGCCTCAGACACAGAGATAGCAAACTTTCTGAGGTCTCTTGGTCTTCCTAAACTGTCCGAAGATCAACAGACCGCTCTTAGTGTTCCAGTCTCCATTAATGAAGTAATTAACGTAATTAAAAACCTAAAGAGAGGGAAGTCTCCAGGCCCTGATGGATTTACTTCCCTTTTTTTTTTTTTCAAATATTGAACTCTGAGATAGCTCCAATCTTGACCAGAGTATTTAATGCAGCTGCAGGCCCCTATGGATTCGCACCGGAAAGGATGGAAGCTTCTATCTCCCCTATTCCGAAGCCAGGGAAGGACCCGTCCTTGTCAGTAACTACAGACCCATTTCCCTTATTAATATGGATGTTAAGATTTATTCCAAGATTTTGGCCTTAAGATTGACCAATGTGAAACTTGATTTAGTTCACCTTGACCAAGCGGGATTCATGCAGAGGAGAACAGGAACAGATAATGTCTGCAGGGTTTTAGGCATTTTGGATATTATTCATCAAGGAAAGATACCATCTGCTGTATTGGCTTTGGATGCAGAGAAAGCCTTTGATAGAGTGGATTGGAGGTTTTTGGCTGCAACCCTGCGGCAAATTGGCGTTTCAGGTGTAGATTTGATAATGACATTATACGGCTGTCCAAGAACAAGAATTACGGGTTCTTCGCTGGCTTTTTTCCCCGTCCGTAATGCCACGCGACTGCGGTGCCCGCATGCCCCCCTGTTATATGCTATTTCAATGGAACCAATGGCTGACATGCTGTGGAAATCCTGATTGGTTCAAGGCATAACAATTGGGCACCAGGCGTACCTTATAACTCTATACGCTGATGATGTACTGTCAACTTTGTCTTCTCCGGATACATCAATCCCTGCTCTTTTGGAATTATGACACAATTTGGCAATTTATCAAGCTACAGTCGGAATTTAACAAAAACACAGGTTATATCATTGTAATTAACAACGGGACAAGAGGTGGTTATGAAGAAAGCTGGAGGGAAAGTTAAAAGTCAGGAGATAATTGATTATCTTGTGGTAAAACTCCTCCCGTGTATTGAGAATATTGTTAGGATAAATTATACATCATTATTAACAGAACTGCTGCTAATTACATCACGATGGGTCAAAACTGAAATCTTGTGGCTCGGCCGCATCAATGTACTAAAATCATATATCCTTCCTAAATTAGTTTACTTATATAGTTATAAAGTGTAGGTAGATATTACTGTATTGTGTTAAATGTAAAATCAAAGTGCATTAAGTACATACACATTCCACAAATTCATACATCAGTAGCAAAACATTTAAGATGCACGAATCTTAGAAAAAACTTGTGTCAATGAATTGCTCATTTCTAGTAAAATGTAGCCATTGCATAAAATAATTTGGTACACATTTTGTTTTAAACAAAACTTTTAGTTTAATTATAATATCAGACATAACAAGAACAGTTCACAATGTTCTAAGGACGACAACATGAGTGGGGTGAAGAAACCGTAAAATGCCATCTGTGTATTCCCAGTCATCTGGAGAACATTCATGGAAATGACACCTCAGGAAAGCCAAACAGAAGGTTCATAGTTCTGTCTATTTCCAAAACAAACCCCTCATACTATGCAATTAGTTTATTAGCGCTAGCTAGCAAGAACACATTAAGTTAATTTCCTTTGTTCCATTTTCAGGAATGCATAGACTTCTCTCATATCCATGGGCTCGGATGATACAAATATGTCTATGTCAACATACATGTACTCAGAGGTAGCTTAACAACGAATTATATAGAGGACCTCTCAATAAGTTCCTTAACCCCTTAGTGACAAGACATTTTTACCTTGACTTTCCCTTGGTGACAATGGCTGTTTTGACATTTCTGGGGTGTTTGTGTTTAGCTGTCATTTTCTTCTTTCTCACATACTGTACCCACACAAATTATATGTTATTTTTATCGTCATAAGAAGGGCTCTCAATAGATACCATTATGTTCATCATATCCTATAATTTACTACAAATAAATCATAAAATATGATGAAAAATTAAAAAAAACACGTTTTCTCAACTTGACCTAAAATATAATTTACACAAATACAATCATTAAAAAAGACCCTGTCTTAATAGTTTCTAACTGTTGTCCCGAGTTCAGAGATATGCATGTTTCCATATTTTTTGCGAGTTATGGGGCAAAAACCAAAAATAGTGTTCTTTTTTCCATTATTGAACTTTTGACCCCAACCTGAACCCTAAATTTAACCCTAACACTAAATTTCACCCCAACTCTAACCCTTATGCTAGCCCTTAATATATTTTAATTTTAACCCTATCCCTTATGCTAAAAATTATGTAATTTTAACCCTATAGGCTAATCTAACTATAATACCAGTTTTAAGCTAATTAAATCTTTTTTTTTTTTTTTAACATTGCAGTGTTACTTGCTGCCTCTAGGGGCAGTTAAGCAGCATATTCAGAGCAACGTAAGTGAATTTACTTTAACTTCTGAAGCTCAGACCACAAGAGGGCATAGCCATATTGACAGAGCATTGCGTAGGGCGATCGTGGGTGCCCCAGAGAGAAAATTTCGATGCTGGCTATTGCCTTGACATCGAGGCAATAGACCAGCACCGTTAAAGGGGTTTTCACGATCGTTGAACGCGAAAACCGCTTGTTTCACCGCAGGACATGCCAGGCACATTCTGAAATGTCCTAATGTGACCTCAGAAGACATTTTTTTTTTTTTACATAGGAGAATATTACAAGTCCGCTCTGACCCTCAACTGACACCCACTTTTCACATCACAGTTTTAGTAATGAGCTCTGTTGGTCAATATGTCGAGGAAGCATGCCTATGAACAATATGCTAATACTTTTCTATGGTAGCTGTGTTCAGTATGTGCTCAATATTTATTCATATAGGCAGATAAGCCAGTGCAAATACATTAGTCATGTGCCAAGTCAAGACTGTACACAGCCCTCAACTTTATGGGAAATTAAACATAAACTAATCTAAGAGTCTCTGGATCTCAGAACTAGAGAAAAGCATGCTCTTTCTGAAATGATTTTAGAAATCTTTTTTTTTAATCTCAGGTATAGAAATCAATGGAACTAATAGTCAAGAGCTATTACAATTATGAAATGTTTATTTTTATTTTTAAATATTTGATGTTTACATACATCATGATTATAATGTACATAATAAATATTAATCACTTCATAAATGTAATTATAACGTATTTATTTGCTGCATTAAATAGCCATAATCACCAATATGTTACAGAATAGTGCTGGGATTTCATAAACTTTAGCAAGGACATATTTGGGGGATTAAGCTGCTATTCTGTAAGCAAACCGATAAATCCTTTGAGGGTGATCTATAGACTGTTACTTTCTGTAATTTTCCAAAATTCAGCTATTTACTGTGACAAAACTTATTCCAGTTAACTCAAGGTATCTGAGACCTGGATGATTGGTTCATAAACCAGAATTCTATCTGTTCTTCCAGAGAATCACAAAATGTTCTCAAACGTCAGACCCATGTTGATGGGATATGCTGAAACAGAGACGGATAGATTTGCTAAAGCTCAGTCTGAAAGCAAACCTTTTGGCTTTTTTTTATTTGTCACATACCGATTGCAGAGAATGACAAGGATTACATTTAGTCTGCTGTAACTATAATCCAAGGAGAAAACAAAGAGGACAGACAATGCAATTTCCAAAACCAGAAACTTTCCAAAATATGTATAGCAGCAGGTAATAATACTCCTTCACCTACTGGAAACTGTTTTTTTTTTGTATCTTCCACAAAAAGAAACTTTCAAGAAAATTGTATCTTAAAATTTTATAGATGTGAACTATTCTCTCCATTAAATATGAAATGAGTAAATTATATTTTCTATCCATAATAAAGCAGTTATATCCCCTTGGGAGTCTGATCACCCTCACAAAATTGGGGATAAAGCTAATTTATCAACATTTTCCATGAACAAGAAAATTGTCAAGTCACTAAATGTGTCTCAGGATTAGTTTAAGAACAGGTCTTATTTTACAATGATACAAGTATCAAAATAGAGTTAAAACCCCCAAAACAGAGCTCAGGGAATATACAGCAAAAAGTATATGTGTCTCTCACACCTACAAGCCCTTTACACCGTGGAAAGATAATCAATCACAAGAATGAGAGAAAATGAGCATTCATGTCAGACAATCTCAAAACAAGAGACTCCATTTTACAAATGAAGTATTTTCTCATTAGTCTGTGTACGGATAAGCCTTATCATTTCATAAAGGTACAAGTACTGGTCACAGCATAATCCTTTCCCCATTAAATTTGAATCAGTCAGAACTTCTGTGTGATTAAAAATACTTTTTAATTGCACTCCTAAAATTTAGGCACAGACCTGCAGCTCCCTCACAACTCTGACCACCACAAATGCATGGACCACCAGCTAAGAGGAGAATCTGAGAGATTAAAAAAAAGTTCTAAATACTCTTTATTTTGCTGTGGATTACGCTTCTTATGATGTTCCAACATAACCAGACTTTTGAATGACTATGGAGTTTGACTGTAAAATATAGTCATCCTAATACCCAGTCAGTCAAAAGTCTCCTATGATGCTGCCTGAGCAGCAATACTGATGGGAGCTGTGTCTGACTAACTATATGTCGTTCAGTTTTTAATCACTAAATGCCTTATGAAAAGAAACCACTTAATACACAAGTAATTAGGCTAAAAATATAAAGTGGTTTATTTTGCTGTCCTGAGGGGCAGTTTAGAGTGACCTAGTGATTGAAGTAGTCATTTAGACATGTGTTGGGATAGAGTGAGAAACACAAGAAATAATTTTTATAGTAATATTCATCTTCAGATATGTATAAACAGTCTGTGTGAAGTATTTTGTTCATTGTATATTTAGGTTAATCCAGTATATTTATTTAAAAAATAGCATACTAATATTGGAGTACTTTAACTCAGTAGAGTCCAGAACATGATATGGATTTATCGTATGACTAAATCGCCATTTTTCAGGTCCTTCAGTAATTTCCAAATGTGAAGACGTTTTAAAAATTGTGCCTGTCCTCCCGATTTCGTCACTTTACAAATTTTCTCTCTCTCATTCTTTGTTTAAATGATAACGCTATTTATGTAGGGTGAAACCAAGAAGCAGGATGTTTTATTCCTGGACTTTTCAAAGTGGTGTGGTCTGTTAGATGCTATACGATACTGACAGATACTAGTTATAATCATCATGCCGGTTATCCTCTGACCAACATCCATGACTGTCGCTGTCAATATTAGTGCAATGAGAAACATCCATTTTCACATGCTACCAACAGAGGGGGACCTGCATTGGCAGTGAGAGACTGTCAGCCCCCAACAAACCCCGATAAGATGCTTTTTGGTTATGCACACGCTGACACTATCTGCAAAGAGGAACATCGGGTTTCCTACGAAATATTGGCACTACGTTTTCAATTTTTTACTTCTATTGGTGAATTATATTTCTGATAGTAACTATAATGAATTGTTTGAAGTTAATAGAGCACCATTTCTGTTGCTGACAGTAAATATGCAAAAATGGCAAGTATGTACTAGATGTAAATGGAAGACATACAGGAGGGTTACACATCAGTTTGATTGCCTTGTTTAATCACAGCAGAGAGAATCACAAAGTATTTTTTCACTTAGATAGGTCAGGGGGTCATTGCTCATGGTGGACATTTACTGATGTCTGTGGTGGACAATTTAATGACATTCACTGGACCTTCACAAACCTTGATGTGAACACTGGTACTCTCATACAAACACTTTGCCTATCCCTGGATAGGACAGTACTGGAACCATCCTTCTCTTAAATAAAGCACTGGGTATACATTGTTTATTGATGGATGTTACTTACTGGCCTTAGGTAAAAAGAAAATCCATTTTGGGAGATGTTCAGCCAGCAAAATACATTCTGTGTCTGACTTGGAACTGCTCAGAGGAAGGAAGTCATTTGTTTTAAAACAAAATGTAAAAATAAATGTAAAAAAAAAAAGCAAAACAAACCCATAAAAAACTTTAAGAAATGCAAGAACCTGGATTCTACTTTAACATTGATTCTAACCATCTGTGCCCTTTTTCAGTAATTTGTGTTCCATCAAATTTATGTCATACTGTACCTTGCAGACGTATATTGATTTCTTCCTTTACTGATCTTTCTTTGCAATAGGGTGAACGGTAATGAATTCCCTTGTGTATTTAGAAGCCACCACTAGCAGGAACAGGAGAACATTCTGTAATACTGGTCCAATAAATGAACCATCCATCTTGTTTAACCTTATCTCCTTATGGAAGTATTTTCCATTCTGTCTCTGGACTCACCATGTTATACACTGCTACCAACTGGCTGGTTGATTTTTACAATTTGCTTTTGCTCTGAAACATCTACAAGAGTGCTGGAAATAAGGGCAGATGATTATACAACATATTGTACCCTTATTATTAAAATACTATTTATACATTTATGGTCCCAGTAATGTTACTCTAAGCAGTAATCTCTGCATTCATGCATTCTGTTTTGTTTACTTTTCTATATTTATTTTTATGCCTTGTAAAACATATATAGATTATACAGGCAGGGGCGGGCTGGGCCGGGGGGCAGGGTGGCAATTGCCCCCCAGGCCGCCCTAAACTATGTAAAACACGGCCGCTGGGCCAGTGTTTTTAAAAAAAAAAAAAAAAAACCGCGCTTGCAGGCAGAGACTGAGAAGGGATCGGAAGATCCCCTCTCACCTCCGCTCTGCCTGCAAAGCTGCACGGGGAGCCGAACAGGCAGCACAGAGAAACCTCCGTGCTGCCTGTTCGGCTCCCTGTGCAGTCTGACACGGAAGTGCCGACAGTCACGTGATCGGCGCTCTGACGTCAGACGCGCGCCGATCACGTGACCCGTCGGCACAACCGCCGGGAGGCCGAACAGGCAGCATGGAGGGACCATGCTGCCTGCCACCAGGTAAGTCCTCCAGCCACTGGCCACCAGGGAAGTCCTGCCTCTAGCCACCAGGGAAGTCCTGCCACTAGCCACCAGGGAAAAAGGTAAGGGGGGGGGGGGGGGGGCAAAAAACACTGGCATATTATTGGGCAAATTGGCTGGGGCATATTACATGGCAATTAACACTGGCATATTATTGGGCAAATTGGCTGGGGAATATTACATGGCAAATAAGACTGGCATATTATTGGGCAAATTGGCTGGGGAATATTACATGGCAAATAAGACTGGCATATTATTGGGCAAATTGGCTGGGGCATATTACATGGCAAATAAGACTGGCATATTATTGGGCAAATTGGCTGGGGCATATTACATGGCAAATAAGACTGGCATATTATTGGGCAAATTGGCTGGGGCATATTACATGGCAAATAAGACTGGCATATTATTGGGCAAATTGGCTGGGGCATATTACATGGCAAATAACACTGGCATATTATTGGGCAAATTGGCTGGGGCATATTACATGGCAAATAAGACTGGCATATTATTGGGCAAATTGGCTGGGGCATATTACATGGCAAATAACACTGGCATATTATTGGGCAAATTGGCTGGGGAATATAACATGGCAAATAAGACTGGCGTATTATTGGGCAAATTGGCTGGGGCATATTACATGGCAAATAACACTGGCTTATTATTGGGCAAATTGGCTGGGGCATATTACATGGCAAATAAGACTGGCATATTATTGGGCAAATTGGCTGGGGAATATTACATGGCAAATAAGACTGGCATATTATTGGGCAAATTGGCTGGGGAATATTACATGGCAAATAAGACTGGCATATTATTGGGCAAATTGGCTGGGGCATATTACATGGCAAATAAGACTGGCATATTATTGGGCAAATTGGCTGGGGCATATTACATGGCAAATAAGACTGGCATATTATTGGGCAAATTGGCTGGGGCATATTACATGGCAAATAAGACTGGCATATTATTGGGCAAATTGGCTGGGGCATATTACATGGCAAATAAGACTGGCATATTATTGGGCAAATTGGCTGGGGCATATTACATGGCAAATAAGACTAGAATATTATTGGGAAAATTGGCTGGGGCATATTACATGGCAAATAAGACTGGCATATTATTGGGCAAATTGGCTGGGGAATATTACATGGCAAATAAGACTGGCATATTATTGGGCAAATTGGCTGGGGAATATTAAATGGCAGAATAACACTGGCATATTATTGGACAAATCGTATGGGAAATATTAAATGGCAGAATAAGACTGGCATATTATTGGGCAAAATGGCTGGGGAATATTAAATGGCAATTAACACTGGCATATTGGGCAAATTAGCAGGGGCATATTAAATTGCAGATAACCTTGGAATATTGGGCAAATTTACTGAGTTATATTAAATTGCAGAATAACACTGGCATATTATGGGACAAATTGGCTGGGGAATATTAATGGCAAATAATATTGGAAATGTGTATGTAATGGGGTGATGGAGGCATGTAAATGTGGTGATGGGGCATGTCCTGGTGTGCAACGTGGGTTATGGGTCATGTCGTAGGTGTGCAACGTGGGTAGGGGGGGGGGTGCCCAAATTTTGGGATATTGGGTGTCTAAATCCTGGCATGTTGAGGGGCATAATCCTGGCATATTGAGGGGAAAATCCTGGCATATTGAGGGGGCATCATCTTGGCATATTGAGGAGAAAATCCTGGCATATTGGGTGTCTAAATCCTGGCATATTGAGGGGCATAATCCTGGCATACTGAGGGGCATAATCCTGGCATTTTGTAAGGGAAAATTCTAGCATATTAAATGGCAAATCCTGGCATATTGTGGGGGAAAATCCTGGCAATATTCGTTATAAAACAAGGAAAAGATGGCCGTGGATGGGGAGGCGATTCGATGGTGCAATGGGCCACTTGACTGGATTTGCCCCCCAGGCCTAAGGCTGCCAGCCCTCCCCTGTATACAGGTGTTCCTTGGAGAACTATAATCAAAGCATCATACCAACCAATGAGGGAGCAGAAGGCATTTTCTGTGTCATGAAGTTAAAAAATGGTTAATTGACTTTTTGAGATTTTTATAAATCTCGACAGTTTAAGTGCAGTAATTGAATTTCTGCTAAACAGAGTATGGGGAGGTTGTGTGCAACTTTTCAGGCTTTTCAGGCCTATTTCTACATGTATAGCCTGCAGTGGAGAAACCTGGAAGTGTGGACAGGTGGACATAGTAATTTTTGTCAGGTTGCTTACATTATAGAATGCCTCCAGTGTTCATTTTATACATAATCCCCAATGTTTCTATTAAGGTTGCCACCTTTTCTTCAAAAAATAAAAATAAAAAATGGCCATGCTATTTCTTTTATAGCATTAACATTGGCCTTCAGCCTGTTTTGTTTTTGCCAGGCTGTCAGTAAAATACCAGCTGGGTGGCAACCCTAGTTTCTATATTAAAATATGTCTTCTCACTCCCTTAAAGGGCCACTCTTGCCAACAAATGAAAAGTTTTTTTTGTTGTATTGATGATTTCAATCAAATCATTTTTACAGACTGGCATCTAGGACCCCAGGCATATAACATGTGGCACAGATCATGTGGTGTACATGTTAACTTGTCCATGTGCCAAATTTTACATAGGATGCACTACCCAACCCTTGCGGGACCGAATTAGCCAGTATACATCAGCTATCAGAAATATATATAATATTTTGGGGACTGATTGAGAAAAATTGAATGCCATGGTAGTTCATTATAAAGAGGCAGGACATGGTTCTCCTACCTATTTAAGACTTGTAACACTGGAAGCAATTACTAAATCCAAACAAGGGGGCGATAATAAATCATACCTACTAAAACGTGAAGGACATTGGATCCTTTAATTTAATGCTATGAAAAATGCAGGCTTAAATTGTGAACTAAATTGGTCCGTGCTAGTCTGTTTTTTGCTACAATAAGTATAAGCCTTCGATGTGTACCATTAGTATATTTTTATTTAGTCTTTATGCAAAGTTTTTTGGGTAGTACCATTCATAAGAGAGGAGCTTTGTATGAGCCCTTGAAATTAACAGCAGGTGTCTGTAAACTCCCACACCATAACCTTAAGAATGGCATCTAGCACGCCAAAACCGGTCGGATCGTTTTTTTACTCCCGGTTAAACAAACCAAGAGAAGATAGGTTTACTAATATTGTTTTACAATTGCACTATTTTTTGGGGATCCACTGCACATTTGTTTGTTTTTTTGGAATGTACTTTTTTACCCATGTAATTTATTAAAGAATTTTTCTACCTTTCTAATGGAGTTGGTGAAATACTTTTGTTTCCTATGATAAACTTCACTTCAATCAAGCCATGACAGAAGCTAAACGGATAAGTACCTCTCTCTTTTTTGTTACTTAATTTATTTATTTTTTTCTCTCTTTTGTTTTTTTTTGTTACTTGCTTCATGGTTTGTCCATATGTATCTATCCCGAATATGAGAATTACATTGTTTGAATATAAATGTTTTATGTGAAACACATCTACACATGTTACAGCCTAATTAAATACTCCTGACTTATATATAGCCTGGACTCCTAGAAGCCAGTCTTTAAAAAATATTTGATTGTTACACTGATTACCGCTATAGTCAGTCGATTTCTTTACTAATGAATGGACAAAAATACTAGTTTTATCATTTTTTTTCATATGTATTGTTGATTTTAGATATGTCTTTTATTTTTGTTATATGAGTTTATTTAATAAAATATTTAACTAAACAAGTGTGACTGGGCACTGCCATTTTGTGAAATATAGTGTTTTTGGGTACCACCCCCTAGTGACTTTACAGCACAAATTTCTCACTTTGGGGCTGGGGATACATCATGCAGTCTATAAGTCAGAATTCTGATCATAGACTTGCATTGAAAGGGTAGGGTAATGTAACTATTACATCACAAGGGGCAGAGTTATGATCCTGTTTGATCAGATTAATCTCTCTTTGTGTTGGAAGGGAGGTAAACAAAGGTGTACACAGCCACTGTAATTGTCAGGGAGGTTTACTCACATTCAGGTGTTGGAGCCCAGTAGCTACGGAACCACACTTGCTGGAGCAGCACAAAGGAGGGGAACTGAAATTGTGAACAGAACTCCTCACAGAGTGACCACAAGCATGGGTGATCATGCCGGAACTCCAAGGTTGTTCAATAAAGTTGCCATAAAGAATAGCGTAGTGGGAGGACACAAGCTGTAGTCAGGGATACCAGAGAGCATCATAGAAGGAGGAGACAAGCCAAGGTCAGGGGTACCGGAGGGTAATGTAGTAGGAGGAGACAACCTGTGGTCAGGTATACCAGAGGGAATCGTAGTCATACAAGCCAGGGTCAGGGGTGCCCAAAATCAGAGTAAACGGGGACAAGCAGGGTCAAAACCAGGAAACAAACAAAGTACTTGGAGGCTGTGAACTCACTGGAGGCAACAGTAACTCTGAGCAATGCTGAGAGGGAGCACAGAGATTAAGTAGTGTTAGGGGGAGGAGCTTTGGTTATGATGCAGGGGCATGGTCTAGATGTGCATTGCCATGGCAATGTTTGTACTTTATATCTACTCCCGGAAATGTGCACATGCAAGGAAGGAGAGACACGTGCACCACCTCCAACTGGGGATCTGATAATAGCCCCCTGCAGCGGGGGAGAGCGTCTGCAGAGCAACAGAACGGGTAAGGCGGTGGGTAGGAAGGTAGGTGCGACAGTGGGCCTGACAGTAATACTTACCTCAGGGTCCCATCCATGAAGATCCGCTGCTGGAACTTCGGAGAGCGGGCGTATGCGCCTACACAGCTCATCACACTCTCCTCCACAGTACATGCTTCCGACGGCTTAATCTTTTGCCGTACAGAACCACGACCTTTGTACAGAGTGCCATCTTGCCGTGCGGAAGTCTATTCCATATGGGGCACCATTTTACTATACAGATAGTAGTTTAGTTTTAAAGGTGTCTCTGAGCCTCGTTTTCATTCCAGAGGCAGGGACATACTTTGACGGGATATTTAAAGGCTCAGTCGGCATCTAACCTTTGTCTGTGATGGTGGCTTGAGCCTATTTGTGGTATTGTGATTCTGATATTTGCTATTCTGTTTTTTTGACTCCTGCTTGTTTGACCATCCTGCCTTCCTGTATTCCTGGCCTCGACTTGCTCCTGTTTATTCTCATTCCCTGTGTTTTGTCAAAAGATCCATATTTGTTCCTGATTGATTTCCCGGATTTCTTTTTTTTTTCTTTTTATTTGCCATCAGTTAACATCTTCTGGAGTAGTGCAACTATTTTTTAAAAAAAATTCTAGGACAGCTTCTTCTCCACTTATGTCTCATCCTTTGGCATTCTATATCTTAATTCTTAATTCTATCCCAAAATTTGGATTTAGTGTTTAATTCCCTTTATCCTTTACTTGTAACCTTAACCCCTTAATACGTTAATAAAAACTATTCCTAACCATGTAAACGTGAAGTGATGGGCCTTATCTAATACCCCCACCCCACCCTTTGCAGCGGGAAATCCGGCAGGGCCCATATACCTCAATGTTTTATTATTTAACCGCGTTCTGATACGTCATTCTCGCAACCTTCCCTCATATAGCCTCGCTCCCATTCTTCCCACTGTGAAATAAATCTTACTTTTTCCCCCTGACTGCATAGGATCCCTTCTCCATTATCAGTTGGAGATTAAATTGGTTTTGCACAATATCCCAGTGTATCTTGCCCTGTTCTTTCCAGCATCTAGCCATACATAGCTTCATTGCCATAAAAAGTTGAATTACTATTATCTTTTGGCTATGGGACAATATTTCCAAGTTCAAATGGAATAGGGCTTTCGGCAGGTCAGGTGTCAGTGTTTTACCAGATATATTGGAGATAAGGTCAAATATTTTCCTCCATGTTTTTGCAATCTGTTTACAACTCCATCACGTGTGAATGTAAGACCCCTCTGTTCCCCACATCTCCAACATTGTGAGGAAAGACTTAGGGACATTTTAGCCAGTCATCTATTTATAATCTTAAAGTGCAGTTCTTGGATATTTAAACAGTGGTTTATTTTCCCAATTTCTACCCACGGGGCTCTCAGCATCTCACTATCTATGTCCTTTCCCAAATTTCCCCCCCAACTTTGCCAGGCATATGGGAGATAAATGTGAGTCAATCCTGCCAGGAAATCATGCCATCTCCTTAGTTGTCCTTTCTCCAGTTTATTATTAAAGATCCTTTGTAGAGTCTTAGGTAGTGGGATATTCTTGCCCCCCGTAAAGTAATCTTGGTAGGCATACGTAGGGTCTCTCTCAAATCATTATATGACATCATTTGGTTATCTCTAAGGAGATCCTTTATTTTAATTTTTTTACCCCAATTTTCACCCCACCCTGAGAATCATACGTTCTCAATATTTTCTTGTAAGGATTTTATTGGGGCATAAGGGGGCAGCATAGCCTTTCCAAATGTTTTATTTCTAAATTTTTGCCATACTGATATTAGATCTTTTAACAATTCCAACTCTACCTTCTATTTTATTTTATTTAGTTTCTCCTGGTGAAGCCACAGTAAGGGTTCTAAGTCTGTCAGACCCGCCATTTCTTGTTCCATCTGATACCAGTCTTCCTCCTTAGATTGATAAATCTGTAATTTTCCAGATTTCTGACCTCGGCTAGTTATTGTTAATCCTACTTTCTCCTGCCCTTCTGACTGGCTTTCCATACCGACCTGCTGTATTTTGCTGTTTAGTGTTCTTAGTTTTACTGAGGTTCTGGAGGTAGTTCTGGGTGCCGTACAAGTCTCTGGTCTGTGGCTCAACCATACGGTGCATGTTGGTCAGAGTGAAAACCATCTCGGCTACCTCCTAAATCCTCAGTTTCCTTTGATATCAGGCAGTGCTGTATTTACTGCGAGGCATCCTAGGCGGACGCCTAGGGCGGAAAATTTTGGGGGGCAGCAGCGCCCCCCAGCACTGAAAAAATAAAAAATAAATAAATAAATAAATAAAATAATCCTCCCTTTAAAAAAAAAAAAAGACCGCGCTTGCAGGCAGAGACGGAGGTGAGAGGGAATCGGAAGATCCCCCCTCACCATCGCTCTGCCTGCCAGGCTGCACGGGGAGCCGAACAGGCAGCACAGAGAAACCTCTATGCTGCCTGTTCGGCTCCCCGTGCAGTCTGACACGGAAGTGCCGACAGTCACGTGATGGGCGCGCGTATGACGTCAGCGCGCCCGTCACGTGACTGACGGCACTTCCTGTCGGCACAACCGCCGGGGAGCCGAAGAGGCAGCATGGAGGACTCCATGCTGCCTGCCACTAGCCACCAGGGAAAGGTAAGTGCTGGGTAGATGGGGGGGATTTGGCCATTAGCAGGGGCTTATTAAATGGCAAATCACACTGGCATATTGGGCAAATCAGCTGGGCGCATTAAATGGCAAATCACACTGGCATATTGGGCAAATTAGCTGGCCACATTAAATGGCAAATCACACTGGCATATTATTGGGCAAATTAGCTGTGCACATTAAATGGCAAATCACACTGGCATATTATTGGGCAAATTGGCTGGGAACATTAAATGGCAAATAGCACTGGCATATTATTGGGCAAATTAGCAGGGGCACATTAAATGGCAAATAACACTGGCATATTATTGGGCAAATTGTCAGGGGCACATTAAATGGCAAATAACACTGGCATATCATTGGGCAAATTGTCAGGGGCACATTAAATGGCAAATAACACTGGCATATTATTGGGCAAATTGGCAGGGGCACATTAAATGGCAAATAACATTGGCATATTATTGGGCAAATTGGCAGGAACATATTAAATGGCAAATAACACTGGCATGTTATTGTGCAAATTGGCAGGGGCATATTAAATGACAAATAACACTGGCATATTACTGGGCAAATTGGCTGCGGGATATAAAATGGCAAATAACACTGGCATATTATTGGGCAAATTAGCAGGGGCATATTAAATGGCAAATAACACTGGCATGTTGTTGGGCAAATTGTAAGGGGCATATTAAATGGCAAAAAAACTGGCAAATTATTGGGCAAATTGGCTGCGGGATATAACATGGCAAATAACACTGGCATATTATTGGGCAAATTAGCAGGGGCATATTAAAAGGTAAATAACACTGGCATATTATTGGGCAAATTGGCTGGGGCTTATTAATGACAAATAACACTAACATATTATTGGGCAAATTGGCAGGGGCATATTAAATGGCAAATAATACTGGCTTAATATTGGGCAAATTGGCTGGGGCATATTACCGGTAAATGGCAGAATAACACTGGCATATTATTGGGCAAATTGGCTGGGGAATATTAATGGCAAATTATACTGGCATAATATTGGGCAAATTGGCAGGGGCATATTAAATGGCAAATAACACTGGCATATTATTGGGGAAATTGTCTGTGACTTATTAATGGCAAATAATACTTGCATATTATTGGGCAAATTGGCTGGGGCATATTAATGGCAAATGATACTGGCATATTATTGGGCAAATTAGCTGGGGAATATTATGGGCAAATAATATTGGCAATGTGTATGTAATGGGGTGATAGAGGCATGCAAATGGGGTGATGGGGCATGTCCTTGGTGTGCAACGTGGGTTATGGGTCATGTCGTGGGTGTGCATCGTGGGTAGGGGGGGGTCCCAAAATTTGTCTGCCTAGGACAGCACAAAACCAAGATACACCACTGATATCAGGTTCTGGAGGTCCTGGAGCCAGGAGATAAAAACCTAATTTTATTTTTCCTTTTAAATGCAATTAATTTTATAAGAAATAAAAAAATTCAAAACAGAACAGTGGCATATGATTTATGTATGTGTTTAAAATGACCAGGTTATCTAGTTACATCTTATGTAAGTGGTAGTGTCCCTTTAAAGGACTTTGTCAAAACCCGCTGTAGATAAAAAGCAACTTTTAGTTTTAATACTTTAAATAATTCAATGTCATCTGCAGAAAATGTAAGGTCCATCTTCAGCAGGCAAATAATAATGAAAGGTATTTATAAAAAACTGTTGTTGTTTTGTTGTTTTATTCTGTGTTCTCATTTCCAACCTCAGTTCAAAAATAGCTTGCTTTTGTTTGCCAGCTAATACAATTCAACTTTATGAGGATATTTATTTGTCTGTGTGCTAAAAATACTACACAGACATTAAAGGTATATTCTCCCTTAAAAGATTGTAGTAGTCACAGCACCCGTTCTGGCACTTTAAACATGAATTACATGAGGAGAACTAAACAAACCACCAAGGAGTTAGTGGTATTTAAAATTAATTTGAAAAGTTCTTCAATGTACCTCCAGCTGTCAGAAATGCACTTTAGATATGTCAAACATATTTCAAACCGCTTTGGCTGCCTTTTCATGATATATTAAGTAATTTTCCTTCCTGCAGTAAATCTTTAATAGACAAGTGCCATTTAATGAAAGGCTTGGAGACAGTTCTGTTAAAACAGTTGTAAAAGAATTGAATGTTTCTAAATGAGGAGAAAAATGATTTCATTTATCCTTGTAAAGCAGAGTAATTTCAAGCCAATTAAAAGTATTACAAATGTAGTGTTATCAGGTTTTATTATTTTACATGATCTATTTTAGATAAGACTTTTATCTTTAATAAAAAAAAAATAAGACCTGTGAACAAATCTACCATTTTACTGGTGCATTTTCTTTGCAATTGCAGATGAATGTAAAATGGCAGGGCTTTCATTTAAACATCTTTAGGCATTACTTGTTATGGATTTTTAATTAGCTAATGTGTAGCTATAAATTTAAAATAAGGTCATATAATGTTCTTTAGAGCTTTGCACCACATTAAACAAATGTTTCTATACAGGACTTCCCCATGCCAGTCCTAGGCAGTGCAAAAGGCATAGTTATCAGATAATAAAACAGTTTTTGAAAAACTGTGTTCCTTTTATTAACTTCCTCTACACCCGTAGACCAAATTTCCTCTGCCCTCATTTCATTATTGCCCCCACAGCCCTTACCATAGCATCAAGCTTGACTTGCCAGAGCACCAAGATTGAACATACAAGATTTGCAAAGCACCCAGATTGCACTAACAGATTTTTCCAGAGCACCCGGCTTGTCAAAATCCACTGGTCTTGACAAAGCACCTAGATTGCATTACATTACAGTAACATTTACTTATATTGCACCAACAATATACATAGCACTAGGTACAGAATATAGAGGGGAACTACACAGTAAGTTAGACGAACAAGAACCGACGGAAACATGAGGTAGAGAGCCCTGCTCGCAAGTACGGGACATGCGACAAATAAGGGAGTGAAGAGGTCAAGAGGAAGGTGGTGATAGTCACAGTGTTAGAGATGGTAGTAACTAGATGGGTTTGGCCAGAGATTAATTGTGTGTGTTCTAGATGGATTAGTGTTTGAGCCACAGTAAAAAGGGGATGGCGCAAAATCACCAGAGTATACTTTAAAATAAAATGGTGCAATGTAAGTATGCAAACCACTCACAAACGTAGGTGGAAAATAAATCTTTAAAGCAATGTTGGTGTATTCCAGAACATATTCACAAAGAGACAGAAGTTCATTAAAATCTTTAATCACTGTAAAACGGCAACCCAGATGTGCAGAATAATCAGAATATTGACAAACCCTGCAATACAAATGCACTCACAGTACTGAAGTGGATGTTAGGCATAAAACACAATAATGTGGTCAGACAAAGCAAGAGACCAAATTTATATGTAGCCTCTCAATACGATTTGCCACGCCAAATATGCAGCTTCAGCAGGACAAATGTTCGAATGAGAAGCCCTGATATAAATGGGCGAAAAGAGAAAAAAACTAAACCTGAAAGAAAAAGTCTTAAAGTCTAAGAGCGAAGGTTAGATCTAGGGTGGACAGGAGTGCGTATAAGTATACTACACAATACCGCTTAAGTGAATAGGAAATAGTGGATAACCAGGATGGACCTGGTATACACAGAAACACACTCCCAGACTAACACACAAAATGAGCATAGAAATAGTACATAACAGAAATAATATTACAGTGAAGCAAATAGTAGCTAGTATAAATAAAATACAATAAATGTTGTGTACTATTTCTATGCTCTTTTTGTGTGTTAGTCTGGGAGTGTGTTTCTGTGTATACCAGGTCCATCCTGGTTATCCACTATTTCCTATCTGATATAAATGGAGTTATGATTGCTCTGGCATCACTTGCAGTGCATGCCGAAAAGAAAAACAGAACTCCGTGCTGTCTCCGTAACCAACAGGGAGTGACCTCAGACTCTGCTCAGCCTTGTGGTCTGTAATAAAAAGATAATTAATAGACATCTCATATTCAAAAACATATAATATCAAAACCAATAAGAAAGGAGGGTAGGTAAAATATAATAGAAGTTACAATAAATAGTTATTACTGATGCCCAAGATAAATGAATATATTGATGATAAAAATGAATAAAAATAAAGATAAAAAATTAAAACTTCACATAAACCTCAAAGGGCCGGTTGTCTGTGTAGTGGGGCCAGAGGACCACATGTTTTTGATTTCTTTATTGGTGACAAAAAGGTTTGCATAACTGGGTACAAACTATAAAATGTGTTTTCAAATAAATGTGAGGGTAAAATATATACAATAAAGTATAAACTCGCTCTATCGCGAGAGATCCCAGTGTATAATGAGATAATATGTACCATGGCCCAGATGTATTCTGGTTTCCACTCTATTTCAGACAATAAACTTAAAAGATGTTTGGTATGCCTCAAATAAGAGGAGGCTGACTGACATATTTTTGTTCGGGAGCCAATACCATTCACAATTTGCCTTCCCGGAGGTTTTACTAGGCTGCTGTGAATTTTGGGAATCAAATATAAAATGGCTATTTTGTGTGATTCACGATAAAGTTAATCTTATTCTTGTTGAGTTACAATTCCCTCGTCCAAGCCTTTCTTCAAAACGTCTTCCTTATACAAGACTGAAGGGTCTCAGGATAATTCCTTATAGGTACTTGTATCACTAAGTTGTTAGTAAGCTTTCTCTAGGTAATCAGTTTCATGATACTGTAGCCCCACCTTTGTTGTCCTGCCGCACTATGACATCTCTTTTTGCTTTAAGAGACTTAATAATGTAATTTTCCTCTATGGATAAATTGAATTGAGACTTTATCCGTGGAACTACAGACACATTCTAACTCAGAGGTAACAAAATCCACAATATTGCACCAATGCGACAATAAGATCCCCTTTGTCTGAGGCAGGGTAAATTGTGGCTTTAATTGAGAATGGATGGAATGATCATTGGAATCCTCCCTAGTGATTCTTTTGTCCTTTTTCCCTTTTGTCTATAAAACTGAAAAATGATTGGGCCTCCTCGTGAGATCGAATTTAAGACACTTAGGAAGCAGTTTTAATCCATTATCATTAAGTGACACGTCAGAGCTGTTAATAATACTGTCTATATTTAATCTGACTCTACTTCCCCTTCCTCTGCTTCCTCTCTTTGTTGCCTTCTTCATTTGATGGGGCTTTGTATCTCAAGGGCGAAATTGTTCTGGGACTCCCATCGGTTGTGATTTTCCCATTCAACGGAATTTTTTCCATGAGGCAAATTTAGGAAGGGCTCTCTGTCTAAGAAAACACATCCTTGTTGCATCTGGAATAATTGCTACTAGGAGAATTCTTAAATTTGGAGTTACTAAAATTTAAACTTTAGTCTAAAGAAGCTTCCTTGTCCAATCTGGACATTAGGAATCCCCATAATTATTTAATATATCTATACTGTAACTTTTATTCCTAGAATAGCCTCTATTTCTGGAATGATCTCTCTTATTATTTCTATTTAAATTCCTATGTTGGCCTCTTTTATAGTCATCTCTATCTCTGACAAACTTCTCGATTTTAAAGCCCATAAGTTTTTCATCAAGCACGTCTAGTTCATCCCCACTGACATTTATTGAAAGCTCTTTTTCAATCTCCACCAGTGAAGAAGATAATTCCACTTTGCCAAAGTCACTATTTTCTTGATAAAATTACAGGGTTTTCTGTAATCTTAAATCATGGAGGACAATCCCTAATTTAAAATATTGTTAAGGAACATAATTTCCCACCACTTCCTAACTTCTGTTTGAGTTCAGTGAGAGCAAGGTGGGATTAGCTAGGGGTTAATTAACACATATTTAGTGCGATAAGTAGTAAGTCCCTTAGATATGTGATTTTGAGGGATGTCTGAAGTTTGAGAAATATAGAGCTGGATGCTCTCCAGTTTGAGTTCCAGGCAGAGGGAGTATTTTGGGCAAAATATTGCAGGCGTGAGTGGGACTAGGTGATGTGGTTGGAGGAGAGCCTATGTCCTTTTGAGGAGAGCATATGTCGCACAGGATAATATCGGTTAACGAAGGAGGCAATGTAAGAGGGGCCAAGCAGTGGAGACTGTTGCAGTGATTAGAAACTGAATTGGAACGACTTACAGCCTGGCATCTGTCTGTTCTGTAGATTGTAGGGGAAGTCTATAAATCCTGAAGAAATTACTGCATTTTGAAACTTGTCACATTCACTAGGCGCCTCCTGTCTGTTTGTTTCAGCCAAGATAAAGTTAATTTTATGAAAGTGCACTCACATCCTTTTGCTTTTTTACAATTGCTTTATTATTGTTATTATTGTACTTTTTTAAATTAATCTGCCCAGGCGCACAGACTTCCTCACAGGCAGTGCACAGATATTGAGCCAGCGTTTCCGACACCTTGTGCTTAGTCCTGTTTCTATAGCATTTATGTTTGGCAAAAAAATTGTATTGTGCCACTGGCCAGACACAAACATGAAAGTCCACAGGTCACAAACATATTGTGTTAATACATACTGCAGTATACAGGAGTTACAGAAGTTGACCGTAGGTATTGTACCTTAAGATGTTTAATAAGTAAACTCTATCGGTAACTGTGGATAAACCTGAAATATGTAAATGTTCAACACCGATCACTGCTCTCTATGCAAGGCAACTTTCCTTATCTCTTCCAAGGGTTTGAAGCAAAGTATATTTGTTGCAACTACTTAAATACCTAATTAAAAGGTGCTCCAGAATGGCAGGTACCTTCGTTTCTGTTTCTTTTTTTCCACTTAAGTTCAACTGAATCCCTAGCAGCCTCAAATTACGACCATCCTATAAATTGATTCTCCAGTTTAAAAAGAGATGTTCTGTGGCACGGTAACACTACAACAAACCACATACAGAAGGCTTTCACAAAATATCGAGCAGCTTCTACATTTTAACAGCAATCAATACAGATTACTCTTAAGGCATGTTTTATTTGTTGTTGAGTGTTCAGGATAAGTATTTATTAGTTCAATAAACTTTAAGCTGGTGTTTTCTTCCTGGGGTCTTCCAGTTCATCTTGGTGTGCATTATGGAATCTTTACAGTTATCTGCCATTTGTTTGTGCCTATGGTAGCTGATATGTGTGCTGTCTGGTTTTTTTTTTTGTTTGTTTTCGGTTCCGTCCACATTATATAATAATAATGGTCCAGTGTAGATACTCCTGTAATGTTTTTCATTTTTCATTTTGATTTATGAATTCTGCACTACAGAGAAACACTCATATTGAAATTGTGCATATGAAGAATTCATAGACCTATTCAATGTCATCTTTCCTTTAGGAAAGATAATGTGGAAATGATTGTGGTTATAATTTGCATTGACATAACTCTTAACAATAAGGCCTATAGAGGATAGTATAGTTAATAGCTATAGTAGTGATAGTTAACATTTATTATTCCAGCCCTGGAGTATGGGTCCCTTGATACTCAGCTCAGTCTGTTCTACTGTACATTAAATCCTTTATAATGAACATGTCACAGATCTACATAACAGTCTCCAGATATACTATCCCACGTGATACCATCACAAGAACAGTGAAAGGTAGTTTTTGGAAAGATAGCACCATACTGGTTCAAAGGCCTGTGTTTCAAATCACAGATGGTGCAACTCAGCCCCTCATATTTTTGAGATTGCTAAATGAGTACCATTAAGCTGGTAGTAAGCAGTTATTCAGTTGTTGATGTGGCCAAGGTTGTATGGTAAACCATTTTGAGTGCCTTATACAAAATAGTTGTTGTATTGTGTATTTTTACAATCGACACTTTAGCCTTTACTCATCCACCTATCTCATCATGCCCTAGAAAAGACTGATTACATATCCATTTTCACCAACGTATTAATCTGGTATGGTTTAAGCTACATAACGTATGTGCAGAACACCACTCTTTATACCATGTTGATTGTATGCTCCTTTTGTTGTGATATATAATTTTTTTATAAAGAGCAAATCTTTAAAAAATCTGGGGAAATGGCTGCTAAAATGTATTAGGCATACACAAAAGGTGAGATTTGGTACGGTGTTAGCCGTAGAAACACAAGAGACATGAAGAGTCAAGTGAAACATAGAAACATAGAAACATAGAAACATAGAATGTGTCGGCAGATAAGAACCATTCAGTCCATCTAGTCTGCCCAGGTCCATCTAGTCTGCCCAGAACACCTTTATTGGCTAATTGAGTAGGTGTAGAATGCAAGCTTGAGAGGTCTTGAAAACATTCACTCTAAACCTTCTCAGCCAATAATCAGCTTGACTCTACTTGTCTTCTTAGGAAAACACAGACATTAATGGATGAACAAAGGTATAACGTGATCAAGTAAACCACTAGCAAGACAAATCCATTTGATACATATAAGGAAATATGAACCTGACCTCTTTCCACTTCCCACCCTGATGTATAGCTAACCTTACCTGGACAGGAACATAGGAAATAGGTGAAACATATGAAAGTATACAGGGAGTGCAGAATTATTAGGCAAATTAGTATTTTGACCACATCATCCTCTTTATGCATGTTGTCTTACTCCAAGCTGTATAGGCTCGAAACCCTACTACCAATTAAGCATTTTAGGTGATGTGCATCTCTGTAATGAGAAGGGGTGTGGTCTAATTACATCAACACCCTATATCAGGTGTGCATAATTATTAGGCAACTTCCTTTCCTTTGGCAAAATGGGTCAAAAGAAGGACTTGACAGGCTCAGAAAAGTCAAAAATAGTGAGATATCTTGCAGAGGGATGCAGCACTCTTAAAATTGCAAAGCTTCTGAAGCGTGATCATCGAACAATCAAGCGTTTCATTCAAAATAGTCAACAGGGTCGCAAGAAGCGTGTGGAAAAACCAAGGCGCAAAATAACTGCCCATGAACTGAGAAAAGTCAAGCGTGCAGCTGCCACGATGCCACTTGCCACCAGTTTGGCCATATTTCAGAGCTGCAACATCACTGGAGTGCCCAAAAGCACAAGGTGTGCAATACTCAGAGACATGGCCAAGGTAAGAAAGGCTGAAAGACGACCACCACTGAACAAGACACACAAGCTGAAACGTCAAGACTGGGCCAAGAAATATCTCAAGACTGATTTTTCTAATGTTTTATGGACTGATGAAATGAGAGTGAGTCTTGATGGGCCAGATGGATGGGCCCGTGGCTGGATTGGTAAAGGGCAGAGAGCTCCAGTCCGACTCAGACGCCAGCAAGGTGGAGGTGGAGTACTGGTTTGGGCTGGTATCATCAAAGATGAGCTTGTGGGGCCTTTTCGGGTTGAGGATGGAGTCAAGCTCAACTCCCAGTCCTACTGCCAGTTCCTGGAAGACACCTTCTTCAAGCAGTGGTACAGGAAGAAGTCTGCATCCTTCAAGAAAAACATGATTTTCATGCAGGACAATGCTCCATCACACGCGTCCAAGTACTCCACAGCGTGGCTGGCAAGAAAGGGTATAAAAGAAGAAAATCTAATGACATGGCCTCCTTGTTCACCTGATCTGAACCCCATTGAGAACCTGTGGTCCATCATCAAATGTGAGATTTACAAGGAGGGAAAACAGTACACCTCTCTGAACAGTGTCTGGGAGGCTGTGGTTGCTGCTGCACGCAATGTTGATGGTGAACAGATCAAAACACTGACAGAATCCATGGATGGCAGGCTTTTGAGTGTCCTTGCAAAGAAAGGTGGCTATATTGGTCACTGATTTGTTTTTGTTTTGTTTTTGAATGTCAGAAATGTATATTTGTGAATGTTGAGATGTTATATTGGTTTCACTGGTAAAAATAAATAATTGAAATGGGTATATATTTGTTTTTTGTTAAGTTGCCTAATAATTATGCACAGTAATAGTCACCTGCACACACAGATATCCCCCTAAAATAGCTAAAACTAAAAACAAACTAAAAACTACTTCCAAAAATATTCAGCTTTGATATTAATGAGTTTTTTGGGTTCATTGAGAACATGGTTGTTGTTCAATAATAAAATTAATCCTCAAAAATACAACTTGCCTAATAATTCTGCACTCCCTGTACATTGGGCCCTATTCAGTGTCCCGAGTTATTTTAGCTGAGGTCACTGATTACTATAGACTGCAACAGAAAATTTGGAGTTAAAAATTAAGTAAAACTAGTAATACACCATACAGCCCATTATATAATGAAACAAAAGTCTATAAAGACACAGCATCACAAATATTTTAACAGTAGGGTGCATGTGTCTTATTTACTAGTAAGAGTATTGTGTTCTGCTGCATTTAACAGCATCCTGTATATTAACCCCTTTGTGACGCTAGGACGTTCTATGCCGTCCTATATTTTTGGTCCCAAAAGACGCTAAGAAGGCATAGAAAGTCCTGCCTTTAACAGCTCATCCGCAATGAGCTGTGCTCAGATCACGCTGCAGGAACTTGCAGCGGGATCTCACCTGTTAGATAAAGCCACTTTGAGTGGCCTCAGACTGACAGGGAAAATGTACCCGAAACTCAAAGAGAGCACCGGCTACATTTTGCGAAATCGCATGTGACGTAAGAAGGTCTCGCGATTTTTTGCCAGGGACCCACAGGGGCTATTAAGACCCTGATCAGGTTTCTGCAATTGAGTCCCTGGCTGGTGATTTCCTTGTGATCGGTGGCCAGGAACGAAAAGTTTTGGTGCATGAGTGTTCTGTGACACAGAAGACTCCAACTTTACAGGCAGTGCTCTTAACCACTAATCTATCCAGCCACTATAACTCCATGTTATATGTATTACTTTAATAGATATAGCATAAAATAAAATACATCATGAAATAGAATGAAATTAAAAAATTAAATAAATATATAAATACCTATTTTTAAATATATAAATATAAAATACGTATTTCACATATAATACATAATAAAAATGTATATAAGTTAATAAAAGTAGTACATTTAATCAAAACATGTATCCTATACACCACTTAGTAAAATGCTCCTCCAGTATGGATGCAGCCCTCTTGTGGGAAGAGCGTCGGAAGTGGTGAATTGTCACTTCCATCGGTCTGATACTGCTGACTACAGGCAGTCAGCAGCATTGCAATGATAAAAAAGGCCAGGGTTAGGGTTATAATAATGGTTAGGGTTACAGTAAAATTAGGGTTAGCCTAAGTGTTAGGGTTACAATTAAATTAAGCTTAGCATAAATTAAGGGTTAGCACAAGTGTTAGAGTTAGGGTTATATTTAGGGTTCAGGTTGGGGTCAAAAGGTCACTGTAGGAGAAAATGTTTTTGGTTATTGCCAAATATAACTTGCAAAAAACAACATAAAAACATGGAAACATGAATATTTCTAAACTCCAGACAAAATTTTGAAACTATTTAGATGGGGTCTTTTTTACCTTTTGTAATTGTGTAAATGATTTTTCAGGTCAAAGTTAGAAAAAGTGTTTTTTTTTTTTTTAAATAGTGTTTTTGCAAGATATGATGAAAATAATGGTAACGAAAGAATGTCCTTGTTATGGTGATAAAAAAACAATATATAATTTGTGTGGGTACAGTAAATGAGAAAGGAGAAAATTACAGCTAAACACAAACACCCCAGAAATAATAAAACAGCCCATGTCACCAAGGGAAATACAAGGTCAAAAGGTCATGTCACTATGGAATTAATATTTTACTATTGAATTAGGAACATTCATTTATTTAATACTTTATATATAAAGGAGGAGTACTCCTTTGGGAAACTGTGGCCTGTGTGAGGGAGTATTCGTTGGGTTTTTTTTTTACTGTTTTCACGTTTGCCGGTAAAATGTGATATCACTTTGTGTTTTTTCCATAACTAGACAGTCAGAAATTGTAATGGGGAATAGAATAGAGAGGTCTGTTCACTAAACTGTTAACTGTGGAGAAAGTAGGGGTTAGGGTTATGTGACATTGCGTATTCTCACAACATTGATCTCCAGCCTCTCCAGTGCAGGTCTGGAGCTCAATACTTTAGCATGTAGATAGTGTAACAGATATACAAAGTTTAAATGCAATGATGCCTGTGTACACTGCAATACACTGTAGTCCTGTCATTCTTAGTATCCGTTAAATCCGTTCTAGCACATATTTTTGAAAACCTTGTTGCAAGCCTAACAGAAGAGTTATTTTGATTGCCTTCAGAGTCGTAAATGTTAAAATTCAACCTAATGCAGCATGGTAATTATAAAAGTGCAAACTCTCATCCTTTCATGCCGGTAGGCACTTATGTATTATAAAGTTGCTTCACTTGTGGCTTTATTTAAACATAAATATTTTTATATAAAAAGGTAATTTGTCTTTAAAATATGCAGAATATCTAGAGCATGTTTGCTAATTTATGTCGCTCTTGCATTCCAAAGCAAACAGCTAAAAGCCTCACAATCTTTTTCATCTCTAATGCCAAAGTATTCATGTACAGAAGATGAGAATGAATTTGTATGCTGGGGATGAGATAGTGATTTATTTCAAACTCAACTTCTATCAGATGCTCATATTTGGAAGTCAAGGGGAATGTTTGGAATTTGAATTCACCTACTCTTTTACATTTGTTTTTCTGTCCTCAGATCCAAAAGTAGCTTTATTTCGGCAATATCCCTTTAATGTCTGTATATATTTTTTGAAGTGACAGTCTTTTTAGAATGCCTTTTTATTGTAAACCTCATAGAACACCAAAAAAGAAATGAGAAGAATTCAAAGTAAGAGTGCGTAGGAAACACAATGTCAGTAGTTAGTTCTAACACAATAAAAAATATTTTCCACCATTGAGAAAGCAAATAGAAAAAAGGTCAGACACGAGACAATAAAGGACATAAATTATAATACTTTATTTGTTTATTGTTTTAATATTTTAAGTCTATTCAATGGAGTGCAAAGCAAAGGAGTGCAATGTCCTAGTATAAAAATGTTCTTTAATACAATCATACAAGCCATATGAGAGATATATCTTCACTTTTCTATTGTCACATAGAATTCAAGTAATGGAGTGGACTTGTTATGTATAGAAATAAATGAACCAGGCATTGGGGAAGCCAAATGAGCAGGTCAGAAAATATTTTGACTACATGTGCACGTGATGCTACAATGCTATGTGTGTGTGTATATATATATATATATATATATATATATATATATATATATATAGCCCCACATATTCTGAACCAAGTTTTATTCTTTTAATTTCTACCGTTTATGTCTTTTTTTGTGACATCTGAGCACAAACACTTTTATCCTATATTATGTAACGTAATAAAAGTTATGTTTTGAATGAGTCCCTATGCCATTTATTACCTTTTGTTCTTTCTTGGGTTACCCCATTTATAAATGAAAGCATTCTGCACGCCACAAAAAAATAAGTTAGGACTGTTCCCAGGATTGTAAGATGTAAACCAGGCCTTGCCAGTAGGACAACAGCAAAGTCAGCTCTAGACTTTGTTAGGCCTTAGGCGAAAGGAGAACATGAGGCCCTCACAGAAACTCATAATTAAATAAAATATATTCAAGCGATAATAAAAATGAACTGTATAAATAGCACATTTAAAGATCAGACTTAAATCCCAGCAACTAGGAATTCACAGCTCCTAGAATTTTATGTCTCATAATTAGTCTACAAATATCTATGAACAAAAACATTTGGTATAGATAAAAAATGTGTGGCTGAATAACTCACATCTTTATTGCTGTGTCCTAAATATGAACACTAACACATATATACACATTCATATGCTGATCGTATACACAGGAGCACACACATACACTCTAATATGCAGGTCAAATACACACACTACCACGCTCATAGTGTGTGTGTATCTGATCAGCATATGAGTATTACTATATATGTGTTAGTGTTCACATTTAGGAGACATCTGATCACATATACTAGCACATATATGCATATGCTGATCAAATACACACACACACATATTGCAGCACCCACAGGACTTGCCAATTATTATTATTGCAATAGTCCAACAATGTACCCTCAAGACTTTCCAAAGCACTCTTATTGCATCCACAAGGATTCACCACAGCACCAATACTGCACCCACAAGGCCTTGTTCCATCATCCTTGTCCCCAAACATCTTTCCAATGCCATCTTTGATCTCAAACAGCTTCCCAGTGCATATTGTCCCCAATCAGCTTGTCAGGGCCATCAATGAGCCCAATCAACTCGTCAGGTCCATCTATGTACCCATGTGGAAAAAAGGGAAAGGACGAGCAAAAATAGTGCTACTAGGGTATATAATAACTATGTGTATATATATACAGTATAACAGGTATCCACTGAGAACCAGCAGCCTAATCTAGAAAAAACAGACAGCTTCAAAACTGTAGGTAATTAGTGCAAAGAACAAGGGAAAAATCAGGCGCTCAGTGCATAGACACTTGAATACAAAAATATAAAATCCGTGACAATGTGTCGACACAAATGTGATTGTAAAAACTTTTTTTACAATAAAAACTGTGCAGATAAACAACGTGCAAAAAACACACAATAACCGTGCAGTACACAAAAATGTGCAAGTATTCATAAAACCTTAGCATATAAAAAATACAGAAAAATATACAAAACAGATTCACAATGAAATCTGTGCAGATAAATGACGTGCGAAAAACACAATGACCGTGCTATATATACGATGTGCAAATGTGCATATAGTTTGCTTAAAACACACACAAACACAGATATTATTCAATGTGCAATATGTGCAAAAAAGGAAATATAAATGGTATTTATACTTATAACCCTTAGCTTCCCTGGGTAATGGTGTACCTGAAAGAAATAAAAATACACAATGGTGCAGAATATCCCATAAAATCAAAGAAGCCAATTGCAGCAAGAAAACAACTCACAATTAAAGCTCCTAATGACCTAGTAGCATGGAATCAGGCACAATATTAAATGTTGTGTTATACTTGCCCCCTTCAGGGATTCTCACATTTGTGTCGACACATTGTCACGGATTTTATATTTTTGTATTCAAGTGTCCATGCACTGAGTGCCTGATTTTCCCCTTGTTCTTTGCACCATCTATGTATCCAAACAGCTAGTTAGGCCCATTTTTTATCTTCAAACACCCTGTCAATGCTATTTTTGTGCCCAGACAGCTTATCACTGTCATCAGTGTCCCCAAACATGACACTGCCCTCATTATCCTCAAATGGCTTGGCAGGGCCATATCTGTCCCTATGCAGCTTATCACACACACTCAACTAGCACACACTCATTCATTGACACATTCAGTCAGCACACACTCACTCACAGACACACTCAGCCAGCATGCACTCATTCATAGACACAATCAGCCAGCACACACTAACAGACGCACTCAGCAAGCACACAATTCCACTCAGCCTGCACACAATCATGCATAGGCACACTCATTCATAGACACACTCAGCCAGCATACCCTCATTCATAGACAGACACACTCATTCATAGCACACTGAGAAAGCAGACACTCATTCATAGACACACTGAGCCAGCAGACACTCATTCATAGACACAATCATTCATAGACACACATATTCATAGACACATATATTCATAGACACACTCAGCCAGCACACAATCATTCATAGACAAATTCAGCCAGCACACACTCATTCATAGACAAATTCAGCCAGCACATACTGACTCACACTCAACCAGCACACAGACACACTCAGCAAGCACACAATCACACTCAGCCAGGACACACTCAAAGAAACACTCAGCAAGCACACACTCAGCAAGCACTCAACCAAAAGGGGGGCTCAATGCTGAAAGGGGCCTCACAGACCACGTTGTGCTGGCGATTCTGCACTCCCCATTTGCTCTTCCTCACAGCGCCAGATGAACTGTGACAGTGGGGGTGGAGCAGTCCTGTACAGACACTAAACAGCGTATGATAGGAAGAAAAAAAAACTAAATCTCAGTGAAGGCGGCATGTCGCCCCTTAAAGTGCCGACGCATATGGCACAAAGGTTAGTGTAACAGGGGGCTAAACGGCAGCGTTAAGCTCCCATGTCACATCAAAGGCTATTGGGTGAGATCGCCAGCCCGAGGCCCCCGCAAGTGCGAGGCCTCCTTCGGCAGCTGCCTAACTTGGCTAATTAGAGAGCCGCCTCTGGACAACTGTACAACAAGTTACAAATTTAACAGATAAGAGTATAGAATGGAAAGATAAAACACCACATCGCATACTGTAATATTTCAAGCATAAATTGGAAATACAAAATAGCCAGTAACCAGCTCACATTATCTTTGCTTAAGTGACCTGTAATGAAATGAGTCAGTCAAACTAATGGAAAACTGTATCACCTTTGAGATGAAGACAAATGGCATTCTGACAGGAAAATGGCATTACAAGAAAGCAATCCATTATTATGTATTGTTTTATTGCTCTCAGCAAAGAACAATGTGTGAGTTGTCAGTTTGAGACGTAGCTAGCAATTTTTGTGAACGCGCAATGTGGCCGCATATAATGGGAGCAAAAATGATATGAAGATCAAGATGCTTCTAATAGGGACCGTGTTAGGCATGGTGAATATAAGACTAGTGGTCCTACAACTGACATCTAAAATAATATGTTAGATGTATTGGCAAAAATCCAATTATAGAAATGTATGTGCAGGAAGTATAAAATGAGGAGCCAGAAAAGCACACACTTTGGGCAAGATGTTGGCACCAAGTCATTTGATAGATAAACCCAAATCACTTGGCTCCTTTTCAAAGGTATGCTCAAATGTGGCACTAAGAGATGTAAATGCTGTACACTGGGTGAGAGGAATAACATTACATCGCGCATAACCAAAAAATTTCTACACAGTTCAGCATGTTATAAATTACAATATCAATAAGGGGATTTATGTTAAAACTTGAAAAGATATCTAGGACAAACAAATTGTAACTTAAAATGCATAATAGGAAAACACATTTCTGATGTAGAAACTAAAGATATGAAATCACTGATAGTAAGACACTTCTCTAAATACCTATCAAAATATATAATACCATTTTGTTTTAATTTTCAAGGTATATAGTGTTGCAAGGTTTCAAATAGGGTCATAATCCAATAATACCTTATTGTATTTAAGAATTGCAATACAAGAGACCCAAAGGGAATAAATAAAATCTGGGATTTAAGTTGGATCATATATCATTAGTAAATAGGTTCCTAATCATATATTTGTTATGTATTGCCAGAATATGCAATTTGGTGCATTACCTTAAATAACAATTTTTAAGTTGATACGTGTCTTATACACTTAAAGAACAGTTAATAGATTTAATTTAGTAATTTTTAAACTGCAAAGTCGAGTTTATAACCCCCATTTATGGTTTATATTAATGCAGTAAGGATTGAAGGCAATATTCTACCCCATATACAAAGATACATGCAACAGCTTGGAGGGGCATGTACTAAAAAAACGCAAATATATTTTATATGCAAAACTTTTGCACTTTGCTCCTATTGCAATGTTCTAAACATTTAAAACTCAAATAGTACATACGAGCAAATTGCGAATAAAAACGGGCATAACTGAGAATAAAAACAGGCAATTTTACGAATATTTTTTCTACCTTATTTTTTCTACCTTCTTATGAATGGGGACTCTAGTTCGGTTTTGTCAAGATTGAGGTTTTCGGAGCATAGAGCAGGGGATGCTATCTCTTGCTGGTAACCCTTACCAGGTGGTCCACAAGTATATATAGGCAGAGCACCCTTGTAAGGATAGGAGCACGAGAGTGCCACAAAAGGATAATCCAAAAAGCGAAGTCAGGAAACAGTCCAATAGATCAGGGCAGGCAGCGGTCAAAGAGTAGTAATCCAAGCAGGGGTCAGGGTTCAGGCAAACAGGGTAATCCAGAAGGCAAGCCAAAGGTCAGGTAACGGGAAATCCAATAGATATACTGTAGCACAGCAACAAAGGGGAAACTGGAGACTGAAGTCCAAGGACAAACAGGAACCAAAGCTCTGGAACACTGGAGCATTGAAGAAACAGTTTGAGGGGTTTTTATAGTGCTGTGGGTCTCCACTCCTCCCCTCAGTGGGACAAGCTCCTTACTTGATTGGATGTTAGAGGGGTGTGCTTTTCTAGCACATACCCCTCTATCTCTGTGCTTGGAGTTAATAGGAGATTTGGCAGAGTTTACCTCCCTCCTACAGCTGGAAATAGGTTCCCCTTGATTGGGGTGAAGTCTGGAGGATGCATCCTGGGCTTGTAGAAACGCTAGGCCCTGGTTTCGGCCTACCGCGCTACCGCGATCGCGATCGTGGATAGAAGATTGTACTACAGGCCCCGGCTTCGGCCTACTCCGCGATCGCGGATTACTTAAGGGACTTGCTGGATGCCTGGAACTACTGGAACTGCAGGTAAGGGCCAGAGGGGCATGACAGGTTTATAGAAAGCCAATAGTATTACATGTATTCCATAAGCCGAAAGTCTATAAACCGAAAGACATTCTGTTTATAGACTTTCTTTTTATAGAATAGCAATAGCATTACATGTATTCTATAAAACGAAAGTCTATAAACCAAATGTCTTTTGGTTTATAGACTTTCGGTTTATGGAATACATGTAATGCTATTGCTATTCTTTTAAACCGAAATAGAGTCCCCATTCATAAAAATAGGTCAATTGACCTATTCTTATGAATGGGGACTCTATTTCGGTTTATAGAAAGCCAATAGCATTACATGGCTATTGGCTTTCTATAAAGCGAAATAGAGTCCCCATTCATACGAATAGGTAAATTTACCCATTCGTATTAATGGGGACACTCACCCACATTTTACTTAATTTTGCAGCCCTCTAGCCCTTTCCAGGACTTTTTTTAGAGGCATTTTAGTGGCCAAAAGTTTGGGTCCCCATTGACTTCAAACCCGGACTTTTTTCCGAAGTTCGGCCGAACCCGAACATCATGGTGTCCGCTCAACTCTACTCCTTACTTATGTTTTACCTACTTTTTTCCCGACTGCACTTGTTTAGTACATGACCCCCTATATCTCCAAAGTAAGAAACTGCCATTACTGATCCATGGGGACATCCCCCTTTGGGGCTATACAATAGCAGGGAAAATCCAAAGAGCAACCTCCTCCTCTCAGTAGCAAGTGGTAATCCCCAGTATCAGTCAGCCTTCAAAAAGCAAGAGCTTTGATTAAGGGTGTGGTGTAAAACAACAATTCATTTTATCTCATTAAAAATGTATGAGCAGAGCTGTTCAAAAGCAGCTGCAGTACACCATAGTAATCAATATGCGGGAGTAACCTGACGCGTTTCATAATAGTGACTTAAATGTAGATATCTGCCCTATTCATGTTGTACGGCTTCTGTTTCTGCTTTAAATCTTTGTATTGATGTCATGTATGGACTTTGCACATACGTTTGTTTCAGTAACCTACTTAATCCGTGAAACGATGTATCAGCCTATACAAGCAATCCTTGCCAACCATCATTTATGTTGCAATCAGTGCATGTGCATCAAAAATAAACCTTATTTGGTAGTACTTCTTTATTAGCTAGCAGCAAAAAAAAAATTCACACATTAGCACAAGAGCATGACACGTTTTTAATTTTCACAAATTATTGTTGCCTTTGCCTAAGAGCTGGTTGACAGTTTGAAACGCGTGAGGTGTTTTATGTGATGCTCATTCCCCCACAACTTGAACCAATGAAAATATTTTGACTGCTACCTGCATCATCTTTGGAGTGCTTTTCATCCAGATCATTTCTGACTTTCACCTTCTTCTTACAACAAGACATACCTTTTCTTGAGGTTATTTTCATTACTTTAGTCAACAAGAAAGTCAGTTGATTATCCACTGAAAGAAGTAATTGGTTTACCTGGGTATGTTAGGATTTAGGGTTAGTGTTTTAGGTCGATTACCCATCAGAACCAATTGTTTCATTGGGCTGGGTAAAGTTTCATTGAATGGTGACCATTTACCAAAATGTTGACATAGCTGCTCCTTGTCAAGAGAGACCTTAACCCAATCCATTTAATAGGAATAGAATTAGGTCTTCTAAACAAAAAGTTTGATATGCAGATTTTCTTATTTGACATCATCTTTACAGACTCCATGATCTTAAAAAAAAAAAAAAAAAATGAAATAAATAACAATAGCACAGGACAAATAACAAGACCCCTGACATTAACCTAAGTAGCAGACTTATCTAACAGAGTTTCATATGACACCACATTTTATATAAAAATATTCTTTGTTAAATAATGTGTTAATATAATACCAAACAATAAATAGGCATTTTTTCCTGGACACGTATATAACTTTTACATGCTGCCAGGCAGTATATGTTGGCAGAATGCATATGTCTCTAAACAGCAATCAATTAATTAATCAGGAAAGATGGCCAACTTGGCAACCCTACGTATTATTAGCCTGCTCGAAGAATCTGAAAAAGTTGATTGCTCACTCACCAACTATCAATGAACTAATACAAACCCTTTTTTTATGCAGGGAATGAAGTGGAATGCTGTGGGATATGTAATCTGTATTTCTTTTTTTTTTTAAATTTAAGTGAAATTATTTGATTTAAAATTGCTATGAAAACATCAACCAGCACAATGTTTTATGGTTTTCAATCGCCTCACATTTCATTGCATATTTTTCATTATGAATTGCAATGCTCCAGGCAGGACTATTAACATCACTCTCTATTCTAGACTTCCTTGTATGTTTTTACTGATGTATTGGATTGAAATTTGTTCCTCAGCTGTAAAGTGTTTTGGGATGCAGTGATTTCAAGGATCTTAAATAATAAAAGGCCATTGCACTTTATAGTATTATAGCCGAAAAAAATCCCATGTCGTCGACCATATTTTACTGTCATTTTAATGGCTTATAACAAAAAAGTCTGCTGGTTGGGCTAATTGACTTGGTTCTATTTTATATTTGTGTGAAGACAACAGATGTTGAGATTTAGGATAAAAAACCCAAGGCAGTCATAAAGCCAGATTTGAGAATAAACACATGAAAATATTATAGTGTAATATAAAATAATACAGAATACAATATATAATACAATATAGTGTAATATGTTTAAAAATGTATTAGTAGTGATTTACTTATAAAAGGCTATAACTGGGCCCCAAAATATTCCATGCTTATTGCTTCATATTCATAATGTCAAAATATTGATGTTTATCTTGAAGACATGTATTAATTTGACAACATTATAGTTAGGTTAGGGGTACCCACTCACCCTTTAAGTGTTCCCCCAATCCTACCCCAATTCCTACCCAATACATTTCCCTAATGCCCCTAACATAAACACCCAGCACTAATTTTAGCATTAGCACTTAACCCTAGCTCTAAAACTAATTACTAAGTACTCCCCTGTAAGAATGTATGATTGGTCCTATATTACTTTATTTTGTGGTGCTGATTGTGTATTATAATTTGTTATATCTTCGGCATTATGAATGAATGACCAGTACCCTATATCCTTTCAGTAGAATGCTAATAGTGATAATAAAATGTGATATTCACTCACTTACTCAACAATGCATTAATCAGTTATATCGCTAACAGTATTGCAAGGTTTAACAGTTAGTAATTCTTACATTACATTCTTACAGTGACTATTGTCACTGGCCTGTCACTTTAAGACCACACATGGGCAGTCCCGGCGGCCTTTTTTTTGTTGCTTTTCCTGGATGTCTTCACTTGTGAAGCATCCAGTAAAGCCAAAAATAGTGCGAATTAGCCACAAAGCTATATGATACACCAATTAAAACATATTTTCATTGGTAAAGCAAGTTATAAATTTATCTGTATATATACATATATATCCATACCTACTGTTGCTTTTTTAATGTTTCTGCAATTACTAATCACTTGGCTAGTAAGTAAAAGCAAATTGAAAATACATTTTATGTGCAAAATTATTTTATCTCTTTGTAATCTACTTATCCTTTTAAGATTTGGCTAATAAATATGAGCAATTTGTGTGTGAAAACAACCATATTTTGAATATTTTTTTTGCTTGATTTTATTAGCAGATATTTGAAACTGGTCATTTTTATGTGCAGAAGAAGAATTATTTTACAAAACCAGTCACAAATATAATCACAATATATTTGCACAACTTTAAAATTAACATGCATAAAGTGGAACAAATAATTACAACATTTTTTTTTTTTTTAATTAAAGTTTTATTGAGCATACTCAAAATATACAGTATAGATCATAAGTAATAACTCGTTTTAAATTTTAAAAACTAAAAACAGGACACATTCCTTCTGTTATATTACAATTATAGAGAAAGAAACAACTTCCAAAATTATTGAATTGAAACACCCCATCTTCCTTTGCAAACCAACTCATTACCTGTCTATGATGTCAAAGAAACAAGCGGACTCTAATCATTACAGACAACTGTGGATAGAGTATCAGGGTTGTTCATGGGCAGAGCATAATACAAAACGTGAGGGGTGGAGTCCCCCGGATAGGAACCTGTGACTTAGGTTCTGTGGTGTTCTTTTTATAAAGGAAAAACACTTTCTTATCTAACACATTAAAAATATAATACACAAGATTCCTCCAGTCAGTTCCTCTGCATAATACAGAGATTATTTAACACAAGCAGGGTCTCTCCAACCCAGTACCTATAAGGATAGGAATCGACTATAATAGCCCTATCCTTCATTTCAACCATCAGATGGGTAAGAAAATATGGAGAGAAAGAACAAAAAAGAGAAAAGAAAAGGGAAAAATGAGAAGTTTACAGTGTAGTAGAAAAGGGAATACAAGGAAGAGAAGATATTTAGAGAAGGGAGTTGGAAAAGGGAGAGTTTGAAAAGGGAAACATAGGGAACTGCAAGAAGCTGCCCAAAAGAGGGAGCAGCTGGCCACCGCCAGAAGGCGTGACCAAGAGATTGGGCCTCGGGACACATCTGGTGACCCGAAAAAAATGCCGCCTCGACCTGTCTGGTGGCGACGATGCCCTGGGGGGGAGAAAGTACCATCAATAGCGTAAAACAGGGAACTCGAAAAACGCCTTCAGCTCAGCATAGCCAGTCAAAACACAGTCTTGCGGTGAGTCAATGCCACTTAGCGGCAACTCCTAATTATCTGTTGGCATAGTGGGATTTGTAGCGCCAGGCTCCAGAGGCAGAAGTGGAGGAAATCCCAGATCTTTTAGAAAACTATACACCTCAGCAGGGTCCTCGATGGTCAGTTGTTTGTTCTCCGTGGTAACCGTGAGAGAGGTGGGAGAGCTCCAGCGGTATTTGATGTCGTGATTTCGCAAGTGTGTAGTTAAACCTGCCATAGATCTTCTCCAATTTATTACCTCAGGGGGTAAATCATCATACAGTTGCAGTGAACTTCCAGCGTATTGAATATTTTGTATATTCCTTGAGGCGTGCAGGATCGCTAGCTTGTCAGCAGTGCTCTGGAATTGAATAATTATGTCCCGGGGAGCTGCTTGTGGAGCTCGTTTTGCTTTACGGACTCTGTAACTGTCCGAAATCCGGCTAGTCCCGGGTTTAAAGTCCGGTTTTAACTGTTGGAGCAGGCCATCTAGATAGGCACGGAGCGCGGTGGGCCCAATCGTCTCCGAAACCCCTCGTAGACGGATATTAGCACGCCTTGATTTCATTTCAAGTGCTAGTACTTGGCGCTGCAGCCTTTGCGAGTAAGTCGCCACTTGGCATATTTGTTGTTTCGATTCTTCCCGCTCTCGAGCGGCCGCAGCCGAATCAGTTTCAAGAGTGGCTACTTTGGATGTAAGTGAGGTAAGTTCCAATCGCATGGCCGCCATTTCAGCTTTCAGAACGCCTTGTAAATCCAGAAACAATTTGTTAATATCCCCTTTGGTTGAAGGTGTTCTATCTGCCAGGGGTTCGGGTGGGTGTGCAGGAGGCCTTCTATTGCGTGGTGAAGGCGAATCATCGGAAGACCCGTCTGAGCCCCGGTTGTCCTGTGAATCGGCAGGTGCGATAGGGGGAGGCTTATAAGGCCTAAACAGTAGATAGCCAATATCTTTGGTAATATGGTCCGATATTTGTTCAGACTTTTTCTTCCTGCGCCCCATATCTACCAGAAGGTGGGAAGAGGATTTTTTCGACGTTTTGGCTGGAGATGCCATATAAATTGAGCTTAATTAAGTAGCCGTTGTAGGAGCTCAGCCGAAGCACCTCTTTCCCCTGTGGCTGCAAGCTCCGCCCCCCTAATTACAACATTTTATGAATGATTGCAAATTGCTCCACACACATATTTACTGATTTTCCCCACTGTGCTGCTTTGGTACATGACCCCCTATATAAATTATACAAAAACTGGCACAACTAAACCTCTGTGCCTTCTTTGAAGCAATGTGGTTGCTTTTTGAAGGTGATATTATTTTATCTATGCTCTTCATATGCTGTATTTGGAATGTATGTCTTACTAAATAAGATGTATATTTTTGCAATATACAAGTTTTTTGTATTTGCTTGTTCAGAGTGTGAAACTTCACCCTCATATAACAATTTATTCAGTCCCTCATTATATCTTATCTTGCCCATGCCATGCCTGTTCGGATTCTATCATCCTTTGATATAGCTCTCTCAACTGCAAACGCTACTGCAAAACGTGTCTTCCTCATTTGTCTCTCCTCATCTGCTCTTATAATGTTATATACAAAGCTTTTCAAGCTTCTACGTATAACCTAATAAACTTAAGACCTCTCCTTGCTGCCTTTGTTCTTATCCCATAGTCCTTTGACCTCTTACCTTCTGATTGGCTCATTCTGAATCTTGTAACATTTTTCTTGAGATATCTTTGGAACTCATTTCACATAATGTCCAAATGTCGCCATTCCTCTCAATCTTTTAAATAGCATCTTGTGTTTCATGTCCCTGACTAACTTTATTCAAACAGGATCATCTCTGACTTATGTAGAATTATAGAATTTTGGAATACCCTCTAAATGTTGTATGAAGTGCTACACAAATGTAAATGAGAACAGTAGTAATAAAAGCGCAATCAACTTAAGGACGCCATGTATGAACTGTATAGTGATGTTCAAGTGTTTGAAGCAGTTTAAACTCTGTTTGGTAAGATCTAGGTCACAAACAATTGAATCTCAGCACAAAGCCTTGTTATCAGCAAACAGAAATCCTCCACAACTAGAGCTGCTTGTATGAGCCTTGTTTGTTTCGTTGAACAGGAACTGCACACCAGTATGTGGCGTAGAAAGCTTCCTGTCTACTTAATTGTTTCTTGTTAACTAAACAAACCAGTATCTGTTCAGGAGTATTTTAGATCACAACTTGTAGGCTGCATGTAATACTTTGGATAATGGCAACTACTCTTCAGAAATTCATCGAGTCCCTGGACCCCAGAACCCTTCCAAGAGTTCTAGAAATTCAGTCTGGATATTATGGAGGTAATAGGACAGTTTTAAGGACAAGTGTTTTGCCTCTATTTCATTTTTCCTAAACTTATTTTATTTTAATTTATTGTGTTTTATCGTTCTCTAACCCCAAACATATTTACACAGATGTGCTAGCATACTTCCATGATTTTTAAGCTGGATCTCAAGTATTTTTTTAATTTATTTAAAGTTTCATATACTACCGTAATTCATCTGAAATTAAAATATCAAATGTTTATCTTATCACTGTGTATTAATACTATTAATTGATCAACCTATGATGTAGCATTGTCACATCATTGGTGATTTAGTTTTAACATTTAAAAAACATTTTTTTAAAAAAATGCAAGTTATTTGATATATATATACATATCCAAAAAGAGAAAGAAGTACACGCACTTACGGTATTTAGCAAAAGTAGAAAAACACTGTTTTATTAGTTGTTCATCAAAGCGTGTACTTTCTCTTTTGGATGTGTATGTTATAAAAACGACACTGCACCTGGGACTACATTGTTATTGATTGCCACACATAGCTGAGTGCATGACAGGTTGGATTTATATATATATATAATATATATATATATAATTCTGTATATTCAAGAAATGGACAGAGAAATGGCCCAATGGCTTGATACAATGACTTATACAGTGCAATATTTTAATATTTTACTAATAGATTTTTGTCAATATTTATACATTTATGTTTCTATATGACACCAGTATTTTTGTTTTGGCGTTTTAATGTCTTAATGCTGTTGGAAAATAATCATAAAATAACTCTATACTATTGAATAACATATTGTAATAATCTCACATTAGAATTAAAAAGTGGTACAGATTTACAAATATGAAGAAATGCTTTAAAGAATACAATTAAAGTACCTTATTGAGCACTGTTTGTCTTGCACAGGACTATTAGGATGCGGACATTTTTGGTCAGCTGAAGGAAGATCTGACCCATCTGACTCAATATTCTAAACAACATGTCTGCCCCCTGATAGTGCTATATAAGCACTCAATATGGGTTCGAAAAGGAACTTGTTTTGTATTCTTTCATTGAAGCATTTCTATTTAAAATGGCTACACTTGATGCTGTCTTTTAATTAAGCATGTTCTTTTGATGACAGTTGTCCTTTAATTAAAGTAGTAATATTGTAACAAGGCTAGGCCACTGGATAAACATTTTACTTAGAATAAAAAAAACATTTGAGAAATGATGTTAACTGGAAAATGTAATGCCTTTCTAGAGCATCCATCTTTTATTAATGAGAAAACGTTATCAAGATTTGTGTTGATAATACTGCTATGCGGCCAACCCCTAGCAAATGATATTATAGAGATAATTAGATATTAGCCATTCCTAGCTAAATTAGGATTCTAAATGTAGAAAACATAAATCATTTATTTATTTTTATATTTAGAAAGAGTTTTACCAGGAAGACTATATTGAGATTTCTGGCATTTTTAAGTATGACCAGTGGAGCCAGTCCAGAATGGAATTTACACAGAGTTACACATTTAATAGTAGATTAAAAAAGAATGCATACATACATGTATTTATACAAGTTGGAAAGTGAACATACAGGGTAAATCATTATTAATAAAAAAAATTAACTAAAAAGAGAGAACATGTACAGTATGTATAGTAGTTTGTAAACTCATTTACTATTGGGAAGTTCTGTGAAAATAATTACGGTAATATTGTATTTGCTTGTTAGGTCCTCTATCATAGTTGGTAATGTTACCATGTATATTATTTTTTAAACATGTTATTCATTTGATTCATATCTAGCTAGTAGTAGGACTGTCTCTTTATTATGTCAGAAATTTTGTGCGTTTCAAAATTTGTGGCACCTTATTAATTTGCAATAATAATAACTTATAAAAGATGATATAAACAAAGAATAAACACTATCTATCTGTCTATCTGCCTGTCTGTCTATCTATCCATGTCGAAAGAAAATTGGATCGATAGATATACAGATAGATAGATCTGTTACAAATGATACATTCTTGTAATTTGTAACGGATAATGAATTATAGTTCACAGTTTTAGTAAAATATGGCCTACTATATTGCTGATCCTAGAAGCTATTTGAAGGCTAAATATGAGACTTGACAAATATTTTGACAGATTTTTGTGTGTACCATTGAATGTATTTTTCTTGTATGATAACATTGTATTAATACTAGAATACACATATTTTGTCATTTATGGTAAACACAGGGAACACAAAAATGTAAAATACATTTTATTTTGTCATATTTATAGTGTATATAATTTCAATTACAATTATCTATATAAATATATAATATTCCACAAAAATATATCCATTCTGTACAGACTTTCATTGGATAAAGATATCAGTGGATGAAAACGAATCCACATTACAAAAGGAATTAATTTGTGTTCCTTCTCTTATATAAGGAATTCATTCTAGATATCATCAAATCCTCAACTAGTCTAAAATCTCCGAACAATCTATTTTTTTTACCTGTTAATATTTTACAACCTTTTATATATCTAAATATATGTGTTTTTATTATATATAAAATTACATTTATGGCTCTATTCACTAAAATTCAACTTTGAAGTTCAAGAAAAACCTAGGCTCAAATCTTCCCCTAGATAATAAGAAAGTCTTCCAAAGAAGAAATACTGGGCTCCACAAAAGCAGGGATAATTATCCAACACTGGAAGGGTGTAGGCTGTGTGTGTGCCTGGAACCAGGTGCCTCCTATAAACGCTGACCATGCGTTGTAGAAATTCAAGGAGAAAAGAAAGGATCTTGCACTCTGGATAATCCATGATAAAAAGTGAATCTTTAAGGGCAAGAAAAAATCAATCCGTGTACAGCAGCAAAAAAATGTGGGGAACCGCACTTAATGCGTTTCGTCTGACTTGCACGCTTAATCATAAGTGTGCAAGTCACGTGAAACGCGCTAAGTGCGGCTCCCCACATGTTTTTGGGCAAAGCAAGCTATAGGAGCTTCCAAAGCACATGCAGAAGAGTAAATAGCCCAGTCAGTAAAAAGGAGAGATAAAACATTTTTTAGATACATAAATGGGAAAAGGAAAGTAAAACAAGGATTAATCGGATTAAAAACAAAAGAAGGATGCTATGTAGAAGAGGATAAAGGCATAGCAGACAGCCCTAATGAATATGTTTGCTTAGTTTATACAAATAAAAATGAGGGAAAGGGACCTCATTTAAGAACAAAAACTAATGAGTGAATTGATACATGTGAGTTTACAGAGGAAGAGATTTTACTTCAGCTGTCTAAGGTGAAGACAAATAAGTTGATAGGCCCTGATGGGATACATCAAGAATTATTAAAAAAAAATTAGTGGTGTACTAGCAAAACCATTAACGGATTTATTTAACCAATCATTGTTAACAGGAGTAGCCCCAGAAGATTTGAAATGAGCAAATGTTGTGCCCATTCAAAAAAAAGGTAATCGGGATGAGTTGGGCAACTATAGATCAGTAAGTCTTACTTCAGTAGTGGGGAAAATAATGGAAACCATGTTAAAAAATAAGATTGTTGAACATCTAAAATCGCATGGATTTCAAGATGAGAGACAACATGGGTTTACTTCAGGGAGATCATACCAAACTAATCTTATTGATCTTTTTGATTGGGTGACTAAAATAATAGATCAGGGTGGTGCAGTAGACATTGCTTACCTAGATTTCAGTAAGGCTTTTGGCATTGTCGCACATAGAAGGCTTATCAATAAACTGCAATCTTTAACCCCTTAAGGACAGAGCCTTTGAAACATTTTTGTCCTTTCTGGACAATGGCTATTTTAACATTTCTGTGCTGTTTGTGTTTAGCAGTAATTTTCTTCTTCGTCATTTGCTCTACCCACACATATTATATATTGTTTTTATCGGGACAAAAAGGGCTTTCTATGGATGCCATATTTTTGATCATATCTTATCATATTATTAAAAAAAAATAATAAAATATGGTAAAAAAAAAAAAAATACACAAATTTCTTTGTTTTTATTTGAAACAACTTCTCCTCATCGACAATAGCGAACGAAAAAACATGCTAAATAGATTCTACTATTTCTCCTGAGTACAGGGATACCACCCATGCATAGGTTTGTTGGGTTGTTTGTGGGCTAAAATGCCAAATTTGTGAGGTGCAGTTTTTTGTTTTCCAACTTGAAATTTTTACATGCAGACAGCCTGCACCCATGTCCCATTTGGGACATATTTGAAACCAGCCAGTGTATTTTACCCCATCAACCCATATATTTTTTAAAAGTAGACACCCTAGGCTATCTCAAATGGTGGTATTTTAACACTTTCCATGCACTATTTCTACCACCAGCCTTTGTCAAAGTTTGTGGTAGTAATTTTTTTGTGTTTTTTTTTCACAAACCTTGTACTTCAGACATAAATTTACAGATTTTGGTATGTGTCACTGCCAAATAACACCCCAATAAGTGTTCAGAAACATCTCTTGAGTACAGGGATACCCCCCATGCATAGGTTTGTTGGATTGTTTGGGGGGTAAAAGGCCAAATTTGGGAGGTGAAGTTTTTGGTTTTCCAATTTGAAATTTTGACATGCAGACAGCCTGCACCCATGTCCCATTTGGGACATATTTGAAACCAGCCAGTGTATTTTACCCCATCAACCCATATATTTTTTAAAAGTAGACACCCTAGGCTATCTCAAATGGTGGTATTTTTACACTTTCCATGCACTAATTCTACCACCAGCCTTTGTCAAAGTTTGTGGTAGTCATTTTTTTGTGTTTTTTTTTCACAAACCTTGTACTTCAGACATGAATTTACAGATTTTGGTATGTGTCACTGCCAAATAACACCCCAATAAGTGTTCAGCAACATCTCTTGAGTACAGGGATACCACCCATGCATAGGTTTGTTGGGTTGTTTGGGGGCTAAAAGGGCCACATTGTGAAGGTGCGCATTTTCAACTTGGAATATTGACGTGTAGCCAGCCTGAGCCCATCTTTCATTTGGGACTTTTTTTTAAAGTAGGACAGTGTATTTTACCCCAAAAAGTATATATTTTGTAAAAGTAGACACCCTAGGCTATTTTAAATGGTGTTATTTTAACACTTTCCATGCACCAATTCTACCACCAGCCTTTGTCAAAGTTTGTGGTAGTCATTTTATTGTGTATTTTTTCCCACATACATTGTACTTTAGACACAAATTCACATATTTCGGTATGTGTCACTGACAAACAATACCACAATATATGTTCAGCAACATCTCCCGAGCACAGGGATACCACCCATGCATAGCTTTGTCAGCTTTGTTGGGTGTTGAAAGGCTACATTTGAGAGGTGCGCTTTTTGATTTTCAAACTTGGAATTTGAACATGTAGAGCAAGGAAGGGGTTAATAGCTCTTATAAGAGCCTTTGTAGTACTGTACAAAAAAATTAACCCCTAAAAATGCACAGACAAGAAAAAAATTTCTGCTGTGCAGTGATCAGTGGCAGGGAAGGGGTTAATACACTACACTATACAAAGGGTATGGCTTTTATAAAAGCCCTTGGGACTCACAATTTTTTTTAACATTTTATTTAATTTATTACAATTAAAAAATTATGTTATACAGATCTGTCTCTTTCCCTCACTAAAACTCAAGTGAGGAGAGGGAGGCAGATCCATATGGGTCAGAACAATATTTACCAATATTGATCGAACCAGACGAATGGTGATGCTCATCTGAGAAATCACCAAACCACCTTTGCCACTGATCGGCTGTTACTGATCGCTATACACGTGTTCAGACAGCTTCAAAAGGAATACACGTAATCCCCTAGTGGGTATAATTAACCCCTAGCGAGTCTGACAAAAAAAATGCTGATAGCAAAAAAAAAATCCTTCTGCGACTAGATTGCTCCATATGCGCTGCTTAGGCAGTGACCATATGCACTGCTTAGGCAGTGACCATATGTGCTGCTTAGGAAGTGATATACGGCAAGGAAGGGGTTAATAGCTCTTATTTAAAAAAAAAAATTACGTTAAACGTAGTCCCCTAGCGGGTATAATTAACACGTGACGGGTGTAATAAAAAAGTTTTAAAAAAATTAAAAATGCTTCTGCAGCAAGATTGCTGCATTTGCGTCAGATCTCTGCTTAGGCAGTGATCTACAGCAAGAAAGGGGTTAATCTCTCTTAAAAGAGCTTTTTTTTATACTGTAATGAATTACAGTAAAAAAAATTAACCCCTAAAAAATGCACAGACAGCAAAAAATGTGCTGCTGTGTATGATCACTGCGTACACAGCGATCAATGGCAGGGAAGGGGTTAAATGGCTTTTATAAAAGCCCTTGGTGTTTAAAATTTTATTAAATATTTGTTTTATTATTTTATTTTATTTTTTTACTTTATCTGATCTGTCTCTCTCCCTTACTATAACTAGTAAGGTGAGGGAGGCAGATCAATACTTGTCAAAGGCAATATTTGCTAATATTGCCTTTGACAGTATGATAAGTGCTCATCAGAGCACTTATCATACATGCCTGCACACAGATCACATAGATCTGTTGTGCCGGCATCGATTGGCTCCCCCTAGAGCATCGGAAGTGAAATACTTTCACTTCCGATGCTCTTGCCATTAGAAGGGAAGCGCTGCCTGTATAGGCAGCGTTCCCTTCTACTGAGCCGATGGGGTCGCTCAGGAGAGCGACCACCATCGGCTCTGGGGAGCAGAACGGTGTTGTTAAGTGCCTCGCTGGCGAGGCACTTTAACAACACCGGAGATGCTTAGAAAGCGAACGATCGTTCGCTTTCTAAGCACATGTGTGCAGCCGGCGCAGCCATTTTTAAATGGCTGCTACGATCACTCCGTGGAGTGATCGTAGCGCGCCCCTGCACTTTTGGGGGGTGTTGCACAATGCCTCTATCTAGAGGCATTGTAGCAACACCGTTAGAGTAAAGAAAGCGACCGCTGGTCGCTTTCTTTACTCAGTTTAGTGCATGACGTGCCAGGCACGTCAGCTGTCGGCAAGTCCTCGATTTGCCGTGACGTGCCTGGCACGTCATCTGTCGTTAAGGGGTTAAGTTTGGATTTCAATATTGTTGAATGGATTAGACAATGACTAAGTGACAGGGAACAGAGGGTTGTAGTCAATGGAGTATATTGGATGCAAGGTCTTGTTACTAGTGGGGTACCTCAGGGATCTGTACTTGGACCCATTCTCCTTACCAGGGTAAGTCCTGGAGTGCCGGGAGGATGTGATGGGGGTCATGTAACGTGGATGATGGGGCATGTAATGTGGGTGATGAGGGTCATGTAATGGGGTGATGGGGGCATGTAATGGAGATAAAGGGGCATGTAATTTGGGGTGATGGGAGGCATGTAATGGAGGTGATGGGGACAAGTATTGGGGGTTATGGAGGCATGTAATGGATGTGATGTGGGCATGTAATGTGTGCAATGGGGGATGGGGGCATGTGATGGTGGATTTAATGTGTGTGTAATATGGGTGATGGGGCATGTAATGGGGTGATGGAGAATTTAATGTGTGTGCAATGTGGGTAATGGGGTATGTTCTGGGTGTCCAACGTAGGTGATGGGGCATGTCTTGAATGTGCAATGTTAGTGGGGGCATGCCCAAATTTTGTCTGCCCAGGGCAACACAAAACAAAAATCCACCACTGGGTGAGGTAAGATGAACATTTCATCTCATCATTCTACACTATACAGAGACACATCCGGTGAGTTTGCTTGTCAGGGGAAACTCACCATGTTTGGATCTGCACAATGCATAGTTAAATTGGTTAAATAAAATGTTCATCTCACCTCACCTTTTAGTAAATATTCTTTATTCCACCTCACCTCTTAGCCCATATCACCTTTTTATTCCTAACCCTATAGCTATCCCCTTTCTTTGTAGACCTTTATTTTTTATTTTTTAGACCAAAATCCCTCCTTTACCTGTATTCCATCACAACCTCCCTTTTTATGCTAACAACAAGAAAACATAAAAAAAAAAACAGCATGGGCTTATTCTTCCCATCATACGTCTCTGTGTGGTGGGTTGTCATACCTATTGGGCAAGTGGAGCCGAGGCTGTGCTCTATTCTGTTGATGTCTTAAGTGTGAGCAAATTGTATCACTGAAGGTATAAAGAAACAATTATGGATTTAATAATTGTGCTGCAATATCTGTTTGTTTAATGGGGGGGAAAAATTAAAAACAATAACTTGTGTTAACATCCTAGGTCCTTTATATGATCTTTCTGATGGTGAATGTTCTCTTTCAACTGGAGAAGTTATGAAGATCATTGCATACAAAGTGAAGAAACTCTTAGTGCATATTCATACCAATAATGAGTATGATCAATTGCAACCTCCAGTGGAACTCCCACTTAATTTTCCAGGTACACTTTCTAAAAGGTTATTTTTCTTTCTAGACATTGTTACAAGAATCGTTATTCCACATTTATTATAGTATGTTTCAGTATACTTAAAGCTGTAAACGATGATTTCCTTTTTTGTTATCATTATTTTTAATAACTTAAACGTTACATATGTAAAAGTCTAGATAGGATGTCATATCTATAATCTCCATCCAACTATATTGTATTTATATTATTAAATTATGTTTTATCACTAGGTGTATACCATAACAACTATACACCAAGAGGTCATGGTAAAGTATGGCCAAGTAGTGTTGAGAGAAATTTGATGAGGTAAAGTAGGGTAGATACAGATATCTGTGGTGTGGGTAATTAATTAGTTAGTTGATGCGTGTTTAATGATATATGGAGAAAGACATCAAATATATTTACAAGAAATTCTGTTCACCTATAACAAAAATAAATAAATAAAAAAACGCTATAAAACGAGTGTGTAGTGACTTATTGAATGTGCACTAACATTTATCTCTCTATGTTTTATCTTGTAGGTTTGTTTAAAATTGTTCCTGATAAAAATCCATATTTTTCCATTGAGGAGATTGTGAAGGCGCTATATGTTGGCCAGACTCAATTCGGTGACCTTGCCTTTTATAGCAATACTGATCTACATATAGGAAAAATAACTATATGCAAAAATAAGGAAATTCTCATGAAATCTATAGAAGATGTAAACGGAGTCATGTCTGTGAACTGTGTAGCGGTTTTATGGGAAAAACCTAATTCGTTTGTATTACCATTGTCATACACAGGCGAGTTTTATGAATATGAGGATGAGAACATTTACACATTGAAAGAAATATTGGACTGCAAGATTCCAAAAAACAGGAACCGGTCTGTAATCCTTTCAGATCTTAGAGAAACCTGGGACATCACAAACCTTTATTCTAATGACTTTAACGGAATTATAATCCTGAAACCAGTTTATGAAGTGCAAGCAGTTATGGAGTGTGAGTAAAGCGAAACCACTTTATAGTGATTAAATTGTGTTTTAGAGATGACTTTTAGGCAATTCCAAGTGTAAAGCTGCACCATGAAGCAGCTGTGGGATAAGACAATAATATTGGAAGAGGCATAAGCAGCACAAAATATCTATTCCCCGTTATCAGTCACTGGTGAGAACAAATGTATATTGAATGCTATGTGGAATTCTGGAGACAACGGCTCAAACATGTAATTTAGAAAGAATTTAAAGAAATGCTACTAAAACATTACACATTCATGCAAGAAAATGCACTTAATTTATATATATTGGGGAAAGAAGCTAATGAACCAGCTTGACTGAAACGTTAAAATATATTTATTGATAATGTATTGCTTAGGAATTAAAAATATTTAACAGAAATATAAGTTCTAGAACGAGAGGTTACATAGTTACATAGTAGTTCAGGTTGAAAAGAGACTTTTGTCCATCAAGTTCAACCCTTTTCCTAATCCTTGTTTACCACTGTGAGGATTTGAAATTGAAACTGTGTAAGTCTAATGGGTGTATTCACTAATATTCGACTTTGGAGGTCGACTTTCATTTTGAGACTATGTCAAATTCGGCACCTGAGTGGGACTTTAAAAACAAACAAAAAAAAAACAGGTTTGAATCTTCCCCATTGAAAATAATGGAAGAAAAGCTGACTGAAGCAATTTTTTCATCACTCAGGTACCGAATTTGACTTAGTCTCAAAAATAGCTTTGATCATTTTACCTCCCATTACGTTCAAGGGGAAGTATGGTTTTTTTTCCCTTCTAAGTCAAACTTGGGTGCTGAATTTGAATTAGTTTCAGAATGAAAGCCTCAAAGTAAAAGGGGGAGTGTAAGTAAGTACTATTTTTTATTATGGAGTCAGTTGGTTCTGTTCTATGGAAACACTGTTTCTTCAGAAAAATTAAATTAGGGACATACCACAAACTCAGCCAGCTAGAGTGAAATTCTAATTCTAATAACTGACCAAAGTATATAACAAATTCTGTTAAAGGGACTGTATAACCGAACTGTGTATATAGAGAATAAAAAAGGGATAAAAGCAAAACGGCAAGCAAATGCATAAATTAGGATAAAAATGTGTTTAAATGTTTCTGTGTAGTCTCCTGTTTATGACATTTGCAGCTGTGGCTTGACATAAAGGTGAACTAAGCTGTGACTCATATTGGTGATTTCCTTGACTCATATTGATGATTTCCTTGACTCATATTGGTGATTTCCTTGACTCATACTGGTGATTTCTTTGACTCATATTGGTGATTTCCTTGACTCATACTGGTGATTTCCTTGACTCATATTGGTGATTTCCTTGACTCATACTGGTGATTTCCTTGACTCATATTGGTGATTTCCTTGACTCATACTGGTGATTTCCTTGACTCATATTGGTGATTTCCTTGACTCATACTGGTGATTTCCTTGACTCATATTGGTGATTTCCTTGACTCATATTGGTGATTTCCTTGATTCATATTGGTGATTTCCTTGATTCATATTGGTGATTTCCTTGACTCATATTGGTGATTTCCTTGACTCATACTGGTGAGGAATAATAGAATAATAAAAGCACTCCACTGACTGAAATTGTCAATTAAGTATGATGAAAAGAAAATGGAAGCCATCCATGTATTGAACTACCAATTATTCTAATTTCACAATTGTGAAACATGTTTCAAACTTAATTTTCCCATTTTTTTGGGATACTTTTTACAATTAAGGGCAGGTAATTTTAGGCAGACATCTTACTTACTAATACCTCCATTAAAAAAAAATATATATATATCAATTAGATTTTCTCTAAAAGGTAATTACCCATATGGTTGTTTTGTTGAGGTAGATTTGATGAATGTCCTATTACAGGTAAGTCTTCAGAATAACCTACACATTCAATTCCAGGAATGTCCTTGATGAAACATGAGAAAAATAACTTTGGATTTATTTACATGTAGGCCATTGGTTTAAAAAGTCAGCCTAATTTTCAAATACAATAAATCACCAAAATGCTTATTTTTTTTTGTAGGTTGAAAAACACTTTCCTGTCCATGGATTTTAAATACAGTTAGTGATTTCATGACAGGAGTACACCATAAGAATTTAAGAAAGCCTGCATCTTTTCTGAATTTGAGTGATTTGAGGTCTGATTCCTGCTGGATTATCTTATGGGCAGACTAGAGTGGCCCAATGGTTCTTATCTGCCGACACATTCTATGTTTGTATGTTAAGATAACAAATACGCAAATAACTACCAATAACATTTTTGTCTTGCTGGCTAGAGAGGATATGATTATCTAGGCATATTTTTACAGCGATTCCTTACTGTTCTGCTCTACAGACTTAAATCTAAATTTTAATTATAGCCCCAAAGTATAACGAGATCATATTCACTGATTGCTTATGTAATAGAGACAGCGGTTTGAGTATAGCTGTTATTACTAGCAAACTAGCAAATTCAACAGTGCTGCTGATCAAAAATGAATGATCACACACACAAATCGACGTATAATACAACATAACATACATATCTAACAACAAGAAATATCATATCGCCAAAGTTTTCCTATTTATAATAGAGAGTCCCTATTTTGTACCCATATCTCTCTTTGCTCCACTAATGCCCCTCTTTTCTGGGAGCTCAGAATGTTTGGTTTGTATAAGTGTATCACAGAGCTGCTGAGAAATACAACCCACCCTAAAGTATGTTAAAACTGAATTTAATGTGTTTTTATATTAATTTGTGTAAATAAAATACTTTATTCCTATTCTAAATGACTTCCTAAATTATATAAATATCATTGGGCCATAAAGTAACTGATAATTGTTCAGTAATTACCCATACCCACACCTTCAGACAATCCACCATATATAAACCTATCTCTTTTTCTACATTGCACATATTGGGAGGTATCCATGCATACGTATATATGACAGGAAAAAACAAATCTTGATACACTCACAACACTTTTTTTTGAGTAGGAGATGTTTAGATATATATACAAAACATCCGTCAGCTCCAGCTGATGTTCTTCTGTGATACAAGCTCAAAAGAACATAACCACAAAAATATCCAGTTAGTAGAATATAATGATTACATTTAATAGGAAAAACATATCTGCTTACATGTAAGTTCACTGAAGCAGGCGAAGTGGGCGCCACATGGCCGTCAACAGATTCCTTCCAGCATGTGCAATGTTTTCCAAAGTAAAACCTGCACCCTGCTATTTTAGTTCATATTTTCTGTACTTTGTATCCTGTTTTATACTTTGGAAAACATTGCACATGCTGGAAGGAATCTGTTGACGGCCGTGTGGCGCCCACTTCGCCTGCTTCAGTGAACTTACATGTAAGCAGATATGTTTTTCCTATTAAATGTAATCATTATATTCTACTAACTGGATATTTTTGTGGTTATGTTCTTTTGAGCTTGTATCACAGAAGAACATCAGCTGGAGCTGACGGATGTTTTGTATATATATCTAAACATCTCCTACTCAAAAAAAGTGTTGTGAGTGTATCAAGATTTGTTTTTTCCTGTCATATTTGGAAATATTTCCTCACCAATCATTCACTTAATTTTATATGTTCCACAGTTTGCTTTAAGCGCACTATTTGCCATTCTGTTTTATACTGTATTTTTTTGGTGTGATTTAGGGACACACTGCCAAAGTGCTGCCAAAAGCTAGGAATACAGCGCTGGGAACACTTTTTGTTGTCTATACGTATATATGTATATAAATATTGGAAAAGAAGGGCTTGCTAGCTTACAGTCTGGTGGAAGAGTGGGAAATAGTGCTGGAGACAGAAGGTAAAACAACAGAAAAAAGTTTGATTGGATCATGAGGTTAGATCATGTCTAGAAGAGAAAGCTGTAGTGGAAGCCACGAGGAGCAGCTAATAACCAGAAGAGGACATTTTAAAGGCAGTTAGTTCTGAGTTTTACTGAAAGAACAGGGACTAAGGAGAGATATATAAATGAGAAACGGAAAGTAAAACAAGGATTAGTTAGATTAAAAACAAAAGACTGCCTGCTAGCCTGAGTTTACAGAGGAAGATGTTCTACTTCAGTTGGCTAGAGAAAAGACAAATAAGTTGATGGAAAACAATAGTTTTTATAACATGATAACACTTGTTTTTTAATTGTTTTCAGTTGGAAAGGACATTATTAATCTTTTATCTGATCTTGATGTTGAAGTCCTGGATGTCACAGAGGGTTATAACATGAAATATTTTATCCAGACATTAACAACACATGACATCTTTGAAAGAACTACCAAAGAATTTCCCATGATGGCTGAAATTATGGATGGCGTATCAACAAATCACACTGTGTACAATTTATTAAAGCATGGAGAAAAGATTATCATTCATGCGAAGCATCAAGCAGATCGTGTCATAGCCTCGGAATTAAAGAGTGACTCTGCAAAAAAACATTTTCTTATACCATCTTCTTACAAAGGGAAGTTTAAAAGGAGACCACGTTTTTTTCCAACCGCTTATGATTTAAAAATTGCAAATCTAGAAATGGATGATCTTCATGTTGTAGCAACAAAGTCATTTCAATCACCTCATAAAGAATTTTCTTCTGTAAATGTCGGAGATCAGTTTCAGGTGATGCACCCCCAGTCCTGTGAAATTATACGCAATGGTAATATAACAATAGTCGATGCTCTAGTCTGCACAAAAATGGAAAACAACTGTTGTGTAAGGGCAACTCTACCTCTGTATATGGAAGGCGGCTTCATGGAAGTGGTGCATGATAAGAGGCAATACTACATATCCGAACTCTGTAAAAAATTTCGGCTACCTGTGAACGTAAAGGTCTCTGTCAGAGATCTGTTTACAATGGGAGAGGACATTTTAGCCAAAACATCATCATTGGAACTTGAAGAGCAAATTACAGACTCTTACTTACTTGTTAGCCTTATAGATAGTCCTAAAGAGGTTTGGGAACTCCCAGTAAATCGCATCAATATATCTTTTCATGTGACCAGCAGTTTTTATGGTGATACATACTTCTCACCAACTAGGACCAACACAGAGGAAATCACTGAAGAGGAGTATTACATGGTACGGAGATATGAAAACCATGTCCAATACCCACCACCAAGGCCGCCAAAAACTCCTCTTCATACATGTATTATTGATGATCCTGCAACTAGCTGCTCTGAAAAGACACAGACACCTGAGGTAATATTTTTTGTTTACTTACAAAATTTATTTTATTTTTAGTGAGAATGACAGTTTTTAACTTTGCATGTGGTAATGAAAATGGTTAGCTAGATATGGCGATGGGAATATACTCTAGTCAATGGTAGAGTATAGAATATTTGATACAGTTCTAACCTCAGCGTACGAAGAAAGGAAATGAGGAGGACTTAAAGCTAGACAGACAATGTAAAAGAGCAGCAGGAAATGCTAGCAGAATGCTTGGTTGTATTTCGAATAGAAAGAGGGAAGTACATAGCAATCATCTATGATTAGACACATAGCAGTCCTCTATGATGAACACATTGACTTGACATCTAATTTGCATGTGATCAACTGATGTGTCCCATTGATTGGCTGGCGGTGCACACAGAGTGCACTGCACGAGTTAATTCGTCATAAGGTCACGGATGCTACTTCTCTTATGACGAGATAACTTGTCATAAGGGCGCGAACGGGTTCATTTATGTGCAATATTTTTATTTTTGGTAATAGCATACACATTACTTGTTATATGTCCCATAAATGTCCCATTTCACCCTACTTTTTATGGTGTTCTTCAGACTGTTCCAGAATAACCCAAATATACACAGCTTCACATTTAGTTTCTTTTAATATGAGATAAATTATGATGATGCTCATTTGTCTCTTACTTATTCATTCAACTCACTATATTTGCTGTTAGGGTTGCCACCCTACAAGCCAGTAACAAATTTGTCTGAAGCCAAAAAGGTAGCCACCCTATTTCCTGTGCCATCTCCTTTAGGAAGAGATTTTGAATGCAATGTTAAATCTTTCAAGGTTTTTCTATATTTTATGCTTCAGCTCTTCTAGAATTAAAAAAACTCACTAGCCCTGAACAATTAGTTAGTGATTTGAAATGTTCATCCTGCTCAGTGAATGGTTACGAACTTGTTTCTAAAACTAATTCTTCTGTTGAAAAAGTGACGTAAAACATATGTATAGTAATTGAGCCTGACATGTTTAGGGAAACAAGACCTCAATCCTTGCTCCAACGCTCTCTACATACTATCATACCAAGCCTGCCTTTTAATATTCAACTATCCAATATTCAATCTCTAATTGAATTACAAAAAGAACTGTCGTAGTCAATTTATTTTATATATTCCTCTTTACTGCAATTTTTTTTTTGCTGATGTTATGGTATTATGCTGCTTTCAAGATAAAATAAATATATATATATATATATATACATATATACAAATATATATATATATATAAGTCTAAGAAATATATGTGCAAAATCAGTGTTAACTTTTACCCCAGCTGACAAAGTAAATGTGTTTTTATTTGTGTTCTAGGGGCAACTGTTAACAAACGTACTTCTAAATGACCTGTTTGTGATTTCTCTTTTTTATACTTTCTAGATATCATTTTTTTCTATTCCCCTTTCATTACTCTTACTTGACCAAAGACATCATCAGACAATAAGCTGAGTACATTTCTGTAGCTTGTATCTTTCATAGGCCCTCTGTAACTATAACTGCGTATGTGTTTTCTATATTCATAGTGGCAACGCTATGTTTTCATTTCATCAGCCGAATTCCTAGGCTTCACTGGCTACAACACTTATGAGGGCATATCTTTATTGCTTTACTGTGCATTCCTTTATTGCTTTACAATGGCAGTATATTTCAAGTAGTTTGCACATTTGCTGAATGATTCTGATTGATTGTTTTTCCTTTAGAAAAAGAAAAACAATACAAATATAAAAAGGAATAAATCTGTTCATTTTCTGTACAAACAGTTTTGCAACTGTGCAGAATTTTAACTCCAACTACGAGTAAGATGTTCTAGGAATGATTAGGGAAGCAATACTCAGTTCTTGATACAGACATCCGGTTCCTGGGTTAGGATTGTATTGGTGTGCCAGGGCTGCTATAACATTCTAATTCAATACTTAGTTCTTGACACCGATATCCGGTTCCTGGGTTAGGATTGTACTAGTGTGCCAGGGCTGCTATAACATTCGAATACAATACTCAGTTCTTGATACCAATATCCGGTTCCTGAGTTAGGATTGTATTGGTGTGCCAGGGCTGCTATAACATTCTAGTTCAATACTCAGTTCTTGATACAGATATCCGGTTCCTGGGTTAGGATTGTATTGGTGTGCCAGGGCTGCTATAAGATTCTAGTTCAATACTCAGTTCTTGATACAGATATCCGGTTCCTGGGTTAGGATTGTATTGGTGTGCCAGGGCTGCTATAACATTCTAGTTCAATACTCAGTTCTTGATACCAATATCCGGTTCCTGGGTTAGGATTGTATTGGTGTGCCAGGGCTGCTATAAGATTCTAGTTCAATACTCAGTTCTTGATGCAGATATCCGGTTACTGAGTTAGGATTGTATTGGTGTGCCAGGGCTGCTATAACATTCTAGTTCCGTACTCAATTCTTGATACAGACATCCGGTTCCTGGGTTAGGATTGTATTGGTGTGCCAGGGCTGCTATAACATTCTAGTTCAATACTCAGTTCTTGATACCGATATCTGGTTCCTGGGTTAGGATTGGTGTGCCAGGGCTGCTAAAACATTCTAATTTGTACCCCAGCAACCAGATTGCACTCACAGGACTTGCCCCAGCACCCAGGACTTAGCTCAGCACTCAGATTGCCCTCACTGGACTTGCCCCAGTGCCCATATTGCACTCACAAGCCTTGACCTAGCACCCAAGACTTACACCATCACTAAGATTGCACTCACAGGACTTGCCTCAGCACCCAGCCCCGCACTGATATTGCACCACAGGTAATGCCCTGCAGGGGCAGATACAGAGTCTGTTTCTGAGAGGGGCACTGCCCATGTATGTAGTGTCTCTCCCACCTCCTGTGTGTAGTGTTTCACCCACCTCGTGTGTGTAGTGTCTCTCCCACCACATGTAGCCTCTCCCTCTCTCTCATTTCTGTAACCTCTTCCACTCTCTTATTTCTGTAACCTGTCCATCTCTCATTTCTGTGGCCTCTCCTTCTCTCTCATTTCTGTGGCCTCTCCTTCTCTCTCATTTCTGTGGCCTCTCCTTCTCTCTCATTTCTGTGGCCTCTCCTTCTCTCTCATTTCTGTGGCCTCTCCTTCTCTCTCATTTCTGTGGCCTCTCCTTCTCTCTCATTTCTGTGGCCTCTCCTTCTCTCTCATTTCTGTGGCCTCTCCCTCTCTCTAATTTCTATAGCGTCTTCCTCTCTCTCATTTCTGTAGCATCTCCCTCTCTCTAATTTCTATAGCATCTACCTCTCTCTCATTTCTGAAATGTCTCTCCCTTTCTCTAGCGCCTCTCTTCTTTCTTATTTCTGTAGTGTCTCTCCCACCTCGTGTGTGTAGTGTCTCCCCCCCTCGTATATGTAGTCTCTCTCCCCCCTCATGTATATAGTCTCTCTCCCCCCTGGTGTGTGTGTGTCCTCTCTTCCCCCTCATGTGTATAGTCTCTATTTTTCTCATTTATGTAGCCTCTCCTTCTCTCTCATTTCGGTGGCCTCTCCCTCTCTCTCTTTTCTATAGCATCTCCCCCTCTCTCATTTCTGTAGCATCTCCTCCTCTCTAATTTCTGTAGCATCTACCTCTCTCTCATTTCTGAAGCGTCTCTCTCTCTCCTTTATGTAGCGTATCTCTCTCTCTCCTTCGCCTCTCTCTCATTTGTCTAGCATCTCTCACTCATTTCTATAGTGTCACTCTCTCTCATTTCTGTAGTGTCTCTCTCTCTCCCCTTTATGTCTCTCTCCCCTTTAGTCTCTCTCTCTTTCTCTCTCTCTCTCTCCCTATTAAGTGTCTTTCTCTTTCTCTGCTCCCCTTAGTGTCTCTCTTTCTCCCTACTTAAGTATCTCTCTCTTTCTCTGCCCTCTTTAGTGTCTGTCTCCCCCTTTAGTGTCTCTCTCTCCCTCCTTTAGTCTCTCTCTCTCCCTCTTTTAGTACCCCCCCCCTTTAGTCTCTCTCTCTTTCTCCCTACTAGTGTCTCCTCACCAATTATAGGTTTCCGTGACCCAGGAGGATATTTTCTTCACTAACTTTCTCCCTCCCGCAGACTTTTTGGTTTCAGGTTTATAACAAAAACCACCTTTAATAACATAATTGCTACTACTTTAAAATAATCAATTGCTGCCCAGAAGTAATTATTAAATGATGATAATTTCCGTAGCTTCTTTAGTGCATTTTAATTCTTTTTTTTTCTCAGCACCCTGTAACTTATCTATATGAAGCCAGTTCATTCAATTTCATTTTTGCTTCTGCCAAATTCCATTTAGGATGTGAAAAGCATCCCTCCCAACATTTGACCAACTAAAAACATAGGAGATACACATTTTATTTACCCATGTTTATGCTCCTTGACTTTGTATGCCTGGCTTGGTGGCATAGATTGTTGTAACATTCAGCATCATATGCTGAATAGATAGGGTTTTAATTCCAGATATGTGAAATCTCAACAAACCTGGACTACTGAGTGTTTCAAAGGACCAACAATGTTTCCCTCTCAATGTCTTTATCTTCATTAATAATAAGTAAGAACATTATCTTAATAAACTCTTGGTTAAAGGACAAATGATGGCAAAAAATTAAGTTATGTATAAATCTAAGATTGCATGGTGGCATTTTAAATAGAAAAACTTTAAAGGGACTGTCTAGTGCCCCAAATGAATCTTCCAAACATTAATGCATATTAAAGGGATTTCATAGTACTTTAAAATACATGTTTTATATTTTGCATTGCTTAAAATATAAAATACTTACAGCTCGATAAAATTGTGAAATTACAGCGGCATGTAAGAAGCCAGGAATGCTCACACTAGCTGAGTAAAAGTAATTTCCTTTTATTTTTGCTGCAGAAACCAATGAGCATAATGCCATTCAAATGATTGGAATTTCCCTCTAGTGATGTCATCAGACAATGTGTTGCACTGTTAAGAAATCCTACTGGGTACAAGAGCAAAGTCACTCAGAGACCACACAATGTATTGAATTGGAAGAGCACAGGAAGTGACTAAATGAAACAAAACTTTATATCCTCAGTGTCTATTTAATCAGTGCTGCAGCACCTGCAGTAAACATGCAGAGTAATCACTGGTGAGAGCTTGAGTCAAATATTAAAAATGGGATTTATGCAGAATGCCTGCATCAAATCACACAGAAAAAATATTTTGCACTATACAAGCCGTTATCTTGCATCAAAGTGAGTTTGGGGACTAGACTATCCCTTTAATGAAAGAATACAAATGGGATAACTTTATGAGTCTTGTAAGGCTGACATTTTGGGTCAGATGAAGGAAGATTCTAAACAAAATGTCCACACCCTGATAGTGATAAATTAAGTGATAAAGGCTCAATAAGGTACTTCATTGGTATTCTTTCATTGAAACAGTTCTGTTTAAAATGTATACACTGGATGCAATCTTTCAATTAATCATCACTTATTTTTGTCTTGGCCTTTAATGAACTTGTCTGTTTCAAAAATATATTACTATAGGGAGTTTAATATGGTACCAGAAAATAGGTGCATCAGGAAGTGGTAGACTAAGTAGTAGAATAAGTAGGGTTCAGATTGTCTGATGCTTTCATTGCGGAAATTAAGTGTTTTGCCTGTGGTTGAATTTTGCAAGCGATGCTAATGTGGTTTGTCATGAAATATGGTGAGTATTCTACTATTTTTTCTAGTTATAAGCTATCTGAGCATATTGATGCATACCCATGAAACCACTGACCTTCAAGGCAATATATTATTCTGCAAGGTAGATCCCAATGTAAAATATATTATTTTGGGGAGTTAATTATTTCTTACATATATATATATATATATATATATATATATATATATATATATATATACATTTTACATTTCAGACTCAAATATTACATGATGTATCTTTAAAACAAAAAAATAGTCAGGAAGGCACCTTGCAAATTGAGAAGAACACCTCAAACACAGCAAGAAGCATCCCTGATAATGGTAAGGTACGCTCTATAATCCCTGATAATGGTAAGGTAGGCACTGTAATCCCTGATAATGGTAAGGTATGGCACTGTAATCCCTGATAATGGTAAGGTAGGCACTGTAATCCCTGATAATGGTAAGGTATGCTCTATAATTAGTATTGAGTGAACCTGAACCGCAAAGTTCGGGTTCGTACCGAACATTACGATTTTTGGACCCCGGAACCGAACACGGACATTCCCCTGTATGTCCGGGTTGGAGTTCGGGGTTCGGCGATTAATATCTTAAAATATCCTTAAATTTAAAATTACTAGTGACTGGACAGCTATTGCTGCCCAGTCACTAGTAAAATACCCCCCCCCCTGGTCCCCACCCATTGCCCGTGGGTGGGGACCCTAATAATAATAATGAGGGGGGACCTAGGTTCCCCCACCTCTCCCAACCCATTACCAGCGGGTGGGGACCCTAATAATAATAATGAGGGGGGACCTAGTGTGTACCCCCCCGGTCCCCATCCATGAGCGGCGGGTGGGGACCCTAATAATAATAATGAGGGGGGGACCTAGTGTCCCCCCCCTGGTCCCCACCCATTGCCTGCGGGTGGGGACCCTAATAATAATAATGAGGGGGAGACCCGGGACCACAAATAAAGTGACTAGGGGTGACCAGCCCCTAGTAACTTACCCCCCCAATAAAAAAAAATCCTACCTACCCCCCCCCCCTCACCCTAATAATAGTGAGGGGGGTGGGCAATAAGCTAACCTGTAAAAAAAAAAACAATGTTATACTTACCATTTGATGTCTTCTTTTTTCTTTCTTCACGGGTGTAAATAATCGACTCATAATACGCGCCGCAACTGTTAAAAAAAAAAAAAAAAAAACCCGAGCACAAAAAAAAAATCCACTGGTGGAAAAAAAAATCCAACTTTGCCCATGGAGGGCCCTTGCAGACTGAGCTCAGCAGGGCGGGGGAAGGCTTATAAAGCATTTCTTCACCCTGCAATTAAGCTCAGAGCACTCTGTTTGGTTGCATTTCAATCCAACCAATCAGAGTGCTCTGTGTCATTTTACGCAGCGTGGGAAAGTTCTTTTGAACCAGAATGGCTAGCACTCTGTTTGGTTGGTTTGAAATCCAACCAATCAGAGTGCACTGTGTCATTTTAAACAGAGTGGGAAAATTCGAAAGAACTTTCCCACGCTGCGTAAAATGACACAGAGCACTCTGATTGGTTGGATTGAAATCCAACCAAACAGAGGGCTCTAAGCTTAATTGCAGGGCGGGGAATATATACAAGTTGAACTTTTTTCCTATAGGGTTGTCCTATTTTCAGGCTTTTAGTTTTTTTCCTAAAGGAATATCCAAAGTTTGGGGGGTCGTCATAATCATGGTCGTCTTATATTCGAGCAAATACGGTAGGGTATTTATCTGGATTTCCGAGTTGGTGAGACAGGATAATTGCTCTATCTGATTTTCCTTAGAGAGAACTTGTTTAATGAGAGGTGTTATATGTTATATGTCTTAGTAACATTCGATGAGAGGATAACTAGAGAATACATGTTCAAACTGGCATGACAAAAAATACAGGATGTTAGTCCATGTTATAAAAGCGAACTGACGAGGTACTGTGTGTTGGAGTTGTGAGCCCATCAAATAAGTTGCATAAAACAAATGGTGAATAACATGTATTTTTTTTCTAAATATATATTTATATTGACTTGAGTTTTGACATCATTTCTAAAAAAAGTTAACTTTTTTGTAGTAAGAAGTAGCTCTCCACTGAATCTTTTCTCTGTGAATTCAGGCTGTTATTTTGTGTTATAGCCTTGTCTTCTCAGTCACCAAAATTAAGAAGCTACAGCACAAACAGGACAATGAAATGACATTGAATAAAATAAAATAAAGTTGAATTATTGGCTCAACAGCAGAGGGCTTTCTATTAAATTAAAGGCCAAATTCAGATCCACTTAATGTAATGTAAATTGAGTTTTCCTTTTTTGGAGCTTTGATTAGGAAACATAACCATGTACGCATATGAATTATACAAGCATTTTTAATTGCTGGATTAAATTGGTCATCCCCTTTATCAGAACCTTTGACCTTAAGTGCATAGATAAAGCAGCACAAAAAAGGCTGCCAGTGTTTCAGAATACCATAATATTGCTTGTTATCTATTAAAGGTGCAGTTTCACCTTGCTTATTTTCGGTATGGTGCCAGATTTTTAATATATGTGAAATGTAGATAGTTTTATTTTTTTAACAAATTACAGATCTTCTGTAGTTTTAGACAATATATTATTGTTAGACAACAATAATTTCACCGGGTCTTGAAAGTCAGTGACATGACGGAGAGCATGCTTCTCTCTGAGCCATTAGCTATTACTGTGGAATGACTTTCTTTTTGTTGACCTCAGGCACTTCAAGCACTTGGAATGCAGTGAGTATGGTTTCAACTAGAGGTGGGCATTCATTTTGGACAAGTCCGTATTTGGGCGAAAATTAGCTGATACAATTCCGAATATGGAATACAACGATGAAAGAAAGAATGAACGAATGTGAAATTTATTTAATTTGTTCATTCAGCGGGCGATTGGCGTCCCGGCCTGCCGAGGCCACAGGCGCACTCCCCACGTCCTCCCCTGTCTGCTGATTTATGTGCAGCAGTCAGAGACTGCGCGCATGCGCAGTAACCTTACATGCAGAAAAGGCTATACTTATGACTTTTTGCTAATTACTTTGGGGCAGGTTAGAATTCCTGGAAGGGATTTAAACCATCAGTTGCTACCCAGACCTTGCTTGAGATAGTTCCTTGCATCTATGTCTAGCGTTTTAATTCTTGTCTAATTGATTTTCCAGTTTGTTGACTCCTGCCTGCCTATTTGACTCCTCTGTTTCGCTGCCTGCCCTGACCCGTTTGCTTGCCTATGCTGAGTAATTTGTTTTCGGATGCCTATGTCCGCATTCTGTGTTCTCCTGAGGCAAGTACCTCAATCTCCTCACCATCTGCTCAGATTTACTGTAGCACAAATGGAGATTTCAATGTTTTTAAGTTTAATCCTAGACCTCATTAGAGTTAATGATTTATATAATCTCATTTATACATTGCATCATATTCTATAAATTACTACATTCCCCTTTATAAGGGCAATTCCACCTACAGTGCCTGAAAACAATATTTTTAGATAAGTGTTATACCATAAAAAATTTAAGAAAAGAAACATCATTGTTTTATCAGGTTTTCATCAACACTTCCTACCTCCCCATATGAGGGCATGAGTCTAATCCCGTTAATGGAGCACTCACAAGCAATTAGAAAAAGTATAAATGCATCTTTAATAGAAAATAGTTTGAAGAGAAGCTCTGTGTGTCATCTGTTTAATAAAAAAATGTACAAATAACAACCAATTAAAATCACAATTATATAAATAAATGAAGATGTGGTCACTACCACTAGCAAATCACAAGTATATATCTTAATAAGTGACACTCAAACATGCACAACATAACACAGTAAAAGTACCTGACAACCTGATTGATAGTTCAATTTGACATGCCTTTTTCTGGGGGGTTTTTGTGTGTTATTCTGTCACCTACCATTAAAATTATAGATTGATCATTTCTTTGTCAGTGGGCAAATGTTCCAAATCAGCAGGGGATCAAATCCATTTTTTCCCTCACTATATACTATATTAGTATAATTGACCCTCTCATACACTGATATAAAAAGTTAACCCCCTTTAAATAAGAAAATCCTGGTGTCTTGCAGAAGGCCTCTAGGCCACATATTAAATAATTAATCTCCCTCTAAATAATAATACCAGTGAATTTTGAAATCAGCCAGTAGTATGCTGGTTTGATACCACCCAATAGTAGGGCTTTGCTCATTTGAAAGCTCAGCAATCTAATTTTTAACCTGGTTTGCCTTTGACCTACTAGTCCAGTCTGTGCTTACATGCCAGTCCTGTTTGTGTTTACCAACCAGTCCTGCCTGACCTTCCAATCCTTTCTCAGCTACCAATCCTTTCTCAGCTACCAATTCTCTCTCAGCTACCAATCGTGACTTAGTGTACCTGCCTGCCCCAGCATGCTTTGTGGCACCTCATTCATTGTCTGAATACAGAAAATCAACTAGACAAACCTAAAATTTAATGACATTGATTTCATATTTTGGGGCATTTAATGTACAAACATGAATTAAAAGGGTTCAACTTGATAAACTTATTTTGAAAGTTACAACCTTTTCCAGGAGTCACAGCTAAGTTTTTCACATTAAGATCCCCCCAAAAAACAAAGCTTAATGTAAATAATTTGTGGGAAACAAAAATCCATGAAACTTTAAGAATATGCTTGGGTAGTTCAAAATGTCTGTAGTGCTAAGTTTCTAGGCAATTGATTTCCACTTGAACACATTGTGGCACATTAAACTCTTTTACATCAAGCTATTCACATTAAATGTTTATAATTAAAAAAAAATGTTACATTTGAACTAAACTTTTGTTGTGACTCACAGAAATGCCTGACATATGCATGGTATTTTTTAATACAATTGTATTGTGGAGAGTCTGAATCAAAATTGATTAATACTTTATTTTACGATAAGCCACATTAAGCCATCCAGCAATTAGCTTAATGTCTCTCATTTGCAATGTAGTCAACCAAAATCAATGAAATGCCTATAATTTAGTAGGAAGTTAAATACTTCTATTTTACAAAGTTTCAAGCCAATTGATTGACATTTGATCATATTATGCAACATGAAGATATTTCTACATGTACCAGAAACGTTTTGGAAGTATAAAGACATAATCAAATATTAACATGTTTTGATGTGCTTTTACCAAAAGACCTTTTATTTTTAGGATAGTTTTGTGTCATTGCAGCCTTGTAATGGGGAACGTTTGGAGCTATTTGATTTATGTTGAGTTCATTTTTGCACATTATGTGTCCCCCCTGAAATTAGTTTAATAATTTACAGTATGTGAAAACATAATCTTTGACACTTCTATGATGGGTTTGGGAAGATAAAAACTTAGGTTGTGCAAAGATTCAAGGCAACTAATTGATCTTTGGGTACATTTTATAGTGCATTAAGCTGTTTTTACCTTAGCTGTTCACATTAAATGTTTCTTTTTTTTAAAGATAAATGCAAATAACTTTTGGTATGTTTTACCAGATGTCCTACATTTTTCAGGAAAAAAATGTTGTACATTAAGCCACATTGAGTGCTCAAAAAGTAAGCTTAATTTCACTCATTTGCAATGTAGTAAACCAAATGCAATGGTACTGTTAGCATAGGCTTCAATAGTAAAAAACTGTTTTCACATTAAATGTTTAAGGATTCCCCATCTTAAGCAGCCTAACACATTCTGTCCAATACTACACCTGGTCTTAGCCATATATTTGTTAATAATTTACTACAATATGCCAATATGATTGGCCAAAACATTTAGGTAACCAAATATAACGGAAGAGCATTGGAGCGTTAGGGATGTTATGGGGGCATGGAGCATGAGGTTACGTTTTCTTTCAATATTGTGGCTAAGGATAGGAATATCAGGGTGGTTATAAACTCTTTTACTACAAACAAAAGAATGATTCTGGCTGTTACCAAACACCTATTTTTTTCCTATTGTAAAATAATGTTGCGACTAATTCATCTATTGTTTCATGAACCTACATGAACTCCATGGGAATTGTATGGTGCATATATATTCATAAATAAAAGACAAACACAAGAAATAGGTTGGAGAAGGGCCGTGATCTTTATTGAATAGGGGTAGGGGTTAACTCTTAATAACCAAACTGTATATAAACCTCAAAAACCATATCATAACTCCTTTGCATAACTTCTCTTAACATCGACCAAATTTCTTACCACTCAGGTCTGCCCCGAAAGCCTGAACTTCCACTTACTTATTACCAATATCCACCCCTCTGTCTAATTGACCAGAAGGGTGACTTGTACCCCCCCCCCCTTTAAAAGATCACGACAAAATATCAAAACATTAAATGAAGGGAGGGAGGGTGGGGGCTTCTTCAGCTGGACAGCCTGCTGACTGGAATAGACTCCCGCACTTTTAATTTATATATAGCAAACTAGAGCTAGCGCTGTGCTATAGCTAATTAGCTGTAAACTAACAGCACAAGCCACCTAACTAAAACTTAACCCTAGCCTAACCTACCTAAGCCCCAACTATTCCCATGAGAGCATACATGCTTTTAGATGTCTGCTCTTAACATTCTGGTGACAAAATGGGGTTTTCTATTAGTTTGTTTGTTGCACTTTGCAAAACTGGACAAAATTGAAAATTCACTTTTATTTTAAGTTTAGAAGTAGAGCAATGGAATACAGAGTGCTATTAGAATAACATTAATTTGAGACTTCCCATATATTCATACCTCCCAATCGTCCCAATCCCATACCAAATCCCCTGTCTTTTTTGGTCTTTATAGCTGTATCAATAAATTGTGTTTTAAACAGCAGTAAATGTGTTTTAATATTCATGTGTGTAAAAATAAAAATTATTTGTATTCGCTGATGTGACCCACCTATAGCCCCACCTTCAGCCACTCCCACAAATATAAAAGTTTCCCTCTTTGTCAATTTGAAATGTTGGGATGTATACGATATATGTGATATCTCAGAAATTAGAATTCTTTTTTAACTTTCATACAATGTTGCACAGTATTGTCAAGCTTTTTGTTTATTGCTGCTTAAAAAACATCAAATAAATCTTTTCTACAAAATCTGTTTAGGTGACTGGTCATTTAAGGTCAACAATAACTTATTTAAGTCACATATCATATTTAAGTCACATGCTCTCCATCATATTAATTATGTTGGTCTAAATTTGTCTGCTTGTCTGGCTATCATCAAACATTGTATGTATTAAACCATAAATAAATATCTGTTAAATGCTGCATTTTTTATATTTGAATTACACACTTGCTATGGAAATACACTTTCCATTTTCAGCATAGTTTTTTTCGTTGCCTGGACAAAAAAAAAAGTCGCTACCTGGATTTAACTAAGCAAATAGGTCTAGTTGGTCAGGTCTAGGATCAGCAACATTATGTGCCCAAAGAATGAGGTCAGCTGACTACCTGAATATACTGAATGGCCAGGTTATTCCAATGGATTTTCATGACTTCAAGGGCATATTCCAAGATGACAATGCCAGGATTCTGTGGGCTCAAATTGTGAAAGAGTGGTTCAGGGAGCATGAGACATCATTTTCACACATGGATTGGCCACCACAGAGTCCAGATCTTAACCCCATTGAGAATCTTTGGGATGTGCTGGAGAAGGCTTTGTTTAACAAGATCTTGGTGAAAAATTAATGCAACACTGGATGGAAATAAATCTTGGGACATTGCAGAAGCTTATTGAAACAATGCCACAGCGAATGTGTGCCATAATCAAAGCTATAGGCGGTCCAATGAAATATTAGAGTGTGTGACCTTTTTTTATGGTGGCAACTTTTTTTTTGGCCAGGCAGTGTATATTAGATGTTTAATTTTGTGGCATTCTTAAAATGGTTAAATAGAAGTGGAAGAAGCATACAACACTTCTAATGTATCAATTAAAAACTAGGATTCTTAAATAATTTTAGAATGTCTCTGCTTATTTAGAATATAGGGGACTATTTATAAAGAACAATTCGGTTTGGCAAAACTCTAGAAGTGGAGCAATCAGCAGGAAAATGTCACAGATTTCATATTAGTGATAGCTCTACTTTAGAACTTAGTTTCACCACTGTGTACCAATAAACTATGTTTTATCCCAAGAAACTTGTGTGCTCTGAGCTCTCTTTTATTGGATTCTAGAAAACATTCCCAATTAAAAAGTCAATGATATACATAATGTATCCATAGAAGTATCTTATCCAGGGGGAGCTTGCAAAAAGAGTATGAGTGCAATTGCCCTCTAGCCTGCTGTCTAACCTGACTTAATGGGCTAGAACTGCACCACTTATAAATATGCAGACACTTATTCTCTGTACTTATCTGTTAACATCAGCATGGCGTTGTTGGGGGGGAATGTCAGTGCTACTGAGATGCACAGTGGTATGAATCAGGACAGGTATAAATGGATGTGCTAATAAAAATCTGAATACTTTCAATACACAACCCTGAACCTAAAGTTGTCCACTGTAGAGTCTGGTAGTATACTATCTAATATATCTCACTTTGTTTACAGATTACACATTTTCACTAACTATTCCTTTTTGTCAGAAATGGAGGAGATTGACAAGTGAACTTTAATGTATTACTTATTGCAGCAGTTTTTTACGTCACACTGAAAATTTGTAATCTGTATACTATAATATATACACACACGTATATATATATTTCCAAAAAAGGTGCACTCAGCTCAAAGATCCATTGTGGAGTAAACTGCCTGGGTGCTGTACAGCATAGTATGTATACAAATCCAAAAAAAGATACACGTATATATATATATATTGCGCAACGCCCCTACTCTATATAAAAAAACACCATTGCGGTGATTTTCTTTTAACCTTTTAAGTTAAATAAAGGATGGCAATCAACTCCAGAATCTTTTTCCAACTCATTAAACCAAATGTCTCCGTACCCATCTGGCCGCCTTGGTGATAAGATGAAATGGGGTTCGAGCTTGACCCTAGAGAAGGAAATAGTATATTGATTTCTACTTTGGACTTTTATTTACATGTCTTTGTTCTTTTCTGTATATTTGCTTGATATATTCAACCCTCAGTTAACTTGGTCTGTAACATGATCCCAGCAGGGTTCAAAACTAATAACTACTTAGTGGCCCATGGTGAAATGACATCTATCCACTCTTCGTCATCAGAGATAGACACAGATACATAGAAACAGAGAACATGCTACAGACAGTGGTATTCATATGGGAAAAAGGTACACATCCAGCCACTTTGAGTGAGATTAGATAGCAGCCTGAGTGGCAAATGCCGCCTATCACTCTTGCCAGCTCTCCCCTGCTTACCAGAGTCAGCAACAAATAATGAAATGGGCTTCTTAAGAAAAGTTGGCCTCTTAAGATGAACCAAAAGTGGGTGAACTAAAATGGCCAAGACTACTTGGGTTTTATTGCTGTCACTAAGTGACACTACATCTCCCTTCAAACAATTTGGCACATATCATAACACCACATGAACTGGGTATTGTATGTTAGTATAATGTAGTCAATATAATTATAGAACATCTGGTTTCATACTGCTCTGCGAGCGGGATATTTTATATATCAGTTTCTCTGTTGTGGTTTCCAATAGACGCACTCACTGAATACATTTTTTTTTCGTCAGACCTAAACGCTCTTCTCTTATGTAAGTGGGTAGGGAATACAGATTGTTTTCATTAATATTTAATATTGTTTTGTTACATATCTCCTTTATAAAACATTCACAATTTCAAGGGTAGAAAACAGAAATAGGTGCCTGCATTACATCTTCCTTCAAAACAAATGAACTGCTGATTATTCAGACCTTGGAACTTTTGACAGATCTCAAACAGTACAGAGGAGAACACACTGAAGAATATATTTGTGTTACATAAAAGAAACTCAGCTCAGGAGAATTAAAAAACGCTTGAATTTATGGGTCTAGTCAAAAATAATTCCTTTAGCACCACCTAACTGCAGAATGAGTTATAAATTAGTTATTTTATTTGTTCTTTATCCATTGATTATCAGAGTTATGTAGCATAACATAAAGAAGTATGTATCTGATCACAGTAAAAATGGAATGCCTTCCAAATTTAATTATAGTAGATTAACAAATCAACACTAACCCATTGATTTCTAGCTGTTGTTGGATTACCATAGATCATTTTAAAGTGTAAAATGAAGTGTTAAAAAAGGACTTCCTGATTTAGAAGACTTCTGAATGATGCTCCTATGGGGCAACGTTGTGAGCCCATTCACAAGTCTATGACACGAACACACCCCCAGCAAGAGAAAAAACTTAATCTTGTTCTCCGTTATTGGCCATGTGCATGATTGATGTGTGTACACAGCGTTAACAGAGAGAGATGGTCGCGGGACCAACCATCGCTCACTTCTGTCACAGAGTGATTCTTTGTGAGATGATAGTCTTTGCTTTTCTAAAGAACAGAGAAAGAATATCTTTTGAACTTTGCCTTCAGGCCTTCTCTGCCTCATTAAAAGAGAAATTTGCGGTTCAGTCCTTCTTTTTAAAAAACAAAACTTACCTGACAAAGTATAACAACAAGTTCTCATATGATACTTTGTATCTCTTTCCACATGGGGTTATCCACTTAAGTTATCCAGTAGAAGATTACTACAGTAATCAATAAATAGCTATGCATCTACTACAACAAAAATAGGCCCCTTACCATTTATAATATGTATGTAACAGGCAAACTGTGGAAATCATCTATTAAAACAGCATGTATTTAGCCCTTTATGAATAAAGTCTGCTCACCTTCTTTCTTTCTTCTCACCCACAGAATCTCATCCCCACAATCCACTAACAGCAAACAGAAAGGGAGTTAGAATGTTCTCTCCTTCATCTGCCAAGTCCTAGTGCTTGCGCTTGAGAAACTTTGTCTTAGCTTTCCCCTTTCTCTGGACCTCACAGAATATCCAGCTCTTAAAGGAAGCTTACTGTTCAACCCACTAGAATGCCTATTCATTAACCTCTAACCAAAGCCACCTAGCTCACACTGTCCCCAAATACTGTTAGGAATGATGATGCTTACTATTCAACCAATCAGAAAACCAATTGATTGACCTCTCGTAAAACCCACTCAGCTCCAACTGACCCAAAATACTGTTACTACCACCACCTTGCATGCATATATATAAACTCAGGACAAAATGTAGAACCTATTTAGACAGGGTCTTGTTTTACCAATTGTAATTGTGTAAAAGATTTTTGAGATAAAAATTTAGAAAAAGTGTTTTTTTTAATCATATTTTATGATTTTTTTATGATAAAAATAATGGTATCTAAAGAAGTTCCTTTTCATGGTGATAGAAACAGTATATAATATTTGCGGGTAAATTAAATTAGAAAAAGGAAAATTACAGCTAGACATTAACTGCAGAAATGTTAAAATGAAGGGTACAAAAATTTGAAAACAGTCTAGTCACATATGGGTCTATTCACTAAAATTTGACTTTGCAAGGCCGGCTTTCATTTTGAGACTAAGTCAAGCTTGGGTACTGAATTTGTCTTAAAAAAAACCCAGGTACACATCTTCCCCATTGAAAGTAATCTGAGACAAGATGATCACAGCTATTTTTGAGACAAAGTCAAACTCGGGTACCGAATTTTTCTTAAAAAACCCCAGGTTCGCATCGTCCACATTGAAAGTAATGGGAGGCAAGATGATCACAGCTATTTTTGAGGCTAAGTCAAACTTAGTTTGATTAATGTAATGTAATGTCTTAGATGTAACGAGTGACTGGTGCAGCAAAATACTAAAATGCAGACATTGTTTTGTACAAGCCATTGCATACAATATGTATGTTACTTTTTACCATTACAAAATGTAAATAATATAATCTGTGTATCTAGCCATCTGTCTGAATATTGCATGGTCCGCAACCAATGAACAGTAAATATTTCATGAAAATGGTTTATTTGTTACACAGCAACATTGGGCCCATTGCCCTTTTGTAGTGCATCTTCCATTTGGGATTATCCATAACTTTTTCACTATTTTATAGGCATGATGCTACACACACATTCAATTCCTTGTCATTGCACTTGTGCACAACCAACCTCACTGTTTGTTTCAGTTCCCACATTTGTTGTCATAGTGTTAAAATAGTGAATACATCATTAAAACACATTTCAAATAAATCTTGTTTTTGTTCCATACAGTGGAATTATTACCAATACACTAACAGATATTGTGTAAGACACTATATATAAAAATAATTATTTAACTAAAAAATATGTTCCATTTTGAAAAGGCCTGTGCAATTAGGTCACTGCAGCATTTCTGAATATATATGGTAATTAATCTAATGTGATTAGCCTGTAATTGCTATGTCCCCATTCTGCTTGCTTGTCACTACCTATCAGTGCTCATGGATATTGATTTTGTGTTTATCATTGCTCTTACAGATAAAGTAATTGCAGAACATGAGACAACATCCTAAGTCAAAGATGCCATTCTTAAGGAAGTTACAAACCCTGAATTACTTCTCTTCTCCAACCGGATGACATTTATACACACAGTGCATTTTTATTAATTATTGTAATATTGTTGAGCTGTTTATAAAAATGACATTCCTGTTTGTGTGTTGCCTTTTTGTGGCTATTAAAAAAAAAATAGCTGAATTGCTTTAATGAAGATGGCTTTGTACTTGGATGTATGCAGATTAAATAAAATATGAGTTCTTCAAGAAAAAAATATGAATTTGATATAGTATTAGAATTATCAGTAAAAAATATATATAAGTATCTGTAACCTGCTTTGATTGCCAAATTTATTATATGAATCTAGCATTATTTTATTCTAGTCTCTATGAGAAATTTACTAAAAGTGAGGTGAGGTGAGTGGAGGTGAGATGGACATTTCAGATAGAAGAGTTCAGCTGTCCTTGCATAATGCATAGATTTAACAATACATTTGACATGGCTAAGTTTGTTCTTCTAGCAGGAGAAATTCATCAGATTTGGTCCTTTAATATACACAGTTAACAGGGGAGGGCTGGCAACTTCAGGCCTGAGGTGCAAAAATTATTTAGTGGCCGATTTACGTAAGACAGATATACTGACAGGTACAGGTGTTTGATAGAAAGAGAAGACAATCATATGGAAAGACAACATGACACAGAGACTCATTTTTTTTTTTTACCAATTTTCCACCGACCTTTAATCACTCCTACACAACCTTAGATCCAGAAAAGGGTGGGGAGAGAAGGGCTATGATTTCTGTGTGGAAAGCCAAAATACAAAGCAAGCTTGACTTCAGGACTTTCTATCCTAATCTAACCTACTGATCCCATGATTAAGATGACTGTCTAGATACACTAAAAGGAGGTACAGCACCAACCCATTGAGTCAGGTTAGGGAGAGCCCCAAATTTACAGAGTGGGTGGATCAGCATGAATCGTACTCAGGTGAGTAGGGTTGACGCTGTAATTATTTTTGTATATATATTGTAGACTAACTAAAACAAAATCTGTCATAAGAAGAAATGATTGCACAATCTTAGGGATAAACAACATGACAATAACAATAAAAAAAAATCACAGTATGAAAAACAATGATAATGACAATAAATCTTTACATCATTTGAAAATCAAAGTATATTAAGTACAGCACTGAATACATAATGGGGTAAATTCAATGGCCCCAGTTATTACAAAAAGTAGCATTAGTGGTAAATTAACAGGCATTGATGATTCAATGCCCGCCACTAAAGCCAATAATGGGTGCGATAATAATATTACTTCAGTGGTAAACAATACTAGCACATCCACTACAATCCTCCAGTCTTTCAATGGAGGATTACTGCAGTCATTAAAAATGACCACACAAACAGTGATTCAATGACAGGCAGTATAAATTGACAGGTAAAAAATCTTCCATTTTGGCCCTTTCAAATGAACCCTGAAAAGGGATGTTAATATTTCATTATATTTAAATTATAACATGTGCTTGTAGGCCTAATTCTTGCTACATGTACACAGTAACATATGGTAACAGATCAAAATACTGTTGTCATTGACCCTACTGGAACAATCCATGAAACCAGTGGCATCCCGAGGGCGTGCGGGGGGTGCGGACTGCATGGTGTGACACCCAAAGGGGGGGGTGACACCCATACTGCTGGCATCCTCCCACAGCGTATCGCGCTGCTGAACCATTTTTTTTTCTGGCAGCCGCATCTGCTAGATTTGCCTGCCAGAAGGAAAAAAATGTAAAAATAAATAAATCATTGCGACCCGATATGACAGTACGTCATATCCGGTGGCTGTGCTTCCCTCCCCCATGCAGGAGGGAAGACTGCATGGAGAGACAACTGGGGACATGGAGCAATAAGGAGATGAGTACTGGGGAAGGGTAGGAGGGTTTTAAGATAACGAGCAAAATACTGGCATACGTTAAATGGCAAAATACTGGCATATCAAATGGCAAAATACTGGCATACTGAATGGCAAAATACTGGCATATTAAATGGCAAAATACTGGCATATTAAATGGCAAAATACTGGCATATATTAAATGGCAAAACACTGGCATATTGAATTGCAAAATACTGGCATATATTAAATGGCAAAATACCGGCATGTATTAAATGGCTATATCTTTTCTCTTTTTTTTCCCACTCTCACTTCTTATCTTTCTAGTATGAATGTCTTTCAGGAACAATCCAAGCTCGAGCAGAAAACTTAAACTTTTTTTCCCTTTTTTTCCCCTACTGTTTCAGACTTTTAACTCTGTAATTGAACTGATATGTAGGATAGAGGAGGATGATGAGAGATTTCTTCCAACACCTCCCACTAATGTTCTATAATACACTGTCCAATTATGACCATGACAGATTTTCTCGTCTCTTTCTCCCCAAATATGTTTGCTAAACGTCTGTCTATTTTAGTTTTGTGTATAACTACATGCTCATATGTTACTTGTTGGAATAGGGAATAGATATATATTTATTAATGGCAAAATAATACTGGCATATTATTGGGTAAAGTGGCTGTGGCATATTAAATGGCAAAATAATACTGGCATATTATTGTGTAAAGTGGCTGTGGCATATTAAATGGCAAAATAATACTGGCATATTATTGTGTAAATTGGCTGTGGCATATTAAATGGCAAAATAATACTGGCATATTATTAGGCAAATTGCCTGTGGCTTACTAATGGCAAAATAATACTGGCTTATTATTGGGAAAATTGTCTGTGGCTTATTAATGGCAAAATAATACTGCCATATTATTGGGCAAATAGGCTGTGGCATATTTATGGGCAAACTAACACTGGCATATTAATGGAAAAATTGGTTTATTTTAATTGTCAAAGTGATGCTGTGGCATGGTCTGTGGGGCAAAATAATATGTACTATTGGGAAAGTGACACTGGCTAGTTCTGTGGGGCAAAGGGACACTGTGGTTTGTTCTGTGGGGCATTGACACTGAGGCATGCCAAATCATGAAGGTGCAAGCCAAGTGCTGTGCGTGCAATATAGGTGCATGGCAAGTGCTGTGTATACTGTATGGTGCAATGTGGGTGCAGAGAAAGGGAATAAAAACAAGGAATGCAATTTTTCAACAACATTATTATTATTACATATGAAAATAGTTGAGTATAATATTAAAAAGTTCAAATAAGCATAAATGCAACTATTTATAGAGATAGAGAGATGTCTGTGTGTACAGATATTTATTGTTTTAGAATTGAACTATTGTCACCTCGCGGGGCTCCCGTGTGTTGCAAAATGAATGGTAGTCTCATGTGTGGCATATTTATTGAGCCTCCATGTGTGGCATAATTAAGGGGCTCTTTTGTGTGGCATAATTATGAGGCGCTTGTGTGTGGCATAACTATGGGCGCTTGTTTGTGGCATAATTAAGGGGCCCCTGTGTGTGTGGCATAATTAATTGGGCTCCAAGGTGAGGCATAATTAATGGGGCTCTGGTGTGGCATCATTTATGGGGCTCTGGTGTGGCATCATGTATGGGGCTCTGGTGTGGCATCATTTATGGGGCTCTGGTGTGGCATCATTTATGGGGCTCTTGTGTGTGGCATAGTTAATGGGCTCCTGTGTGTGGCATAATTTGTGGGGCTCCTATATGTGGCATATTTTGTGGGGCTCCTGTATGTGGCATATTTAATGGGACATCTGACTGGCGTTACTTTGAGTCTGTTTGGCATGGTATTGTAGCAATTACCACACCGGGTGACACCAACCCTAGTGATGCCTCTGCATGAAGCTATTACTATTATAATATGGTAACCATGCATTTTGTTAACAGGAAACCTGATATAGATTGACATAGGGAGAGAGATGGGTTAAAAACAGGTGGAACAAAGTGGCAACAGAATCAGAAGTCGTTCTCTCCACTATATTGCCTATTTGCACACTAAAGTAATATGTTCACTCTGTTTTACATAGACTACAGTTTTATTCGTTTTTTAAAAAAAAAAAACATTCTGTGACATTTTCCAGACGGTCAGCTCCAGAGGTTTGTCTTTGTATTTTTTAATTATATAGTCTTATTTTTATGCTCATTATGTTTCAACATCCTCAAAATATTCATGTTGTGTTCAGCTGTATTTGTTTGTTAATGTTATAATTGCTTATGAATATTTTTTTGAGTGATATCTGAAATTGGAGATAATTATAAAGAGACTCTGTTAACCTACACGTTGCTTATATTATGAATTTAGAGAATAAAATTATGTGTTAGCAAAATTACATTAAAAAAAAGTTTTATTTGTGTTTTATTTGTGTCTGTGGTGCTTCTTGAATAAAGTATGATGAACACCTGCATCATAAAAAGGCAATAATTATAACCTTGTCTTTAAACAAATTAAAAATAAAATGAGACTTTTTTGTATGCGAAAAGTAACCTACTAAAGTAGATTTGTTTAATAGCACTAATAAGACATAGGGTAAAGTATCAAAAAATAATAATTTCTTAAATATTTAATAAGAAATGGGCACTAGATCTGAACATATACTATTAGCTATAAATAACACAACCTCCTACTAACAGCACAATATAAACAAACCACACTCTAAACCACACTAAAGCAGCTCATAGCAGCAGAGCAAATAAAAACTAAAAAATCAAGAAAATTAACCAAAAAATAATAGCAAAGGTTAAACCTCCCATGGTCCTCCAAAGCAATTCACAAGGCACTGTAGTGCAGTTAAAAAAACAACTTCCGCTCATGGGTAGTAAAACGCCTCCAGTTCCAATGATCCAATATGGGGTTAGTTCTGGGGAAACCTATGCATGAAAACACCAAACGCCTACTATTGTTTCCCCCTTCTTATAGGTCTGGGTGTTTCTTGCTTATGATATCCCCTTGTGGCTTAATGTACAAATTTCACATTACCCAATTGAAAAGTAGTTCATTTGTATATTAATCCACAGGTTATGTCATAAACAGAGAAACCACAGAAATGTGTTAAATACATTTTTCTCTTAATTTATACATTTCCTTGCAATTCTCTATACAATGTCTAGATAATTTATCATCGATTTTTATTATCTACATTCACAGTATAATCAATGTTTAGGTTGACACTTTAAAAAAATGTTTATTTGTCCTATTAAGGTTAATATGTCACAAAGTATTTAATATTAAAAATGGTTATTTACAGAATGAAAGAAAAAACACAGGTTGTTTAATAATGCTACTGGAAATAATGTATAATCTCATGGTCCTAATAATGGTGAATACTCAGCCTTTAACATTAAAAATTCTGAATTCAAAGGAGAGTTGTATAATGACTGAAGCTATTAGTTAACTATAGGTAGTAAGGTAGGACATGCTGAACTGTAAAATATGTAAAAAACGGTCAAAAAATTAACACTCATAAGAAATGAATGAAGAAAGATATTCTCTAACCTTATAAAGATCCTCACACCCACTTTTATGGTGGCTCTCCCTAATCTCCCTTCATTTTTTTAGAAATGAAAAAAAAAAAAAAAAGGAATGATTATAATGAAATAGTTTGTGTTTGAAAGCAACAGTGACCTTGAACTCAGTTTCACATGTTGTTTAACTATAAATTGTTAAAATGTTTTAATGCAAAACTCTTGGAACAAAACAGCACTTGAGGGCAGAACAAAACAGTAATAAATAGTTGGAAGTTTTCAACATAAATTGATTAGTTAAATAGAAAAACTCCCAAAAATGACAATGTCATGCCAGCTACAGGTTGGCAGCCCAACTCTGGTTATTGTTCACTGTCAACAGCTGTTATGTTATATGTACCCTCACGCCATCATGCCACATGAATCATTTTATGTCTGTGGTGGACAATGGTGCATTATCAGACATACCTTACCATCAAGACCTTCTGCAATATCACAAATATAAATATTAAAGAGAATTGGTCTGAGTTTAGATCCCTGAGGTTGCTCTCTGATAACAAGAACTTGATTTGAATATACTCCACTGACTACAACCCTCTGTTACCTGTCACTGCCTAAACCATTGGAATCCAAACTCAGAGATTGCAGTGTATTGATAAGCCTTCTATGTGCAATGGTGTCAAAAGCCTTACTGAAATCTAGGCAAGCAATGTATACTGCATCACCGTAATCTATTATTTTAGTTTGGCATGATCTCCCTAAAGTAAACCAATCTTGTCTCTGATCTTCAAATCCATGGGATTTTAGATGTACAACAATCCTGTCCTTTAACATAGCTTCCATTACTTTCTCCCGCTAATGAAGTTAGAGTTACTGGCCTATAGTTGCATGACTTCTCATATCTAATATTCTTGTGCATGGCCACAACATTCACTAATGTCCAATGTTCTGGGACTACTCCCGTTAACAATAATCAACAGTTTTGCTAGTACACCACTAAGTTATTTTAAGAAGTTTGGGTGTATCCCGCAAAGCCCCATCCTCTTATGTGTCTGTGCTTTACATAGCTTACGTAGAACCTCTACCTCTGTAAACTCACATGTATCATGTATTTCCTAAATTTTGTCCCTTTCCTTCATATTCATCTGTAAAAACCGAACAAAAATATTAATTGAGCCAATCCGCTAGACCACTGTCCTCTTCTACCTATTTTTCTTCTTTTGTTTTTAATCTAACTAATCTTTTTTTTACTTTATTTTTCTAATGTATGTATCTAAACATGCCCCCCCCCTCCCAATTTTACTGACTAGGCTATTTTCTCTTTTGTGTGTGCTTTGAAAACTCTTATAATGTGCTTTGTCACTTTATGTATAATCTTATAGATCTGTCTATATTCCTCAATGCATGTTTTTTAAAATAACTTTTGCATTTTTTTTTTTTACTTTTTATGCCCTTTCTGTGGGGTACCACAGTGGTTTATTCAATTTTTTGCTCTTACAGACAAGCCTAATGTAATTTTCTGTTGCCTTCTGTAGAGCAACTTTTAAATAATCCCATTTCTCCTGGACTCCATTTAAACCAATGCAGTCAGACTCCTTTACATAAATTCTAATTTTAGAAAATGTGTTTTTTTTTTCTAAAATGTAAAACTTGTTTTTATTTGGTGTGACTCTTGGTACTTATGTTAAACCACGCTGACTGGTCATCACTAGATTCTAAACTTTCACCTACAGTAATATCTGATACCAAATCTCCATTTGTGAACACTTAATTCAATATGGCCTCCTTACAAGTTGACTCCTCAACTACTTGTAATAGAGATAATTCCAGTAGGATATTTTGAATATGTGTACTCCTGGCATATGCAGCTTTATTGGTTTTCCATTTTACATCAGGAACTCATGATAATAAGCCCCCCTTCAATATAATTTTAGCTATGTCCTCATGAAATGGATTATATAACTCTTCTATTTGTGCAGGGGGCCAATAAATCGCACCTACATCAGATACTGTGCGATTTCCAAATTCTAATATAACCCAAACTTACTCTCTGCCATACTGATTGCTGGAAACCTTTTATACTCCCCTTCCTTATTGTATTTGTAAAAAGCTTACCTGCTCAACTTACTGACCTCCATTTTCTTTAAGTATGTCTAACTTGTAACCTCCAAGATCATTTGGATGTCATTGTAGTCCCTGTGGAATGTGATTTTTGTCCCTTTATAAAAAAAAATTTGCTTTCTTCAGTTATCTTTGAGAATAAGATGCAAGAAGTTTATTATTTACTACATTTTTATTTTTTACAGCGCAAATAGAGAATAACTGTGTATGCATTGAAATATATAGTACAATATGAGCTATATGTATAGAAAATCTGTAATGATTTCATGTGGAGATGGTAAAGCAATAGCTTTAAAAGACCTATCATAACAAATTGTATCCAAAAGAAATAGAAGTGGAAGCACTGAGATCTAAGCAGGCTTTGACAATTATATCTTAGATGAAGTGAGACCCTTTGTAATAAAAGGAAAAGCAGCCATGACTGTTACACATGCCAGTTAAGGAGGTCACTATTTCATTTCCTTGGCCCTCAGTGTAAATTTGTTAAATTGTCTGTTATCCATGTATCCTTTCACGTGTATTCTTCCTCTTTGTTCTTGACCAGCAGAGGATCATTCCGACCCTCCCTCCTTTTTGTCTCCGTTTGTTATAGTCACAGCTGCGGTTCAGGTTCCTTGCCAGTGCTTTTTCGAAGATAAAGGTTTTCCTCAATTGAGCTTGGTAGAGGGGGTCTCCTTCAGCAGCGTAGCTCATTGATGGAAATCGAACTCTTGGTTGTCGGCTTTTATAACGGCCTACAGTGGTCCACCTGTGCAGTCGATGGTCGTTTAAGGTTTGGTTACATGGTTATACTTTTATGTGCTTTTAAAAGCTGCGGCTGATGCCCTACCTATTCACCGTTAATCTGTCTCATAACATTACTGGGGTTTGGGTATCAGTGCCATGATATGCATTCAAGCTTTAATGGTATTGCACATAAGACAAACAGGCTTCTGTAAAGAAAGGCTTGACCTGCGCTGCACAACTTCCTGTTTTGCACAGGAATCGTGAATATCTTAGGTAACTCATGATACAAAATGTTAAATAAAGACTGCATACACCTGGCTACAAGTCAGTTTTTTATTTTGAAGTAAATATCAGCATTAACTAAATATTATTTAACTTAGGTAACATTATCAAACAATGGCAATAACTATAATGATTATGAGATGTAATGCTCCAAAGCTTAAACATAATTAAAAAACTAATATGACATATAACGGGATGTCATGGAAAATATTGTGCAGTAAAATCACATTTTTTCTTTGTACATTTGATTATTGGTCATAATTCAGAATTCACAAAAGCACTTCCTCGGGGAGAATGCCTTCCCCCCACTCTCATTCAGTGCTTCTTATACAGGCATTTTTAATGTAGTAATGTGTAAAAAATCTGCAGGTATTTAAACGGACTCAGGAGACATCCTAGGGCATTGGGATCAAGCACTTAATACAAAAATGATTTCAAAGTGTCAGCTATTTTATATTTACTATCTGTCATAAAACACTTCTTAAAATGTCAAATTACAGTGCTTGGCTAGTCTACCCTGTTTAATAGTACTACTGATAATTGCTGGGGAAGAAGGATCGGTAAAATAAAATATAAACACGATAATCAAACAATATTTTGAATTCTAAAAAATAACCCAAAAAGTTGACACAACCCAATCCATCCATTTAACTATTTGCTGCATTTTAGATGTAGTTTAGTTGACACCATCTCCCTTGCCAGAAAAATCATCAGAGGGCTGCCATAAAGTCATAGTTATGCCTACTGCAAATGTCAGTGATGTTGCCATTAACATCACACACCTGTGCCACACTTCCCTGAGAAAACAAAAACAAACATTAAAAGGGAGGTAGTGACACGTTTCTAAATGAAATTGTTATTGCATGTGGAAGTACAATAGGACCTGCCCATACAAGTGACTTCTCATGTAAACAAAAACGGATTTAACTAAAATAGAGCAGGGAAAATTCTAATAATTCCCTGCATGTAGGGTGAATCTCCAAGTACTGATGATCCCATAATCTTCACACAGTTGTCGAGAATTACAAAGAATAAAAGTATGGTTGCTGTAGTTCAGAAATAGCAAGAGGGCCACAATTGGACCCATATTTGTTAGCTAAGATGCATACACTTACATTGATACTTAGTAATTTGATACTTTTTTTAAAATATTTGTCACAATGGTTGTTTTAACACTTCTGCAGTGTTTGTGACTAGTTGTCATTATCCTTTCTCACTAAATGTACCCACACACACTATCTACTGTTTTTTTTTAGGCATAATAGGGTATAATCTTTCTGATATGGAAGATCGGATCTGCAATGCAGATATGAGAACAGACACTCTCAGATAGACAAGACAGATAGTGAGGATGTTTCACGCCTTTGGTTGAGCCGCGGATGGTTAGCCACCAAGGACTTAAAACACCACCCACTGAAATGCTAAAAAAGAGGAGGTTTGGACTGTATTACACCAGATGATAGTAATGCTGAAATATTGGAGTAGGATAGATACAGAAGGTAGGTGAATGCAGGCCGAGGTCAATACATATAGAACACTTGGATTATCAGGAGACAGGCAAGGATCGAGGCAGGCAGCAATTAGGATAGTCAGAACAAAACTGTGTCACACAAGATGATAAGGACAAGGCAATAGAATGGTCTGGAACAGGCAGGAATAAGGACTGGTAGCAAACAATAGAGTAGTCAGGATAAAAGCAAAAGGTCAGCAACAGGAATCAAAATCAATAATAGCGCTAGTGAGGCTGAAGGGAGCACTAACACAGCCAACTAATTGTTGGAGAACTGAGGTTTAAATAGCCTCCAGTGATGAGGTGCAGCCCCTGGGTGGAGTTTGCAGGGAGGAGGAAGGTTTACAAATAGCCCTGTAATGGTCTTCAATAATTACTTTATTGAACGTGTGTCGACGCACGCTGTTTGCTCTGCAGGAAGTGATGTCGGCCTGGCCGTGCTTTTTGTCCTCTCTGGAGGACGTCCGGAGCGAAGGTAAGTGACATAAGGCCTTTCTTTACATACCATAAGAATTAATAAATACATTTTAGAAATTATGAGGGATCAATGCGGGTAGCCTAAAAACAGGTCTGGGAGCCACCAAAATAACATTGCATAGTGGCAACACAAAACTCTAGACAAAATTATAATACAGTAAAGTAAAAAACAAAGAATAAAACTATATTAAAAGTGGACATAAAAATCTGTATAAAAGTCCATGAATAATTCTTGTAAAGAATAAAGGAAAGAAACAGAAAAAACAGTATCAACATTACCAATATGAAAAATATATAAAGTCTTGATTTAATTCAAATGGATATAAAGTTTTTAGTCTATGGAGCCATTCCATATTATCCTGGCATATTTGTCTAATGAATTTGTTCCACTTTTTGGTAACTATCTGGACCCCTTAAAGGATAGATATTTGGGGCTACATTTATGGTAATTCTTAAAATGAACAGAAACGCTGCACTTACCACAGCACTCCCAGCTATGTGCAGAAACAAAATGGAAAAGAAGCGGGGTAAGATACACTTAAAAAGTGGTATTCACTATGAGTAATTACATCCTGTACTCTTGTTTGTCTAATAAAGTTGTTAATTATGTCTATCCTTATAAGGGATTTCTTACGGTCTCATAGACAGCTAAGTTGTCTAGTTGGCAAAAGCATTCAGTAGCGAGGATAACTATCCCACCCCCCTTGTCTGCCAGTCCTATGGTGATAGACTAATTCTCCTGTAGGTGCTTTAATGGGGGGTTAGGTTATCATTATTCATATATTTACTTTTTTATTCTAATTTCTCAAGGTTTTCAATTACCCTTTGCTCAAAATTTGAAATGGGTGCATATTTACAGAACTTTGGATACATTTTTGACATATTACTCAATGAGGTGTAAACAAAATCATTTCTGCTGGCTTGTCTATGTGGTGGTTTTTCATAAAGTATTTCTGTAAGCACTGAATAAGTAAAAACCGCAAGTAGGGGGCACATTTGAGTCCCTTAATAGTACCCTTATTTTATCATGCTTCAAAGGATATTGAGATAGATTGAAACTGCCTAGGAGTTCAACAGTCTCCCCACTTTTCTCCTACTCTGGACTCTAGACCTCTCTTTACATCCCTTTTGCCTGTGATTCTGTTCCGATCTAGATGGGCACTGGTATTCCACATTCTGTGTCCTAAAAAAGACAAAGACTGTTCTCTTGCATTACAGTTGGCCAATGCCTCAAACATAAATTTTAGCGGGATACATTTTGGATTTCTATCATTAAGAATATTCCTCCTAGAGGAAAGATTACAGGGTCTCCTCTAATGAAAAGTGGTGTTGGAATTAAAATGTATTGCGGGTTGTTGTTCCTGGTGGAGAAAACATTCTCCATCTATTCTACTCTGCCTACTAAAACCCCTTTGTTTGTGTCCTACCCACTGGACCATAGGGCCAATTCTTATTTCTAATCCAATTTTTCCCTGCTGTCTATCATCATTGAAGAAAGTTTTTTTTTTTAATTCCTCACCTCCTTCTTATCATAATCTTGCTTGTTGCGGGGGTATGTTTTCTTTTTGATAATTCGTATATCCTCATAAATAATCAAATTCGTATATACTCATAAATCATCAAAGTCTTTTGCACCTTCAAAAGTTTGTAATTTCTCTTGTGTTGTGTAAATATCACTATCCAAACTTGCTAGCATTTGCCTACATTTGTAGAATATTATATTTAACTACTCAAAGGTGCCCCTTTCAAGGGAATTATTCCATGAAGTCTGCATCATCTAGATCAGCGGTGGCGAACCTATGGCACCTGTGCCACTACTGGCACGCCGATCCCTCAGCTGTTGCACGCGGTCAGGTTCAGCTCTCACCACTTATCTGCTCCGTTGTCCTGGAGGTGCAGGCATCAGCGTAATAGATTGGCGCCGCCGTTCATCTGCTTCTTCTCCAGATGATTGGCGCATGCACGTTCTGTGAAGAAGCGTTCAAGTCGGAAAGCAATTAACTGTTTGCTTTCCGACTTGAACACTTCTTCACATAACGCACATGCGCCAATCATCTGGAGAAGAAGCAGGTGACCGGCACCGCCCGTCTATTACACTGATGCCTGCACCTCCAGGACAATGGAGCAGATAAGCGGTGAGAGCTGAACCTGTATGTGTGTGTGCGTTTGTGAGTAGAAGTGTGTGCGTTTGTGAGTAGAAGTGTGTGTGTGAGTAGAAGTGTGTGTGTGTGCGAGTATGAGTATAAGTGTGTGTATGAGTATGATAAGTGTGTGTGTGTGAGTATGAGTATGATAAGTGTGTGTGTCTGTGAGTATGAGTATAAGTGTGTGCGAGTATGAGTATAAGTGTGTGCAAGTATGAGTATAAGTGTGTGTGTGTATGAGTATGAGTGTCTGTATGTGTATAAGTGGGTGTGTTTGGGTATAAGTGTGTGAGTATGAATATAAGTGTGTGTGGGAGTATAAGTGTGCGTGTATGAGTATAAGTGTGTGTAGGAGTATAACACTTATACTCCTACACACACTTATACACTTATACTCATACACGCAGTAGGAGTATAAGTGTGTGTGAGTATGAGTATAATTGTGTATGTGTATGAGTGTGTGTGTGTGTGTATGAGTATAAGTGTGTGTGTATGAGCGTGTGTATGAGTATAAGCGTGTGTGAATATGCGGTGTTGGCACTTTGTGGTCTGCAAATTTGTGTCGGTAAAAAATTGGGCACTCAGGACCAAAAACGTTCGCCATCACTGATCTAGATCAAACGTGGGTATTTTAAAGAGATGCCTTGGAGTTATTTTTTCTCATATATATTTTTATCACATGTGGCCACCTCCCATTTAATCTTGATTTATTTAATCAGGAATGTTTCTAAACTCTTAAATGTATCATCCAAATTATCTGATAAATTTTGATATAGTGATGCCCCACCGACAGAGGGTGTATAAAAATTAAACTGGAAACCATTTCCATCTTACAATATGGTGCCCCAGATCACTTTGGGGATTGTTCACAGAGCTCTAGGGTGTCAAATTTGGTTGTGTCTGGATGCCTCAATATTGAGGCTATGCAGCAATACCAGAATAGGCAGCGGTCGTTAATTGCTGCCTTTGCTTGTTTCACCGAACAACATACCAGGTATGTCATCAGTCCCTAACTGACAGATTTTCTGTGACATACCTGGTTTGCCATTGTCATAAAGAGGTTAATTTAGAATACAAATTAAATGATTTTGCTAATTCATAAAGGATTTCTGAGGTGTCAGAGGTATTGAACAATAATCTCGAGACTGGTACATATGAATAAAGCAAAAGCTAAGGATAACAAGATGGATGCAAACAGCCTCCATTTTGTGACAGTTTTTGGACATCCTTCTGTGTGTTAAAATTCTTATTCTGTGTCCCTGAGGATAAAAGGAAAGTCTTCCTAACTCTGTTATCTAGTATCACTGGAACAGATAAGGTGGGCATTGTTAGTCGTTTATGACTCTAATTGTATTTCTGAAGACACAGCTGTGTCTATATACATACTAGAGGAGAAGGGGGGCTTCTCTGCAACTTGCTAGCCCACCCAAACTGGCAGAAACTGACAGACACACTGAGATTATTGTGATTTTTGATTTGTAGAATCTAATAAGGGTTATTATAAATACACCTAGTTGATTCAAATCATCCATTAAAATATATAATGATATCACACCTTCACTAATAAATATGTAAAGTATAATTAATCCTACATATTAATTAGAATATTGTTTTTATTGTTTTATTAGTGTGGTATACGTTTTATTATACATGTTTATGTAATGTGCAATGATAAGTATAAGAATATGATAAATATTTACTATAATTTGAAATTGTATTAACACTTCTATATATTGCAACATATATATTGTATTATATTATACTCACAATCCAGGTATAGCTATAAATCATGACATCATCTCATTTAAATTAAACACACCCATCCATTCAATTGGCTAGAAGTTACAGAAACAGGGAGTGAATCTGAGATAAGGTTTGGTTGATAAGTTGATACTGGAGGTGTAGAGGGAAGACCAGAGATACCTGAAAGGACCTGGGGAGACTGATTTTGAGAGATAGGAATGTATTAGAAAAGGGCTGAGTTCTCTCCTTCTGGGGAGTGCTCAGGAATATGAGGCTTTTAATGGCACATGTTCACTTTAACAATAGAAATCTCCATACCCATAGTATTGAGCTAAGTCCCAGGAGTAACTCCCATCACTCAATTCTTCAATGGAAGGAGTCTCAACTGCATACCAACCTCTGCCGGTAATGTATAAATGTGGTAATTTGTTTCTTGGATAATCTCATTTTTTATGGATGTAATTAGCATATATATTTGGGTAAATTTAACTTAAATCCCACCATTTCTGGGATCTATATGTTTTAGTCTGGTGTTTATCTGTCATCCTTTCTGCAGAAGGAAGCCAGAGGAATATCCTAGAGATATTACCAAGAACCATAAATTCTTATAGTCTAGCTATTTACCCAAATATGTCATATCTAATCTCCAGAGATTATTTAAGCTTCTCATTCTTAAAATCTAAGCTAGAATACATACATTATCATTTACCGAGCAGATTATGAAATAGCCACCTTGAGTAGTTATATTATTTAGTGATATTACCTTACCTAAGCACAGTATATGTTGGTAATTTGTAGGTAATTATGGTGTACTATCATTAGAAATTTTAAATACTAATCATTATCAATGTAGGTTGTATCCAAATAAAATGTATGGCCATCTTATGGTCAGAAACGTACTGCATAGTAAATTATTCTACATGCATGTTGATATAGGTACAGAGCTGCATAATTCATGTTTTGTCCTACTTACGTATGTTATAAGTCATACATGTGAATTATGATTAACATCTATTGACATTGTATTTTGTTGTTATGCTATTTTGCTTACCGTTTGATCTTTATTCTATATTCAATAAATTCATTATTATTTTATTAATAATTGTTGCATTGTATTTACTTTTGTAAAAATGTCATCCAAACTCTCACATACATAACGAATTCTTGATATGGGTATTTTTAGTCGGACCCATATATATGAATCATCAATTTTCATATTTTTTATGATTCATAATTAATAACTCATATTCATATTTTTATTAATAATCCGACAGAGGGTAACAGTGATACAAGCAAGCTACTTCAAAATGAGGAGATCTACTTTTTTGATTAGGAAATGTACTGATGTATTCATTTTTAATTATTAAGAATTAGTCTACTGGAATTTCATAATTGGGCTGATCTACTACTACTAGTACTAGTAGTACTACTAATGATCTATCTACTTTATTAATTACTTATATGAAGTACACACTTTTTAAGTCTCTGTAAATAAAACTATCATTTTGGACACCCCACTCTGCACCAGTTTTGAAGTTTATAAAGTCATTGTTATATTTCATAGAACTATTCTTACAAGAAAAGATTTGCATACATCCTATTACCCCTAAATAAAACAATTACAAAACCTTTTCAAAGATGCATGGTCACACAGAAGATATGAATATCAAATTAAAAATGTGTGTTGTATACAATTTAAAATGTATACTTGTTGTCTTGAAAATGTGTAGTGCAGTCATCCCAAACCTATGGCAGCTTCACAGTCACCATAAAACCTTGAGACCTAAGTAAATGCTGCATGGGGTTCACGGAGTTGGTGTAGGTTTGGGGGCTAAGGTGGAAGAAATGAAAGGATGAAAACACAAATGAGAAGAAAAAAGAACTTAAATAAGGAAAGCTCTTTAAGGATTTTAACTTGATGGTCTACTCAATAAAGAGAGAATTTGGAATTTTTCCAACTCAACTACTTTGTTCTGAAGTTTGATATTCCCTGCTCAGTAGGGTGACCACATTTTATTTCTGCCTTCAGGGACACATTTTATATTATATAAATTATTAGGAAGTCTTGGTGACCATATAGATTTCAGATTGAATAACATGTCAATATTATACAATCAGTAGTAGAGTTGAGCGGACACCTGGATGTTCGAGTTCGTGCTCCAACTTGACCCCGAACTTGACCCCGAACCCCATTGAAGTCAATAGGGACACGAACTTTTGGCCACTAAAATGCCTTTAAAAAAGTCCTGGAAAGGGCTAGAGGGCTGCAAAAGGAATTAAAATGTGGGTAAGAGTAGGACAAGTGCCCTGCAAACAAATATGGATAGGGAAATAACTTAAAAAAACATAAAATCCATACAAATTAAAAATACAGCTGAGCCACAAAATAGCACTAGATGGAATCTTTGATTTTAGCTTTGGAAGAACATAAATCTAAATCTATAGCATGATTGCCAGGAGGATCAACAGAATTATCCATTTGAGAGAGGGTTGGAGTGCAGTGTATTCTCTTTCAGTTTATACTAAGTAACCCATAGGTTGAGGAGGCGGTGACCGTGGCGGTGTAGGTGGAAGCGGCGCTGGAGGAGGAGGAGGTAGCCAGAATTTTTCAAAGTGTGCTGTAAGCACAGTATTTGATGGTTCTATTTGACTCTCAGATATGAAGTGCACCGCAAGACGCAAATGTACTATTTAGCACCCAAAACTAATAGAATTTTTCAAAGTGCGCTGTAAGCACAATATTTGACGGTTCTATTTGACTCTCAGACATGAAGTGCACCGCAAGACGCAAATGTACTATTTAGCACCCAAAACTAATAGAATTTTTCAAAGTGCACTGTAAGCACAGTATTTGACGGTTCTATTTGACTCTCAGATATGAAGTGCACCGCAAGACGCAAATGTACTATTTACCACCCAAAACTATTAGAATTTTTCAAAGTGCACTGTAAGCACAGTATTTGACGGTTCTATTTGACTCTCAGATGTAATACATGTAATGCTATTGCTATTCTATATACCGAAATAGAGTCCCCATTCATAAGAATAGGTCAACTGACCTATTCGTATGAATGGGGATTGGGGACTCTATTTCGGTTTATAGAATAGCAATAGCATTACATGTATTCTATAAACCGAAAGTCTATAAACCGAATCACTTTCGGTTTATAGACTTTCGTTTTATAGCCGAACCTCGTACTCCAACCCGAACATACAGTGAAATGTTCGGGATCTATTTCGAGGTACGGACACTGTAATGTTCGGCACGAACCCGAACAGTGTGGTTTGGGTTCGCTCAACACTAATCAGTAGTTATCAGACAGGAGCAGTTCCAGAGAATTTACCCCTGCTAAACACCTCTAGTTACCAGACAGGCAGTTTGAGAGCAGTTAACCCCTTATAGTTACAAGTAGTGTTGCCACCTTTTCTACCAAAAAAAACCTGCCTTGCTGGTGCCTCCATAGACTTACATTGGCATCAAGCCATTTTTTTTACCGACCTGCAAGTAAAATACCAGCTGGGTGATAACAAGACAGGCACTTTGAAAGCATTTAACCCCCTCTGGTGACCTGACAAGCAGTTTGAGAGCATTTAACCCCATCTAGTTAAAAGACATGCAGTTTGAGAACATTTAATCCCCTCTAGTTACTTGACAACCTCCTCTAGTTACCAGACAGGCAGTTTGAGAGCATTTAACCCCCTCTAATTACCAGACAGACATTTTGAGAGCATTTAACCCCCACTAATTACCAGATAGATAGTTTCTGGCCATTTAACCCCTTTATTTCTATTACATACACACACATACGGTCTTTCACTCACTCGCATATACACATAGACACACACAGTCTATCACTCACACATACACAGATACACACAGTCTCACACACACACACACACAGACTGTCACAGAGGGAGTGTGTGTTTTGTTTTCTTACCTGGTGCTGGCAGGCAGCTGCAGCTTTGAGTTCCGTGTGCAGGAAGAACTTAGCCAATCAGGAGAGGCTTTTTAAGCTCTCAGCCAATCAAGAGAGTTGAGAGGTCTCAGTTGATTGGCTGAGACCTCCTTGTCTCAGAGCGATATATCTGTACTTTGCATTATCCCGGATTGAGTCTGCCCAAGACACGAAGTCACCCTACCTCTCAATTATCTCTTTATTGAGGAGACCCTTTGGTTTCCTGGGGAAAATTGGGCAGTCACTCTTAAAAATGTTTGCCATCACTGGTCAATTTACTTCCTTAACATGTTTAAAAATTGTTAAATAATGACACCACATTATAAGTGTATCCATTGAATGACACAATCTAATTTAAAATTGTCTCTGCTAATGTATTCAGCCAAATATGTCCATTGATGGGCATTGATTGCAAAAGCTGTATTTTCCCAGATTAAAAAACCTATGCAGATGTCCTAAGTACTGTATGGTGTTTCACTGTCCTTACATCAGGCCTGTGTGCATGCTGGTAATGATACAAACAGTATTTGTTGCAAAACATTCCTTCTGTGAATTAATCTAATTATTCAACAGCTGGCAGCTGCAGTAATTACTTTAAGATTATAATGCATGATATCTGTTAAAATATAATTACTCTGATCTATGAACCAAGTAATTAAAGGAAAAAAATATCCTATTTTAAACCTCATTACTTTATTTCCTTTAAAAATTGTAAAATAATGACACCACATTATAAGTGTATCCATTGAATGACACAATCTAATTTAAAAAGGTCAAAATAGTATTTGATCAAATTTGATCCATAAACTTCATATTATTTGGGGAAGAGGTTTTTAAAACAACAGTAAGATAATTATTTAGTTTGTACTATTGACTTAACACCAAAAAATACAATTGCAAAGACTGAAAGATTTCATTAAGCTGCACACAACATGAAATTAACTTGTTTCTATAAAATAGGTAATGTTCACTGCAAAGAGGGACTAAACCCGAAGTAAGACCAATTAATCAGGCAGATGGCTGCCTTTGTTTGATTAAAATAGAGTTTGGAGCAATGATTTTTTAGAATTCTTTTTGGGAGTTTCTATGAGAGGATTCTTTGTGAAATGCAGCATCTGATTGGTGTGCAGCAATATTAGGTTTTTCACCTTCCACGCTATTGGCTGTGTGCCGCGTGATTGATGTGTGTACAGAGCTGACTGCCAGACTGACTCTCACTGCTGCCATGAATAACCCGTCAATGGTGCACAATTGGTACACTATTTAAAGTTGCAGCTTTAATGAATCAGAAATAGTCTTCTAACTCATTAAAAGAAATAAAATATGATTTAGTCATTCTTTAAATATACACCATTAAGCCGGACTATGCAAAGTAATACATAGAATAAAGGTCCAGCAATAATAAAATCACCACTGTAAAAAATGTGTAAATGAAAACACTTATCTGAAGTAATAGATAATTGGTGAATAAGTGATTGGTGCTAGTGAAAAATTGTGCAGCAAAAAACACTAGTGTGGCTCTTCCAAAGCAGACACAAATCGTGGTAAATAAGAAAACAAAAGAGTGTTGCGCAAACAATGTGAATATACTTATCTTCAAAATGGCAAGTAGCTCAACAAAAATACATGTAAAACAAACAAACAATAAAGAGCAATGTGTAGTACTGTGAAATAGATCAATAGAGATATATATTTCCCCCCAGTAGTACACCACTCACAAAAAAAGAGCCCTCAAACCGGCGTGACAGGACTCCAACTCTCACTATTCTGGGTCAGGCCAGGCAGAATTATTTGTGGAGGTAGTAGTCCAACTCTCAATCAGGGTGAATTCCAGATACGAATATAGGATAAAAGGAACAGTATCCAATACTGAATGTCACCAGTCCATCCAATGGCCGTGTCAGTTCCATGCACTTTCGGAAGCTTTTCTCGGCGATACAGAATTCAGTCTCCTAGCGGTGACTACAATTCGCTCATCAGCACTTCCGGGTTTCAGTCTCACGGAAGCTTCCGAAAGTGCATGGAACTGACAAGGTCATTGGATGGACTGGGGACATACTGATATAGATTTTATTTGTTTTACATGTAAGCTGTATATATGGAGGGATATTAAAGTTAGTGTGCTACTACCAGGGCCGGACTGGGAGAAAAATTCGGCCCGGGCATTTTTTGATCACAGCGGCCCACTAAGAAGGGGGCGGGGCAGAGGAGGTGTGTTTTGTCATCACCAATGACAAACACGCTCCCTCTCAAAGTGAGCATATTGGTTCAATGCTCTTCCAGGGCAGACCATGTGCAGAGCTCTGCTGAAGAGCTCTAGCATGAGAAAAAAGCCCTGTATTTGTTCTGCACAGTGCAAGCAAATTTAATAACATGCTTGCACTGTGTTTCCTTGCAACTTGTCTCTGGTGTCTCTATAAATGGATACCAAGAGACAAAAATGCCAGGAAAGAGTATTGAGCATGTGTTTGGAGCCTGCTTGTGGGATTGCGTGTGTGTAGAGTGAGCTGATTGTGGTGTGGTATTGTGTAATAAGGTCGGTTTTAGTTGTGTTGTGTTTGTGGTGTAATGTGATGCATATGTGGCTAGGGGCTGTAGAGAATGTGTGTATAGGGGATATAGCAAGTGTGTGAATACAGGCTATAGTGTGTGTGTGTATATATAGATGTAGTGTGTATTTAGGGGTGTAGTATGTGTTTGCTTACAAAGAATCTAGTGTGTGTATATATATACACATATATATATATATATATATATATATATATATATATGAGTCTAGTGTGTGTTTGAAGGACCCAGAATGTGTATAGGAGATCTAGTGAGTGTGTGTGTTTATAACGGTTTCAGAGTGTATATAGGGATCTAGCGTGTGTATGTGTGTAGATGATCCAGAGTTCGGTAAGGGATCTAGTGTGTGTCTGGAATGTAATTTGTTTAGAGGTCCAGTATGTGTGTGATGGGTGCTGTGTGTGTGTATATATATATATATATATATATATATATATATATATATATATATGGAAGTATTGTGTATGTCTGTTGTGTGAGTGTTGTGTATGATGTGTGTGAGAGTGCTGTGTGTGAGAGTGCTGTCTATGATGTGTGTGAGTGCTGTGTGAATGCTGTGTGTGAGAATGCAGTGTGTGCTGTTGTGTGCTGTGTGTGAGAGTGCTATGTGTGTGTGATGGGTGTGAGAGTGCTGTGTGTGATGGGTGTAAGAGTGCTGTGTGTGATGGGTGTGAGAGTGCTGTGTGTGATGGGTGTGAGAGTGCTGTGTGTGATGGGTGTGAGAATGCTGTGTGTGATGGGTGTGAGAGTGCTGTGTGTGATGGGTGTGAGAATGCTGTGTGTGATGGGTGTGAGAGTGCTGTGTGTGAGTGCTGTGTGGTATGGGTGTGAGAGTGCTGTATAAATGTTAGAATGGATTGTGTGTGTGTGTGTGTGTGTGTGTGTGTAGGGGGGGTAAATAAACAAATAAAATAACAGGCATTATGTCCGGGGGGGACATAATGCCTGTTATTGTATTTGTTTATTTACCCCCCCCCCCCCCCCCACACACACAATCCATTCTAATATTTATACAGCACTCTCACACCCATCACACACAGCACTCACACCCATCACTCTCACACCCATCACACACAGCACTCTCACACACAGCACTCTCACACCCATCACACGCAGCATTCTCACACCCATCACATGCAGCATTCTCACACCCATCACACACAGCACTCACACCCATCACACACAGCATTCTCACACCCATCACACACAGCACTCTCACACCCATCACACACAGCACTCTCACACCCATCACACCCTCTCACACCCATCACACACTCTCACACCCATCACACACAGCACTCTCACACCCATCACACACAGCACTCTCACACCCATCACACACAGCACTCTCACACCCATCACACACAGCACTCTCACACCCATCACTCTCACACCCATCACACACAGCACTCTCACACACAGCATTCTCACACCCATCACACACACAGCACTCTCACACCCATCACACACAGCACTCTCACACCCATCACACACACATAGCACTCTCACACACAGCACACACAGCATTCTCACACACAGCACTCTCACACACATCATAGACAGCACTCTTGCACTCTCACACACAGCACTCTCACACACATCATACACAACACTCACACAACAGACATACACAATACTTCCATATATCACTCCCTTCTTACCTTTAGACTGTGAGGCGGGGTTCCCTGGTGGTCCTCGTGGAAAGTGAACTCTAGCCTGTGGGCTAGAGTTCACTCTCGCGAGATCCGGTCGTTGCCATGGCAATGCTCCGGATCTCGCGAGAGGAACCCGGTGGAGCTGCAAGTTAGAGCTCCGCCGGGTCCTCTCTCCAGTCTCCCTCCCTCTCTCCCCGCCGGTGGCCGCGTTTGAAGGCATGTGGGCCGGTGAGGGAGATCTTTGATGTCCTCACCGGCCCTTCATGTCAAACAGCGGGGCCGGCGCTCGGATAGTGCCGGCCCTGCATAGACCGGCAGGGGAGATTCTGGGACCTCCCCTGCCGGCCTCGGCCCATGGCCACCGCGGCCCACCGGGCATTTGCCCGGTGTGCCCGATGGCCAGTCCGGGCCTGGCTACTACATTTGGATACTGTTCCTTTTATCCTATATTCGTATCTGGAATTCACCCTGATTGAGAGTTGGACTACTACCTCCACAAGTAATTCTGCCTGGCCTGACCCAGAATAGTGAGAGTTGGAGTCCTGTCTACGCATATACTGATATCTCTATTGATCTATTTCACAGTACTACACATTGCTCTTTATTGTTTGTTTGTTTTACATGTATTTTTGTTGAGCTACTTGCAATTTTGAAGATAAGTATATTCACATTGTTTGCGCAACACTCTTTTGTTTTCTTATCTGAAGTAATGTATAAATGTCCTTAAAACTGTTCTAGACTAATGGCCAAATGAGCAGGATCGCATAAATGATTTAAATTGGAAGTCTTCTGTGCCAACTAGAAAAAAGTGCTATAGGAAAGATTTCCCAAGCAACTCACACTTTAACCCCTTCCCGACCTTATGACGAGTTAACTCGTAATAAGAGCTGCAGCATTAGCTACCTTATGACGAGTTAACTCCGTGCGCACCGCCAGCTAGTCTGCAACAGGTCCAGGACTAAGCCTCGCACCCGAGGCAAAGCTCCTGGACCCGATCGGTGCATTTCCGGGCATGAGATCAGGGTGATTGAGTGATCACCGCGATAACATGCAAATTAGATGCAAAGTCAGTGTGTTCACACACTGACTTTGCCTCTAATTCACTCTCTGTGCTTCACATTCTTATAGTGAAGCACAGAGAGTGACCTGTAAGTAAAAATAAATTAATAACATACACAGAGGTAAAAAAAATATATTTTTTAAATTAACCTTTTCATTGCTGATCACAGTTTTTAACTGTGATCAGTTTCCTTCCACTTTATGGCCCTCATTTAGATTTTTTTATTTTTACAATTTATAGAGTTTTTTTTAAATAAATAAAGGTAATTTTATTATATTTATTTAATAAAATTTAACCCCTGCATGCCTGTTGCATGATTTTTACGGATCTGACATCGCCAGGGGCGGGCTGGGCCGGGGGGCAGGGAGGCAATTGCCCCCCAGGCCGCCCTAATGTTTGTAAAACACGGCCGCTGAGCCAGTGTTTAAAAAACAAAACAAAAAAAAACGCGCTTGCAGACAGAGATGGAGGTGAGAAGGGATCGGAAGATCCCCTCTCACCTCCGCTCTGCCTGCAAAACTGCACGGGGAGCCGAACAGGCAGCACAGAGAAACCTCCGTGCTGCCTGTTCGGCTCCCCGTGCAGTGTGACACGGAAGTGCCGACAGTCACGTGATCGGCGCTCTGACGTCAGACGCGCGCCAATCACGTGACCTGTCGGCACAACCGCCGGGAGGCCGAACAGGACGGACCATGCTGCCTGCCACCAGGGAAGTCCTCCTGCCACTAGCCACCAGGGAAGTCCTGCCACTAGCCACCAGGGAAAAAGGTAAGAGATGGGAAAGGGAGGGGGGCGGGGGGGGGGGGGCAAAAACACTGGCATATTATTGGGCAAATTGGCTGGGGAATATTACATGGCAAATAACACTGGCATATTATTGGGCAAATTGGCTGGGGAATATTACATGGCAAATAACACTGGAATATTATTGGGCAAATTTACTGGGGCATATTAAATGGCAGAATAACACTGGCATATTGGACAAATCATCTGGGGAATATTAAATGGCAGAATAAGACTGGCATATTGGGCAAAATGGCTAGGGAATATTAAATGGCAGTTAACACTGGCATATTGGGCAAATTAGCAGGGGCATATTAAATGGCAGATAACCTTGGAATATTATTGGGCAAATTGGCTGGGAAATATTAATGGCAAATAATATTGGAAATGTGTATGTAATGGGGTGATGGAGGCATGTAAATGTGGTGATGAGGCATGTCCTGGTGTGCAACGTGGGTTATGGGTCATGTCGTAGGTGTGCAACGTGGGTAGGGGGGGTGCCCAAATTTTGGGATATTGGGTGTCTAAATCCTGGCATATTGAGGGGCATAATCCTGGCATATTGAGGGGAAAATCCTGGCATATTGAGGGGGCATCATCTTGGCATATTGAGGGGAAAATCCTGGCATATTGGGTGTCTAAATCCTGGCATATTGAGGGGCATAATCCTGGCATATTGAGGGGCATAATCCTGGCATTTTGTAAGGAAAAATTCTAGCATATTAAATGGAAAATGCTGGCATATTGTGGGGGAAAATCCTGGCAATATTCGTTATAAAACAAGGAAAAGATGGCCGTGGATGGGGAGGCGATTCGATGGTGCAATGGGCCACTTGACTGGATTTGCCCCCCAGGCCTAAGGCTGCCAGCCCTCCCCTGGACATCGCACTCTTCAGAGTTTTTTTCTGTCTTTTTTGTTTAGGGGGTTTTGGGAACCAATATTTTTCTTTTTTATTAGTTAGTTAATTAGGGGGGATAAGTGGGTTAGTGTTGCACTAGTTGTGTAGATTATTATTGGGAAAATAATGGGGAAAAACTTTTTTTTCCTCCAAAATTTCCTCTTTTATATATATTTTTTTAAATACTAAAATGTAAATCATTTTATGTATAGGGTATCAAAAGAAAGCTCTAACTGTCCTTTAAAAAACAACATATAACTTGTATGGGTACGTTAAATGAGAGAGAGGAAAATTATGTTTCAAAAACCGCGTATTAAAAATTGAAAAATGCTCTAGTCCTTGGCCCAGGAAAATCCCTGGTCCTTAAAGGGTTAAAGAGTAGATCACTGCTCTATTTGCACGCTCCAGAGAAAGATCCTTAAGTTGTCTGCTGATGTAGCCACATCTACCCCCATAACCCTAGTTGATGAACCACGTTGTATGTAAACTTGACTTAGACTTGGACCTTAGAATTGAATGCTGGGTTCTTATATCTGCCGGTGGCTCTATAGAGAGATGACTTTAAGAGGGATTAGAGCAGCGGACAACAAGATTTATATCCTTGTAAGGATTTTTATGATCTTGTGTTTAAAGAAATATGGGCATTTTATAACTGGACCATCTCTCCTGTTTTTCACTATGTTTATGGAAGAGATGAGGAGCCATCAACAGACACCCTAAGAATATTTCTCTGGAGTGTGTTAATAGAGAAATGATCTGCTCCTAAAAGTGTGAGTTGTTTTGGCAAGCGCTTACTCTCTATACATTTTATGTTCCTGATATTGTCCCATGTGTGTTATCTTTCTTCCCTGTCATATATTGAACATATCTGCCTATAACTTGTTTTATAAAAAGTTAAATAAATATATGTTGTGTATATTTTAGTGCACCCCGTCTACTCTCTTTTATATATTGTTAAGCAAGCAAATCAGGAAGGAAAATTGGATGTACTGGTTCATCTAGGGACAAATGATTTGGCTTGCAATGAGGTTTCAGAGGTGAATGAAGCTTTGCGTGTTCTTGCCAATGATATATGGCAGGTTGTGTCCACTCTGTCCTTTTCTGAAGTTATGCCTGTGCATAACATTCAGAATGATAGATGGATGCGTATTAGGGACTTCAACTTGTGGCTTGGGGAATGGTGTCGGGAGCAAGGATTTTGCTTTGTTTCTTATGTAAGTTCACTATGGGATAGAAAGGAACTGTACAAAAAAGATGGTTTGCATCTTTCTCAAAAGGGAACGAATGTTCTCAGTGAGCAGTTCAGAGGTTTTGCTAGGAGGTTTTTAAACTAAAAGAGGGGGGCAAAATGGCGATAAAACATCAATCCAATTGCCCCCCAAAACAGGGACAGAAGGTACCTGTAGTCAGTGTGCTAAAAAATGATAAGCTTAGGGTCATGTCTACAAATGCTCGCAGTTTAGGGAATAAGATCCATGAACTTGTGGCAATATTGGCAACTGAGAATGTAGATTTAGTGGCTGTTACTGAGACATGGTATAATGAAAAACATGACTGGGACATATCAATACCAGGGTATTCTTTATATAGAAAAGACAGAGAAGGTAAAAAAGGGGGAGGGGTGGCCCTGTATGTGAGGGATAGCTTAAAATGTAACGTAATACAAGTTAGTGAGGCGAACATAGAGTCAGTTTGGGTTACATTAGAATTTGGTAATCATATGGTAACTCGGGTAGGTGTGATTTATAGGCCCCTGGACAAATAGAGGAGTTAGATAATCTACTAGTTGAGGAAATAGCTAAAATGACAATGAAGGGAGAAGTGATCATCATGGGTGACTTTAATCTTCCTGATGTGAACTGGAAATACAAAATAGCTACTTGCGCCAGGAGTACGCATATCCTAAACTCCCTACTGGGATTATCTCTAAAACAAGTAGTGGAGGAGCCAACTCGAAAGCAGGCCATACTAGACTTAGTGTTCACAAATGGAGATTTGTTATCAGATATTACTGTAGGTGAAAGTTTAGGATCTAGTGATCACCAGACAGTGTGTTTTAATATAAGAACAGTGACGCAGTCACACCACACAAAAACAAAAGTTTTAGATTTTAGAAAAACAGACTTTTCTAAAATTAGATTAGTTGTAAAGGAGTCATTATCAGACTGGAGCAATTTAAATGGAGTCCAGGAGAAATGGGATTATCTAAAAGTTGCACTACTGAAGGCAACAGAAAATTGCATAAGGCTTGTCAGTAAGAGCAAAAAATTGAAGAAACCACTATGGTACTCTGCAGAGGTGGCTAAAATAGTAAAAAATAAAAAGCTAGCATTTAGTAATTATAAAAATACTCAGAGTGAGGAAGATAGAAAGATCTATAAGAGTAGGCAGAAAGAGGCAAAGCAAGCTATAAGAGCTTCCAAAGCACACACAGAAGAGACTATAGCCCAGTCAGTGAAAAGGGGGGATAAAACATTTTTTAGATACATAAATGAGAAAAGGAAAGTAAAACAAGGATTAGTTAGATTAAAAACAAAAGAAGGATGCCATGTAGAAGAGGATAAAGGCTTAGCAGACTGCTTTAATGAATATTTTTGTTCAGTTTTTACAAATGAAAATGAGGGTAAGGGACCTCATTTAGGGAAAAAGACTAATGAGTCTTTTGATGCATGTAAGTTTACAGAGGAAGAGGTTTTACTTCAGCTGTCTAAAGTAAAGACAAATAAGTCGATGGGACCTGATGGGATACATCCAAAGTTATTAAAAGAACTTAGTGGTGTACTAGCAAAACCGTTAACAGATTTATTTAACCAATCATTGTTAACGGGAGTAGTTCCAGAAGATTGGAAATTAGCTAATGTTGTGCCCATTCACAAGAAAGGTAGTAGGGAGGAGGCGGGCAACTTTAGACCAGTAAGTCTTACTTCAGTAGTGGGGAAAATAATGGAAACCTTGTTAAAGAATAGGATTGTTGAACATCTAAAGTCGCTTGGATTTCAAGATCAGAGACAGCATGGGTTTACTTCAGGGAGATCATGCCAAACTAATCTTATTGAATTTTTTGATTGGGTGACTAAAATAATAATCACCCAAAATCAGGGTGGTGCAGTAGACATTGCTTACCTTACCTTGATTTCAGTAAGGCTTTTGACACTGTCGCACATAGAAGGCTTATCAATAAACTGAAATCTTTGAGTTTGGATTTCAATTTTGTTGAATGGATTAGACAATGGCTGAGTGACAGGAAACAGAGGGTTGTAGTCAATGGGGTATATTCGATGCAAGGTCTTGTTACTAGTGGGGTACCTCAGGGATCTATACTTGGACCCATTCTCTTTAATATTTTTATTAGCGATATTGCAGAAGGTCTTGTTGGCAAAGTATGTCTTTTTGCTGATGATACAAAGATTTGCAGCAGGGTTGATATTCATGGAGGGATAAGCCAAATGGCAAATTAATTAGCTAAACTAGAAAAACTGGTCAGAGCAGTGGCAACTGACATTTAATGTAAAAACCCAAAAGCAGATTATAGACTATTTGGTACAGTCCTAACCTCAACATCTGAGGAAAGGGATTTAGGAGTAATAATTTCAGAGGACTTGAAGGTAGGTAGGCAATGCAATAGAGCAGCAGGAAATGCTAGCAGAATGCTTGGTTGCATAGGGAGAGGTATTAGCAGTAGGAAGAGGGAAGTGCTCATGCCATTGTACAGAGCACTGGTGAGACCTCACTTGGAGTATTGTACGCAGTACTGGAGACCGTATCTCCAGAAGGATATTGATACTTTGGAGAGAGTTCAGAGAAGGGCTACTAAACTGGTTCATGGGTTGAAGGATAAAAGGTTAAAGCATCTTAACATGTATAGCTTGGAGGAAAGACGTAACAGGGGGGATATGATAGAAACATTTAAATACATAAAGGGAATCAACACAGTAAAGGAAGAGAGTATATTTAAAAGAAGAAAAACTACCACAACTAGAGGACATAGTCTTAAATTAGAGGGGCAATGATTTAAAAGTAATATCAGGAAGTATTACTTTACTGAGAGGGTAGTGGATGTATGGAATAGCCTGCCAGCAGAAGTGGTAGAGGTAAACACAGTCAAGGATTTTAAGCATGCGTGGGATAGACACAAGGCTATCCTGGCTATAAGACCAGGAACGGGGGACTAATAAAAGTACTCAAAAAAAATTGGGCAGACTAGATGGACCGAATGGTTCTTATCTGCCGACACATTCTATGTTTCTATGTTTCTATGTTTTTCAAATAACAAATAATACACAGTTATGCTGTGCATTGAGTTATCCTATTCCCACTTTACAAGTTCAAAGAAAAAAAAAACAATAATTGTGCATCAATTTACATAAATCTGTGCCTTTGGCCATTACACTGTTATCACAGTTCACTGAGGTGGGATCTAATTTGATTGCTGTGGGATTCTACTTGCTTTCCATTTCAATCACTTAATGAATTAACACTAGGCCGCATCCTGTGATTTTAACAGAGCATTAGTCCAACACAAGTTTGTACTTTAAAATATACATGTGTGCTCTATGCCAAAAATGTGAGGTGAGTTCAGTTTCAGCCCAGTTATTACTTGGCTTTGTATCAATCTCTCTTCTTATAATCAATTAAAAGACTAATTAACAGAATCCTCATTTATATTTCAGCAAGACGTTTCCTAATGAGAAGGAAATGAACTAAACAAGAGTTACTAATTGGAAAATTAGGTGTAACAGCACTGCTTTTTTTAAAGGATTGTGAACCAGGCATTGTACAATAAGATTATTGTTAATATTATGTTTCACATCAACCAATTTGGTACTCTGCAGAAATTGCCAAAATAGTAAAAAACAAAAAAACAAGCATTTAGTAATTATTAAATAAAGAGAGAGAGGAGAGAGGCAAATCTATTAGATTAGACAACAAGAGGCAAAGCAAGTTTTTGGAGCTTCAGAATCCCACAGAGAAAAGAAAATGGCTCAGTCAGTAAATAAAAGGGATAACTTTTTTTAGATACATATATTTTAGATGCACCTATATTGCACCCGCATCACTTGGCTTGCACTCATATTGCACCTACACAATTTGGCTTGCCAGTGTTAATTCCCCACAGAACATAAAACAGTGTCACTTTGCCCCACAGAACTTCCCCTGCAGAAAAAGCCAGTATCACTTTTCCCATAGTACATATTATTTTGCCCCACACACCATGCCACTTTGACAATTAAAATAAGCCACAGTTTTCCTATTCATATGCCAGGGTTAGCTGGCTTATAAATATGCCAGCATCATTTTGCTATTAATAAGCCACAGTCAATTTGCCCAATAATATGCCAGTATTTTGCCATTAAATATATGCCAGTATTTTGCAATTTAACATGCCAGTATTTAGCCATTTAATACATGCCAGTATTTTGCCATTAAGTAAATGCCAGTATTTTTCCATTTAATATTTGCAAGTATGTTGCCATTAAATTTATGCCAGTATTTTGCCATTAAATATATGCCAGTATTTTGCCATTTAATATATGCCAGTATTTAGCTATGTAATATATGCCAGTATTTTGTCATTTAATATGCCAGTATTCTGCCAGTAAATATATGCCAGTATTTTGACATTTAATATATACCAGTATTTTGACATTACATATATGCCAGTATTTTGACATTACGCATATACCAGTAGTTAGCCATTTAATATATGCCAGTATTTTTGAAATTTAATATATGCCATTATTTTGCTATTAAGTATATGTCAGTATATCGCTATTTAATATATGCAAGTATTTTGCCATTTAATATATGCCAGTATTTTGCCATTTAATATATGCCAGTATTTTGCCATTAAATATATGCTAGTATTTTGCCATTAAATATATGCCAGTATTTTGTAATTTAATATATGCCAGTATTTTCTCATTTATATATGCCAGTATTTTGCCATTAAATATATGCCAGTACTTTTTCATTTAATATATGCCAGTATTTTGCATTTTAATATGCCAGTATTTTGCCATTAAATATATGCTCGTTATATTTACCACACTCCTCTCCCCTTCCCCAGTACTCACCTCATTGATCCGTGTGGCCAGTCATCTCCTCTGTACAGTCTTCCCTCCTGCACAGAGGAGGGAAATACAGTCACCGGGTACAGTGACGTAGGGCTTTTACTTTTTTTTTCCGGTAGCCGAATCTAGCAGATGCAGCTGCCAGGAAAAAAAAGTTCAGCAGCGCAATGTGCTGTTGTAGGATGCTAGCAGCAAGAGGTCTTAAAAGTACGCCAACAATGTAATAGGGCAACAGGAAATGCTAGCAGAATGATTGGTTGTATAGGGATAATTAATATCAGTAGAAAGAGGGAAGTACTCATACCGTTGTACAGAGCACTGGTGAGACCTCACTTGGAGTATTGTACGCAGTATCTCCAGAAGGATATGGAAACTTTGCAGAGAGTTCAGAGAAGGGCCACAAAACTGGTTCAAGGGTTGAAGGATAAAACTTACTAGGCAAGGATAAAGGATCTTAACATGTAAAGCTTGGAAGACAGACGAGACAGAGGGTATATGATTGAAACATTTACATACAGAAAGTGAATCAGCACAGTAAAGGAAAGTATATTTAAAAGAAGAAAAACCACCACAACTAGATGACATAGTCTTAAATTAGAAAGGCAATGGTGTTTTACTGAGAGGGTAGTGAATGCATGGAACAGCTGCCCGGCAGAAGTGGTAGATGTTAATACAGAGTCAGAGTTTAACCATGCATAATATAGGCATAAGCAGGGCCGTCTCTAACGCGGGGCAAATGGGGCAGCTGCCCTGGACCCAGTTACTCCTGGGGGGCCCAAGGCAGCTGTTCCGTGGTCCACCAGCCCCTGCTTGCCCTGTTCACAGCGCATTGCGCTGGTGAACGTTCTTTTCCGGCCGGAAAAAAAATAAAAAATAACTGACACCGGATGTGACATCACGTCACATCCGGTGACTGTTTCCCTCCTCCGTGCAGGAGGGAAGAAAGCACGGAGGAGACGTCTGGCCGGGGGAGACGGAGCAGAAGCCAGGCGGTAAGTGCTAGGGAAGGGGGGGAGGAGGGAGGAATATAGCGAGCACGGTAATGGCACAATATTACTGGTATTTGAATGGCACAATATTACTGGTATTTGAATGGCACAATATTACAGGCATCTGAATGGCACAATATTACTGGCATCTGACTGGCACAATATTACTGCCATCTTAATGGAAGTATATTACAGGCATCTGAATGGCACAATATTACTGGCATCTTAATGGCACAACAATTATGGCATCTTAATGGTACAATACTACTAGTATCTTAATGGGCAACTTGGCTGGGGCGTCTTAATTGTACAATATTACTGGTATCTGAATAGCACAATAATATTGGCATATTAATGGGAAAAATGTCTGTGGCATATTAATGGCAAAATAATACTGGCATTTTAATGGCAAAATAATACTGGCATTTTAATGGCAAAATAATACTGGCATATTGATGGGCACATTGACTGTGGCATATTTAATGGACAAACGGTGGCATATTTTAATAGGCAAACTGTCTGTTGCATATGCAATGACAAAGTGACTGTGGCATGTTCTGTGGGGAAAAATAACATGTACTATGGGGGAAAGTGACAATGGGGTTTTTTTTCTGCATGGGCAGTTCAGTGGAACAAAGTGAAACTGTGATATGTTCTGTGGGGCAAATTTACACTGTAGCATGCCAAATTGTGTGGGTGCAATATGAGTGCAAGCCATGTGCTGTTGGTGCAATATATGTGCATGACAAGTGCTGTGGGTGCAAAATAGGTGCATGACAAGTGCTGTGGGTGCAATAAAGGTGCATGACAAGTGCTGTGTTAAGTCCTTTAGGTGCAATGTGGGTACAGAAAAAGGGAATAAAAAAGAGAAATGCAATTCTTCAATGACGTTTTTATTACATATAAAAATAGTTGAATATTATATTAAGAAGTTCATATAAGTATAAATGCAACTAGTGAGAGAGAGCGATATGTGTATAGATAGTTATAAATATATTTGAACATATGTAAGTGCTCTCTAATATCTGTATATTTTTGTAATTTAGGTAATGAGTAGTTGTAGTGCAGTGTTGCATAGTAAGATGGCATACATATTGCAGCCATATATACACATTTTTATCCAAATATACAGTTTATATACTGCAATTATACACGTAATATACACAATTTTTTACAATGCAATAAAAATACTCACTGCAAGAAAAGTCCAATTGTGTGTGTGCTTATTTTTATGGGGGTTTTTCTGTGTGTGTGTGGGGGGGGGGGGGGGGGACACGTCTGCTACGAAATGTTTCCTGAATGCACCGGTGTCACTTCCGGTGGGGAAAAGCCAGGTCAGATCCGTTGGATGCGGATTTCCCGGCAGCTGCCCGATAGTGACTGTCTCTGTGTGAGACAGTCACACGGCCAGCAATGGGGGCCCACAGGGAAGCTGCATTGGAATGAGTGGAATGAATGGCCCTGGGCAGCTGCCCCGTTTGCCCATACTATTTGTTTTTGCAGGGGTCGCAGGGCGGCCAACTCCAATCTAAGTGAAAACACATCAATTTTGAATGGTTTTGCAACATGAAGCTGTGAATGAAAATATTTAATGTTAACCATGCCCTGCCACACCCTGCCCTGCCCATTTCCTTATATGGGCTTTGTTGGTCAATGGGCGTCATAATGGCTACTGCATCATAATGGCTACAGTGTATATATATGAGAAGCTTGTGCTACAGAGTCTTAATGTGGCTGTGAAGCCATTAGTTTGCAAGGCTCATGTTTAAAAGGAATCTGAACCTTGGAAACTGATGGTTTCATTATTTTCCCCAAGTGTGCCAGGGCTTCATGAACTCATCAACAGGATAATCTTGTGGCTGAGGAACAAGACGGAAGGATAATCTCGTGGCTGAGGAACAAAATGGAAGGATAATCTTGTGGCTGAGGAACAAGATGGAAGGATAATCTCGCAGTTGAGGAACAAGACGGAAGGATAATCTCGTGGCTGAGGAACAAAATGGAAGGATAATCTCATGGCTGAGGAACAAGATGGAAGGATAATCTCGTGGCGAGGAACAAGATGGAAGGATGCAACAATCATCGCAGGATCCATGTCATTGTATAGTATAGTAAGTTATATTTTTATATTGCGTTCTATACTATACAATTGCATGAGCCAGTCATGGACGTCATGTCCCAGAATACATTTTAAAGTCAATAGCCCGATCCAGGGCTGTACAGTTGATCACTGTTTTTTCAGGGTCAGGAAGGTTTTTTTTTACTTGTTATACAAGTTTTTTTTCCTTCCTCTGGATCATTTGGCTTGGACTTTTAAAATGAAATTAAAGAAAACTTTAAAACCTTTTCTTGTGTGGTGTGTTTATTTACACTTGCATTATCACACATAGTCATTAGCCCCGATCCAGGGTTGTACACCGATCGCTGTTTTTCAGGGTCAGGAAGGAATTTTTTACTTGTCCCTCAAGTTTTTCGCCTTCCTCTGGATCATTTGGCCTAGGTACACAATAAAAATACAATAAAAATAATTTAAAAATTTCCAATTGTTGTTGTTGTCTCTTCTCTTGCGTGGTGTATTCATTTTACACTTGCATCATTGGGACCATGGCTGATAGATGAAATGCCTGGTTGTATTACCAAATGCTGTTTTTTCTTGGTCAGGAAGGATTTTATTTTAATTATCACTTATTTGGCTTAAGGGAAAAAAATATAAAACTCTCTCATCCTTTGTTCAAACCAAAGATGAGGAAAGACATGACCAAAGATTCAGATCAAAATGTCCGCTTCCTAAGGGAGCAAAGAGGCCTCAATAAAGTACTTTATCTGTTTCCTTTCATTAATGCGTTCCTATTTCAAACATTATTTTGACGCAATTCTTCATTTAAACATAGGTATATATTTCCTTAACAGTTGTCCTTAAAAGGTCCATGCCATCGTGGAATGCCCTGCGTTTAAAGCATAAGGGGCTCTGGGTAAGTTTTCTTTGGGTTTATCATGTAATAGATGAGGGATGAAAACAAGGTCAAGAAGGTGACATATTGCATAGGAAGGGTGTTTGGAAAAATACAAGACTGTTAAAGAATGTGGTAAATAATATCCAATAAATAGGAGGAGATCATAAGGGAACATACATATGCCCACTCATACTTGCCATTCTGATCCCTAGACCTGCCATTCTAATCCCCAGACCTGCCATTCTGATCCCTAGACCTGCCATTCAGATCCCCAGACCTGCCATTCTGATCCCCAGACCTGCCATTCTGATCCCTAGACCTGCCATTGTTATCCCCAGACTTTCAAATATGATGCCCAGATTTGCCTATATGCCCCTCAGACTTGCCATTTTCCCCAGCTTACCTGAGCTTGCAGTTTCTCTCTCCTTCCATGCACAGATTCCGCATGCAGGAAAGGCTGTGATGTAATTTCCTGTGCGCCAGATCTGATAGCGTACAGGGAGAGAGGGAGAGTATGAGAGATCATGTGATCACTGAGCTGTTACCTCCGGGAAACATCCGCAACTAGCTGCATTTAAAGGGCCAGCGACCTGCTTTACAAATCTATCAGGTGAGTTAGGCAATGGCAAGGCCCCTCAAGTCCGAGGCCTTAGACGGCTTCCTAACTTGCCTGATTAGAGAGCCGCCTCTGACAGCAATGTTTAGAGAAACTAAGCAGATGTCTTGTATCATTATATACAGACATAATTACATTAAATGACAACTATAGTGAAAAATTATGTTTTGTTTAATTGAAAGATCGCTTGCAGTGTAGGCATTTCAAATAGATATGCTTTAATGAAAGAATCCAAATAAAGAACCTTATTGAGCCCTCTTTGCTCCAGATAGCTCTATCAGGAGGCAGACATGTTGTTTAGAATATTGGGTCAGATCATCCTTCATCTAAACCAAGGTGAGTGAATATCTGACCCAAGATTCTAAACAACATGTCTGCACCCTGAGAGAAGTATTTTGAGCACAGAGGGCGCAATAGGAATCTTTAATTGTATTTTTTTATTAAAACATTTCTATTTAACATGTAAGTTGTTTTATGATATTTGAACTAGGAGCAAGATAGAAAACGCTGTATTAAATTTGTTTTAAACACATCAGAGCCGTAACTTGAAACCAAAAATTGCCCTGGGGCCCCCCGACCCCACCATGCAACTCCACCCCCAGAAAGGCCACTTACATGCCTCCCAACTGTTCTGCTTTGTGCCTGGCCTTGTCTAATATCTATGGTAGCTTTATGCCTATCCCATGCATGCTTAAACACCTTCACTGTATTAACCCCTACCACTTCTACTGGAAGACTATTCCATGCATCCACTACCCTCTCGGTAAAGTAATATTTTCATTGGTCCCTGGTCTTATCTTATATCAAGGATAGCCTTATGCTTATCCCATGCATGCTTAAACTCCTTCATATATTAACCTCTCATCCACCACCCTTTCAGTAAAGTAATATTACTTTTTCTGACCACAAAAAAATCATTAAAATATTTCCAGCCTTTTCAAAAGCTTGAAGTGGACCCCCAGGGCCATCTTTAACTCGGGGCAAGCGGGGCAGCTGCCCTTGGCCCAGTTACTCCTGGGGGACCCCAGGCAGCTGTCTTGTGGGGCCCTAGCCCCTGCTTGCCCTGTTCTCAGTGCATTGCGCTGGTGAACGTTCTTTACCGGCCGGAAAAAAAATAAAATAACTGACACCAGATGTGACATCATGTCACATCCGGTGACTGTTTCCCTCCTCCATCCAGGAGGGAAGACAGCACGGAGGAGACGTCTGGCCGGGGGAGAAGGAGCAGAAGCCAGGCGGTAAGTACTGGGGAAGGGGGGGAGGAGGGAGGAATATAACGAGCACGGTAATGGCACAATATTACTGGTATTTGAATGGCACAATATTACAGGCATCTGAATGGCACAATATTACTGGCATCTGACTGGCACAATATTACTGGCATCTGAATGGCACAATATTACTGGCATCTTAATGGCACAACAATTATGGCATCTTAATGGTTCAATACTACTAGTATCTTAATGACAGAATATTACAGGAATCTGAGTGGTACAATATTACTGGCATCTGAAAGGCACAATATTACAGGCACAATAATATTGGCATATTAATGGGAAAAATGTCTGTGGTATATTAATGGCAAAATACTACTGGCATATTAATGGCAAAATAATACTGGAATATTGATGGGCACATTAACTGTGGCATATTTAATGGACAAACGGTGGCATATTTTAATAGGCAAACTGTCTGTTGCATATGCAATGACAAAGTGACTGTGGCATGTTCTGTGGGGAAAAATAACATGTACTATGGGGGAAAGTGACAATGTGGGTTTTTTTCTGCATGGGCAGTTCAGTGGAACAAAGTGAAACTGTGGTATGTTCTGTGGGGCAAATTTACACTGTAGCATGCCAAATTGTGTGGGTGCAATATGAGTGCAAGCCATGTGCTGTTGGTGCAATATATGTGCATGACAAGTGCTGTGGGTGCAATATAGGTGCATGTCAAGTGCTGTGGGTGCAATATAGGTGCATGACAAGTGCTGTGGGTGCAATATAGGTGCATGACAAGTGCTGTGGCTACCCTATGGGGCTCTGTTAAGTCCTTTAGGTGCAATGTGGGTGCAGAAAAATGGAATAAAAACAAGAAATGCAAGTCTTCAATAACCTTAATATTATATTCAACTATTTTCATATGTAATAAAAATAAGTTCATATAAGTATAAATGCAACTAGTGAGAGAGAGCGATATGTGTATAGATATTTATAAATATATATGATCATATTTAAGTGCTCTCTAATATCTGTGTATATTTTTGAAATTTAGGTAATGAGTAGTTGTAGTGCAGTGTTGCAAAGTAAGATGGCATACATATTGCAGCCATATATACACATTTTTATCCAAATCAGGGCCGTCTTTAACGCGGGGCAAACGGGGCAGCTGCCCTGGGCCCATTTACTCCTGGGGGGCCCCAAGGCAGCTGTCCCGTGGGCCCCCAGCCCTGCTTGCCGAGTTCACAGCGCATTGCGCTTGTGAACGCTTTTTTCCTGCAAGCCGCATCCAATGGATGCTACGGCCGAAAAAAAAAAAAAAAAAAAAAACTGACGCCGGATGTGACGTCGCGTCACATCCGGTGACTGTTTCCCTCCTCCGTGCAAGAGGGAAGACTGCACGGAGGAGACATCCGGCGGGGGACACGGAGCAGGTTCATGTAAGTACTTGGGAACGGGGGGGGGGGGGGCTGAATGGCACAATATCACTGGGCATCTGGCTGGCACAATAATACTGGGCATCTGAATGGCAGAATATTACTGGGCTCTGGATAGCACAATATTACTGAGCATCTGAATGGCAGAATAATATTGGGCATCTGAATGGCAGAATATTACTGGGCTCTGGCTGGCACAATATTACTGGGCATCTGAATGGCAGAATAATATTGGGCATCTGAATAGCAGAATATTACTGGGCTCTGGCTGGCACAATATTACTGGGCATCTGAATGGCAGAATATTACTGGGCTCTGGCTGGCACAATATTACTGGGCATCTGGCTGGCAGGCACTATATTACTGGGCTCTGACTGGCACTATATTACTGGGCATCTGAATGGCAGAATATTACTGGGCTCTGGCTGGCACAATATTACTGGGCATCTGGCTGGCACAATATTACTGGGCATCTTGCTGGCACAATATTACTGGGCTCTGACTGGCACAATAATACTGGGCATCTGACTGGCACAATAATACTGGGCATCTGGCTGGCATAATATTACAGGCATCTGGCTGGTATAATATTACAGGCATCTGGCTGGCACTATATTACTGGGCTCTGACTGGCATAATATTACAGGCATCTGGCTGGCACTATATTACTGGGCTCTAACTGGCATAATATTACAGGCATCTGGCTGGCACAATATTACTGGTCTCTGACTGGCACAATAATACTGGTATCTGACAGGCACAATATTCCTGGTATCTGACAAGCACAATATTCCTGGTATCTGACTGGCACAATATTACAGGTATCTGGCTGGCACAATATTACTGGGCATCTGGCTGGCACAATATTACTGGGCATCTGGCTGGCACAATATTACTGAGCTCTGACTGGCACAATAATACTGGGCATCTGACTGGCACAATATTACAGGCATCTGACTGGCACAATATTACTGGGCATCTGACTGGCACAATAATACTGGTATCTGACAGGCACAATATTCCTGGTATCTGACAAGCACAATATTCCTGGTATCTGACTGGCACAATATTACAGGTATCTGGCTGGCACAATATTACTGGGCATCTGGCTGGCACAATATTACTGGGCATCTGGCTGGCACAATATTACTGGGCTCTGACTGGCACAATAATACTGGGCATCTGACTGGCACAATATTACAGGCATCTGACTGGCACAATATTACTGGGCATCTGACTGGCACAATATTACTGGGGTCTGAATTTCACAATATTCCTGGGCTCTGACTGGCACAATATTCCTGGGCTCTGACTGGCACAATATTACTGGGCTCTGACTGGCACAATATTACTGGGCTCTGACTGGCACAATAATACTGCGCTCTGAATGGCACAATATTACTGGCGTCTGAATGGCACAACAATTATGGCATATGTGTGTGTGGGGGGGGGGGGGGTAACATTGCGATGGATGGCGGGATTGCATGCAGGGGAGGGGGCAGGGTCCAGGGGGCCAAAGCAAATGCTTGCCCAGGGTCCAATCACTATTAAAGACGGCCCTGATCCAAATATACAGTTTATATACTGCAATTATACACGTAATATACACAATTTTATACAATGCATTAAAAATACTCACTGCAAGAAAAGTCCAGTTGTGTGTGTGCCTATTTTTATGGGTTTTTATGTGTGTGTGTGTGGGGGTGGTTTGGGGGGGGTGATTTTAACATTTCGATGAATGGCGTGAATGCATACAGGGGAGGGGGAAGCGTCCAGGGGGCCCAAGCAAATGCTTGCCCAGGGTTCAATCACTATTAAAGACGGCCCTGTGGACACCAAATATTTGTATACTAGACATTAAGCCCGTTAAATTTGTTCTGTCTCTCTCTCCCCCCCTGTTCTGTCTGTCTCTCTCTCTCCCCCTTCCCCCTGTTCTGTCTCTCTCTCCCTCCCTCTGTTCTTTCTCTCTACTCCCCTGTTCTGTATCTCTCTCTCCCCCCTCCAGCTGTTCTGTCTCTCCCCCCTGCCCTGTCTCTCTCTCCCCCTCCCCCTGTTCTGTCTCTCCCCCCTGCACTGTTTCTCTCTCCTCCCTGCCCCTGTCTCTCTCTCCCACCCCTCCCCTTCCTTTGCCTTCAAAGGTGGATACAGGGAGGGGGCGGAGCTAGCCAGCTGAGCGGTGTAGCTCCGCCCCCATCCTGTTAAGCAGATCAGCGTCTGCTTCACCAGGTCAGGCATGTGGAGTGGAGCAGCACTTTCTCATGGTGCCAGTGGCTCCCCGTGAAGCAGACGCTGCTCTACTTCACATGATGGGGGGCGGAGCTACACCGCTCAGTCGGTTAGCTCCGCCCCCTCCCGGGATCTAGCAGAGCATGCCGAGCAGAGGGCTGGTGAGGGGGGATCTGTAGATATCCCCCACCCAGTGCCTCTACCGGCTTTTTTTTTCTTTGGGCGGGAGGGCGCCCCCTGGGTATTGCGCCCTGTGCGCTCGCACAGGTCGCACACTTCTAAGGCTGGCCCTGCCTGTCAGAACACTGTTCTGACAGAAGTCTCTGCGTTCCAAGTCCCAACGGCTGTCCGTGGGGCACATGCGCAGTAGCGCAATCCCACGGACACAGGGACTGGACGCAGAGACACTTGAAGATTATTATAGAGGATAAATAGCTGCATGTATACTTATATGAACTTTTTATTATTATATTCAACTATTTTCATATGTAATAAAAATGTTATTGAAAAATTGTCAATTTCTTATTTTTATTATGTTTCTCTGCACCCATATTGCATCTAAAGGTCTTAATACAGCATGATATAGTACCCACAGCACCTGGCTTGTACTCATATGGCACCCACACGATTTGGCATGCCACAGTGTAAATTTGCCCGCGAGAACATACCACAGTGTCACTTTGTCCCACTGAACTGCCCCTGCAAAACATGCCATGGTGTCACTTTTCCCCAATTTTCCCATTATGCTACAATTAGCCTGCCCACTAATATACCACAGCCAGACATTCATATTGCCAATTAATATGACACAGCCATTTTCCCCATTAATATGCCACTATTAACCTGCCCATAAATATGCCACAGCCAGTATTATTTTGCCCATCATTTGCTAGTCATATTTTACACTTCATCTGCCAGTCATATTTTGTCCATCATTTTTAATCGCCCATTTGCCACTCATATCTTGTCCATTTGCCAGTATTATTTTGCCCATTTGCCAGTGTTATTTGCCCCACATGCCACTCTTATTTTGCCCATTTGCCAGTGTTATTTGCCAGTATTAATTTGCCTATTTGCCAGTTATTTTTACCGTTATCTGCAGCTCCCCCCCCCCCCCCCCTTCCCAGTACTTACCTGTATTCTGCTCGCTGGATGTCAGCTCCGAAATGTTTCCTGCATGCACTGTGCGTGCAGGAAATACAGCCACCGGCTTCACTTCCGGGGGCTGTGGGGAAAAGACGGGTTAGATCCGTTGGATGTGGATTTCGCCACAGCTGCCCGATAATGACTGTCTCCGTGTGAGACAGTCACACGGGCAGCAATGGGGGCCCACGGGGAAGCTGCTTTGGAATGAGTGGAATGAATGGCCCTGGGCAGCTGCCCTGTTTGCCCATACTGTTTGTTTTTGCAGGAGTCGCAGGGCAGCCAGGCCCTGGAGTGACGGGCCCGGTTGTACCTGCGACCCCTGCACTAACGGTAAGTACGCCCTGAAACACATAAGATATGGCATTGAATTATAAAGGAAACAAATAATTACTGTCTGATTTAAGTAAGCATTGGTGTTAACATGTACCTAAAGTAAAATTAATTTAATGTTATTACTAATATTAATGTGACGATAATGTATTTAAATAGTTTTTGAACTCCAATCTAGGTGAAAACACATCAAGTTAGAATAGTTTTGCAACATGAAGCTGTGAATGAAAATATTTAATGTTAACCATGCCCTGCCACACCCTGCCCTGCCCATTTCCTTATATGGGCTTTGTTGGTCAATGGGCGTCATAATGGCTACTGCATCATAATGGCTACAGTGTATATATATGAGAAGCTTGTGCTACAGAGTCTTAATGTGGCTGTGAAGCCATTAGTTTGCAAGGCTCATGTTTAAAAGGAATCTGAACCTTGGAAACTGATAGTTTCATTATTTTCACCAAGTGTGCCAGGGCTTCAAGGACTCATCAACAGGATAATCTTGTGGCTGAGGAACAAGACGGAAGGATAATCTCGTGGCTGAGGAACAAAATGGAAGGATAATCTTGTGGCTGAGGAACAAGATGGAAGGATAATCTCGCAGGTGAGGAACAAGACGGAAGGATAATCTCGTGGCTGAGGAACAAAATGGAAGGATAATCTCGTGGCTGAGGAACAAGATGGAAAGATAATCTCATGGCGAGGAACAAGATGGAAGGATGCAACAATCATCGCAGGATCCATGTCATTGTATAGTATAGTAAGTTATATTTTTATATTGCGTTCTATACTATACAATTGCATGAGCCAGTCATGGACGTCATGTCCCAGAATCCATTTTAAAGTCAATAGCCCGATCCAGGGCTGTACAGTTGATCACTGTTTTTTCAGGGTCAGGAAGGTTTTTTTTTACTTGTTATACAAGTTTTTTTTCCTTCCTCTGGATCATTTGGCTTGGACTTTTAAAATGAAATTAAAGAAAACTTTAAAACCTTTTCTTGTGTGGTGTGTTTATTTACACTTGCATTATCACACATAGTCATTAGCCCCGATCCAGGGTTGTACACCGATCGCTGATTTTCAGGGTCAGGAAGGAATTTTTTACTTGTCCCTCAAGTTTTTCGCCTTCCTCTGGATCATTTGGCTTAGGTACACAATAAAAATACAATAAAAATAATTTAAACATTTCCAATCGTTGTTGTTGTCTTTTCTCTTGCGTGGTTTATTCATTTTACACTTGCATCATTGGGACCATGGCTGATAGATAAATTGCCTGGTTGTATTACCAAATGCAGTTTTTTCTTGGTCATGAAGGATTTTATTTTAATTATCACTTATTTGGCTTAAGGGAAAAAATTCAAAACTCTCTCATCCTTTGTTCAAACCAAAGATGAGGAAAGACATGACCAAAGATTCAGATCAAAATGTCCGCCTCCTAAGGGAGCAAAGAGGGCTCAATAAAGTACTTTATCTGTTTCCTTTCATTAATGCGTTCCTATTTAAAATATATCATTTTGACGCAATTCTTCATTTAAACATAGGTATATATTCAGTGGCGTCCCGAGGGGAGGGTGGGGGGGGGGGGCGGACCGCACCGGGTGACACCTCCAGCACTGACGGGCACACTATTACTGGGCACTGACTGGCACAATATTCCTGGTATCTAACTGGCACAATATTCCTGGTATCTGACTGGCACACTATTACTGGGCACTGACTTGCACACTATTACTGGGCTCTGACTGGCACACTATTACTGGGCACTGACTGGCAAACTATTACTGGGCACTGACTGGCACAATATTACTGGGCTCTGACTGGCACACTATTACTGGGCACTGACTGTCACAATATTACTGGGTTCTGACTGTCACACTATTACTGGGCACTGACTGGCACAATATTCCTGGTATATGACTGGCACACTATTACTGGGCACTGACTGGCACACTATAACTGGGCACTGACTGGCACAATATTACTGGGTTCTGACTGGCACACTATTACTGGGCTCTGACTGGCACAATATTACTGGGCTCTGACTGGCACACTATTACTGGGTTCTGACTGGCACACTATTACTGGGCTCTGACTGGCACACTATTACTGGGCTCTGACTGGCACAATATTCCTGGGCTCTGACTGGCACAATATTCCTGGGCTCTGACTGGCACAATATTACTGGGCTCTGACTGGCACAATATTACTGGGCTCTGACTGACACAATATTTATGGTATCTGACTGACACAATATTCCTGGCCTCTGACTGGCACAATATTACTGGTATCTGAGTGGCACACTATTACTGGGTTCTGACTGGCATACTATTACTGGGCTCTGACTGGCACAATATTCCTGGTATCTGAAGGGCACAATATTACTGGGCTCTGAATGGCACAATATTACTAGGCTCTGACTGGCACAATATTCCTGGTATCTGACTGGCATAATATTACTGGGCTCTGACTGGCACACTATTACTGGGCTCTGAGTGGCACACTATTACTGGGCTCTGAATGACACAATATTCCTGGTATCTGAGTGGCACAATATTCCTGGTATCTATAATTGTACAATTGTCACCTCGTGGGGCTCCTGTGTGTTGCATAATTATTGGTGATTCCATGTGTGCATAATTATGGGGCGCTTGTGTGTGGCATATTTATCGAGCTCCATGTGTGGCATAATTAAGGGACTCTTTTGTGTGGAATAATTAAGGGACTCTTTTGTGTGGCATAATTATGGGGTACCTGTGTGTGTGGCATAATTAATTGGGCAGAGGTGAGGCATAAATAGTGGGGCTCTGGTGTGGCATAATTTATGGGGCTGTGGTGTGGCATAATTTATGGGGCTCTGGGGTGGCATAATTTATGGGGCTCCTGTGTGTGGCATAATTTATGGGACTCCTGTGTGTGGCATAATTTATGGGGCTCCTGTGTGTGGCATAGTTAATAGGCCATCTAACTGGCATTACTAAGGAATCTGTTTGGCATTATATTGGAGGAAATCCAGGGGGGGGACACCATGAGTTTCCGCACCGGGTGACACCAACCCTAGTGACGCCCCTGTATATATTTCCTTAACAGTTGTCCTTAAAGGGTCCATGCCATCATGGAATGCCCTGCGTTTAAAGCATAAGGGGCTCTGGGTAAGTTTTCTTGGGGTTAATCATGTAATAGATGAGGGATGAAAACAAGGTCAAGAAGGTGACATATTGCATAGGAAGGGTCTTAATGGCAGAATATTACAGGCATCTGACTGATACAATATTACTGGCATCTGAATGGCACAATATTACAGGCATTTGACTGGCACAATATTACTGGCATCGTAATGGCACAATATTACTGGCATCTGAATGGCACAATATTACTGGCATCTTAATGGCACAACAATTATGGCATCTTAATGGTACAATACTACTAGTATCTTAATGGGCAAATTGGCTGGGTTATCTTAATTGTACAATATTACTGGTATCTGAATGGCACAATAATAGTGGCATATTAATGGGAAAAATGTCTGTGGCATATTAATGGAAAAATAATACTGGCATATTAATGCTATAATAATACTGGCATATTGATGGGCACATTGACTGTGGCATATTTAATGGACAAACGGTGGCATATTTTAATAGGCAAACTGTCTGTTGCATATGCAATGACAAAGTGACTTTGGCATGTTCTGTGGGGAAAAATAACATGTACTATGGGGGAAAGTGACAATGTGGGTTTTTTCTGCATGGGCAGTTCAGTGGAACAAAGTGAAACTGTGATATGTTCTGTGGGGCAAATTTACACTGTAGCATGCCAAATTGTGTGGGTGCAATATGAGTGCAAGCCATGTGCTGTTGGTGCAATATAGGTGCATGACAAGTGCTGTGGGTGCAATATAGGTACATGACAAGTGCTGTGGGTACTCTTTGGGGCTGTGTTAAGTCCTTTAGGTGCAATGTGGGTGCAGAAAAAGGGAATAAAACCAAGAAATGCAACTCTTCAATAACATTTTTATTACATATGAAAATAGTTGAATATAATATTAAGAAGTTCATATAAGTATAAATGCAACTAGTGAGAGAGAGCAATATGTGTATAGATATTTATAAATATATATGATCATATGTAAGTGCTCTCTAATATCTGTATATTTTTGTAATTTAGGTAATGAGTAGTTGTAGTGCAGTGTTGCATAGTAAGATGGCATACATATTGCAGCCATATATACACATTTTTATCCAAATATACAGTTTATTTACTGCAATTATACACGTAATATACACATTTTTATACAATGCAATAAAAATAATCACTGCAAGAAAAGTCCAATTGTGTGTGTGCTTATTTTTATGGGTTTTGTTTTGTATTTGTGTGTGTGGTGGTGGTGTGTGTGTGTGGGGGGGGGGGGGGGGGGGGTAACATTGCGATAGATGGCGTGATTGCATGCAGGGGAGGGGACAGGGTCCAGGGGGCCAAAGCAAATGCTTGCCCAGGGTCAAATCACTATTAAAGACGCCCCTGGGCATAAGGCTTTCCTACAAATAAGACAGTACTTTTTCCTTCAACACGTCACATGTAGAATTTTTGATTAACTCCTTAATGATCTTGAGAATATTTATAAGTGCAAATTCTGGTTTCGTAATCACATTTTGAAAAAGATATCGACCTGCAGCTCTGCCTTCTTCTGAACACATAGCTTTTTTCCACAATCGCAATAGATATCCACCTTGACACAAAAAGAGATGGTTAAAATAGTGTAAAGCAAAACTGTCATCTGATAATCTCTTTACAAAGACAAAGTACCTACAGAATTTCTTAATTTTTTTTATATTTAGCAAGATAAAGTAAATGTAGCTGAAATGGCCATATATGACTGCATTTATTGTAGAGAAGGCCACCCTGGAAATGCATCACAACCTCTTCAAAGAAAGTTACTATTTAAAAGAAAAAACATGTTGCCATCACCCAGTTACAAATCAGGATCTTGTCAGTTAAGCCTCCACACAAAGTATGTGTGTGTGAGTGTATATATATATATATATATATATATATATATATATATATATATATATATATAAAATAAATTAGAATCAAAACAATATACAATGATATGTGCTACATCAAAGTACAATTACACAAATCTAAAAGAAAAACTCAAAGGAATCAAAAAATGTATTATGCTATTTAACATTAGGCACAGTACATTATTTTTATACAATTTAAAGCAAAAAATATGTTAGGTTTCATACAATTGTAAGAAATGTTATTGTTTATCTATTTTGTGCTAAAAAAAACAAAAACAAGAAAGGTCTTTATTTTATGTGTTTTGTTTTTCAGTGATTCAGAGATATATGTTGTCTAACTTATTAGGGCTATTTAGTAAAAAGTGAATTTAGGTTTTTAGCTAAACACCAGTTTAGCTAAATATTGTACAGGGACAAACCTGGTTTTTCCTGGTAAGCAAATTTTTATTTTGTCCATGAACAATGAATAAGAGGTAATAACATTGTACAGAACACTGGTGAGACCTCACTTGGAGTATTGTACGCAGAACTGGAGACCGTATCTCCAGAAGGATATTGATACTTTGGAGAAAGTTCAGAAAAGGGCTACTAAACTGGTTCATGGGTTTAAGGATAAAACTTACCAGGAAAGGTTAAAGGATCTTATGATGTATAGCTCGGAGGAAAGACGTAACGTGTGGAATGTGATAGAAACATTTAAAAACATAGAGGGAATCAATAGAGTAAAGGAGGAGATTATATTAAAAAGAAGAAAGACTACCTCAGCAAGATGACATAGTCTTAAATTAGAGGGGCAATGATTTTAAAGTAATATAAGGAAGTATTACTTTACTAAGAGGCTAGGTAGAGGTAAACACAGTGAAGGAGTCACAAGGCTATCTTAGCTATAAGATACGGCCAGGGACCCTGGTGGTGAGGTTATCATGGTACCTATTCCTACACGCCACTGTGTAAATGGTAATAATACCCTTTCACATCAGCAGTGGACAATGGTGTATTGCCAAGCAATGTGGCCATCCACACTGTGGACCTGAAATGGTTCTGTGATATACGTGGCATGATGGCAGGAGGCAACATATAACCTAACATTTGTGGACGGTGAACAATAACCGATGATGTGAGGAAAAACTATAGCTGGCATGCCATCACTGGTATTGTTATGCCACAAGAGCTGTTATGGCAGTGTATAAAATGATATTTGTTAATGTATGTACTTATATGAATATATAAATATATGTGGATATTCCATAACTTTTATTGAGGTTGCTAAATGGCATATGTGATATGTGTATTTTTTGTTACATGACGTAGCAACTGTACCATTTATGACTAAATATCATATTTTAATACGAAACTAATTGGTGTCCCCAAACAGCTTCACAGTGCCACCTTTGTCCCCAAACTTCTTGCCAGTGCCATACCTGCCTCCAAACACCTTGATTGTGCCATATGTGTGCCATATTTGTGCTAAACAGCTTATTAGTTCCATATTTGGGCCCAAACAGTTTGCCAGCACCATATTTTTTCCTAAAAAAGTTGCCAGTTCCATCTTTCTCCCTAAACGGCATTTCAGTGTAATTTCTATAACCAAACAGCATAACAGAAATCTTTTCCCCCAAACAGCTTCTCAGTACCTCCATTGTCTGTTCCCAAACAGCTTCTCAGAGCCATATCTGTCCCCAAATAACTTTAAAAAAGATGCAGAGTAAGAGTGGACGGAGTATGAAGTCTGTGCCTATTTAGCTATTTCCACACCAAGGATGGTCTCTGGTCCACGGTCTTACTGTGGAAACCCTTGGGAATGAATCGGTTAAGCTACAAGCATGCTATTTTAGTCATCATAAACCACTTAAGGAACTGAAGGAATAGAGAACTATAAATAATTGTTCTGAGAATAATTCAGAATGTGGCAAATGATTTCCAGTTTACACAGAGCATGTTTGACTAAATCAATACTGAAAATTACATTTGAAGTGAAGGTATTCAATTATTCATCATTGAATATTAAGTCAGCAAACTCTACATTCAATTACACATTAAAATATATAGAGTTTGGCAAGCAATATTACCATAACAAAAATGCAAATAGCAAATCTTCTTTCAGATGACTTGTGACAGTTAGATTTATCAGATTTACATGCCGAATATAATCTCTGAAGTGAAACATTCATTACCATATCACTACAGTAAATAAAACGTGATCAATATAGAGTTACAACAGCATTTTATGTGCTCAAAAAACACATTATCAGAAAAAATGGACAAACCCAAACTTCTGTAGACTTTGGCATAAAAACCCAAGGGTTGAGTATAGCATATTTGAGTTATTAGAGGTAACTATTTCAGAGGACTTAAATGTAGGCAGGCAATGTAATAGAGCAGCAGGAAATGCTAACAGAATAATTGGTTGTATATTGAGTGGTATTGGCAGTAGAAAGAGGGAAGTGCTCATGCCATTGTGCACTGGTGAGACCTCACTTGGGGTATTCTATGCAATAAAGGAGACAGTATTTCTAGAAAGATATTGATATTTTAAAACGAGTTTAGAGAAGAGCTAGTAAATTGGTTCATGGATTGCAAGCTAAAACTTTCCAACAAAGGTTAAAGGATCTTAACATGTATAGATTGGAAGAAAGACAATGTTTATGTTATAAACATGTAAATGCATAAAGAGAATCAACACAGTAAAGGAAGAGAGTATATTTAAAAGAAGAAAGATTAGTCATGTCAGGAATTATTACTGCAAGAGTAATGAATGCACGGAATAGCCTTCCTGCAGAAACATGGAATGTTTTGGCAGACTTGATAATCCCAGAAAAACCCTTGTTGCGACTTTCAGGTGACTTTGCAGCCATTCTAACCAGTGATATTGTCTAAAACACAGGACATTTTTTAAATGTAGGATAACATTTTTATTAAATTCAGTCTTTACTATACCTAATGTTTGGCATCTTCCACCTTCTCTCCTACCTACATAGAGTGTATATTTCAGAGTACAGTGTTTAACCCCACAGTTATGGCTATACCATCAGTCACCTGCAAAACAACCTATGTATCTGTTGTTTAAGATAATTTTATTTAAATTTCTAATGTTTTGTGCACCCTCAATATTTGGTGCAATAACAAGATATACCTACTATTGTAAAAAACTACCCAGCATTATAGTGTTCTAAAACAACAACAGAATACATACAAAATACTTAATTAATGGATGCAAAACATACCTGTGGAACTGTTTAGTTTGTTGATCTTATTCAAAACAGACAAGACCCTGTTTTCCTCTGGTGTGAAGTCTGTAATGTAAGGTGCTTGATCTCCTTCATTAAGTAACCGGGGTGGTAGATACACCTGAAAATCATTAGTACTCTTGAAGTTGGTGGGAAAATGGGTGGCTGCTATAAATTCAACAGCTGTTGCCCAGTCTCTTCCAAAGTTTCCTTCTGGTGTTGACAGATATTTCAACCTACATAAATAAGCATGTAAACAATAAAGTGTTACATACTGATATATTGCTATTTCACAAATTCCCTTCTTGGGAACCAACAACACTTCTGTTACTTACACCTTTTTCCACGATTTTCCATCACCTGGTTATTTCCTTGATAGCTCTTAATATGGAGTCACAGTTTTACTATTTATTTTTATAAATATTGATCAGAACCAACTCTATCAGGCAAATAACAGAACTGAATATGAGAAGGATGTAATAATTAATCAATCCTTACCAAAGACACAATAAGTTCTACATATCTCTTACTCTCCAGCACCTCACTAGTATAAAAGAACAATAACAATGCCCAAAAGACATTCAAATCAAACATTAGCCAATGAATATTAATCCAATACTTCTTCTTGGTCTTCTGGATATCAAGCTTTCTATCGGATTTATGAGTCTAGCCAATGAATAATAATCCAATACTTCTTGGTTTTCTAGATATCAAGCTTTCTATCAGATTTATGAGTCTAGCCAATGAATATTAATCCAATACTTTTTCTTGGTTTTCTAGATATCAAGCTTTCTATCGGATTTATGAGTCTAGCCAATGAATATTAATCCAATACTTCTTCTTTGTTTTCTAGATCTCAAGCTTTTTATCGGATTTATGAGTCTAGCCAATGGCTATTAATCCAATACTTCTTCTTTGTTTTATAGATCTCAAGCTTTTTATCGGATTTATGAGTCTAGCCAATAAATATTAATCCAATACTTCTTCTTGGTTTTTTAGATATCAAGCTTTCTATTGGATTTATGAGTCAGCATAAAATGTACATATGGGGCTATTTACCAAATGGTGAGTTGCCCGTGACTTGAGGTGAGATGAACATTTCATCTCTCCTATTTATCTATACTTTATGCAGGGACAAACATGGTGAGTTTCCCCTGCTAAGCAAATTCACTAGGTTTGTACCTGCACAATGTATAGATAAAACTCACCTCAGTTCACCTAATCTCACCTCAGCTCACCTTTTAGTAAACACATACCATAAACATAAGACAAAGTATGACTACATCTTGAGACAAGTATCCATACTCCAAAGCCTCGAACTCTTCATATTTCAGGTACATACAGGAAAAGGCCATGTTCTAAGCACAATTGTTGTAAGCATAAGTATCCATGTACTATTAAAATATCTTAAATGTTAATACAATACATGGGGGGTTGTGAATCCTGTGAAAATATAATGTAAGACAAGACAAACTCTTTATATATCAGGTGCAGGTGTTAGAAGTACCATATTCTACACACAAGAGTTGTATAGCAAAAGTACCTACTGTATCTATTACCAAAATATATTAAAAACTGGGGTTAGAGCATTAATACAATATATGGGCAGTTTTGAATGCTGTAATAGTTTATATAATGGATTTCTTATTTGGGGGTTTAGGTTTTAATAATTCTATAGTATTCTCAAAACACACATAACCTACTTATTTAACCGTATACATGGGCCACTATTTCATAAGACTACCTATAAATAATATTTCACTTTGCACAACTGTAAATAAATGGGGCAGTACTGTGCTTTATTTTTTGTGACTCCATTATGAAACAACTTCAAAGGACAGAGTGCTACCTGCTGTAAAAGACTGTGTTTCCTCCAATAACCAAAGGGATTTCAGTGCCCTCATTTTTGAAAGATGAGGAATAGTATTTCACAGCAATTTTCAAACACTGTTGAGAGCTCAAAATACTGATGATTCTATCACTCTCAAAAGAAATAAAATTGTTATTCTCTTGTTGCTATGAAAGCTGGTGACTGATATTGCTCATGCTTGTCATCTAGAGAGAGTGGAGACCAAATAACTTTTATGTGAAAATATATACTTTTTTTCCCTGTATAACAATATGATGAAGAATACATTCTATATTTTTTGACATTCTTTGTTTTTTTCACTACAAAAATAAAATTGTAAAAATAATTTTCACTGACATACTTGCTAAAAACTGCAACATACAACAATAAGTGACAGCCCAACAAACAATTAAAACATTTCCCCAAGACTAAGTTGAATCCTAGTTTTAAACTAAAAGCACCAGCATAACCTAACACGACACAGATTGCATCATGCAGGATGGTCAGCAGGGAGAGACTTATTTTCCTTGTAACAGGCAGGGGCATTTCTAGGTTGCACTAAGATCTGGGGCTTCAGCCCATGACAGATTTGATACAGTAAAAAAGCTCACATGCTTGGGTCTGATTATAAAATAAATACATGATGCCAATGAGGAATAGGTGTATATATAAAATAAGCAGTAAATGCATATAAATGGATTTATATAATGAAGCCATTGGGGTGAGATGGAGGGTGAGTGTATTATTTTGCCATTTAACATGCCCCAGCCAAGTTGCCCAATAAAATGACAGTGTTATTTTGCCATTTAATATGCCCAGCCAATTTGCTCAATAATATGCCAGTGTTATTTTGCCATTAACAAGCCCCAGACAATTTGCTAAATAATATGCCAGTATTATTTTGCCATTTAATATGCCCCAGATAATTTGCCCAATAATATACCAGTATTATTTTGACATTTAATATGCCCCAGCAAATTTGCCCAATAATATGCCACCCTTCTCCCCCCTTCCCCAGTAGCTCCTTGTTGCTCTGTGTCCCCGGACATCTCCTCCGTACAGTCATCCCTCCTGCATGGAGGAGGGATACACAGCCACCGGACATGACGTACTGTCATATCCGGTGGCAATGATTTTTTTCTTTTAAACTTTATTTTTTTCATTCTGCAGCAGCAACCAGCGGATGCCGGCTGTTGGGCCCCAAGAGGAGAGCCCGATGTTGTCTAAGTCTTAGACAACATCGGACTCCCCTCTCAAAGCCCGGCAGCCTGCATCCGATGGATGCTTCGCCATCATCCTCCCATCATCCAGCGGTGCATCAGTGTGCCACGGCACACTGGTTGTGGAGCGCTGCTTCATGGGATTGGTCAAATCTATCATTATCACTTGCTCCAAATTATTCCTGCTGCATGTTTGTGCAATAGAAGAGGACACAACATTCTTTTCATTAACAAAAATAACTGCACCACTGCGGGCCCATAATACCATGCAAGTATACACTGAGCCCTCAAAAACCCAGGTTGTAACCTCCAGGATAATCAACAGCACTTTTCTCTGCCCAATATATAAAAGAGTGACACAGGATCCATATACATGAGGAAGAATGATTTAAAAGAAAATAGTGCTTAGACTAAAGGAGGACAAATATAACATATAAAATGGTGGCAATCTCATCTAGCCAGCCCTTTAAGCTCTGACTTGCTAAACCAAGCCTGCGCTGTCTCAGAGTCATCCCCAATCTTAAAGGAATGAGTCCTCAAACACACCCCACACCTGCCAAAAACCCTTTTTCGACTGAAACTGATATCTGATATCGACAAAGCAAGGCAATCCCTATGTGACAAAAAATGTGTTGTTTGAGGTGCTGTCATGAGCTTGAACAAAATGTTGAGCCAGCTCAGGCAAATCCCCCTGACAAAAGCCATATAAGCAGTCACACAGCAAGCACATGCCCACTAGATTGCATTAAAACAAAGCACAAAAAGCAATGGCAGTTAACACCAAAAAGTGCCTAGATATTAATATGAGTGACCATTCCCCACTCTCCAAGAAGTACTTTCCATGAACCCATTGTGTCAGTTAAATCTGACCTACAAGCAGACATGAAAACGGGGACGGCAAATCTCAATGCCAAAGTACATCAAATCAACTCCAGCACAGAAATACTGAAATAGCGCCATGAGGCCATGACTGTCGACCATGCTATTCTGCATTAGGACATGGATTTACCATTTGACAAGTAAAGATGCCTCAAGGAATATATGGATGATCTATTTAATAGGTCCAGAAGTTGCAATATTTGCATCTGAGACATCCCTGAAACCGTGCAACTTGGGGACTTCCCATACAAATACTTTGCTGCTCTCTTGCCAGACGCCACCCTTTATGAGCTACATCTTGAGTACACACCGGCCCTTGCACCCTAAACCAGTCCAGATTGAAATGTCAGGTGATGTGATAATGTTTTTTTACAGAAACTAATCAAACTCCACCATATTTTCAATACCTGATGCCCCTTACATCCAGCAGAAAGAAATTATTCCTTCTATATTCCCACCCGCACATATCAACTTTATTCTCACATCCCAAAACCTACTCAACAATTCAAATCATAGATACACAACATAAGCTGGTCACAGAATCCTGGAGAGTGTCTTTACCAACCTATCTCCAGTACTTTCACAAAAACCTGGAAATTAAATGACTCACTCCAAACATCTCCTGAAAACAGACCTTCATTTTTTATTGGAAAGAAAGATGGACTATGAGCCTCAATTTTCCTGTCTCTTTCTTCGGTACCAAGCCCCATGGGGAAACCCCCAAATTATCAAATGGAAGATCTACAATGTTGCCTGCCATCCATCCCATTGATATTTCTTTAACAAAAACTCCTCTTGGGCTCACACTAAGGATTCCTTATCAAAAACCTTATGCACAAAATAAAATGGGATGCAAAAACCTTCCATGACCCCTCTTTAATTAATTGTACTACTAGCCACTTGGGGTACCTGTCTAACCACTACCACCAAATCGCACTGATGCTCACTGGGAAATTCCCCTTTACTCTGCAACCAAGGGTCAAACACTCAGGACCTTAGACTTTTTGTCTGTATTCAAATAATTTATTTTAAGAAATTTCATGTATTTACATATTTTGTGACTTCAATGGAGTCTATTGATTTTCTTTTAGTTTAAAAAAAAAGGCAAAATAACCCATTTTAATAAAAAGAGATTATTATTATTTTTAGTTGTTAGTTTTTGTTATTCTCTATATCAAGTGGCTGCAAATCTTAAAGTTAGCAAATACACTGTTAACATATGATTGTTCATAAAATCCCACCAGTTCTTGGCGTATCATACTCAAAGTCTCTGTGTCAAGGTCTGTGAAGATCCACAGAACATTAGTAAATTGCCCATCACAAAGTCTAGCAAATGTGCGCCATCAACAATGTTGGTGCCTACCCTGATTATATGTTAATATTTAACAATATTCCCAAAAAATATTGAAACAACCTTATTATTAATAGCTGAGTTGGAGAATCTTTCCAACTCGGCTATTTTGGCCTCACTTGTGAAATTTCTTGAATTCATGAGAACTGAGGAACTGAGAAGGAAAGTTTAAACTTATTGCCAAAGTAGCTGAGTTATAAAAATGATTCCATATGGCTGAAACTAATAAATTAGAGTCTAAACATACTTATTCCAAAATGTATTCCAAAAAAAAAAGATAAAAAAACCACACAAAAACTGTGAATTTGCTATTTATTTACAACAAATCTGCCTCACCTTTTTGAGCACCGTGGAAGTGCAATATCAATTGACTCCATATGAGCTTTCCACATTTGTGACAGAAATTCATCTTCTAGTTCTGATCCTTCAGTTACTTGTCTAGGAGTCTTTATAAGCTTGAAGGATGTGCAAAACAAAATAAAATAAATATATGAAATAATCCTCTTTAAAAATATGAAAATTATCTGACCCAAAACTCACTCAAACAGGCATTGTAGGGGCACAAAAACAGTTGTGGAAAGTTGTCCATTTATAGGGAAAGTGAACAGATCCCAAGGGGTAGAAACAGAAAAAGGTGGTAAGGGAAAAAAGGGGTATATGGTAGGATGGGAAGACCTGGAGATTTGAGTGTTTGTTGTAGAGACCTCTGTATATTAAAGGGAAGGTGTGGACCATGGAGTAGAAAAATCTACATTTGTTGCTGTTGCAGTATTGTGTGAGCTGGGTAGGCTGTACAGGAGTTACTAACCATACTTGAAGTATCCTGGGAGACAGTATGGTATACTCTTTGGGAGAAATACCATTAACTACTAACAATGTTAGTAAAAATAGAATTGTGAGGAGATGGGATCTGGCTAGAGCTAATAATGACCCGACCAGGTCCCTCTCCAATTTTAATAACCATAACACAACAGTAACAAAATTGATACTGACAGTAGTGGGAACTCAGATTGTTATACTCAAAAAGTCTCTTACATAGTCTGAGTTAAAAAAAATGAAGAAAAAAACACTCCTTTTTTTCTTTTCTTTCTTTTTCCACCATTTATTTCCTCCTTCCCTCCCATGTGTTTTTACCCTTTCCATTTTTTTCATCCCATTAATAATTATATAATTTTTTAAACATGTAAACAGACCGTAGTCCTGAGTAATACGTTTTTGTACCGATAAATGGGTGTAGAAGGAAAAAAACACATACAGTATATATATATTATAAATGTGCCCAGGTAGTTAGCATTATCAGTTTGAGGCACATATTGGCACCTATGTACCGTCCTGTTGGTGTTGTGAATAGACGAGGAGGAGGATACAAATTCACTCAGAGGTCGTTAGCCTCATAACGGGTCCAGGATTATAAGAGTGGAAGTTTCCAAACATTCTGGAAAGGAGTTGCGTGATCCCCTTGCCTATACTGAAAAAGTGATTACCGGTGTGGGGCAGTCAGTAGGTTGAAAGGAGCACTTTAAGCCATTATCTATCTTGTTCAGTTTAGGCCCGGGAGCAATGGAGGTGCTCCACTCTGCTGCATCAATGTTGGTTAAACCCAGCTTCTCCAAGAATGCAGGAATCTAGGCGGGTTTACGCAAATATAGTCTTTCATTACCTCTCCTCACAACCAGAAGGGTGGTCAGTGAAAGGTCCTGATAGATGCTCAGTGGGGCTCCCTTAAATCCAACAACTTCCAGTAATCTGTATGCTCTTAGGATGTCGTAGTCCCTTATTTTTGTGTAGGATCGTGTACTATTTTACTGGCTTCTTTTTTTTGTATTCTTCAAAATGATTTAATACACGCTATATCAAATAGTTTTTTTTTATGTTAAAGGTGCATATTCTTTTGTGTGAAAAGTGAATTTTATGAATTACCTCAAAGAAAGTTTTCCATCCACTCATAGCTTTTTGAGAAGATGCATGGCAGTGAGTGATATTGTAACAGAAATCGGTCTCAAATTCTTCAGGGCGAGTAAGCTCTATTTCCAATGGAAACTCTTTAAAAAAACCAGCATCAGCTGCTCCAAAAAATGGAATCACAGCCAAATAATAATTCATACCTAGAATCAAGAAAATGTTGCAATTTACATGCAAGTCTTAAACCAAAATGTTCTATTTTGTCTGAGAAAACATGTACATAATATTCTCAATGGAGAGATACAGTAAATCAGAAGACAAAAAAAGGGATTAAGAACTTGATGGTTTTCTGCAGAACAGTATCTACTTTATTTGCTCGAATATAAGGCAACCCTGATGTGACCGGCAACTCTTTGGATCATAATGAATGAAAGAAAGAAAAAAAAGAAAAGACCTGAATAAAAGGCGTCCTTATAGGAAAAAACTTTTGCTAGTAAATATTGGCTTACATGTAAATAGTTTTTCATATTAAATAAAAGTGTACTGAAAAATTTCTTGTTTTTATTTGCTTCCTCTGTCCCCTTCATTGTACTTCTTCTGCCCACCTTTCATTATTGCCCCCACAGCATAATATTGTACCCACAGAACTTGCCCCCACACAAAATTTCTGCCCACACTGTACTTGCAACCGCACCATATTGAAGCACCCATTAGACTTGCCCTTGCACACAGATGACATGCCCCTGCATCCAGTGTTCTTGCTTCTGCACCCAGTGTTCTTTCTATTGCACACAGTGGACTTGACTCTGCAACCAGCGGACTATCATGGCACCCATTGTACCCAGGAAGCACCCTACTCCCTGGCTTCTAGTGGGGGCTTCAGGCAGGTCTTCTGAGTCAAAACGCTGGGAAGTCACAGACATCCTCCGGCTGCAAGGTTGGTTGCAACTCCTGAGGAAGCCTGGACTTACCCCGAGAAACGCGTAGAGTTTTTGTGCTGTCATCCCAAGCCACATTTGGAGCTGTACCCACTATCCCTGCTGTGGACTTTTATTTATGACTACATGCTTATCCATTTTTGGAGTCTATTAAACAGAACTTTTTTCATGGAACCCCAACGTTCTTAAAAGGCTCATTATTCCTCATGTTTGTGAGTGTACTCCATATATATTTCACTCAGCACGCTGTTGTTCAATACTTTATTTCACTATATGTGTTTCTTATTTTTTATGTTCCCTGCATGACATCCTGAACCCTCAATTCTTCCAAAAAAAACATGCATTTGAGGAGGATCCAGGTACAGTGCAGCTCTGTGGGGGACCTGTATTCCAGAATTTGCTCTGAAAAAAATCTTGCCTTATTTTCAAGCAAATACAGTATGTAAAAATCAATCATCGTTTGACTCTGCCTAAAAAGGAGCAAATTATGTATACATGTATATGTATTATGTAAGGAAACTGATATTAGTCATTGTAGAATGATGTTTGTGCCTGATGAAGATATACACATTTTTTTGATTCTGTGAATTTGTGATCTGTTTACATTTTTGTAACATAGTTAAATAGGACGATCATTAAAAAAAAAATGAAATATTGACTTTTAAGTCTACATCAACAATGATGCACAGGGTAGCGATGTCTCTTATAACCACTGTAATGATGCTAAAGTTAAAGCATGCTTGAAATCCAAATTTTTCTGCCAGTAGCAGCCTCTTATTTCAAAGGTGATTGAGTGACTGCCTGGTTTTAGAGGCAGCAGTTGGCTGAGTGGCTGGGACGAAACTGATAAAATAAGTGCAATCAGGCAAGTCAAGGTCAATGAGTAGGAGAAAGGCAGCAAAGAACAAAATGTCCAGAGTTGGTAGGGGTAAGCAGATCAGCAACAGGCTTGACTCAACCTATAACATTGCTTATACTGTGAATGTAGAGAAAACCATATTTTTTGTTGTTAATGGTCCTTTAAATGTGTCTACTACTGCTTGTGACATTACCTTGTGGCTTGATGTGCAAATTACACACTTCCCATTGAAAATGTGTTTATTTGCATATCAAGCCACAGGTGATGTCATAAAGAGGAGACACCAAATTCACATCTAAAACAATTTTTTCATTTATTTTATGCTTTTGCTTGCAATTCTGCTAATGCAATGTATATGTAATTTTTCATAAATTTTTATTCTCAACATTCATAGTATGAGCATTGTTTAGGTTGATGCTTTAAGTGAAAAAAGAAGCACGATAATCTGGCACAGGTTGCTTTAAAATATTCTGTCAACCAAGATATACTGTGATTGTAGAGAATACAAACATATCAAACATTATCTATATATTGTGTTAGCAGAATTGCATGCAAATGCATGAATTAAGGGAAAAGTTTGTTGTAAACGTATCTATGATGTCTACTGTTCATGACATCACCTTGTGGCTTGATATGCAAATTACACATTTTTAACTTAAACGTGCCCCAGGTGATGAAAAAAAGACACATTTAAAACACATTTTACTCCTAATTTATGCATTTTCTTGCAATATTGCAAACACAATGTAAACATAATTTTTAAAAATATTTTTCATATTATACATTCACAGTATAAATAATAATTAGACTGAGCTCAAGAGACCTGACCAGACATAGCTGAGGAGAATTAGCAATGATGTTCAGACTTGTAGACTGATGTTTACCAGCTGATAAGGAAGAAATCGAATGTTATGGGTGTCAGGGTTCAAATCCTGGTGAAGTCAGATCCTGACAAACATTTTTTTTTTGTGCTTTGTGTTTAGCATTTCTCAAAATAAATTATTTTATGTCCTAATATCACAGACCTTCTGTTTATAAAATCAGTCGTTAAACTGAACAGTATGTTATTAAAGTCAGTGAGATAGCTCAGTGGTCCAAATTCCAGAAGCATACCAACATTTAAAATGTCCAAAGAGGAAAACTTCTATTTTGTGGCTGAAGGTGTGGCTATGGGAGGGGCTTTACTGGAACTTTTTCAGCAACTTCACGGCCAATTGGTAGCTATTTTTGTAATTAGATAATTCATTTAAAACAAGAATTAAGGGTTTACATACATTAATCTAAAAACACATTTACTGCAGTTTAAACTCACTTTACTATGAGTTTTATTGTTGTGGGGCTCTGTGATACACACAAACAAACAAAAAATTCTGAGCTCCCAGAAAAGAGGGAGAAAGAGGGACAAGGGGTTTTGGGTGCTATTAAGGAAGGACTATCCCTCCTAAATACAGTTAGGAAGTATGCAGCAGGGTTAACTCACCCTTTTATTCTTCCTCTGTAAATAAAATGTGCCATTAAATTGGTTAACAGTAACATATTTGGGCATAATTTAACAGAGAAATAAAGTAATCTATTGGAACATATTTATGAAAAATGATTTAGAAATTAATTTTAGAATTTGTATTAACCCCTTAGTGACAGGACTGTCATTTTCCTCTTTCTCATTTAATCTACCCACAAATAGCATATACTATTTTTATCAGCATAATGGGGGCGTTCTTTAGATTCCATTATTCTCATTACATCATATAATTTACTATAAAAGAAATGATAAACTATGATGAAAAGAACTGAACAAAATTCATCTGTAACCCTAAGCGGACCCTAACCTCTAGAGATATTAGATCCAGGGTTAACTTTTTTCTTTTTTTTTCAATGTAATGTTGCTGACTGCCGACCAGAAACAGTAACGGATTGACAGAAGGGATTTCTGATCGCTTCCGTTGCTCTTGCTGAATACGGGCACACACCACAGTTGGTGGACCATGTTCCTCGCCCATATGGTGTCCACGATCATGGGGTGCCTTGGGGGCGGATTTCGGTGCTGCATAATGCCTCAACATCAATGGCATCATAGAGCAACACCGACAAAGTATAGGCAGTGACCGTTGATTGTAGCACAGGACGTACTAGGTACTTCCATTGTCCCTTTTTTTTCATTAAGTCCAATGTCATGGAAGGGATTAAATAAACTGTTGAGTTGACTCAGTTCCATAATTGTTGTAGTTTTAACATTGCATCTAAAATAATATCAAATTCAGAGCCCACAAATACAATGTGCAGTTGTCACATGTTATGAGATAACCCTGTTTTGGGTAGATGGCGTGAGTGGTATTATCAGGTCCTGAAGTTGGCTAATTTTAGAATATTATGGTGTGCATTAAATTAATTTATGAAACATAACCTATTATGGGTCATGATAGATGGTAAATATTTAAAAAAAAAAAAAAAAAGAAAACAAATGTCATTGTGACAGAATAATTAATGACTACTTTGTTCATGGAACAGTGGACAAATGCCAATGTTTACTAATAAACTCCAGCTCGGCATAATACAAATAATATACCTGGTTGATATAGGAAAGTTTCACAACACATAAAGTTTATGTTGATGGATCCGTCATCTTAGGGAAATCTATAAACAAGAAAAAGTGTAATATTGCTCTTACATAGTTATGGTTGACTATAAAGTTAATGCATTTACAAGATCTACTACGCCAACAAGTCTGGCAATGCTTATTAAGAATGAAATATATGTGGGTAACTTGGGTAAATGGCAAATATCAGAAAGATACAATTCATTTCAATGTGCTGTAGACAAAAACATAATCTACAGGTACGTGAGAATTTAATTTTAGGCTGAACATCATAGGAAATTAAGTATCAATAGAAGTGGCAACTCTGAAAAGTAACCTTCCTCGGGAGAACTATAGATTAAACTTAAGGTAACATATTATTCTTAAGATTTCTTTGAGTCAGGCATAGTGAATAAGTTACTTACATGCCCACCAACTTTTTGGTGAAATCTGTGTTTTGTCCATGCTCCTCTGTCCATGAGTGGTATATGTTGATGTGTCTTCTAACCTACCTAGAATTGGTGAAAATGCAAATGCATGGTTAAATAATTTATTTTTTTGTACACAAATGTTTAATATGATTTCACATGTGTTCAAACAGTAAATATCCTGTGGAAGCATTTCACAATGTGTATCTAGTAAAACCTTTAGAAATATCGTGTTCATGGCAAGAAAAATAGATTAAAAATATTAGTATAATGAACATATTAAACTAGAACATTGTACATTTAAGAGAAACAGATTGATTTTTTTTACAGGAATTTTTTTTTCTTCATTTGTCTGTCACTCTCTGTAGTTCACAATCATAGAGTGCACTGCTGGCTTCACTGCATAATGTGTTAACCCACCCCCTTTAGGTGTTTAAAGGTGAGTTGACCTGTGAGTTCACCTCAACGACTTAACTATGCGCGCTATAGGGTCTACCCTAGTAAGTTTATCCATTATGATTACAGAGTTAGGCCTTCTGAATTCATTTTTAAATCAGTGAGGGTTTGTAAATATTTAACAATGCAAAGTTTAGGAGACACTCATCAAAATTGCCACCATACAATGTATAGTTAAGTCACAGAGATGCATTATTCATCTCATCTCAACTCAATTGTAGTGAGTTTATGCTTTGCTTGTCCTTATATCATAAAATAGTCTTCTAAATGTATATAGTTACCTGTTTGCTGCTGCCAGCCATGCTGCAGAGGTAATCCCCATAGAATATTCTTCTTATTATCTGCATCTTTCAGATCCAAATACTGTACTGTGACATTCAATAAAATCTTATACATTCCCATTCTTTCTAGATAATTCCAGGGATTGATAATAACTTTAGAACTCTGAATGATAAAATCTTCTAGTTTCTCTGGAACAATATCCCACATAGGTGGATATCCTTCCCCATCATTTAGAGTTAGGACCTTAGAGTTAGCTTTGTGAAAACACAAAATTATCCACAGAAGCAGGAACATTTTAGAGAATTGAGCTATTTTCTATCTGCAGTATGTGAAGCTTTGACAACAATGTTATATAGGTTTAGCCAATGGACCCTGACCTATCAGATTTCAACTTTGCATTCAGTAATCACCTGTTATATTCCCAGGTAAATCATTATCTTTGTAAAGTTGTATTTCAAAGTGTACCAAACGGGAACAAATATGCTTACATTTCTGTCAGCAATTGGTCAACTATCAAGGTTTTCTGGGAGATAATGTGATTGTCTTGAGTAATACATTTCCTTAAATGAACTTGACATTTAAACTAAAATGTATTATTGAAAATACTCAATGAAGAGATAAAAAAAATAAATATTAAAGCAATAGTATTGCAAATGAAAACATTCATAGCTTTTAGTTATTGATTTACCCAAATATCATATGCTTACACTAGTCACAAACGAATGGGTCTACTCAGGTATCTCCTATTTTCTAAATATATGACAGGGGATAAAATCCAAATTTTCTACAATTCCAAGAAAGGGAAAATAATTTGTTTGACTAAGTTTGCAGTACCCCTCTAAATTCTTTCAAGCACTAAAATTAAATTGCTGTATAAATAACAATTAATTTAATGGTGTGTACTTTTATTCAAGTGTAGTTTTGTGTAAGCAAGACTTTTGTTTGCTACAAGAAATTCTTAGCTTTTTATTTGATGAGTAATTATGCCTTCTAACAATTTTCTTCTTTTTTCCCCCCCAATTTCTTGCCTGCTGTAAAATGGTACTTGAGGATCTACTCAATAAACAGAGAATTGCAGGGAATTATGGGGAATTGAGATGTGAATTTCAAAGTTAAGCCCAAAGTAGCTGCATCTCAATTCCCTGCAACTCTACTCTTTATTGAGTAGACAAGTAGTTCAATGTTATTCTTTATAAAAACTGCTTTGATGGTTTTTGTCAGGAATTATCAGAGTTTTCTGTGGTGTAGAGAGACAAAGGCATGAAGTTACAGGGGCAAACCTTACCCATACCTAATAATAAATAAAGACACATAAAAGCATTTATAGTGTAGAAAGGTCATGGTTCATTTTATTGGAGTTTTACAAACAAACACCAATATAATGCATTATCTTATAACTTGCAATAAACTGTAATATGCACTAACTACAAACTACCTGTCAGACCCAATAGCCTACCTTAAGACCAGGAGTTGTTTAATGGCCGGGTGACCCATATCCCACATCAGCCAGTGCATCCCTTGTCGCAGTCAGCACCAACACATAACCTAGGCTTCCTCCACCATTGATTGCCAACCCATATTAAGAATACAACGCCCAATTTCTCAAACATGCCCACCATCTTTGAAAAATAGGCATTCCCAATCCCCTTACAACACAAAGTGCTTTCACGTATACCCACCCAGGGATCTTACAAACCGTGCAAGCGACCTGTGAGGAGGTGGTTATTTTTCTATTGGATGAAGATGGATACACAAGTCATCATCTCTCCCAATTTGACATACACTCACTAACAGATAAATCACTAGAGGGTCTACTCAATATGCACCGAGTTGATGCCCCCGAAGCCAGGAATGATTCAATACTGATCATGGAAAGACTGAGAGATGAATTTTGAGCTACACAATATGCCCTGATGGACACTGGAAGAGAAGAACCTGTCACTCGTCAGGAAGCAGTGCCAGCACAACAATTGTTGGGAACAATCACTCCATGGAGATGGTGAGGAAAAGGTAAGTCATTAACCCCTTGCCGACAAAGGACGTGCCAGGCACGTCCTGGGAGAAACTCCCTTAACGACAAAGGACGTGCCTGGCACGTCCTGCATTGAATGAAGCGCTTTTCGCTATCAACGATCGCGAAAACCGGTTTAACAGTGCTGGTCTATTGCCTCGACATCGAGGCAATAGCCAGCACCGAAATTTCTATGCATGCTGCTCCATCAATATGGCTAAGTCCTCTGCCGGTCTGAGCTTCGGAAGTGAAAGTAACTTCACTTCCGTCGCTCTGAATATACTACTTGACTACCCCTAGTGGTAGTTTAGTAGCATTGCAATGGGAAATATTTAAAATAAATATTTAATTAATTAAAAACAGGTTATTTAGCTATATTAGCCTATAGGGTTAAAATTAAATATTTTTTAGCATAAGGGATAGGGTTAAAATTAAATTAAAGTTAAAAAATATTAAGGGATATAATAAGGATTAGAGTTGGGGTTAAATTTAGTGTTAGGGTTAAATTTTGGGTTCTGGTTGGGGTCAAAAGATCAATATAGGAAAAAACAAAAAAACACTATTTTGCGTTTTTGCCCCATAACTCGCAAAAAAAATACCGAAAAATATGGAAACATGCATATTTTTGAACTCGGGAGAACATTTAGAAACTATTTAGACGGGGTCTTTTTTAATGATTTTATTTGTGTAAATTATATTTTATTTCAAGTTAGAAAAAGTGTGTTTTTAAAAAAATTTCATCATATTTTATGATTTTTTTTGTAGTAAATTATAAGATATGATGAACAGAATGGTATCTAATGAAAGCCCTTCTTATGATGATAAAAACAACATACAATTTGTGTGGGTACTGTATGTGAGAAAGAAAAAAATTACAGCTAAACACAAACACCCTAGAGATGTCAAAACAGCCATTGTCACCAAGGGAAAGTCAAGGTGAAAATGTCTTGTCACTAAGGGGTTAAAAATACTCATACACCATAGGTCACATAATAAATTGCACAACACACATAGCTCACACACCTATTGTTACTGGGATCGGGGTCAGAACCAAAAAGACACCATTTTGTATTGTCTATTGAGTTTGCTTCCCCTCTCAATACACACTTTTATGTGTGCTTGTTATGCCACTGATTTGCAAACACCCTCCTCATAGGTATAACCCTTGCCGCAAATTGCAACCTCCCCATAAGTAATTGCAACTGCCTTAATGCCAGTTTCTTGCTCCTCTTTATCACCTACGTTTGTCCAACAGTGCATCAAACTTTTATTTAAGCAACCTGAAATCTTTACTTTTTGTATGTATCTTTATGCCTAAAAACTCCAGCACCTTAGTTGGGATTTACCTTTCTTCTTTAACCAGAGGTACTCCAAATAAATCAGCTATATCATGGAACTTTTGAAACAGTAACTGACACTGTTTTTCGGGACAGGGGTAGAACTTGGTGGGACAGCGCATTCAAGACCACAATTCCGATCTATTTCTCAGTTGTCTGGGACACCAGAGAATGTATACTGGGCATCCGCAGCATTATGCAGATGTGCAGTAGCGTTGCCGGTTTGAGTGACAGTGCTACCAAGCATACACTGCCCCCTGCGTCCCAAGTTGGTAGGTATGCCATAGTGACCACTGCAGAGTGTCCCCAGCAAATGTGGGAGAGCTCACAAGTGTCACTGAAAGGTGTAACTACCATGTGTGCCAGTCTGATGGTGGAGCAAGGACAAAAATGGGTTACTCACAGATAAGGTGATGATACCACACTTTAAAAGGAGATGAGCACCTGGTTATAAAAGTCTTAAGGGTCTACTCAATAAAGAGAGAATTACAGGAATTTCGAACTCAAGGCCAAAGTAAATGAATTAGAAAAATGCTCCCATTCAGCTGCATTGACAAATTTTTCCTACTCGGCTACATTTGCCTAGAGTTTGAAATTTCCATCTCAATTATCTGAATTTCTTTCTTTATTGGGTAGACCCTCTATTGTTTTGAGTTGAAAACTTGTTAGGCCTATCCAGATTCAAGGGGCATTGACTTCTTTATAAAAGCTATGTGGATGTGAAGTCATAGAATAAGACCAAGTTGTAGTTTTAAGTGGCGGGCAAACAAGTAGAAAAGAAAAATAAAATACAAGAAAAATGTTTTTACAGCACTGTGTTAGTGGACCTTTTTTTTTTATCCATTTGAACAGAACTGATTGAAAGTGCAAGGGGATCAAAGCTAATATAAGCAGCCATTTTATACATGCAGTGATAACATAAAGGCTAGGAGTATATGTACTGCCATTTTCATTTACGTTGCATAGAAAATACAATTAAGTTTAAAATATAATTTGTCTACATATTGCTTAACTTGACAAATTGATTTTGAAAGTATTTTAATAAAAGAAAATAACTGAACATATTTGACTACAAAAATGCCTTTCAAACTAACAATTATTTGAGGCAATACAGCTGTGTTTGTTATGTTAAATGACTTTGATAGTCCTGTCATCCCTCATGCACTGAATAAAATAATTGAACAGACACAAACCAATATTAAATTATTATGTCAGAGTGTGTTATTTCTCAAACCACTATATATTTTGGAGCTTTTTTGCTCATTGATTCTTATGATATTTCAGGAATTCATCATCAAACGTGATAATATTTTATCTCATCTTTTGCTTGTCAGACTAATAAATTGTACAATAAAAAATGGACTGTGAGGCATCATTGCTTATTTGCTTACAAAACATCCTCTATGTATCCCATAGCATTATGTGCTAAAATACATTTCTTCACTTATTATCGGTGTCACACTACTATAGAGAATACAAGTCACTTGTTCATATATTTACTGTAACAATATTTCTAGATATGTACGTAATTCAATGGATGCGCAGACTCCAACTGTACATGACCCCTTAGTTACATGACCTTTTGACCTTGTCTTTCCCTTGGTGACAAGGGCTGTTTTGACATTTCTGCTCCATACCATACCCATAGGGTACACATACCAAGCAATTTCTCCTTAATTTTAGGTTGTCCTTTAACAGAACATTGGAGGTTAACTTCATTAAACTATCTGGGTTGTGTATCCAGATACAACTGTATATAATGTGTTGCTGATAATAATTACAACATAAATTTCTATGGTTTAGACATAGATTCTAGGGCATCACAAGTTTGTATTAGACATTATTATTATACTATAAAATAATATTACACAGCATTGCACAATGGGCAAACTTAAAAATATTTAATGACACAACAATGAAATATATTTTGGAACAAAGAGTGAAGAAGACCTGACCAATAGTATATTGTTACACATGCTTGTGAAACCAAAAGAGAAGAAAAAATGATTAATATACATTAAGGCCACGCAAACCCAGACAACATTCTAAGAAGAAATCTAGAGGAAGAAAGATGGCTCTAGAAGGCCAAGTGATAGCAGAAGCTCAAGTATTGCTCAGAGATTATAAAATGGTGAATATTTTTTACATTCAGGTCATTGTATACATTTTCCTTGCAAGTCCTGTGGCAATGTTCATCCCTCTTTTTAACAGTAATCCATTAAACATTGTATATGTTAACTAAGAAGAAATGTTTGATAAACTGGGCTTACTTTAGTTGTAATTCAGTGGATTACGATATTACAGACAGGCTTTCACTGTTTCTCCAAACCATAGAATATTACCAGACAGGAATTGCTTGGTGTATGTATCCTCTGAGCACATGCACTAATGTTTTTTAACAATGTTTCCTAAGCTCAATGTGTGCCAAATGTTGTTTTACGTAATGTATCATTTTTCCAAAGTCAAAAGCCCATTTTTATTTTAAAGACTCATTGAAATCAACGGGGTTGCTGGAATTAGATTATTTTAACTTTGTTTATACTTTGTTTGCTTTGCTGTGAGCAAAATTCGTTGATTAGATTTTTTTTCTGGCATCTTTGATCCTTTTGGCAATAAATTAAAACTGAATGGAAATGTAACAGGTGTAGACGTGAACCATCGATCCTGTGTATCTGGCAAACAGTAGTGTGAACATAATAATAATCTACACCTGGACACTGCTGATATATTACATTGAAAGACAGCCTTCAATAACATGACAAAACTTAATACAAAATCTGCCTTATTTTTTATAAATTCAAGCTCGTCGCTGGAGATTTCATCACGGGACATTTCATCGCTAAAGGTAAGTATTTTAGCTATTTTAGTTTATTTTAGTAAGGGTGGTTAGAATTAGGGTTTAGGGGGTTAGAATTAGGGTTTAAGGGGTTAAATTTTAGTATTAGGGTGCGGGGTTAATTTTAGTATTAGGGTTTAGGGGGTTAATTTTAGTATTAGGGTTCGGGGGTTAGTATTAGGGGTCGGGTGTTAGTATAAGGGTTTAGGGGGTTAGTATTAGGGTTCGGGGGTTAGTATTAGGGTTTAGGGGGTTAGTATTAGGGGTCGGGTGTTAGTTTTAGGGTTTAGGGGGTTAGTATTAGGGGTCGGGGGTTAGTATTAGGGTTTAGGGGGTTAGTATTAGGGTTCGGGGGTTAGTATTAGGGTTCGGGGGTTCATTTTAGTATTGGGGTTCATTTTAGTATTGGGGTTTGGGAATCATTTATTAGGGGGGGTGGTTTCTTTTTACTTTTACATATGTAAGAGCTGACAGTTCAGCGCTGAACTGTCAGCTCTTACATAGCCGCGGCCGCGATGAAGATGCGGCGAAGAAGTGTCCTAGACCAGACTAAACCTTTGGCTCAGCACTTGGTTGTTGTTTTTTGTTGCCCTTACGCAATGTCCTCACACCCTGTCTTTACACTTTTCCTTGTTTAGATCATGAGCATCACTCAACTTGTTCCAGGTATCCTGCTTTCTCTCTACTGTCTCTTCCAGCATGGTTCTGTATTCAATTATCCAGCAGGAACTAGTACACAGCACTCTCTTGCTCTAATACTTATCATGGAAACTGTGACAGAACAATAGAATGTTCCTACTTATCAGGCCCGGCCCAAGACATTGTGCTGCCTGGGGTGAAAAATGAACTGCTGCCCCCCCCTCCCCCCCAAAAAAAAAAGATATAAACAGTGTCAGAGGAGTTAACCCCTTGGGTGGCTATACAGATATATAGGCAGTGTCAGAGAAGTTAATCCCTTGGGTGGCTAGACAGATATAGGCAGGGCCAGAGGAGTTAACCCCTTTATCCACACACACACACACACACTTACTCACTCACTCACTTACTCACACACATTCACAGACATTCTGTCACTCACACATACACACACTCTCGCTCACACTGACACATACGGTCAGTTTTTACCTTACCTGGAGCAGGCATCTCTTGCTTTGAGCTCCTTGTTTGAAGAAGAGACTGAGCCAGTCATGGGAGGTTTCTGAACTCTCAGCCAATCAGGAGAGTTGAGAGGTCTTACCTGATTGGCTGAGACCTTCTTCTATCAAGTTTGCCGAACACGGGAAAAAAAAATAGAAATAAACGCTGCACGGAGCAGCAAAGTACTTCCCCTGCAGCTGCCCCATTAAAGGGCCGGCCCTGCTACTAATTAGACCACTTTGAAAACTTTGCCCCAGAATTGCATCTTATAAACATACCACATGGAGACTGACAAGTGAAATTAAGTGACACATAAATTTTGTTAAAAACAATACCACCGAGGGGGTTAAATGCTCTTAAACTGTCTTACTGGTAACTAGAGGGGATTAATTGCTCTCAAACTGCCTGCTTGCTAATTATAGGGTGTTAAATGCTCTCAAACTGCCTGTTTGGTAACTAGAGGGAGTTAACTGCTTTCAAACTGTCCATATGGTAACTATAGGGGGTTAAATGCTCTGAAACTGCCTGGCTGGTAACTAGAGGGGGTTAAATGTTGTGAAACAGTCTGGCTGGCAACAAGAGGTAGTTAAATGCTCTGAAACTGCTTGCCTGTTAACTAGTCCTACCCCTTACTGAATCTGTAACAATCTGCTCCAGATTGCCTTCATATACAGAGGTTGTACATATGCTGATGCTCCAGTATGTCTTCATATACAGAGATTATACCCATGCTGCTGCTCCAGATTGCCTTCATGTACAGAGGTTATACCTATGCTGCTGCTCCAGAATGTCTTCATATACAGAGATTATACCTATACTGCTGCTCCAGAATGTCTTCATACACACAGATTATGCAGCAGCATATGTAACATCTTTATATATGAAGGCAATCTGGAGCAGCAGCATAGGCACTTGCCTTCATATACAAAGATTATACATATACTTCTGCTTAACTACCTGATATGATTTAGTGGTGGGAATTATTAGTGCCCCAGTTTTGACTGTGGTATCATATGGGCCCCGTATTGTCTATATCTAAGAACCATGAAGTGACATGCGTTAGGTGGAGCCCAGGGCCGGCCCTATAATGGGGCAGAGTGGGGCAGCTGCCCCAGGTGGCACCCTGGCACAGGCGGCACTTTGTTGCTCAGTGCAGCAGCCTTTTTCTTTTTTTTCTGGTGGAGCTTGATTGAAGGAGGTCTGAGAGTTCAGAAGTCTCCCGTGATTGGCTAAGTCTTTCCTTCACATGAGGAGCTCAAAGCACAGAGATGCATGCAGCGCTGAGCAGGTAAGATAAACAGTTAGACAGTGTGTGTGTGTTTGTCAGTGTAAGTGAGTGTGTGTGTATGTCAGTGTGAGTGTTTGTATGTCAGTGTGAGTAAAAGTGTGTATGTCAGTGTGAGTGAGAGTGTGTATGTCAGTGTGAGTGAGAGTGTGTATGTCAGTGTGAGTGAGTGTACGTCAGTGTAAGTGTGTGTATGTCAGTGTGAGTGTATCAGTGTGAGTGAGTGTGTGTATGTCAGTGTGAGTGAGTGTGTGTGTATGTCAGTGTGAGTGTGTGTGTGTTTGTCAGTGTAAGTAAGTGTGTGTGTATGTCAGTGTGAGTGTTTGTATGTCAGTGTGAGTGAGAGTGTGTATGTCAGTGTGAGTGAGAGTGTGTATGTCAGTGTGAGTGAGAGTGTGTACGTCAGTGTAAGTGTGTGTATGTCAGTGTGAGTGTGTGTGTATCAGTGTGAGTGATTGTGTGTATGTCAGTGTGAGTGAGTGTGTGTGTATGTCAGTGTGAGTGAGTGTGTGTATGTCAGTGTGAGTGAGTGTGTGTATATCAGTGTGAGTGAGTGTGTGTGTGTCAGTGTGAGTGAGAGTGTGTGTATGTCAGTGTGAGTGTGTATCAGTGTGAGTGAGTGTGTGTATGTCAGTGTGAGTGAGTGTGTATGTCAGTGTGAGTGAGAGTGTGTGTATGTCAGTGTGTGTATATCAGTGTAAGTGAGTGTGTGTGTATGTCAGTGTGAGTGAGAGTGTGTTTATGTCAGTGTGAATGAGGGTGTGTGTATGTCAGTGTTAATGAGAGTGTGTATGTCAGTGTAAGTGACTGTGTATGTCAGTGTGAGTGTGTGTGTATGTCAGTGTGAGTATGTCAGTGTGAGTGTGTGTGTATGTCAGTATGAGTGTGTGTGTGTGTGTGTATGTCAGTGTGAGTGAGAGTGTGTATGTCAGTGTGAGTGTGTATTTTAGTGTAAGTGAGTGTGTGTATGTCAGTGTGAGTGAGTGTGTGTGTATGTCAGTGTGAGTGAGAGTGTGTGTATGTCAGTGTAAGTACTGGGGGGGGTGGCAGAAAACTAGCAAAATCCTGGCATATTGAGTGGCTAAATATTGGCATATTGAGGGGTTAAATGCTGGAATATTGAGGGGTTAAATACTGACATATTGAATGGCAAAATAATACTGGCATACTGAGGGATTAAATACTGGGATATTGAGGGATTAAATACTGGCATATTGAGGGGTTAAATACTGGCATACTGAATGGCAAATTAATACTGGCATATTGAGAAGTTAAATGCTGGAATATTGAGGGGTTGAATACTGGCATATTGAATGGCAAAATAATACTGGATATTGAGGGGTTAAATGCTGGAATATTGAATGGCAAAATTCTGGCATTTTGAGGGGTTAAATGCTGGAATATTGAATGTAAAAATAATACTGGCATATTGAGGGGTTAAATGCTGGAATATTGAATGGAAAAATTCTAGCATATTGAGGGGTTAATTGCTGGAATATTGAATGGCAAAATGATGGTATATTGAAGGTTTAAATGCTGGAATATTGAATGGCAAAATAATACTGGCATATTGAGAGGTTAAATACTGGAAAATTGAATGGCAAAATTCTGGCATATGGAGGGGTTAAATGCTGTAATATTGAATAGCAAAATTCTGACATATTTAGGCGTTAAATGTTGGAATATTGAATGGCAAAATTCTGGCATATTGAGGGGTTAAATGCTGGAATATTGAATGGCAAAATTCGGTCATATTGAGGGGTTAAATACTGGAATATTGAATGGCAAATTTCTTGCATATTGATGGGTTAATTGCTGCAATATTGAATGGCAAAATTGTGGCATTTTGAGGTGTTAAATACTGGCATATTAAATGGCAAAATAATGGCATATTGGGTGTTAAATGCTGTAATATTGAATGGCAAAATTGTGCCATATTGAGGGGTTACATACTGGCATACTGAGTGGCAAAATAATACTGGAATATATTAAATGGCAAAATGCTGGCATATATTAAATGGCAGAATAATACTGGCATATTATTAGGCAAATTGGCTGTGACTTTTTAATAGCAAAATAATACTGGCATATTATTGGGCAAATTGTCTGGCATATTAACTACAAAATAATACAGGCATATCATTAGGCAAATTGTCTGGCTTATTAACGGCAAAGTAATACTGGCATATTATTGGGCAAATTGTCTGGAATATTAACGGCAAAATAATACTGGCATATTATTGGGCAAATTGGCTGTGCCATATTTATGGGCAAACACTGGCATATTAATGGGAAAACTAGTTTATTTTAATTGGCAAAGTGAGTCTGTGGCATGGTCTGTGGGTCAAAATAACATGAACTATGAGGAAAGTGACACTGGCTAGTTCTGCGTCAAAGTGACACTGTGGCATGCCAGATCGTGTAGGTGCAATATGAGTGCAAGCCAAGTGCTGTGGGTGCAATATAGGTGCATGACAAGTTCTGTGGGTACTGTATGGTGCTGTGTTAAGTCCTTTAGGTGCAATGTGGGTGCAGAGGAAGGGAATAAAAAATAGGAATGCAATTTTTCCATAAAAATTTTATTACGTATGAAAACAGTTGAATATAATATTAAATTCAAATAAGTAGAAATGCAACTAGTTACAGAGAGAGAGAGAGATAGAGAGAGATCAGGGCCGGTGCAAGGATTTTCGTCTACACAGGCGAAGGTGCATTTTGGCGCCCCCCTGCTCTGATCCGCCACGCCTCCCACACCATTAAGCCTCCTTAAATTATATATATATATATATATAATGTATAGTGTAGAAAATAAATACATCTAAATATTCAACTCGCATGCTCTAAATGTGTCACACATTGAAACCCTTAAACACAAAGACACCCTTGCAGTCACACACACAGACACCCTTACCACTTACACACACACAGTTACACCAATTCACACATAACCTGAGACACACTATTTTGCCACTCAATATGCCAGTATTTAGCCCAGGGGTCCTCAAACTTTTTAAACAGGGGGCCAGTTCACTGTCCCTCAGACCGTTGGAGGGCCGGACTATAGTAAAAACAAAAACTATGAACAAATTCCTATGCACACTGCATATATCTTATTTTGAAGTGAAGAAACAAAATGGGAACAAATACAATATTTAAAATGAAGTAAAGTTAAATCAACAAACTTACCAGTATTTCAATGGGAATATTATGCCAGTCAGAGCCCAGTAATATCATGCCAGTCAGATGCCCAGGAACATTATGCCATTCAGATGCCCAGGAATATTATGCCAGTCAGAGCCCAGTAATATTATGCCAGTCAGATGCCCAGGAACATTATGCCATTCAGATGCCCAGGAATATCATGCCAGTCAGATGCCCAGGAACATTATGCCAGTCAGAGCCCAAGAATATTATGCCAGTCAGATGCCCAGGAATATTATGCCATTCAGATGCCCAGGAATATTATGCCACTCAGAGCCCAGGAATATTATGCCACTCAGAGCCCAGGAATATTATGCCAGTCAGATGCCCAGGAATATTATGCCAGTTAGATGCCCAGGAATATTATGCCAGTTAGATGCCCAGGAATATTATGCCAGTCAGATTCCCAGGAATATTGTGCCAGTTAGATGCCCAGGAATATTATGTCATTCAGATGCCCAGGAACATTATGCCAGTCAGATGCCAAGGAAAATTATGCCATTCAGATGCCCAGGAATATTATGCCATTCAGATGCCCAGTAATATTATGCCAGTCAGATGCCCTGTAATATTATGCCAGTCAGATTCCCAGGAATATTATGCCACTCAGAGCCCAGGAATATTATGCCAGTCAGATGCCCAGGAATATTATGCCAGTTAGATGCCCAGGAATATTATGCCAGTCATAGCCCAGTAATATTATGCCAGTCAGATGCCCAGGAATATTATGCCAGTCAGATGCCCAGGAATATTATGCCAGTCATAGCCCAGGAATATTATGCCAGTCAGATGCCCAGGAATATTATGCCAGTCAGATGCCCAGGAATATTGTGCCATTCAGATGCCCAGGAATATTATGCCAGTCAGATGCCCAGGAATATTATGCCAGTCAGATGCCCAGGAATATTATGCCATTCAGATGCCCAGGAATATGATGCCATTCAGATGCCCAGGAATATTATGCCAGTCAGATGCCCAGGAATATTATGCCATTCAGATGCCCAGGAATATTATGCCAGTCATAGCCCAGGAATATTATGCCAGTCATAGCCCAGGAATATTATGCCATTCAGATGCCCAGGGATATTATGCCAGTCAGATGCCCAGGAATATTGTGCCAGTCATAGCCCAGGAATATTATGCCAGTCAGATGCCCAGGAATATTATGCCAGTCAGATGCCCAGGAATATTATGCCATTCAGATGCCCAGGAATATGATGCCAGTCAGATGCCCAGGAATATTATGCCATTAAGATGCCCAGGAATATTATGCCAGTCAGATGCCCAGGAATATTATGCCAGTCAGATGCCCAGGAATATTATGCCAGTCAGATGCCCAGGAATATTATGCCACTCGGAGTCCAGGAATATTGTGCCAGTCAGATGCTCGTTATACCTCCCTCCTCCCCCCTTACCCAGACCCCAGTACTTACCTCCATGCCGCTGTTCATGTCCGTGGCTGAGAGGGAAGCGTTGTGAGCTCCCCTCAGGCCGTGCGCATTCAATAAAGTGTGTTGAAAAAAAAAGTTTCAACACACTTTATTGAATGCGCACGGCCTGAGGGGAGCGCACAGCGCTTCCCTCTCAGCCACGGACATGAACAGCGGCATGGAGGTAAGTACTGGGGTCTGGGGGAGCGGGCAATTTTCCCGCCCCCCCATTGGTGCGCCCTAAGGCAGCCGCCTGTGCTGCCTTACGGTAGCGCCGGCCCTGAGAGAGATGTCTGTGTGTATAGATATTTATTGTTTAAGAATGGTACAATTATCACCTCGCGGGGGTCCTGTGTGTAATTATCCTGTGTATAATTAAGGTTTAAATGCTCAAACATTTAGGGTACACATTTTAATCATGGCCTGCAAATACTCGCACCATATCATTTTGCATATAGAAAGGTGCTCTTGCATCAAATTAGCACTTCCTGATCATTATCATTTAAGTTAAAATTATCATTACTGTGGCCTTTTTTTGGGTAGGTGGGTGGGGGGGGGGGGGGAGGGAGCATTTAGTTGTTCGCCCCAGGCAGCACAATGTCTTAGGCCGGCCCTGGTGGAGCCTATATGTCAGGAGGTGGCAGCCCACTGTATTTCAGCACTTTCCATCTGGAATAAAACTTATTATACAGAGTTATCCCTGTCTGTCGGATCTTCATGCATGGATAAGGTTGCCACCTTTTCTTCAGAAAAATAGCGGCCTTGGTACTGTCTCCATAGACTTAACATTGGCCTGAAGCCAATTTTGTACCAGCCTGCCGGTAAAATACCGGTCAGGTGGCAACCCTATTCATGGAGGCCAGTGGTTCCTATTCTCTGTTTTAGTTTTCACTCTTCTGTGTGAGCTCAGCTGTGGAGACCTAGCGGAGTTGGAGCTGACCGGGTAACGAATTCAGTTCACAGTACAGCCCATCCGGAAGTACTCTTTGTTCATTATCATATGTGCCCCCCTGTATATTATTGCTAGCGTCGCCACTGGACAGAGGGGATCCTGCTGCAGGTCCCTGCAGTGGGATATGCACTGCAGCTCATTACAGGAATGACCTTTGTCCACAAGACAGAAACCTGTGCCTTACGTGATCCATCCTGAATATGTCAACAGGTTAAGCCAAAGTACACTTTTCTATTGAATATCACTATTTCCTATCTTTGAAGTGTTTTAAATTCATAAATAAACATGTATCTCAAAAAGGTATTTTACAGAAAATATATCTATGTCTAGAAACATAATCAATCGAAAAAACAGTATTAAACTGAAAAACAGCAATGAAAAGAATAAGAAAAACATTCATATAACAACTGTTACAAAGAAAAACACAGCTATATATCACTTCAAAACTGTGAGCAATATTTTCTGTCACTCTCAAGATTTATATAATAACATTACTTTTTCAGTCGCATTGAAAAGGAGCAAAAAAAAAAATCTATATTTTCATTCATTTGACATAAGATATATATGTTTTTCTATAAATAGTAAGAAAGTAAGCGAGCTGAAAGTCACCCCGATAATAATCTTTGCTTAGGAGTCTCTTAACTCCCCAAAGTGATCAGCACGGAAAGCATCAGAAAGAATGAAAATGTCATTTTGCATGATGTTATTTTGAATTGTGTGCAGCTGTAAAAATGTTATTTTGTTTTTTTTTGTCATAGTAAGCAAGGTATGATTTGATTAGCAGAAGAGTTACAACATAGCTTCCTGTAGCTTGATGTCTAATTACAGACATAGGGATATCAGATGAGTCACAATGCATTAAATAATTGTTTTGGGTCAGTGCCAAATAAATGCCAGAAGTGCTGCATCAACCATACAAAATAAATGCCCTAAAAAATATAGTATTTCAGTGATTCCCGTAGTAACTTTCTTATTGTGCCGTTATTCAATTCAATAGTTTGTGCCAATAACAATGTGAGATATTTCATATTTACTAGGTGTTGTATCTGTGTTTACAGTCCCCTTTATATCTATACAAAATGTTGAGTGTTGTATTACTGCAGGGGTCCTCAAACTTTTTAAACAGGGGGCCAGTTCACTGTCCCTCAGACCGTTGGAGGGCCGGACTATAGTAAAAACAAAAACTATGAACAAATTCCTATGAACACTGCATATATATTTTGAAGTGAAGAAACAAAATGTGAACAAATACAATATTTAAAATGAAGTAAAGTTAAATCAACAAACTTACCAGTATTTCAATGGGAATAGTGTGCCAGTCAGAGCCCAGTAATATTATGCCAGTCAGAGCCCAGTAATATTGTGCCAGTCAGATGCCCAGGAATATTATGCCAGTCAGAGCCCAGTAATATTATGCCAGTCAGATGCCCAGGAATATTATGCCAGTCAGAGCCAGGAATATTATGCCATTCAGATGCCCAGGAATATTATGCCAGTCAGATGCCCAGGAATATTATGCCAGTCAGAGCCCAAGAATATTATGCCAGTCAGAGCCCAGGGATATTATGCCATTCAGATGCCCAGGAATATTATGCCATTCAGATGCCCAGGAATATTATGAAAGTCAGATGCCCAGGAATATTGTGCCAGTCAGAGCCCAGTAATATTGTGCCATTCAGATGCCCAGGAATATTATGCCAGTCAGATGCCCAGGAATATTATGCCAGTCAGAGCCCAAGAATATTATGCCAGTCAGATGCCCAGGAATAGTGTGCCTGTCAGATGCCCAGGAATATTGTGCCATTCAGATGCCCTGAAATAGTGTGCCATTCATATGCCCAGGAATAGTGTGCCAGTCAGAGCCCAGGAATAGTGTGCCAGTCAGATGCCCAGGAATAGTGTGCCAGTCAGATGCCCAGGAATATTATGCCAGTCAGAGCCCAGTTATATTATGCCAGTCAGATGCCCAGGAATATTTTGCCAGTCAGATGCCTGTAATATTGTACCAGTCAGATGCCCAGGAATATTTTGCCAGTCAGATGCCTGTAATATTGTACCAGTCAGATGCCCAGGAATATTTTGCAAGTCAGATGACCAGAAACTGCCCATTGCAGTGCTCATTATACCTCCCTCCTCCCCCGCTTCCCCATCACTTACCTCCAGCTGCTGTGTCCCCGGCCGGACGTCTTGCGCAGTGTTCCCCTCCTGCACGGAGGAGGGAACACAGTTACCGGATCCAGATGTGACGAAACCTTTTTTTTCGTTTTCCGTTAAACAGCGGGGAGCGGGGGGTGCCGGCAGCACCCCCCACGGGCCGGATAAATGTTCTCGGTGGGCCGCATGTGGCCCGCGGGCCATAGTTTGAGGACCCCTGTATTACTGTTTAGGCCAACTAGGCATAGGGCAGCAGGCTGAAGGGGGGGAGGGGGGCAGCAGAAAAGTGTAAGGGGCAACAGCAAATCCAGCTCTATCATTATTGGTATTACACCCTCTCTCACTGTCATGCTCTGACTGTAATTGCATTGCCCTAGACTGCTGGTTGCAGCAGGTCCTCCTTCTGTTCGGGTGGCCAAGATGTCCACATTAGTAATTTGGAATAGTAAAAACTGAGAGACAAACCTCAAAATAACATTTCAAATATTTTCTGCTTGCTGTTTGAAGACTACTAACGGACTTCATTCTAGTTTGGATTAGGGAAAGACATGGTTAAATATTCATATTCTGCTGCCATCTTGGACAGCATATAATATTATTATTATCATCTTTTAAATCAAATCCTTAATGGGGCAGAGAGCTGTGCAAGTGCTCCCAGCTTCTGGATAATATACATTGGAGAAGCCGAATTTCGGAAATTTTGATTTGGCTATGTTGACCGATTTGGCCCCATTTTGGACCAGATCGGTCTATATTGACCGATATATTGACCGATAAATTAATATATTGAGACTATTACAGTGCAGTGTCTGGCATATGATCTTAACTAAAACCTAATTTTCATAAGTAATATATTTGAGGTCAGCTTGTATTATGATGAGAAACCCAATGTTGTTGCCTACACATCATGCAGCAAGCTCACACCTGTTTAGTATGAATCACATTCTATATTTATTGTAGCCTGTAACTAGCTTAGCACTCCAACAAATATCATTTACCATTATTTGGTGTTTTACCTGCTGTGAGCAACACAGCCTTAACAGAATAGAGCACGTCCAAGTTGGTGAAAGTAACATTAAACATACCGTAAATGAACAATGAAAGTTAATTATGGAATTATTGGCACTATCTTTACCACGTTAATTTTTCTAGCAGATAAAAGGAAAAGAAGCTATACATTAATTACATTAAATATACATTAAATATAAATGTCCCAATTCAAACTGTAATACTGATAATGTGATTTGAAGGCAACAACAATACAGTGTTGTCTTTTATCAAAAATAAAAAGCAAAAATACAAAGCAAGATCACTTTTGCTGGTGAGGTCAGGTTAAGAACAAAAGCTAACAGCATTATTGTACTTTTTGATTGTGGTCTTTGACCATCAGATACATTTCGATTTTTAAGAGGCGATATACTGCCATCTTGTGGGTAGAAATGATTAATACACACTGTACAAGCATAAAACTGTAGTTGGGTTGGTAAGATTTCACACAAATACTTTGCATTCAATACTTTCTTTTTTTGCTCAATGTTATAGTCAAAAAACGTAATAGTACACTTCTAGCGAACAGCAACGTAGAATAGCCTACAGGTTCTTTGGACTAGGGAGTAAATATACGGCATGCTGAACTATGCTTGATTCTCATTAGAAAAAACAGTGTAACCATTTACTCATAGTTACATTCAACTTTGGTATTTAACAGTCACATTAAAACACTAACTTGGCAGCCTTTTCTGTCCTTAAGTGACTCCTCAATGTGTAATTTACAATGCTGAAAGTAAGAAATACTTACTTCTGACTCCATGTTCGAACTGCTATTCTACTAAGTATTTAACATCCTGCAGCATCTCTTTTGACCTAACAACCATTATTTTAGGTATCCCAGATCTACTTATATATTGTGCCTACCTCCCAAAATGGGAAATGGGCTCGGCATTAGTAGAACATTTTTGCTGACTTTCTGGCCAACTTGTAACTTCGGAAGGTAATTTCGGAAGTCATTTAGACTCAGAATAAAGAATTTTATATACACAAATTAATGAAAAAACGCATTGGGGTAGAATCAAAGGCCCCCGTTAAATTAACAGGCATTCATGATTCAATGCCCACTGGTAACGGTAATATTATTACTGCATCTGCTAAAAACCTCCATGCTTTCAGGGTTTACTGGACCTACATTGAAAAAACGTACTGTGTGGTAACTACTGAACTAACAGTGATTCAATGACAGCCGGTAAAAACAAACAGGCAAAGAGATCTTTCATTTTTGCCCATTATTTTAAACAAAAAAAATGATGACCTAACCGTACATCACCTGCTTACTGCAACCAATTTAGGCATATTTTAACCTTTTCAGTGTTGTAGGGAAAACAAACAGTGCAAACAAGTTAACTTGAAATAAAATTAAATGTTAGGGGAGATGTCTTCCACCTCCCCTTCCAAATATAAAAAATGACTGGCCTCACAAAAAAAACAAAAAAACACCTAGTGACTGTGGGGTCTAGGACTCTTCTTCGCCGCATCTGCATCGCTGTCAGTTCAGCGCGGCAGTTAGAACGCTGAATGAAGAATAACGCGGCCGTTTCAGCGCGGGCGCGGCTATGTAAGAGCTGACAGTTCAGCGCTGAACTGTCAGCTCTTACAAATGTAAAAGTAAAAAGAAAATAACCCCCTCTAATAAATGATTCCCCCCCAAAGTGACCCCAAACCCCAATACTAAAATTAACCCCAAAACCCCAATACTAAAATAAACCCATAAAACCCCAATACTAAAATTAACCCCCGAACCCTAATACTAACCCCCGACCCCTAATACTAACCCCCTAAACCCTAATACTAACCCCCGAACACTAATACTAACCCCCTAAACCCTAATACTAACCCCCGAACCCTAATACTAAAATTAACCCCCTGAACCCTAATACTAACCCCCTAAACCCTAATACTAACCCCCGAACCCTAATACTAACCCCCTAAACCCTAATACTAACCCCCTAAACCCTAATAATAACCCCCGAATAAACTAAAATAGATAAAATACTGTAATAAACTTACCTTTAGAGATGAAATGTCCCGCGATGAAATCTCCAGTGACGAGCTGTCTTGTGGTGCAGAGACGGCGGTGAAGCGGCTGCGCGGATGCAGCCGCGATGAAGTGTCCCATCCCCGTGACTGTGGGCTGGTACATTGCCAGTGGCAATGATTCTGCTGTTGGGGCTATACTTTCTCAGCGGACTGGACCTAAGATGATGTTACATCTATGCACTTTCTACTCCTGCCAGATGTCACCCGCTGAAAGAAACTATGACATAGGGAATACATAACTAAAAGAACTATTGGCTATAATATCTGCCTTCATAGAATAGAGACATCTCTTGGAGGGGGTCACCAATCCAATTACTGTGCTCACAGATCAAAAAAACTTGGAATGTGTCTGATTAGCTAAGAGACTGTCAGCCAGACAAGCCCGTTGGGCCCTATTTTTCTCCAGGTTTATTTTTCTGGTTTCATATAGGTCTGGCTCCAGAAATGGCAAAGCTGATGCTTTGTTCAGGATATCTGATTGTAAAGGAACCCATATATAATAAATGAGCCCTGTGCAGCTTACTCCCGAATAAACAGCCGAAATACGATGCAAAGTGAATATAAAATCCCAGTTTCCCAAACATGAGCCAAGACTTCATGAAGGGGTAAAATCAGAGTGTTTAATCAGCGTTCAAATCATTCTTTTTATGCTCTGCCAGAACTCCTCCCCACATCTGGAGAGATAAATGGATTACAGTATAATCCCAACCCAGCTTCCCCCAGCACACCAAATACAGTATTAAGCTCCCAATGAAAACAAACATTAGAATTATAATTACAGCTGAAATAGCCCTGACTGATAACCTTCCTGACCCTAATTAAGATCCCCTCCCTTGAACTCTTAAACTAATTACTTTTAATCCATAACTTGCCAGGATGTCTCAGGCTATAGCCCATTGTCCTATTGTCTCTGGGATACATCCTGAGACACCCTGGAGCAGTGGCGTAGCGTGGGTTGTCAGCACCCGGGGCAAGGCAAGTAATTTGCGCCCCCTAACCCGTGGATTTTAGCACTCGAGTCTCTTCTACTAGATTAGTTAAAGAAACCCTTACCCCCCAAGCACATGTATTGTTTGTTATGAAAATACTTATGTAATTAAAGTAAAATGCATCTAAATACAAGTTTATTTTCCAACACTTTATTGAGTGCGAACATGCATTACACACATTCTCCACATTTTCAGCAGGTCTATGAATACAAATATACACATGTAGTAACCTAGCATGGGCCATGCTATTATATGTCGTCTCACAACCATCGTAAACGACAAACAATATCAAGAACAAAAACTAAACATCAAAATGGAACCATACCCTGGAGATGATCCAAGACTGGGCTAGATGGAGCCAACTTCCTCAATCCTGTACCTCTAATGTTACCCCCCCCACACACACACACACACACACACACACATATGCCATAATTGTTGTGCCATTCAGATGCCAGTAATATTGTAACTTTCGGATGCCAGTAATATTGTGCCAGTCAGAGCCCAGTAATATTGTGCCAGTCAGAGCCTAGTAATATTGTGCCAGTCAGATGCCTGCAATATTGTGCCAGTCAGATGCCTGCAATATTGTGCCAGTCAGAGCCCAGTAATAATGTGCCAGTCAGATACCAGTAATATTGTGCCAGTCAGATACCAATAATATTGTGCCAGTCAGATACCAGGAATATTGTGCCTGTCAGAGCCCAGGAATATTGTGCCTGTCAGAGCCCAGGAATATGGTGCCTGTCAGATGCCTGTAATATTATGCCAGTCAGATGCCTGTAATATTGTGCAGTCAGAGGCCAGGAATATTGTGCCAGTCAGATGCCTGTAATATTGTGCCAGTCAGATGCCTGTAATATTATGCCAGTCAGATGCCTGTAATATTATGCCAGTCAGATGCTTGTAATAGTGTGCCAGTCAGAGGCCAGGAATATTGTGCCAGTCAGAGGCCTGTAATATTGTGCCAGTCAGATGCCTGTAATATTATGCCAGTCAGATGCCTGTAATATTGTGCCAGTCAGAGCCCAGTAATATAGTGCCAGCCAGATGCCTGTAATATTATGCCAGCCAGATGCCCAGTATTATTGTGCCAGCCAGATGCCCAGTAATATAGTGCCAGTCAGATGCTTAGTATTATTGTGCCAGTCAGATGCCCAGTATTATTGTGCCAGCCAGATGCCCAGTAATATAGTGCCAGTCAGATGCCCAGTATTATTGTGCCAGTCAGATGCCCAGTATTATTGTGCCAGCCAGATGCCCAGTAATATAGTGCCAGTCAGATGCCCAGTAATATAGTGCCAATCAGATGCCCAGTAATATAGTGCCAATCAGATGCCAAGTAATATAGTGCCAATCAGATGCCCAGTAATATTGTGCCAATCAGATACCCAGTAATATAGTGCCATTCAGATACCCAGTAATATTGTGCCAATCAGATACCCAGTAATATAGTGCCAATCAGATACCCAGTAATATTGTGCCAATCAGATACCCAGTAATATAGTGCCAGTCAGATACCCAGTAATATTGTGCCAATCAGATGCCCAGTAATATAGTGCGATTCAGATACCCAGTAATATTGTGCCAATCAGATACCCAGTAATATAGTGCCAGTCAGATACCCAGTAATATTGTGCCAATCAGATGCCCAGTAATATTGTGCCAATCAGATACCCAGTAATATAGTGCCAATCAGATACCCAGTAATATTGTGCCAATCAGATACCCAGTAATATAGTGCCAGTCAGATACCCAGTAATATTGTGCCAATCAGATGCCCAGTAATATAGTGCCATTCAGATACCCAGTAATATTGTGCCAATCAGATACCCAGTAATATAGTGCCAGTCAGATACCCAGTAATATTGTGCCAATCAGATGCCCAGTAATATTGTGCCAATCAGATACCCAGTAATATAGTGCCAATCAGATACCCAGTAATATTGTGCCAATCAGATACCCAGTAATATAGTGCCAGTCAGATACCCAGTAATATTGTGCCAATCAGATGCCCAGTAATATAGTGCCATTCAGATACCCAGTAATATTGTGCCAATCAGATACCCAGTAATATAGTGCCAGTCAGATACCCAGTAATATTGTGCCAATCAGATGCCCAGTAATATTGTGCCAATCAGATACCCAGTAATATAGTGCCAGTCAGATACCCAGTAATATTGTGCCAATCAGATGCCCAGTAATATTGTGCCAATCAGATACCCAGTAATATAGTGCCATTCAGATACCCAGTAATATTGTGCCAATCAGATACCCAGTAATATAGTGCCAGTCAGATACCCAGTAATATTGTGCCAATCAGATGCCCAGTAATATAGTGCCATTCAGATAACCAGTAATATTGTGCCAATCAGATACCCAGTAATATAGTGCCAGTCAGATACCCAGTAATATTGTGCCAATCAGATGCCCAGTAATATTGTGCCAATCAGATACCCAGTAATATAGTGCCAATCAGATACCCAGTAATATTGTGCCAATCAGATACCCAGTAATATAGTGCCAGTCAGATACCCAGTAATATTGTGCCAATCAGATGCCCAGTAATATAGTGCCATTCAGATACCCAGTAATATTGTGCCAATCAGATACCCAGTAATATAGTGCCAGTCAGATACCCAGTAATATTGTGCCAATCAGATGCCCAGTAATATTGTGCCAATCAGATACCCAGTAATATAGTGCCAATCAGATACCCAGTAATATTGTGCCAATCAGATACCCAGTAATATAGTGCCAGTCAGATACCCAGTAATATTGTGCCAATCAGATGCCCAGTAATATAGTGCCATTCAGATACCCAGTAATATTGTGCCAATCAGATACCCAGTAATATAGTGCCAGTCAGATACCCAGTAATATTGTGCCAATCAGATACCCAGTAATATAGTGCCAGTCAGATACCCAGTAATATTGTGCCAATCAGATGCCCAGTAATATTGTGCCAATCAGATACCCAGTAATATAGTGCCATTCAGATACCCAGTAATATTGTGCCAATCAGATACCCAGTAATATAGTGCCATTCAGATACCCAGTAATATAGTGCCAATCAGATACCCAGTAATATTGTGCCAATCAGATACCCAGTAATATAGTGCCAATCAGATACCCAGTAATATTGTGCCAATCAGATGCCCAGTAATATAGTGCCAGTCAGATACCAGGAATATTGTGCCAGCCAGCCCCCCCCCCCCCCGTACTTACATGAAGCGGCTCCGTGTCCCCCGCTTCCCTCTTGCACGGAGGAGGGAAGCAGACACCGGATGTGACGCGACGTCACATCCGGCGTCAGTTTTTTTTTTTTTTTTTTCCGGCCGTCGCATCCATCGGATGCGGCTTGCCGGAAAAAAGCGTTCACAAGCGCAATGCGCTGTGAACGCGGCAGCAGGGGCTGGGGGCCCACGGGACAGCTGCCTTGGGGCCCCCCAGGAGTAAATGGGCCCAGGGCAGCTGCCCCGTTTGCCCCGCGTTAAAGACGGCCCTGGCGGCCACGCGGCCGCATAGGGCTAGTGCGCCCCCCCAGATATTGCGCCCGGTGCGGCCGGCCCCCCCTGCACCCCCCACGCTACGCCACTGCCCTGGAGCCATCTCAAAACCAGCAGGCCATTAGCAATGCAGAAACTCACAAATGGAGCTAACTTGGTATATAAAACAAGTGGATTTAAACAGAACTCTTCCTTTCACCACACTGATCCACTCAACATTAAAGAAGAAGTAACTCCCATCTTACCAGAGAGTTGGTTTTTATGTGTTACCATTCCTTCCACCTTAATCTCGCACATTAAAAAGGGTTATGCTGCAGATCCAATTTTTCGGGACCCACCACCTGACCTTCATATGACTATGCTCAGTGGATTTGGGGTTTTTATTTGTACCAGAATCCGTAAGATTGGAAGTGTTACGTTTATTTCATGATCCCAAACCAGCGGGTCATCCAGGAATAAAAAAAAACACAAACTGCTGTCCAGATCCTTTTGGTGGCCTAATTATCACGAGGATGTGAAAAAGTATGTGTCCTCTTGTTATGTATGTGCTAGGAATAAGATTCCTCACTGTTCGCCAGTAGGCTTGCTGTAGCCTCTTCCTATTCCTAATCAACCCTGGGGATCCATATCCATGGACTTTTTTGTAGAACTGCCTCCCTCTAAAGAACACACTGCCATCCTTGTTGTTGTTGACTGGCTTACTAAAATGAGCCATCAAACAGACTGCAGACATAGTTATTTGGGAGGTATTTCGTTTGCATGGCATTCCTGATTAAGTGAATTCTGAAAGGGGGGTACAGTTTACTTCACGCTTTTGGAAATGTTTTTGTTCTGGACTTGGAATAAATGTGAATCTGTCATCAACTTTTTATCCTCAAAGTAATGGACAGACTGAGAGAACCAACGAAACTCTGGAACAATATTTGTGGTGTTTTATTAGCTACCTGCAGGTTGACTGCCTAAACGCTGTACCCATGGCAGAGCCCTTACCATCCAAACTTTCTAGTGAGTCTTCAAATTACTACTTCCACTCCTGCAGTTGCAGACCGGCTTACTACTTTACAGCAATCCCAGGAACTATTGAAAGAAACACTTTTGAAGGCTTAGGGTTGTTACAAAAGAGCTGCTGATAGGCATAGGAAAGAGACCTCAGTTTATCACATTGGTGACAAGGTATGGATTTCCACTAAGAACCTCAAGCTTCAGATTCTATCTCATAAGTTGCTTCAGAAATAAACTGGGCCTTTTGAGATCATTTCTCAGATCAATTCCTTCGTTTTCCGCCTGCAACTCCCAGATTCCATAAGAGTACATCCCGTATTTCACACTGCATTGCTAAAACATTTTCGTGAAAATTATATTCCTGGACGGACCTTGCCTGCCCTGGCACCAGTCCTGGTGGATGGTGAAGATGAATATGAGGTGGAAAAAATTCTTGATTCCAGGATCTTCAGCAATAAAATACAGTACTTGGTTCATTGGAAAGGCTATGGTGATGAGGATAGGTCTTGAGAGCCAGTGGAGAATGTTCATGCCCCACGTCTAATTACGGCTTTTCACCAGCGGCACCTGATAAATAAGGAAAAAGTGCATCCAGAGGCCTCTCCTGTAGAGGAGGGGGTAATGTCAAGAACTGAATATTCCTGGGCTAGAACCCTGAATTCCATGTTCCTAGCTCTCTTCTTTACCAGTTCACCAGCCTGTCTTTTGCATGTAAGACTCTGTTCTAGTAGCAATGAATATACAAAGCTTTGTTATAATTATCAACTCTCCACAGCTGTGTCTAGTCATGTGCTCACTCTCTGCCTATAAAAGCCACTTTCTGTCACTGTACCTTTGCCAGATTATTGTGGTTCCTGCCTTGTCATTGCCCTGCATCATAATCAAGCTTTCTACTGATCTCTATTTACCTGTTACCGATTTGCCTTCCCCCACCTACTTACCTCGGCTTGCCTGACTAGTTTTTGTTCCAGCCTCCAGAGTTGCAAAGGCAGCAGCTGGATCCAGTATAACATGGCTAAGAATGGAGAAACCCTGCAGTCATCCTGGAGCAGCCATTGCTAATAACTTGACAGGAAATTAGGATGCTGTAGACTAGGATATAATAAACTAAGAGACAGACCAAGCAGAGCAAAAGCAGAAAAGTAACTGAAACAGAACAGAGTATATTACTGAGGAGAAACCAAACTAAGTATAAACAATACAAGGCACAGAGATACAGATAATAACATAGATACAATGTAGGGCACAGACAAAGTTATAATATTAAGCTTGCCAACTATATCAAAGTACCCCATAATTAGGCAAGTCCCTACCTAATAGCAAATTAATAACAACAGTTTACAGAATTACATTGCACAGAGATACAAACAAGGAATACTTCTACACTGAACTGCACAGAAACTGCAGAAACTGAATGGAGAACAAATACACATTTATACAAAGCAGAGAAACTAGGCAAAGAGAAACAATGAAAACCTGGAATGCAACAGAACAATAAACAGCAAGAAAACCAGAACAGAAGAAAAAGGAACAGAACCCAGAAACAATGAACACATATAACAGGATAATAAACCAGGACTGGAATACAAGACAGAGCTAGAATACAAGACAGGACTGAAATACTAGTCAGGACTGGAATACTAGACAGGACTGGAACTGGATTAAGGCCAAACAAGGCAAGTGTGCCAGACAAGGATACAAGGAACAGAACAGGAATACTAGACATAGCAGGAAAAAGGCAGACAGGAATGAGCATAAATAATAAACAAAAAAGCAAAGCAAAAAGGATATTGAAATACATAAATACAGCCTGAATAATCCTGAACATGTGCATGGTTACAACACTCTGTCAAGGTATATAAGAATTCTCTTACTACTAGATTAATTAATGGAGCAAAGCTTCTAATAGAAAAAAGTTGGAACCAATTAACAACCCCATAATATAGAGACTTAATATCTTCAGTAGAGGATATATGGGGTATGGAGGAAATTATCTGGACCAGTCTACGGAGAGGAATAGAACATAAGAAAACAGGGGAGTTGTGGTCAGAGTTTTTGGTGAGTGATGCTTTTAAAAATCAGTAGGCAATATAAGTCTAGAGTAGAGTTGAGCGGACACCTGGATGTTCGGGTGCGGCAGGTTCGGCTGAACTTCGAAAAAATGTCCGACCCCGAACTTGACTCGAACCCCAATGAAGTCAATGGGGACACGAACTTTTGGCCACTAAAATGCCTCTAAAAAAAAAAAAGAAAGGGCTAGAGGGCTGCAAAATGAAGTAAAATGTGGATAAGAGTAGGACAAGTGCCCTGCAAGCAAATGTGGATAGGGAAATAACTTAAAATAACATAAAATACATACAAATACAGCTGAGCCATAAAATAGCACTAGATGGAATCTTTGATTTTAGCTTTGGAAGAACATAAATCTAAATCTAAAGCATGATTGCCAGGAGGATCAACAGAATTATCCAATTGAGAGAGGGTTGGAGTGCAGGGTATTCTCTTCCAGTTTATACTAAGTGACCCATAGGTTGAGGAGGCGGTGACCGTGGCGGTGTAGGTGGAAGCGGCGCTGGAGGAGGAGGAGATAGCCAACACTGTTTTTTATTTGTTTTTGTTTTTTTAAATTGGGGTAGCCCCTAAAATATTGGGACATATAACAACAGAAAACAAAGAATAAGTGCACTTGAGTATAACAATGACTGGGTGAGGCTGGTATAAATGTCTATTCTGCACAAGGTACAAAGAAGTCTGGTGGGATCCATGCCTGGTTCATCTTAATAAACGTGAGCTTGTCCACATTGGCTGTGGACAGGTGGCTGCGCTTGTCTGTGATAACGCCCCCTGCCGTGCTAAACACATGTTCAGACAATACACTGGCTGCAGGGCAGGCCAGCACCTCCAAGGCATAATGGGCAAGCTCAGGCCATGTGCCCAATTTGGAGAACCAGAAGTTGAATAGGGCAGACCTATCAGTCAGTACGTGTAGGCCTGTGAACACGTACTGTTCCACCATGTTGCTGAAATGCTGCCTCCTGCTAAGACGTTGCATATCAGATGGTGGTGCTGCTTGTTGTGGCGTGCTGACAAAGCTTTTCCACATTTCAGCCATGCTAACCCTGTCTTCTGAGGTGCTGGCGGTGCCCCAGCTGCATTGGCGACCTCTTCCTTCGCCTTGTGCTTCCATTGAGCCCCCGGTGTCATTTTGGAAGGCCCTCAGCAGCGCGTCTACCAGCGTGCGCTTGTAGTCGGTCATCTTACGATCACGCTCCAGTGATGGAATTAAGGATGGCTCGTTGTCCTTGTAACGGGGATCCAGCAAGTTAGAATGTGGGCAACACTGCAGCCGTTGCGCAGGCACTGCAGCATGTAGTCGCTCATGTGTGCCAAGCTGCCCAGAGGCAAGGACAAGCTGTTCTCTGTGGGAGGTGTATCATCTGTGTCCTCCATATGCCCACGAGCTGCGTTGGGTGCCACCCTGCTGTGAACACGCTTCCTCCTCCTCATCCTCCTCCAAAACTGTGTCCTGGCTTGACAGTTGTGTACCTGGCCTATGCTGGTGCCTGAACCCACTCTCCAAGCCACTTGTGAATGACTGGCCTGATAACCGTGGAAATGACCCCTCTTCTTCCTCCTCCTCTTCCTCCTGTGCCACATCCTCTTCCATCATCACCCTAAGCGTTTTTTCAAGGAGACATACAAGCGGGATAGTAAGGCTGAGAACGGCGTAATTGGCACTGGCCATGTTGGTGGAGTACTCGAAACAGTGCAAAATGGCACACAGGTCTCACATGGAGGCCCACTCATTGGTGGTGAAGTGGTGCTGTTCTGCAGAGCGACTGACCCATGCTGATACTCCAGTATCGCCTGCTGCTGCTCGCACAATCTCTCCAGCATGTGCAAGGTGGAGTTCCACCTTGTGGGCACATCGCATATGAGGCTGTGAGCTGGAAAACATAAGTTACGCTGCAGCGCAGACAGGCGAGCAGCAGCAGGGTGAGAACGCCTAAAGTGCGCACAGATGGCCCGCACTTTCTGCAGCAGTTCTGATAAATCTGGGTAGTTTTTCAGGAATTTCTGCACCACCAAATGGTGGATGTGCGTCAAACCAGCTAGGCCCAGAGCTGCTACGAGATTTCGCCCATTATCGCACACCACCAGGCCGGGCTTGAGGCTCAGTGGCAACAACCACTCATTGATCTGTTGTTCCATGCCCGTCCACAGCTCCTGTGTGCTGTGGGGTTTTCCCCCCAAACATATGAGTTTGAAAAGAGCCTGCTGTCGTTTCCTCCTGGCTGTGCTGAAGTTGGTGGTGAAAGTGTTATGCTGACCGGATGAGGAGAAGGAAGAAGCTGAGTAGGAGGAGGAGGCAACAGGAGGCAAAGAGAAATGCCCTGCAATCCTCGGTGGCGGAAGGACATGTGCCAAACTGCTATCTGCCTCAGGCCCAGCCGACACTACATTTGGCCAGTGTGCAGTTAGGGAGATATAGCGTCCCTGCCCCTGCTTACTGGTCCACGTATGTGTGGTTATTTGGACCTTGCCACAGATGGCGTTGCGCAGCGCACACCTGATTTTGTCCGCCAATTGCTTGTGCAGGGAAGGGATGGCTCACCGGGAAAAGTAGTGGTGGCTGGGAACCACGTACTGTGAGACAGCCACCGCCATCAGGTTTTTAAAACTGTCCGTCTCCAACAGACGGAATGACAGCATTTCAAAGGCAAGGAATTTGTAAATGCTGGCATTCAGGGCCAGTGTTCGCGGGTGGCTAGGGCCATAATTCCTCTTTCTCTCCAGTGTTTGGGAGTTGGACAGCTGAACGCTTCCATGAGACAGTGTGGAGATGCTTGGGGGCGGTGGCGGACGTTGTGGCGTTGCTGCCACTTCCTCTATTTGCTCGGTGGCAGGTGCCACTGTGACTCCAGAGCTGGAGGAAGAGGCCAAGACAGGAAGCAGGAGGAGCCTGAGACCTTTCTTGGGTTTTGAGATGCTTACTCCACTGCAACTCATGCTTTGCATGTAGATGCCTGGTCATGCAGGTCGTGCTCAGGTTTAGCACGTTTATGCCTCGCTTCAGGTTCTGATTGCACAGCTTGCAAACCACTCGTGTCTTGTCATCAGCACATTGTCTAAAGAACTGCCACGCCAGGGAACTCCTTGGAGCTGACTGTGGTGTGGTCGGCCCCTGGGTGCGGTGGGCAGTAGCAGGCGTACTGTCTAGGGGACGGCCGCTACGGTTTTGCACCCGGCTCCCTCTTATGCTGCGCTGGTGCCTCTTTGCGACCACCGCCTCTTCCTCCAAACGGGACACGTCACTCCCATGACCTTGATTCCATGTGGGGTCTAGGATCTCATCATCCTCCACATCATCTTCCACCCACTCCTCAACCCTGCCCTCCTTGCTGGTCTGCACACTGCCGAAAGCCACAGCAGTTGGCACCTGTGTTTCGTCATCATCAGAGACTTGCTGCGGTGGTCTTCGCATGTGACATGTCGCATCCTGACACATAAGTGGTTGTGCATCAGTGCACTCAATCTCATCCACTTCTGTGGCGTACTAGCACCTGAGGAAGGGGTTTCACTTGTGCGTTTAGCTGGAACAGATCGACCACATCCCCTACTTGCAACAGGAGCTCCACCAACACCAGCAGCACCACGACCAGGGTCATCCACCAAAGTAACAGATGGTTTATGTCAGGCGACAATGTAACCGCCAATAGTCAACATTTTTATTTGTATTTTTTTGTTTTTTTGTTTATTGGACTGCAAGAAATGCACCGCAAGACGTAAATGTACTATTTAGCACCCAAAACAATTGGAATTTTTCAAAGTGCGCTGTAAGCACAGTATTGGACTGTTCTAATTGACTCTCAGATATGAAGTGCACCACAAGACGCAAATGTACTATTTACCACCCAAAACAATTAGAATTTTTCAAAGTGCACTGTAAGCACGGTATTTCACTGTTCTATTTGACTCTCAGATATGAAGTGCACCGCAAGACGCAAATGTACTATTTAGCACCCAAAACAATTAGAATTTTTCAAAGTGCGCTGTAAGCACAGTATTGGACTGTTCTATTTGACTCTCAGATATGAAGTGCACCGCAAGACGCAAATGTACTATTTAGCACCCAAAACAATTAGAATTTTTCAAAGTGCACTGTAAGCACGGTATTTCACTGTTCTATTTGACTCTCAGATATGAAGTGCACCGCAAGACGCAAATGTACTATTTAGCACCCAAAACAATTAGAATTTTTCAAAGTGCGCTGTAAGCACAGTATTGGACTGTTCTATTTGACTCTCAGATATGAAGTGCACCGCAAGACGCAAATGTACTATTTAGCACCCAAAACAATTAGAATTTTTCAAAGTGCATTGTAACCATAGTATTTCACTGTTCTATTTGACTCTCAGATATGAAGTGCACAGCAAGATGCAAATGTCCTATTTAGCACCCAAAACAATTAGAATTTTTCAAAGTGCGCTGTAAGCACAGTATTGGACTGTTCGATTTGACTCTCAGATATGAAGTGCAGGACGCAAATGTAATATTTAACACCAACAAATTGCAGTATTTAAAAATGCCTAGATGTTGCCCACTGAGTTAACAGAACAGGATTAAAGTCATGTGCCTGGCACACATGCAGTTGCAAGTGCACTGCACTCTCTGTGGCACTGGGCTCAGGGCAGGGTACAAATATGTAGTATAGCACCCACTAAAATAATCACTGTAATTTGAATAATCGCTGTAGTTTTAATAATCGCTGTAGTTTGCAGATTCAGCACCAGAATTTTTTTTAATCCGTCCCTCACAGCTGCAGCATCCTCTCCCTACACTAAGAAGAGCTCATGTGATGTGCGTGTACGTGACTCCAGCTTATATATAGAGGCTGGGTCACATGCTGCACTGGCCAATCACAGCCATGCCATTAGTATGGCTGTGATGGCTTATAAGGGAAAACGAGTCAAATGCTTGTTGATTGGCTGCCCTGCAGCCTTGAAAAAAGCGCCATTAAATCGCCGAACCCCGAACTCCAACCCAAACATACAGTGAAATGTCCGTGTTCGGGTCCGGGGTCCAAAAACCGTAATGTTCGGTACGAACCCGAACAGTGCGGTTCGGGTTCGCTCAACACTAGTCTAGAGTAAATAAAAGGTGGGGTGTGAGTGCTAGGGGTTGTATGACAAAATTTATTTTTTTCTCTTCCAGTTTTTTCTTTTTTTTGGGGGGGGGGGGTGTCTATTTTAGGGAACAGTCAAACTGCACTTTATGAAGATGTTTAGGACTATGTGAATAACAATGAAGTATTGTCTGATTTGTATACAAAAACTTTGAATCAAAATTTAAAAAAATGTGCAATATGTAACTATCACTCATATCAAACCTAGTCTTAAAATATAATCCCTGTGCTTTGAATAGTTTAACGCCTTTCCCTTGCTCAGTCATATAGTCCTCATGTAGCTTTTTCTATTAAGCGTTGTTTGCTTGTTCCTAGCACCTTCTACATATATTGTGGTGTTCATTATTGTAGTAGTATTGCATGGTACGGGTATATAGTTAATATACTGTTTATTTACTGTTCATTGAGATTTTGCCCTTTAGGTAGTACAGGATGGAACTGCAGGGTCATTGGAGGGAATTGAGATGAGAATTTCAAACTATAGGCCAGTGTAGCCGAGTTGGAAAAAATCTCCAAAACAGCTGAATGGGATATTCTCTCCGCCACTTTGGTCTTAAGTTTGAAATTCAAAACACAATTCCCTACAATTCTCTCTTTATTGAGTAGACCTTTAAGTTTAGCATAAACGTATTATTCTTTTCCTTGTTAAAAAAGCATAGCTTATTTTCTCACAATACATGAGAGTCATCGAGGGGTTTTAAAGGGTCAGTGCAGTGCCATTAAAATATACGTAGTAAAACTATGATTAAATTATACCAATAAATCAATCTAATGAGTCATATTTTATTGTGCGTATATTAATGTGGCATTAAAATTGTCTATATCAGCAGTATTAAAACTTTAAAAATACATTGCATAAAATGAGTCATTATTGGAAATTTCTGAGTATAATTATATTAAGAACTTTTCAGACAGTTGTTCTATAGCTTTCTGTCTGTACCTATTTCGTCCTCCGCCAACTACAATCATTTGCCCTGGCTAAAGAAATATGTGGGACAGCATCCAAAACCCTATTTTATGTGAAAACAACGTGAGTTCTTAAAAGGGTTCAAAGCAGTAGTAGCTGTCAGGTAGTTCTCCGATAAAGGCTGGGCAAATGTATGTTGAATTTGGAGTCCTCATGAGTTGTGAGAGAAAGACCACCTGGCTGAGGATTATGGAAACTGTGGTCCAAATTTGCAGACCGACTGACGATGATCAGCGATGATTAAAGGGTCTGAACTGGATTTTAGTCAGGCATAACAGCCACATCAAACAAATCCCTAAAATGCAGCTACTCAGTATACATGATTCAGGGTCCAAAAGGGCAGCATAACCACTGGAGGCCTTCTGATCGGCATGTGACGATCACCTCTGTGGAATAGGCACAAGGCTAGCCTAAATATAATATAGGGAACTGAGGACTAATAATAGCATTTAGAAAATGGGTCAGACTAGTTGGACCGAATGTTTCTTATCTGCCGACACATTCTATGTTTCTATGAATACAATTCTTATTCGGGGATGAAAGCCACATTTCATTTCAATTCTCCTATTCTTCAACTTTTATGCCCTCTAAACTACACTACACATTTTTTCAAATGGACATGCTTACTTATCTTTCCTAATTAGTGTTGAGCGAACCCGAACCGCACTGTTCGGGTTCGTACCGAACTTTACGGTTTTTGGACCCCGGACCCGAACACGGACACTTCACTGTATGTCCGTGTTGGAGTTCGGCGATTACATTGTATGTAATGCTATTGGCTTACTATAAACCGAAATAGAGCCCCCATTCATAAGAAATTCTTATGAATGGAGACTCTAGTTCGGTTTATAGAAAGCCAATAGTATTAGATGGCTATTGGCTTTCTATAAACCAAAATAGAGTCCCCATTCATACGAATAGGTCAATTGACCTATTCGTATGAATGGGGACACTCGCCCACATTTTACTTCATTTTGCAGCCCTCTAGCCCTTTCCAGGACTTTTTTAGAGGCATTTTAGTGGCCAAAATTGACCTATTCGTATGAATGGGGACACTCGCCCACATTTTACTTCATTTTGCAGCCCTCTAGCCCTTTCCAGGACTTTTTTAGAGGCATTTTAGTGGCCAAAAGTTCGGGTCCCCATTGACTTCAATGGGGTTCGGGGTCAAGTTTGACCCCGAACCCGGACTTTTTTCCGAAGTTCGGCTGAACCCACCGAACCTGAACATCCAGGTTCTCTGAGGACATATATACAAGTCCTGAGTTTAAATGTAGCACAACGCTACATGCTGGCAGCTATTCTCAGAGGCAGCTTCGGATCCTGCTTTCAGCCCCCATTCACAGCCCCCCCCCCCCCCCCAAACACATAAGATCACTGCGAATGTGATCAGATGTGTTTCAACTCACAAAGGCAGTGAAAGCAGATCACTATGTGTTAAAGATGTTTCAATGATGCCTCATGCAACACCCTTCTCTGTCCCACTAGGACACCACAATCACCCAGTGATCTCAGGCATAAGCATCCGCAGAAATTTTTTCACTGGGGGGGGCATACTTTCACCATCGTCCATGCTGCGCCGTGCTCCTTTTTTTGACAATGTGATGAAGTGGAGGAGCTTAGTCATTATCAGTGCAGCATGCAAATGGTTGATAAATGGTGATGCCACAGCATCACTTTGACAATTAAAATAAACCACTGTCAGGTACCAATTAACCATGCCACTGTCACTTTGCCATTAAAATATGCAACAGTCAGTTTGCCTATTAAAATATACCACCGTTTGTCCATTAAATCAGGGCTTGACAAAGTTACTGACTTTTAGGAGCCAGTTAAAAAAATCTAGGAGTCAGATATAGATTCACGGGAGGAGGATATCATCTTGCCTCTTTACAAATCAATGGTAAGACCTCACCTTGAATATGCAGTACAGTTCTGGGCACCAGTCCTTAAAAAGGATATTAAGGAACTAGAAAAAGTGCAAAGGAGAGCTACAAAATTAATAAGGGGTTTGGAGGATCTTAGTTATGAAGAGAGACTTAAAAAATTGAATTTATATACGTTAGAAAAAAGGCGTCTCAGAGGGGATATGATAACATTATATAAATATTTGCAGGGCCAATATAAAGAGCTCTCCAGTGACCTGTTCATTAACAGAAAGGTACAAAGAACAAGAGGTCACCCCCTCAGACTGGAAGAGCAAAGATTTCATAGACAGCAAAGGAAGGGATTCTTTACGGTTAGGACAATAAAGTTATGGAACTCACTGCCAAGAGAGGTAGTGCTATCAACCACAATAGATGCATTTAAAAATGGTTTGGATGTTTTTTTAGGAAAGCAGAACATACAGGGCTATTAATAATAGAATAAGCATTAATAAAAGAGCTTATTGATCCAAGGAGAAATCTGATTGCCTCTTGGAGTCAAGAAGGAATTTTTTCCCCCAGGAGGCAAAATTCGAAATAGCTTCCTTAGGGTTTTTTTGCCTTCTTTTGGATCAAAAGCTGTAATGATAGGTAGAAGGGTTGAACTTGATGGACTTGTGTCTTTTTTCAACCTAAATTACTATGTTACTATGTTACTATGTTAGATAACAACACATACACACAATTGCATGCAGTCACATACACACACACAGATACTTATACATATACAGTAAGTCACATATACATACACATAGTCAGTCAGTCAGTCACACACACATATACAGTCAGTCACGGATACACACACAAAGATAGTCAGTCACACATACATACACAAAGTCAGTCACACAAACACACACACATACAATCAGTCAGTCACATACACAGTCAGTGAATCAATCAAACACACATACACACAGCATACAGTCAGTCATACACACATACAGTCAGTCAGTCACACAGTCACATATACACACACACACACAATGTCAGCCATACAAGTTGCTATACCTCACTGCAGGGAAGGGGGGCATTTTCAGTCCACATTGGTCTATGCCTTTTACAAAGGCACAGACATTTGTTGCTTCCAGCCCTGTATTTAGGCAATACAGTGTGGTGCGCGAGGGGGCGTAGCAGGAAGTGTGTACCTGGCGCTTGTGGTTTGTTGAGCATTAAATGATTATTTTTCCATTAATATGCCACAGCCAATTTGCCCATTAGTATGCCAGTAATATGCCAGTGCTATTTTATTAGGCATAGCCAATTTGTTCAATAATATGCCAGTATTTTGCCCAATAATATGCCAGTATTTTTTGCCATTAATAAGCCACCGACAATTTGCCCAATCATATGCCAGTATTATTTTGCCATTTAATATGCCAGGATAATTTTGCCATTTAATATGCCAGTATGATTTTGCCATTTAATATGCCAGTATCATGTAGCCAATTAATATGCCAGTATTATTTAGCCAATTAATATGCCAGTATTATTTAGCCAGTTAATATGCCAGTATAATGTAGCCAATTAATATTCCAGTATTATTTAGCCAATGAATATGCCAGTATGATGTAGCCAATTAATATGCCAGTATGATTTAGTCAATTAATACGCCAGTATGATGTAGCCAATTAATATGCCAGTATTATTTAGCCAATTGATATGCCAGTATGATCTAGCCAATTAATATCCAATATTATTTAGCCAATTAATATGCCAGTATGATTTAGCCAATTGATATGCCAGTTTTGCCATTGAGTATGTCAGTATGATTTAGCCATTCAGTATGCCAGTATTATTATATTCCCCCCCTTCCCCAGTAGTAGTCTTCCATACTGCACAGAGGAGGGAAACACAGCCAATGGGTATGACATAACATCATATCCGGCGTCAATTATTTATTTATTTTTTACTTTCTTTTTTCAGCAGCCGGAGTGAGACAGTCATATGGGCAGCGGCTGGGGGGCACATTTTTTTTCTTTGAAAATCTGGTGGGGGGGGCAAGTGCCTCCCCTTGCCCTCTTGTGCGGAAGCCCATGATTGCGAGTGCCGTATTAAAGAGGAGAGTGCTCTTCAAATATGGCGTGCCCAGCATAGAGTGACGGAAGAGGCAGTAAGCAACATTACAGTTAGAAAAAATAATAAAAAGTGAGTTAAGGTGAGTTCAGGTGAGATGAACATTTCCTCTCACCAATTTAGCTGTACAGTGTACAGGTATTAAGCTGGTGAGTTCACATGTGGGGGAAACTAAAAAAGTGTAACTAAATTGGTGAGATGATAAGTTCATTTTACTGAATAGCCCCCTTAGTGTATAGACCCCTAATTATGATTAAAAAACAACAATACAAATTGGGAAAAATGGCTTATGTGTCATAGAAGAACATGATGTCCATTTCGGTGTTTAACACATTCTTACACAAAGTCCTAAGATCCATTTAGTTTCCCTTTGAAAGAGATGGTGGATTGTATAGTATAGATTTACCATATAATCTGCTAATCACAGACAATGTGAAAATAGTGTTTTGTTCAAAAAACTAAATTCTAACTCATATATAAAAATATATTCATACCTATAAAACCAAAGTATGCATGAAACATTATATTGTTCCTGTAAAGTCTAGTAGCTGAGCCCAATAGGAGGATTTTTGTGCTTCAGAATTAAGTGTGTCAGAATTGTTGCATGTCAGAGTTTATTGTTATGTTTCTGAGCGCACTAATACCACTTTTATGTCGTATATATGTGTGTGTACAGACATGTATTCATGTCATTAACGGAATTATGAGATGCAAAAAATTTTTTAATAAATTTCAGGCCATTTGAAGCCGTACTCCAAATTAGTAAATCATTATTAGAAGTCAGTGAAATAAGAGACAAAACAAAATTGAACATAATCACTCCTCACTAAGTTTATCAGAGGAACATATTCATAAATGAGTGCCTATACTATGGATAATAAAACAGCATTTAACATTATCACATTAATAATGACCACATATCTTTAAGCGGGTAAAAACCTATAATTCACAACTACATTACATATTTTGCACTATACTGCCATCTACTGAACAAACATATTAGTGCAGGTTTCAATTAGAATGAAGATGAGAAACAGGTAAATTGAGTAAGCATGATTTTTACATGGGATATAACTGAACGACACGAGTGTATGTATGTGCATTTTCTTCTTCATATGTGATTTCTGTGCCTTTAAACCCGCTGTTTAAGAAACCTGTAGTAAATGCAATATCTTCTCATGACAGAATCATGAGCACCAGGTTGTGCTAAAGATAATGTAACAACTTAGCGTATGTAGCAATTTGGTATCAGATATACTTATACTAAAAGGGTAGCGGCAGAAATGTCTTCATAAAATGTTTAAACTAATTAGCCCGGAGCTTGGATAATCGATTTTACCAGGTGAATTGCGTAAGGAGGTTGATTTATTTGCAGTTGTGATTGGACCTCCATATTTTAAATGTAAAGCTTGGTTTTCATGTTATGTGTCTATTATTAAGCTTGTGGTGAAAGGTGTGAGTTAAAAAATAACACATTTTATTTAATCCGTTTAAAAGCGGTACATGGAGAGGACATGTCCATGTACCGCTTTTAAACGGATTAAATAAAATGTGTTATTTTTTATACACGTTGATTGAAGACTTTTTGGATGTACTGGCAGAGAGCACACCGACAAATACTCTAAACTGTATTATGTTTATCTTATAACAGTGGGATGCTGAGATGGTGACACCGAGAACAGTACCCAGATTATACGTGATTATACGATTGAGATCCTATGGTAACTGTTATTATTTCCTTGACAAATTGGGGTTATAATTAACTCTCCATCCACTGTTGAATAATGTTCTGGGGCCTTCACCCTGGAATCAAAATAAAAAAATTGTCACACTGGCCTGCCTTTAAAAAATATCCACCCCTAATAAATAATAACCCTCCGCCCGGGGGCTTGCCCAAGGCCACTGGACGACATAAATAATTAATAAACTAATAAAAATATATATTTAAACCCCATACTTGCCCATATAGTGGGGACAATTGAAATACAATTCACCTGTAAATAAAAAATACTTTGAGTGCCAACATCGGCACACAAAGGGTGCATTGTAAATAAAACTATACCTGAATTAAGTATGACCCAGACCCACGATGATCAGTGACACCTTTGCGCCTCATCTCAAAAAAATAAAATCCACCAAGTCCTAAAAAAAATCTGCGCTGGCAAAAAGCAAACATGCAGCCCTAGCTCTTGTGGTCTGCCTTCAATGGAAGGCAGACACAGAATGAAATCCCAGCCCTTAAAAAGCTTGTATTTCAAGTTACTGCAGGAGGCATCTGATTGGCTGACTCCGGTGGGATTTTTAAACCAGCTTATTGTAGGCAGGTTTAAAATCCAGCCAGTGGTAGAGCTGGGAGGCTTCTGATTGACTCAGTCATTAGAAATCCTAGCTCCCCCTGGCTGACCATGAGAGCTGAGACTGTGCTTTTTTTGTTTGTTTTTTTACGTATTTTTAGATGGCATTTTTACAAATATTTTATTTCTGATGGCCTATTTCCCTATCAGGTATAATTTTATTTACAGGGCACCCAGGGCCGGTGCTACCGTAAGGTAGCACAGGCGGCTGCCTTAGGGCGCAACAAGGGGTGGGGGGGGGGGGGAGGTTTGCTTAGCTCCTTGCTGCTCTGCAGATCCGTGCGGCTGTGAGGGAAACGTTATAAGCTCCCCTACAGCCGCGCGGCTTCAATAAAGTTTGTTTTAAAAAAATGCGACTGGAGTAACTCTTTTTTTTTTTTTTACTTTTACGTTTTTATTTGATAAACAAATGCAAAGTACAAAGCATGTATATATGCAAAAATATAATACAATAATTCTGTGTCCAGTCATACAGATCGAGCTGAATTGAAAATAGTCTGTACAGTTTTTTATTTTCTCTATTTCCTTTGCTTATAGTATCTCGATCTCTCATTCAATCATCATACGTTCTATTCGGGGGATGGAGGGGGGGGGCTTCGGATGAGAGAGTCAGTCTATCTAATAGTTGTTGTAAGTTTTCCAAGGTGCCCAAATTTGTTGGAATTTTGTCCAATTGATCTAAGTTTCGATAAAAGCCTACCTCTATTTTGTACTGGAAATCTATTTGCTGCATGACCTCTGTCCATTTGATCACCCTTTCTTTTTCCATTGTCTAACTATACATATTTTGGTCGCTATTAATGTGTGCAGGGTAAGTATCCTCTGATAGTTGTTCCCAGTCAGCTGGATGTTAAAAAGAAAGGATTCTGGTCTGAGACTGATGGTAGATCCCATCAGGCTACTCAGTAAATCCTGAAGTTTCAAAATGGTAGGTTTTAGATATGAGCAATGCCACAATATATGGGACAGTGAGCCTGTTTCTCTGTCGCACCTCCAACATGTAGAATTTAAATCTGGATTGATCCTATGTAATCTCGTTGGGACTAGGTACCACCTTGTGTTGATTTTATACTGTAATTCCCTAAGGTTTATACTATGTACATTTTTTATCGTTAGTGATATTGCATGCTCCCAGTCTTCATGAGTAAGGAAGACTCCTAGATCATTCTCCCATTTAGTCCATGGGGTTGCCTTCTCACGTGGCTGTAAATTGGACAGGAAATGGGAGACACCCGATACTATTTTCTTCTTTAGATGCTTAGCTGTTAGTTCCTCTAGCGGTCCCCTCTCTAGTGATATTTTTCCTGAAAGATAGTGCTTCACTCTCAGGAAGTTAAATATTTCCCTTGGTGGGAGATTCCAATTAGCCTGCATTACATCAAAAGAGTAGAGTTCGCCTTGGGGAGCTATATCTGCTAGAACTTTAATGTTGTTCAGTTTCCAATTTTTTAAGTTACCGTATTTGCTCGATTATAAGACGACCCTGATTATAAGACGACCCCCCAAACTTTGGATATTGCTTTAGGAAAAAAACTAAAAGCCTGAATATAAGACTACCCTATAGGAAAAAAGTTAAACTTGTATATATTCACATGTAAATTGCTTTTTTAATAAAAAAAAATTATATCAAAAAGTGCATTTCTTGTTTTTATTTCCTTTTTATGTGCCAATGCTGCCTCTCTCTTTCCGTTGCCCCCAGCTTTGTCTCTCTCCCCTTCCCTTTGACTCCCCCTCGCCTCTGTCTCTTCCCCCCTTGTTTCTCTCTGCCCCCTCCCCTTGTTGCTTTGTCCCCCCTCCCTCTGTCTCTTCCCCCCTTGTTGCTCTGTCTCTTCCCCCTCCCTTCCCTTGTTGCTATGCTCCCCTCCCTCCCCCTGTCTCCCTGCACCCTCCCTCACCCTGTCTCCCTGCCCCCTCCCTCTTCTTTAACTATACCTAGATCCCTGGTGGCTAGTGGGGGCAGCCAGGGGATGTCTGCACGATACGTGCATACATCCTCCATGCTGCCCGACACCTCCGTCTATTATGACGGACAGCTGATCCGTCATAATAGACGGAGGTGTCGGGCAGCATGGAGGATGTCTGCACGTATAGTGCAGACATCCCCCAGATGCCCGATTCACCCTGGTGGCTAGTGGGGCAGCAGAGGATGTCTGCGCGATGAGCGCAGACCTCCCCTGCTTCTGCCTGGCACGACCGCCGGGGCTTCTATGACGAAGCCGGAAGTTCCCGGCTTCTTCATAGAAGCCCCGGCGGTCGTGCCGGGCGGAAGCAGGGGAGTCTGCGCTCATCGAGCAGACATCCCCTGCTGTTAGAGAGGGGGATCCAGGTCCCCTGCAGCTCTGCTGGGGACCTGGATCACTGTCTTATAATCTGACCTCAATTTGAGGTCAGATTATAAGAAGACATCGATTGTAAGATGAGGGGGAATTTTCAGAAAAAAAAATCTGCAAAAAACCTCGTCTTATAATCGAGCAAATACGGTAATATTTCCGATATCAAATTGCAAGACCTCGATTGGAGTGTCCATAGGGATTTTATTTAATTTCCCAGAGATACTTTTCCTCAGGTCTGCTATGACGGTACAAAGATGATTCAATATTGGATTTTTAAAGAGACTTTTCCTACCCCTCAATCTCTGGCTCCAGAACAGGTCAAAAGGATCGATCCATCCTGCATCTATTCTTTCAATTTCCAGCCATAGTGGAACTGTGCTTGAAGAGTTGTCCCAAGCCAGGATGTGCACAATATATATATGTTATATATAGGATGTATATTAGGGAAAGATATACCCCCTGATTTCGTGTCTCTTTGCATTAGTTTTAATTTAATTCTAGGTTTCTTGTTCTGCCAGATAAATTTCATCACTAGTTTGTGAATGTTATTTAAGATGTCAGGGTCAACTCTGATTGGTATGTTCCTAAAGAGATTTGATATTTTAGGAATTACATACGCATTCATAGTTTCGACTTTGCCAAGCCAGGACCGTTTCCACTCAGTTAGCTTTTCCTTAATTTCTCTAAGTTTAGATTCAAAGTTTAGTTTTATCGTATCTTCCAGTTTTAGTGTAAGCTTAATCCCTAAATAGTCTATATGAGTTTGTGTTCAATTAAAGCCATACTTTGTTTATGTCAACATAGCCCAACAGTATTTTTGGTTTTGTCGTAGTTTAATTTGTAGTTAGAATATTTAGTGAACTCTGCAATCAAGGTGATTATGTTGGGAATGGTTTTTATTGGATTGGTCAAGGTTAACAATACATCATCTGCGTACAGAACAACTCAGTTGTCCAGTGTATTGATAGTGACACCTTGTATGTCTTTTGATTTTCTTATCATGGAGGCCAAGGGTGTACAGCATAGGGGCCAGGGGACAACCCTGCCTAGTCCCATTTCTTATTCTGAACCATTTGGAGTGTATCATATGACCGGAAACCCTGGCTGTTGGAAAAGAGTAGAGAGCCATTGTACCGTCCCCAAAAAGGCCCTCGATGCCGAAGGCCCTCAGGACCATCTCTAGGTAACGCCAGTTGACTCTATCGAAGGCCTTTTCGCCATTGAGGGCCATCAGGGCTATAGGTTTTTTTGGCAGGTTTATGTGATAGATAGTGTTGAAGAGGCGTCTGGTGTTATCGACGGTTCCCCTCCCCATGACAAAGCCATTCTGATCTTTGTGAATTAGTTCCAGCATCACCGGCTTTAGCCTCTCCGCGAGTATCTTTGAATACATTTTTATGTCCAAATTAATTAGGGAGATCGGCCTGTAGTTCGCCGGTGATGTCGGGTCCTTATTGGGCTTTGAGATCGGGTTAATCGAGGCCTGAAGGAGCTCCTCTGGGATGGTGTTTTTGTTTGATACTTGTGTAAATAACCTAAGAAGAATTGGTGCCAGTTGTTCTTGAAATTTAAGATAATACAGGGCTGTAAAGTTGTCCGGCCCAGGGGCCTTGCCTCCCTTAAGTGATTTAATATTATTTCTGACCTCATTGATATTAATTGGGCTATTGAGGCCTTTCCGTTGTGCTTGTTCAATATTATTACCATGTTATTCCTCCTATTTTCGTGTGCGATATTTTTTTCCAATAATTCAGCTCTAGTTATAAAATAGTCAATCCTAGTGTATGTTTGATGCACCTGTGAGTAGAATGTGTAATCGCGATCTTCTGGGTGATTCACTCTCCAGCAATCATAGAGTTGATACTTTTGTAGGAATCTTTGTAATGTGGGGGGTGAATTTATTTTCTTTTGACTACTACTTCTATCCTTTTTATTGTCCACAAAACAATTAAAGTCCCCTGCGATGATCAGAAGACCAGTTTGCAGCTCTTCTACTATGTTCATAAGTTTCTCAAAAAAAGTACCCGGACTTTGATTTGGGGCATATATATTTACCAGTGTATAAAGGATATCATTTATTTTAGATATCAGTATTATATATCTCCAATTTTTGTCCACTTCACAAAAGACTTGTTCATATTTTATCTTGCTGGACACCACTATGGCCACGCCCCTTTTCTTTTTGTTTCCCTATAGGTTTGACTGTCCTACTACTGGGTACCTTAGGAATCTCCAGGGTCTGTCCATTTTGTCTACCAAGTGCGTTTCCTGGATAAACCCAATGTCTATATTGTTCTCTAGGAGTGTGTTATAGATGCAACCCCTTTTCTGTGTTGTATTAAGGCCCATGGAATTAATAGACATTAAGTTAATAGACATGACTCTCTAACATAGTCCCATCCTCTACCCTCCCCCTCCCCCCCCCCCCCGAAGAACCTCATTCCGCAACACACACACACAACCTCATTCTCACTATGCTCACTTTGCCCCAATGGTGTCTTGGGGCAAAAGCAGGCTATAACATTCAGCATTTGAGCTCCTATCAGTAAGATACCAGCCCCCATGCCCGTTCCCCTCGAACCCCGCAGGAATAAATAGACCCGCCAGGAGAGGCGAAACATACCGTCTGTTTCTGTTATTCAATAGTTTGCAATCACACACACACCTACTTTACATATACACATATTTACACATATATACAAACAACTAACACACACCTACTTTACATATACACATATATACACATATTTACAAACACACACCCACCTCACACAGTCTTTTCTTGGTGTGTCCCCCCCTCCCTGCTGCTTTACCTCACTGCAGGGGAGGGGGACATTCGTGCTGCAGCCGATCTGCCTGCTGAGTGCCAGGATGTCACGTGACGACACCCGGCACTCGGACACGCGTTGCGCGAGGGGGCGGAGCTTGCAGTCTGTGCGGATGGCACAGACTTTACCCCCTCGCGCTCCGCAAAAATAAAAAATTGGATTGGCAGCAGCAAGGGGACCATGAGGCTGACGGCACCCAGGCGCCAGGTCCAATTTCCTGGTCGCCATGGCAACCTGGCGCCTGGGGTTTGTCGAGCCCTGCCTTTAACCATTTAGTAATCTGATTTTAGTTATTATGTTTTAAGTGTAATATTTGTTTCTCAATATTTGGTGAGTGACCCAGTATGTATCTCTCTATTTCCTCTGAGGGGACTCCATTGTCGACTCCTCTCCCGCTTCAGGTTCAGTCCATTCATCCAACAAAACCTATATCACCAGAGAGAAAATTATTCACCTTTTACAGATTTCGTAACAAAAATATATAGTGAGAGTATATCAAGTTCTTTTCCCTTTTATCTATACCTTTCTTTATGGTTAGGGAAACTCACAAAAATTAGTAGCGTTTTGTAATTTCGGTAACGCCCATATTTAACAATATGCATGAAGTTCCCTTCCCCTTTCTCTTTATCCATCTCCAGGTCGGGGCGGCCAACAAAAAACGAATATTTAGTTGCTGGCTATATCTTCCGCCACAATTTTCCCCCTTTTCTCTCCTCCTCTCATCATTACCTTTCCCTCTAACTCCCGGCCCAAAGCTTCCCCTTCATTCTCCCCTCTCTTCGTCCTCCTTACCAAGATCAGGATACCCCAGTGTAGTATAGTGTGATGTGGTACGGTGCTCTGTTGCTACATGGAAATGTGTGCATAAATGAAAAATAAGTTTTGAGTGTAATAATTAATTGTCAGTGTTTAACATGTGACCCAGTGTGTTTCACCCTCCCTTTACATATTAATTATTAAGAGTGTTAATCGAATAATACGTGCTTATTGTATATACAAATAAATTTTAAGTAGTTCGATTATCCATGAGTTATCTATTAATTGGTAAATTTGAAGTATGATAGTTAAATCTCAGTGCTTATGGAGGGACACAAGTGTACTTTTTTTTTTTTTAAACAAACTTTATTAAAGCCGCGCGGCTGGAGGGGAGCACACAACTCTTCCCTCACAGCCGCGGACCTGCAGAGCAGCAAGGAGGTACGTACTGGAAAGGGGGGAGGAGGGTGGAAAAATCCTGGCATATTGGAGGGGCAAAATCCTGGCATATTGAGGGGCATATTGGAGGGGCAAAATCCTGGCATATTTAGTGGCAAAATCCTGGCATATTGGAGGGGAAAAATCCTGGCATATTGGAGGGGCAAAATCCTGGCATATTTAGTGGCAAAATCCTGGCATATTGGAGGGGCAAAATCCTGGCATATTTAGTGGCAAAGTCCTGGCATATTTAGTGGCAAAATCCTGGCATATTGGAGGGGCAAAATCCTGGCATATTTAGTGGCAAAGTCCTGGCATATTTAGTGCCAAAATCCTGGCATATTGGAGGGGCAAAATCCTGGCATATTAAATGGCATATTGGAGGGGCAAACTCATGGCATATTAAATGGCATATTGAGGGGCAAAATCCTAGCATATTAAATGGCACAAGAATGGCATATTGAGGGGCAAAATCCTGCTATATTGAGGGGCAAAATCCTGGCATATTGAGGGGCAAAATCCTGGCATATTAAATGGCACAAGAATGGCATATTGAGGGGCAAAATCCTGGCATATTGAGGGGCAAAATCCTGGCATATTGAGGGGCAAAATCCTGGCATATTAAATGGCACAAGAATGGCATATTGAGGGGAAAAATACTGGCATATTGAGGGGCAAAATAGTGTGTCTCAGGTTATGTGTGTATTGGTGTCACTGTGTGTGTGTGTGTGTGTGTGTGTAAGTGGTAATGGTGTGTGTAAGTGTGTCACTTTCTGTGTAAGGGTGTGTGTTTAAGTGTCACTGTGTCTGTGTAAGGGTGTGTGTGTACGCGTGTAAGTGTGTCAGTGTAAGGGTGTGTGTATGTGTGTCACTGTGTCTGTGTAAGGGTGTGTGTCACTGTGTCTGTGTAAGGGTGTGTGTAAGTGGTAACTGTCTCTCTGTGTGACTGCAAGGGTGTCTTTGTGTTTAAGGGTTTCAATGTGTGTTAGGGTGTCAATGTGTGACAAATTTAGAGCGTGCGAGTTGAATATTTAGATTGATTTTTTTTATTGTATACATTATACTTTTATATTTATAAAATACATGGAGGGTTTGTGGTGTGGGAGGCGTGGCAGGTCAGAGGAGGGGTGCACCAAAATGCACCTTTGCCTGTGTAGACGAAAATCCTTGCACCGGCCCTGAGGGCACCCTTGGTGGGCTAGGCGTGGGCAGTAATCATAGCACTCAGAGGGTGTGTTTTTTTTAGGTGAATTTAATTTGAATCATCCCCCTCTACCTGGGCAAGGTGGAGATAGGGTTAATCTCATTTTTACAAGTTTATTACTATATGTTGTCTGGGGGTCTTGAGACAGCCTCTGGATGTGGGGCCCTCATTAATAATAATTGTATTTTTTGATGTCATACACAGGCCTTGGGGCAGCCTCACTATGGAGGGGCTCAATAATAATTATTTTATTTGTTATATATGTTGTGCGGGGGTCTTTGGTAAGCTCCTGCACCCCAGTCCCCTTAATTGTATGGGGGACCACAGTCCCTTTCCCTGGCATCTCATATTTATAACTGATGCCAGGAACCACCAGCATCTCTGGCCTAATTTTAATTATGGGGTAAGGCTACTTTTTCTGGCACCCCATATGTTTTACAAGTTAGGGGCCATTTGGAAAGCCCCTGGGACTTGATTATAACAGGAGAGATTTTACATTTTTTGATGCACATGCCACCAGTAAATGAGGCAAGTTGAGGTGGGGGGTGTGGTGGATGTCAAAATACAGCTCACCTACCAATTCAAACTCCCTTTGTTTTTTGTGTGAATAGCAATTATCATTGGTTTTTGCTAAAGGGAGTTTGAGATGGACTTTGGTGAGGTGCTGGGAGAGGGAGGTTGAGTTCATGTTAGTAAACAGTGTGAGGAGGTCGACTTGGGAGGTCAACTTTTAAGTTGAATTCAACCTCCAAAGTTAGCCTCCTTGTGCTATTCTCAACATTTAGTGATTAGACCCTGTTTGTGGGGGCATGGGTAAGTGGAGGGAAATGTGGCAGCACTATAAGACCTCAGATCAGACATCATCATCAAAAGCTTTTTGCTAACTGGCAATCATTGGAACTGCAAATACATTTTTTATTGTTAGCTAAAGTTTTCATGATGCTGCAAAATATACTTAATGTCCCGATCCTAGAAAAAAAAAGGTAAATTAACAATATCCTCTCTAACAAATCACAAATCAGATGACAATTTTTTAAATCTCAAGAACTTTGACCAACATATATAATAAAATATTTATAGACCATATTTCGGCTTCATCTTTACTGGGTGCCAAGCACAAATTGACTTCTGATGTAAATGCAACAGACAGGAGCAAACTTCTATTCTAGCTTACCTATCAAATATGTCAGTGTAAGTGAGAGTGTGTGGATGTCAGTGTAAGTGAGTGTGTGTATGTCAGTGTAAGTGAGAGTGTGTGTGTATGTCAGAGTGAGTGTGTGTGTGTCAGTGTGAGTGAGTGTCTGTATGTCAGTGTGAGTGAGTGTCTGTATGTCAGTGTGAGTGTGTGTATGTCAGTGTGAGTGTGTGTATGTCAGTGTGAGTGAGTGAGTGTGTGTATGTCAATGTGAGTGAGTGTGTGTGTTTATGTCATTGTAAGCGAGTGTGTGTATGTCAGTGTGAGTGACGGACTCTCTGTATATGTGTGTGATGGAGTGTGTGGATAAAGGGGTTCATTTCTGTGACACTGCCTGTATCTGTCTAGATAACCCCAAGGGGTTAACTCCTCTGACACTGCTTCTGTCTAGCCACCCAAGGGGTAATGCCTCTGACACTGCCTAGATCTGTCTAGCCACCCATCTAGGCAGTGTCAGAGGCATTACCCCTTGGGTGGCTAGACAGAAGCCTCTGATACTGTCTATATCTGTCCAGCTACCAAGGGGTTAACTCATCTGACATTGCCTAGATCTGTCTAGCCATCCAAGGGGTTAACTCATCTGAAACTGCCTATATCTGTCTAGCCATCCAGGGGTTAACTAATCTGACACTGCCTATATAGGTCAAGCAATCCAGGGGTTAACGCCTCTGACACTGACTATATCTGTCTGGATTTTGTTACAGGTCACTGGTCACATTAGGTGCCCCCCCCCCCCCTATAATTTATCAATTAATATGTGACATCCACCAGATGTGGACCCCAGGCTTTTAGTCACATATTAATTGATAAACTATCGGGGGGGGGGGCATAATTTTGTTCAGTAAGGGGCCCTGAAATTTCTGATGGCGGCCCTGTGATGTGTTATAGTGTAAATGGTATATATATAATACCAACCCACCTTCGAATATTATATACATAATAAATAAAGCAGCAACCCACGTTAAAAACATAAGTATGAAGCCTGAGCCTTGGTATCTTACAAGTCATGGATACTCCCAAAATGACCACATCCTTAGAAACTGTATCCTGTTGTAGGTTAATTGATAAGTTAAAGTAGAGGTTACTAGATATTTACTGGTTTTGTAAGCGTCAGTAAACATGTCATGTCGTCCGATATATACTATCCCTTGTTATATTAAACATTAAAGTTACCTCAGATTGCACATTAAATAAGGAGAGCCCCATTCCTTACTACGTTAATCTTTTCCGAGACCAGGAACTCTTTTCACTTACCTTTTCTCGAATGTGGAGGCCCATGATAGAATCTTCTCACTCCCATACGCACAGTGCGCAGGAGCAGGTCAGTGCCAGAAGAGGCCCTGACCTGTGCTCATAAGCACAGTGAAAAGAGTTCATGGTCTCGGAAAAGATTAACGTAGTAAGGAATGGGGCTCTCCTTGTTTAATGTGCAATCTGAGGTAACTTTAATGTTAATGTTCTCTCATATATATAAAATAAACACATGGGTTGATTCATTATGCTGTTATCTGCTATGAAATTGGGCCAGATCAAAGAACATAGCCAAAAGTCTGAATATTCAATTATTCAATACAACTGATGAATTTACTCAACATCCATTGATTCTCAGAAAAGATTTATTCATCACCCATTGGTCTCGGAAAAGATTAAAATGTCACGTGGCATGCAGCAACTAAAAATAATTTTGGAGTCTGTATACAAACTCCATGTTCTTTTTTAGTTCTTAAAGATTGCCTTATAGGGACTCTGTACACTAAACAGAGTTTCCAGGGTGTACAAAGACAATTTGAAAATTATTTACACATTCACATCTATTAACTTAGATATTTGGGCTAAATGACCATGCTCATTTGATAGCTGTTCATTGAACTCCATTTGGGGTGTTTGGTTCCATTTGTTCAAACAGATAAAAGGCAAAAGCATATTGAATAGCTACCAAATGACTGAAGGAATGGGAACAAATGAAGTAGGAATGGAAACTAAATTAACCAAGTTGTACAAGTACATTATAAAAACATTAAAGGACAACTGTAGGCAAAAAAGAACGCATGTTTAATTGGAAGATTGCATCAAGTGTAGATGGTGGGTATAGAAATGCTTTAATGAAGATTGCTGTTGTATAGAATGTTCGGTCAGATCTGCATTAACCTTCATGCTGATAAATGAAGATCTGCCCAAGATTCTAAACAAAATGTCTGCCTCGTGTTAGAGCTATATGAAGCAACTAGGGCTCAATAAAGTACATTATTTGTATTCTTTCATTTGAGTGTTTCTATTTAAAATGCCTACACTTGATATGATCTTTCAAATTAAACACAAGTTAATTTATTGCTTACTGTGGAAGCTCCATATCATACAAACCAAAGAGCCAATCACAGTTTTTTTTTTTTTTTTACAAAAACACAAAATGTCCTTTACCCTTGTGACTGGCCAGCATTTTACATCTGTGTACAGTAAATATTTTGGATCATATAATGGTAGCTCCAGCAGAAAGGGTGGGCAAAGGGGATGACAGCCTATTTTGGACAAGGAAAGCTCAGGCATTGGGGGAGATATTTGTAGTGCTGCCTAAGGTAATTGTCATGGGAGCCGGGTAGCTCAGTGTCATGGAAGCTCCGTGAATTTAACTGCTGTTTATGTTGTATTCATGTTGTGTAATACATTGTGTACTAATATACACGCAGAGACGGTGGCAGAAGAGTTACCCCGGGTGTTCACATGGGGGGGGGGGGGGATCTTGTCCGATCAGGGCACCCAATTCAAATCTGTAAGCATCTTAATGGCAGCCAGTTCAAATCCAATATCTTGCTTTCATAGGTATTTCAGTTAGGATAGACTATAATATGTATTAAAATTGTTTTGTAAGCTTTATAATCTGAAACTACAAAATGCCAATAAAATATTTCATTCTGATGGATGGGCCATAAAGAAAAACACTAAGCTAGAAATTGATTCAATGAACCTGCCTGGGGGTATTTGGCAGAGCAGAGGAAATACTTACATGAAAATTACAAGTGACCCTGATGAAGATCTCTTGAAAGAACACAAAACTATAGCAACTTGCTTTTCTTGTTAAGCTATTCATTTTCACATGTTGTATGAGTATTTTTTAAAATTATATGAATATTTTACTTTTCACAACTTAGCGGAAAAAAAACCCTCAAATTAATATGATGAACCATAATCAAAGCATAATTATACAACTCAACGCCTTAATGGCAGATGTGACCTTGAAAGTCTTGCCAATGCCCTTTAAAATTCATGAGTCTTACAATAGATTGTTTTAATAGATTCTACAGCATCTTAAGCTCAGCAAGTCAGAAGTACACTTAATTACATTTTACAATGTTTTCCACAGATAAGTTAAACTCTATAAAATTGTCAATGCAATTTATAGACATTTTCAGGACATTTTTTTAAACATTTTATACTACTACATTTTTATACTAAGTTTCCTAGCATATGTCTGATGCTTTAAATACATTTTGTGCATGACATGTAACAGACACTACTTACATAATAGTACATGGTGAGGGCCTTGGATCTTTGGGAGCCCTGTACATTACATAACCCTGCCCTCTGTACCTGTGAAGGAGCATCGATCTTTGAACTGCCAGTGAAAGCACCGAATCCTTCTTTCTTGTGCTCCGGTGATCATCACCCTTGCATGTTGTCACCCTTGTCAGTTGTGTGTGGGTCAACAAAAAATGTTCACACCTTGTTCAAGGATTCCATCAACTAGGATTATCATAAACCTCATCAAATACCTGTAATATTAAAATATGGTTCCACTTCTTAAGTAAAGAGCAAGTTGGAACCCTTTGTAATTATGATTATGTCAATTAATGGTTCCAACATAATAGAGAGTAAAGATCAAATAAATTCTAATAATTATATATGAATTGGCATCATTTAATTTCCCCCCAAATCAGATACTTGGGATATAAACAAATCAGTTTACAAGATCAGATACATTCCTTTTAGAATATTTAAATTGTCACTCTTGATTTCTCCCCAATTCTGGTACCAGGGACAAAATAATTCGGTAATAGAATTCTTGTGTTTGTTGGTTTTTGTGTTAACATCCTTCACTGTTGTATATTTTGATCTCCATGGGGGCTCTTCACTAAAGTATCAAGGTGGTCGAGGTTGAATTTTAGTAATAAAATTAAGTTTGGGCCTTCCAATTCGACCAAATGTTATTTTATAGGTGTTCCTCCTAAGCATTTCCTTGTGCTCGAATAATAAACCAACACTGGCTTACCATAACAGTGCTGTATGTATAGGGGTGGAAATAAAATGAACTCATAGCCACTTCAGTATGCCTCCAAAAACTCTTTATTGTAATAAAAAAAAGAGTATATGCATGCAAGGAGAAGAGCAGAGGTAGTGTGGGAAGAAAAATTGAAGCCCCACTACATGTAACTACTACATGTAGTTTTTAGTCCAAATAGATCACTTTGAGCTATTTACAACCATAAACTCGCCCTCCCTCTCCACCCCCCTCTGCAAAGTTCATTTCGTACCCCCATCTCAAACTCAACCTTCATTGAATGCAATTAGCATTGCTGTATAATAAAAACATGAAGGGAGTTTGTGTTGGGATGCGAGTTGAACTTTGGTGTCCAAATCTCACCGCGCTATTAATTTTTTATAGATTATTTTAACGGGTGAAGTAGACCCCCAGCTTTTTGGCTTGTTCCAGTTAGGTATGGTGTTTGAAAGATTGACAGATATTATGTACATCTTAATTTTTTGTGATTATGCCATAATTATTTGCCTTCATTTATGGAGTTGAGATCCAGGAGCTATTTTAGTGTCTTGTAAAATAGAGGAATAAAGAAGAAAGTACATTATTGTAAAAATAAAATATGATTGATGGCATGCTTCTTATTCACATCCTAAGCAGTAAAAACAATCTTAGCTTCTTCCATTTACTTTCGCAGCCAAAAGCAAATAAGTGCCATTGGATAGAAATGGAAATCCATGCATTCAAATAGACTGAACACTTAACCCTTCGTGACGCATGGTGCTTGCGTCCCAAATGACCTAATAGACCCTGTGGGTCCCTGCCAAAAAATTGAGGGACCTCCGGACCTCACGTGTGACATCACGGAGAGGGTGTTAAACCACACTTCTGATGCGTGAAACATTTTTGATCCCTCTCCCACCGTTCAGCAAGCTTTAGCTCCTTCCAGTTAATCGTGGTGATGGGGGCCTGTAATAGACGTGGTGGGAGTATGAAATGAGTGGGGGTATGAAATGAGTGTGATGGTGGCATGTAATGGGGGTCATGGGACATTTAATGTGTGTGCAATGTGGGTGATGGGGCATGTAATGGGGTGATGGGGCATGTCGTGGGTGTGCAACGTGGGTGATGGTGCATGTCATAGGTGGGCAACGTGGCTGGGGGGGGTGCCCGAATTTTATCTGCCTAGGGCAGCACAAAACCAACATACACCACTGCATACTATGTTGTCCTAGAGTGTTTTAGGCACTAAAAATCAGGACAGAATAGTATGTCCTAATGTCACAATGGGATTAAAGAAAATGTGACTTTAATAATGTTGAAACTGTTTTAAAATAGTGCGGTTAGAGTGAGCCAACCGCCTAATCATAAAATAATGAAATGTTGTCTGGAGGTAGTTACATTTTTAAAATGATCTGCTGTTTTTACTTAGTACATACACAGGTCGACCCAATATGCCCCAAAATAGTGCCTCCTAATTCTGGAACGATTTGGAACACTGGGGAACCAAATTACGTTCTACCCAGTTTGCTTCGATGTGTCCACGAATGCGTTCGCAATTCAGACACTTATAGTTTCTGAAACTGAATGCAGCTGAAAAATATCCAAAAACACCAAACCGGAGTGGTAGCCTCAAACAACCCATTTTTATCCTATGGGAGATTTTGGACACCCAAAAATAAAAAATAATGTATAAAAATCTGAAATCCTATCATAGGCGTCAACTAAAACCCATTCAGAGTTGAGCAATGTTTGCATTTGATGAGCATATGACCCCACCACCATTTGAGAGCAGTATTAGCAGCCAGAAAGGAGCTGAAAAAAAGTAATTGGATTTTTTTTTTAAACCAAATGGCAAGCTGGGGAGCACGAGAGGGGGCAGGCCTACTGTATACCAGCAGGATTTTTTAGAAGAAGAGAAATCAGCATTGGTACATAAACAGTGCCAACATTACAATTTGGTGATAGAGTCAGCAGCTAAGAGAACGATACAGAGGAGAGAGAACGAACTTGTTGTGGACGCAGGTGGTGAAAAAAAGGAAAGTGCATTTAAAATACTCATACACTGTAGGCAGCATATTATATCATCCCGAACTCACACCTGTACTTCATGTAACACATGTATTACCTGTGTCATGGATGCCTTGGAATGTGCACTCACAAGGAAATTTGCATGTGGCCGCATTTGTTAAATTGGCTGCCACACATGGAGAAGCTAAAAAGGTGTATGTAGAGAACTGTCCAGAGCATGTTAGCTGTGTTAGGGGTGGGAAGCCAGCACATTGCAGCAATTAACAAGTTTAGAAAAGAGCCATTGGAGTTGCAGCAGTGGCGTACTAAGGGGGAGGCTGGGTGGTGGCCCGCCCCGGGTGCCACTGACTAGGCGGGTGCCATGACTTCCAGTGTCATGTGTCACCCCTCATCATTACGCTGCGTACAGCCGCAGCACCTTTCCGGCCCGGCGGGACTTACTTCATGGAGGATGAGAAGGGGGAGGAGTGTTCCGGGCCGCGGAGTCGTGCAACGTGATGACGACATGTGCAGCGCCCTCAGTTCAAGGATCTTCAGCGGAAGGATCCAATATCAGGGCGGTGAGGCACCCAGTGGTTGGTCTCGGAGGCAAGGCATCATCAAAATGTGAGTAGTCATTTTATGTGATGGGGCTAAATTAATTAAAGGGGGGGTGGATAATGGATTAATTAAAGGGGAGGGAGGTTTAATTAAAGGAGGGTGGATTAATCAAGGGGTGGATTAATCAAGGGGGGTGGATTAATTAAAGGGGTGTGTGGATTAATTAAGGGGGGTGGATTAATTAAGGAGTGGATTAATCAAAGGGGGTGGATTAATTAAAGGGGAGTGTGGATTAATTAAGGGGTGGATTAATTAAAGTTGATATATTAAGTTGATATACAGTTTACAAATTTGTGCAATAAATATTATTGAAAACATTGAAAAAATTGTGGGTGTTTTCTTACATTTTTATTGGGGGGGGGGGGGGGCACACTCAGGGTCTGCCCCGGGTGCCAAATGCTCTAGGTGCGCCCCTGAGTTGCAGTACAAAGTTGCAGGATATACCAATGTCTGTGTAACATTAGAACTCTACATATGTGGTAACACATGTACAACATGTCTATGCATGTATACATACAAATCAATATGTGTATACATACATGTTTACATTGATTCGTTATAACATCTACCTTATATGCTATAGGTCCTTTTTGATGCCAAAAACACCCCTGACCCATCAAAGCCATGGACTCCTCTATACCTTTGTAGGTGTGCTGTGGTATCTGGCACCAAGATGTTTGCAGAAGAATCTTTAAGTCCTGTAAGTTGTAAGTCCTCGATAGATCCTACTTGTTTGTCCAGCACATCATGAAGATGCTTGACTGGGTTGAGATCTGTGGATTTTGGAGGCAAAGTCCACAAATTGCACTCATTGTTGTGTTCCTCAACCCAAATCCTGAACCCTTTGTGGCAGGGCACATTATCCTTCTTAAAGAGGCCAATGCCATCAGGCAATACCATTTCCATGAAAGGGTGTACATGGCCTGCAACAATGCTTAGGTAGGTGATACGTGTCAAAGTAACATCCATATGAATGTCAGGAGCCAAGGTTTCCCAGCAGAACATTGCCCAAAGCATCACATTGCCTCGCCACCTAGTTTACCACCTGTCAGTGGACAAAATGTTATGGTTGATCAGTGTATGTGTAAATAGGATAACACGTAGAGATGATTAAAAATAGTGTACCAATAGAAATGTTCTACTATTATATTTCTGGTATTTGGACATCAAGTGACAGCTGAAAACGAAAATGTCCCACTTTCCACCACTGCAAGAGCTCATGGCATGATCCAACTGAGATGGCTGACCTGCTGGGTTTTGAGGAGGAGCTACTGCAGATGATGGGGTCTAAGACAGAGGTTGACACAGACTTGCCTGATCATAAGATTTGTTCATGTAGGTCGATTGATATATATTAACACTGTCCTCTCACTTTCCGTCTCAACCCACAGCATCATCTGGTGACAAGGCCACCTGGTCTGCACATGATATAGAAAAGCTGCCATCTCCTCCTTGGACTTCACCAGAGTAGATGGCTCAGTTGGCCTCGGTGCCAGCGACCCCTTCACCTGTCTATGGTATGTCAAACACATCAAGACATGTGCAACAGATAGGGCATCATTCATGAAAGAGGAAATTGCATGGAATTATGAATAGAGTCGAAAGTTATGGTGAGCAACCAAGAACAATTCCATGACTTGTATAGTCAGTTAGGTGAGGGAGTTGGGGAGCAGGCAGAGATGAGATTGATGTATCAACAGTATAAGGCTACAGCTAAAATCTGCAGCCATATTTTGCAATACAAGTATACTAAATTGGAATGGCAACCTGTTTGTTTCCAGCGTATTACTGCTCCTGGGCAACTCCCCCAACTAATACCGCTCAATCAGCACAGATGGTTGTAAGTCAGTCTTGTAAAGGGTGACGATGATACAAACATGATTGAATGGTTTCCATTTATGTTTTCGTCATTTGGTGTAAATCACACTGTAGCATCTTGTTAGTAACATGGAACCCTTCATTACTTACCATTCCTGTCACCTGGTTGTACTCCACTGATGAACTCTGCACCCTGCTCTCTCATCATCCATTCCCTGCCTTGGGATTGTTTTATTATTATTTAAATATATCAATTTCTAATGAAACTAATTAGAAATTTAAAAAAAACGTATTATTTTAACCAGTTTCATTGTGCCTGTGTTGTTATTCAGGTAACTGCACACCTCACACATTTCCACAGTATTGCATCCTTCCCCCCCTCCTCCCCACATCTGTTTTCTCTCTCCCCCCTCCTCCCCATATCTGTTCTCTCTCTTCCCCTCCATTTTCTTCACTCCCCCCTCCTCTGTTCTCTTCTCTCCCCCCTCCTCTGTTCTCTTCTCTCCCCCCTCCTCTGTTCTCTTCTCTCTCCCCTCCAGTTCTCGTCTCTCCCCCTCCTGTTCTCTTCTTTCTCTCCCCCTTCCTCTGTTCGCTCTCCCCTTCCTCTGTTCTCTCTGCCCCCTCCTCTGTTCTCTCTCTCCTCCCCCTTCCTCTGTTCTCTCTCTTCCCCCCTTCCTCTGTTCTCTCTCCCCCCCCTTCCTCGGTCCCCCCCCCCCCTGTTCTCTCCTCCCCACTTCCTCTGTTTTCTCCTCCCCCTCCTGTTTTCTGTCCCCTTCTCATTCTTACTAATTGTGAGGGGGCGGCGCTCACCATGTGAGAGGTGTAGCTCCGCCCCCACCCTGTGAAGCAGAGCGGCATCTACTTCGCAGGGAGCCACAGGCAGTAGGAGTAAGTGATGCTCGCGCTCCCCATGCTTAGTGATAATGCAGGGTATCTGAAATACGATACTCTGCATTATCACTGCGTGTGGGGAGTGCGAGTAGCACTTACCCATGCTGCCTGCGGCTCCCCATCAATCAGACGCGGCTCTGCTTCACGGGATGGGGGCAGAGCTTCACCTCACACCAGGTGAGCTCCGCCCCCTCCCAGGATGCAGCAGTGCTGCCGAGCAGAGGGCTGGTGAGGGGAGATATTCTGATCTCCCCATCCAGTGCCTCTACTAGCAAACTTTTATTTTTCTTGGCTGGCGGGCAGGCGCCCCCGGGGCTGTTGCGCCCTGTGTGCTTGCACAGGTCGCACACCCCTAAAGGCCGGCTCTGTATACAAATATCATCTTTTGACAAAATATTATAATGCTGGATATTTGTATGGGAAATATTAGGTATGCCCATTTGAAAAGTCAGTTTAAAATGTGTTGTCATGTGGTTTAGAAGACTTTAAAGTTGAAGTATACTTCTGAGAGGAGAACTGAAATGGGTGAATGTTTGGCTATCTAACCCAAACCGGGAATTTGTTTGGATGTGATCGGCACATGTTGGGTGAAAAGGTATGTTTGTCATTGTGAGAATGTCCCAGTCTGAACAGTTGATTCACACCTGAACTGATATAGAGCTTTCTATTTTTCAATCTGCAAATGTACCTAAACTGACTTCAGCTGTATGAGACCGTCTTAGCTCCCCTATCACCTTTCAGGAGGTCAAACAAGTAATTTTCTCTTTACCCAAAGGCAAAACCCCTGGCACAGATGGTAGGTGGGCAGAGTTTTATAACATATTAGCTCCATATCTGATACCGCACCTGTGTGATCTGTATAATAAAATCTTGTTGGCAGAGATACCCCAAAGAATTTTAATACCTCATGTATTGTGGTTATTCCCAACCCAAATAAGGATCCCTCCCTCATTACCTCATATCGTCTCATATCTCTTCTTAATCAAGATTTTTTTTAAATTCCAAACTGATAGCCTCCCATTTACAACCATTATTAGCCACATTCACTGGACCGCCACAGTCTGGTTTTATCCATGGAAGGCACTCTACTCAGAATGCTCATACATTAATTGCAGACATTGCTCACACAAAAGCCACATAGGCTGAGTCAAATATCATTACAAGCTGTGATGCGGATAAAGTCTTTGAGGGTATATCATTGCACTATTTAGTTTGTTTTTCCTTAATTTGTTTCAATCTCTTTATCTCTTTATCATTTGCCAAAGCACAACTAACTATTAACAACAGAAATTCAGAAGTTTTTCATCTACACAGAGATACTAGACAAGGATGCCCCCTATCTCCACTTCTTTTTGATCTAGCACTTGAACCTCTTATTCATATTTTAGAAAACTCATCTAAAATAAAGGGCATACAAGTTGGTTCAAAAGAGATCAAGGTAGCAGCTTTTGCAGATGATTTATTGTTATTTCTATCACAGACCCACACCTCCCTCCTCTTTCTTGAACAGACCCTCAGCATTTTCCATCAAGCAATAGGCTTCTTAAAAAATCCGCAGAAAACGAGGCATTAGCCATTTACCCACAGAAAAAGAAGGGTTGGAACAATAATTTCCCATTCAAATGGACAATTTAGTAGCAAACTATAGGATAGTAGCAGATTGGCTTACATTTAGGTTTATCTACTCAACAACAATTCTCTCCCAATATTAATTTAGCAGCTTTATTACATATGCCTCAGGCATCTTGGCCAGGGTCAGTCAAAATCCTCTACTAGTCACTGCACATAAAACTTGATAAATAGTTAGAAAATGTTTTTTCAACATGGAAGATCTGACGCTACCTTCCGAGGTCTACATCAGCTAGGGGGCTCCTTATTATACAGTGTGGTAGATGGAGACCCTCAGAAGCTGCTAACGTATACTGAACTGATAAATACATTTCCGACACATTTTCCTGGCTCTCCAACCCACACAATACCTACAACTAGCTAACCATGTTAATTCAATCTCAACAAAGTTAGCCCCACAAGATTTGCTAGATACCCTTGAACTGTCAACACAAAATAAACCATACTCTATAGCCTCGCTGTACAGTATTATCAGACCCACTATTCATTGGGATAATACAAAAAAAAGAGCTATCCTCTTGGAAAGTTGACATCCCTAATATTGATATTGGCACATTGCTGGAATCTGCCTTTAAATCCGATAAAATCTTGGTGACCAGAACGTACACAGAAATGACTTTCAAATTGCTCCATAGGGCTTACTTCACACCCAAACTACAACACTATATAAATCCCCCCATAAAAGGCAAATGTCCCAAATGTGATGCCCCATTAGCAGATTTCATGCACTGCAGTTTTGGTCCCAACTTCATAAATACCCTACCAGTATCTTAAAGTTGAAGTTTGCCCTCTTATCTTTTTTGGGCCATCTTTGGGTGCCTCCCACAGGATGAACCCTGCTATGTGACTGCTAAAGGAAAAACTCTTCTTCTCATCCTATCAGCAACAGCTATTTTATCCCACTGGATCCACTCTACCTCGTCCACGCTAGGCAAGGTAAAAAAACTTGGTATTTAACAGTCGCATTAAAAACACTAACTTTTTCAGCTTTTTCTGTCCCTATGCTATTCCTCATTATGTTATTTACAATGCTGAAAGAAGAAAATATATTTCTAACTTGACCTAACAACCATTATTTCACTACATCCTTGATCTACTTATTTATTGTGCCTGCTAATAAAGATCCAGTCGCATGTGTAGTTGTCATGAGAGTGCAGGTAAGGGGGTCAGAGGGGTCAATTGCCCACTTAGCTTCCCTCTATCCTAGCTCAAGGGGCTGAGGCTAAAGCAGTTTTCGCTTCTCAATGCCCTAGTGCCTAGGCATCCAACTGCAGCCCTCCAGTTGCTACAAACCACATAATTCCACAGCAGCTTTCGAGACTGGGTCTGTGTCTCTATGTGTCTATCTATCTCTGTACTTTATCTGTCAGTATATCGGTACTGCCTGACTGTGTTTGTCTGTCTTTGACAATAGATGAGTGGACAGATGAATTTGCATCATGAAAATAAATTGTTGTTGCCAAAGGTTTGCAACACTCCCCTGGTATTGGAGCTTCAGTTAAGAACAAAATCTACTAAATTGTAATTTGGTTCCATTTTCTCTTATGCATTATGAGGTACTGGCAACCATCTTGTCAGAAACAGTAGATGATGTCCATACACTCTGCATTTTTTATATACTATTCTATTTATTAAAACGCCTTAATGCGTTTTACATTCTTTACATTTCCCCTTTAGCTTGATCTTTCGAAATTTACAAGCAGTTGTACCCATGACAAACAATCATGTTTCCAAAGGGAAAATGTCAGTTTCATTCTACTATAAAGGCATTGTTTTCTAGACTGTTACCTTGTCTTATATGAATAGCAAGAGATTGAAAATAATGTTCTCAGCTCTTTAAAGAACTTGTTATGTAGACAGCGAGAAACAAACAGAATGCTGTATTCAAAGGTGTTTTGTTTCATTATCTGAATAAAATATTAGGTGGCAATTTCAAATCGTGTTCACTCTATGTGTGATCTGTATGAAATGTAGTTTTCTTTTTGAATATGCGAAATATAAAAGAACCTGTAGAGAGAGCAGGTGGGTGGATGCAAACATAGGTTGTGCATGCACTGAATAATATATTAGAGTGTTGCGCAATAAAAAAAACTGGTACTTATCCCAATGATTTGGAACAGCTGATTATCTCAGGCACATACAAAAAACATAAATACCAACAGTGTGTATATCTGTAAACACAATAGTACGTATTTAACCAGACCCCCTTGGGAATACACTGACTCAGACTAGAGCCCTTATATTGTCTTTAATTTATGTGTTATGGGACCCTAATCCCTACCATCCGTCAGGGTGCAGCCTCAGATAGTAGTTTTCAGTTGCAGGACTAATAGGCAGGATTTACACACAAACTTCAACATATATGAATGGCCAGGTTATGCTGTGGAAGGGATGGGAAAAGCAGACCATAGTGTACCAGAAAATAAAAAAGTATTAAAAAAAAAAAAAAAATCAAAAATATTATATTAAAAATATCCTGGCATATTAATTGGCAATATCCTGGCATATTAATTGGCTATATCGAGGCATATTAAGTGGCATTATCCTGGCATATTAATTGGCTATATCAAGGCATATTAAGTGGCATTATCCTGGCATATTAATTGCCAATATCCTGGCATATTAAATGGCAATATCCTGGCATATTAATTGGCATTATCCTGGCATATTAATTGGCCATACCCTGGCATATAAAGTAGCAATACCCTGGCATATTAAGTGGCTATATCCTGGCATATTAATTGGCAATATCCTGTCATATTAAATAGCAATATCCTGGCATATTAAGTGGCAATATCCTGGCATATTAATTGGCAATATCCTGGCATATTAAATAGCAATATCCTGGCATATTAAGTGGCTATATCCTGGCATATTAATTGGCAATATCCTGGCATATTAAATAGCAATATCCTGGCATATTAAGTGGCAATATCCTGGCATATTAATTGGCAATATCCTGGCATATTAAATAGCAATATCCTGGCATATTAATTGGCAATACCCTGGCATATTAAATAGCAATATCCTGGAATAGTAAATGGCAATATCCTGGCATATTAAGTAGCAATAGAGTGGCAAAATCCTGGCATATAAAAATGGGAAAAGAATGGCATATTGAAGGGCAAAATACTGTTATATTAAATGGAAAAGGAATGGCATATTAAATGGCAAAATAATGGCATTTTGAATGGCTAAATCCTGGCATACTGAGGGCACATAACACTGGCAAATGGGCACATAACACTGGCAAATGGGCACAAATGGCAAATGGGCACATAACACTGGCAAATGGGCCCATAACACTGGCAAATGAGCAAAATAACACTGGCAAATGGGCACAAAGCTGGCAAATTATGGGCAAATTAACACTGGCAAATGGGCAAAATAACACTGGCAAATGGGTAAAATTGGCTGTGGCATATTGGCAATCTGGCTGTGGCATATTGGCAATCGTGGCATAATAGGAAAATTGGCTGTTGCCAAATTGATACTGTGGCATGTTCTGTGGGGAAAAATAACATGTACTATGGGGTAAAAGGAACACTGTGGCATGTTCTGTGGGGCAAAATAACGTGTACTATGGGGGAAAGTGACACTGTGGCATGTTCTGCAGGGACAGTTCAGTGGGACAAAGTGACACTGTGGTATGTTCTGGCGGTAAAATGTATTCTGCTGCATGCCAAATGTGGGTGCAATAGGAGTACAAGCCAAGTGCTGTGGGTACTGTATAGTGCTGTGTTAAGACCTTTAGGTGCAATGTGGGTAGCAATATCCTGAAATATTAAGTGGCTATATCCTGGCATATTAATTGGCTATATCCTGGAATAGTAAATGGCAATATCCTGGCATATCAAATGGCAATATCCTGGCATATTAAGTAGCAATAGAGTGGCAAAATCCTGGCATATAAAAATGGGAAAAGAATGGCATATTGAGGGGCAAAATACTGTAATATTAAATGGCAAAGGAATGGCATATTAAATGGCAAAAGAATGGCATTTTGAATGGCTAAATCCTGGCATACTGAGGGCACATAACACTGGCAAATGGGCACATAACACTGGCTAATGGGCACATAACACTGGCAAATGGGCACATAACTCTGGCAAATGGGCACAAATGGCAAATGGGCACATAACACTGGCAAATGGGCACATAACACTGGCAAATGGGCACATAACACTGGCAAATGGCACAACTGGCAAATAGGCACAACACACTGCCAAATGGGCACATAACACTGGCAAATGGGCACAACTGGCAAATGGGCATATAACACTGGTAAATGGGCAAAAATGGCAAATGGACACATAACACTGGCAAATTGGCACAACTGGAAAATATGCACATAACACTGGCAAATGGGCACAAAACGCTGGGAAATGGGCAAATAACGCTGGTAAATGGGCACATAACAGGCAAATAACTGGCAAATGGGCACATAACTGTCAAATGTTCACATAACTGGCAAATGGGCAAATAACACTGGCAAATGGGCACATGACTGGCAAATGGGCACATAACTGGCAAATGGGCAAATAACCCTGGCAAATGGTCACATAACTGGCAAATGAGCAAAATAACACTGCCAAATGGGCAAATAACTGGCAAATGAGCAAAATAACACTGGCAAATGGGCACAAAGCTGGCAAATTATGGGCAGAATAATACTGGCAAATGGCCAAATTAACACTGGCAAATGGGCAAATAACTGGCAAATGGGCAAAATAACACTGGCAAATGGGTAAAATTGGCTGTGGCATATTGGCAATCTGGCTGTGGCATATTGACAATCGTGGCATAATAGGCAAATTGGCTGTGGCCAAATTGATACTGTGGCATGTTCTGTGGGGAAAAAAAACATGTAATATGGGGTAAAAGGAACACTGTGGCATGTTCTGTGGGGCAAAATAACGTGTACTATGGGGGAAAGTGACACTGTGGCATGTTCTGCAGGGACAGTTCAGTGGGACAAAGTGACACTGTGGTATGTTCTGGCGGTAAAATGTATTCTGCAGCATGCCAAATGTGGGTGCAATAGGAGTACAAGCCAAGTGCTGTGGATACTGAGTAGTGCTGTGTTAAGACCTTTAGGTGCAATGTGGGTGCAGGGAAACGTAATAAAAATAAGAAATTAAGTTGAATATAATATTAAAAAGTTCATATAAGTATACATGCAGCTAGTTATATACATATATTTGGGGTCCACCTCAAGCTTTTGATAAGGCTGGAAATATGTTAATGTTTTTTTGTGGTCAGAAAAGTAATATTACTTTACTGAGAGGGTAGTGGATGCATGGGATAGCCTTTCAGCAGAAGTGGTAGAGGTTAATACAGTGAAAAAGTGTAAGCATAAGGCTATTCTAGATATAAGATGAGGCCAGGGATTAATCGAAGTATTACTTTCTGAGAGGGTAGTTGATGCATGGAATAGTCTTCCAGCAGAAATGGTAGAGGTTAAAACAGTGGAGGTCAGAAACTTTGTATTATTTTACTGAGAGGGTAGTGGAGACATGGAATATTTTGCCAGCAGAAGTGGTAGAGTTTAATACAGTGAAGGAGTTTAAGCATGCATGGGATAGGTATAAGGCTATCCTAGATATAAGACAAGGCCAGGCACAAAGCGGAACAGTTGGGAGGCATGTAAGTGGGAATTCTGGGGTGGAGTTGCATGGTTGGGTCGGGGGGCCCCGAGCCAATTTTTGCACTGGGGCCTGGTGGTTTCTAGTTACGCCTCTGGTATTACTTCTATTTGGAGTGCCCTCAGATATTTTCTAGTTGTCTGATGTTTGGAGTGGGAGTCCTCCATTGCTTTGCTGCTTGAGTACCTGAAGATTGATTTACATGCATGGGCAGAACCAACACCTTTGTCTTTTGTCTTTTGGCACCTTGCAAGTAAAGTTATCATTTAAAACACCTACGTTTCTTCTTTTTTCCTGCTAAGCTCCAACCAAACGCTGGACAGGTAGGTGGAATTATCAGTACAAACTGAAAAACTTCAGGTGCTGATTGAATTAAGTATATTTAGAATACATATATGCAAATTTGAATACAGTAATGCATACATATATATAATTTAAAAAAATAGGTCAGTAAAAAGTCAGAGGTCTGTATTGAAGAATGTGCAGAGACAACTGTGAAAGTAAATAAAAAAAATCATTCTCTTCTTTAATATAATGTGTTTTGTAAAAGAGTATGTGTATATTGCACTTAAAATAGCCTTAATTTTGTAATGTATATCTAAGAAGCTATTTTGACTGATTTATATTCGGTTTATAAATCCTGGTATATAATATATATAGGCAAACTCTCCATGACTAATATAGAAGTTTTAACACACATTGCATGTAACTCCCAACAACTTTTTTCCTCTTTACTAGTGAAAGATTTAAAAAAAAAAAAAAAAAATGGGTTTTGTGTATGGCATTTTCAGTGCTGTGCAATCCACAAACAATGAAGACGCTGTTAGCATTGTAATATAATAATGTTACCTTTTGTATATGGATCAGTATCCATTCCGTAAACACTCTTTGTATGCTAAATAAAACTCAGAGGCTTCTTTTTATAAAGTATGCTATCGCTACTCCTCTTTTTGTCTCCCGAGCCCCTCCCTCTCTTTCAGCAGTTTGGGTGGAGATTGACCTCTAGTGATGGATTTTTCTGTCTCATCCTGTCATCCCAGCTCAGCTTCAGCTAACATGAGCCAGCCAGTCGGTGGCGCTGCTTCATCTGCTCCTGCTGCAGCTGAGCCTCGCCTGCATCCAGAGGGCAGAAACACCATCAAAAAACAACAGCGAGCTTCGTCACCAGCCAGACCCAGGGACATAGCAGCCAGACAAGGGGCCACAGCCCGAAACTTGACTGCAGCTAGGACCAGTGGGAAGCAGGTGCTGAAACCCAGAAGCCCCTCCGCTCAGAGCAACAACAAAGGCGAGAAGCAGCAGCATCCACCATTAGCGAGCACACCGGGAGCTGTCCAATACAACGGGAGTGCTGAAAGCGCCGCATCCAGGGCGGAGGCTGTTGGTAGTGGGGTGTCATTACCAGGAGAGCTGGAGGGTCACAGAGGAGAACCACCTGATCCCTCCCCTGCAAAAACACAGCAGATCAGGGTGGCCACCCCGGAGCAAGCAGGGGAGGGATCCCCAAAGAACCTGAAGTCAAAAGGTAAAAGCCCCCCTAAAGTAGGGGATGGGGCTCCGTCTTCTGCAACCCCATCCATTGCTGCAGTGGGAAAAAGCCCCAAAAAGCAAAGCACTGGAGGAGGGTATTGGAAGGAAGGATGCCTGCAATCGGAGCTCATGCAGTTTCATATGAAGAAAGGCCTTGCTGCAGCCGGATCCAATACTAACACCAAAGGCAGCGGGGCCGAGTCTGAAATGCAGACGCAAGGGACTAAGGAACAGGAGGTAGAGGATGAAGAGACCCCAGTGGGTGCCACAGGCCAACAGGATTTAGAAGATGAATTGGAGAATCTAAGAGATGAAAATGACATCTTGAAGGTGAGGGGGAGCAGCCCATGCCTTCTATTGTCTGGGTTTATGGTGATGTAATCTGTCTCCAGAAAGCAAAGCCAGGCACTGAAACACACAAAAGAAAGCTACATTAACCTGTTAGCTGCTTTGTGCTAAACCGAGACAGCTTTTTCATTTTAATTACGATTTTGGTTAAAGTTCAGTATCACTGTATGTTGCACCTGGCCTTACCGTTTTTGTAATTGGCAGCAAAGACCTCGTTATACATTCTTAGTCTTTGTTGGTATTAATCTCTGATGGCAGTTTATCTTCTAATTAATGGTAATGGAACAAATAGATATGAAAGCCATTAAGGAGTGTAAGTTCACATGGTTTAGTGTCCGTTCTGATATTTGGGCCTGGGCGGGTCAGGATAGGCCTCAAATATAAATCCCCACAACTAAAATCTTTATGTAACACCAACACATTTTGCAGAGCTAGATACATTAAGATTATTACAAGACTTAATTTGGCAAAAAAATAAACCCAAATCGTACAAAACTACTTACTGATGCTAAGTAGAACAATGCAGAAAACTGACCATAACAGCAATGTTTATAACAGATGCATCAAGCAGGGTCAAACTAATTCAAATGCATCTCGATAATGTACATTTTTCATAATTGTCCACAGTGAAATAAGATTGACCCAGTGACTAAAATTTAAGTTGTTTTGGAATATACTTTCCATTATGCTTATCCATTTTTTCACTGGATGAGCATGATGGTAGCTGTGTGCTGCAATTCCTGTGGTGCCATCAGTGCTCTAATTAGATCAGTACTGTAGGGAGTGGCAGAACATTGCAATGGATGTTTCATAAGTTGTCAATGAATATGTGAATACAATTTACAGCTTTGCATATGGCAAATGAAATACATTTTCCTGCCATTAAATTAAGGATCCAATTCACTAATCCATCCTTCTTCTCACTGACATTTCCCTCCTTCCCATACCTTTCCCATGAGAAGAATGAGATAGACGAGATGAGGACAGAAATGGATGAGATGAGGGACAGTTTCTTTGAAGAAGATGCATGTCAGCTGCAGGAGATGCGGCACGAACTAGAGAGGGCCAACAAGAACTGCAGGATCCTGCAATACCGTCTCCGGAAGGCAGAGCGCAAACGACTACGCTATGCACAGACAGGAGAGATAGATGGAGAGCTTTTGCGAAGTCTGGAGCAGGATTTAAAGGTGAAGTTAAATCAGCAAAGGATGTTAATTCTATTGTCTTTGAAATTATGTTGCATTATTTTTTGTTTTATGTCTGGCTTTTGCCAGCCATCAAAAATAATATTTTATAAAACTTTTTGTTTTTATGTCTGGTGGCTTTTGTTACCCATCCACATAAAAAGTTGCACAAGTTCAGCATGTTACTATTTTTTCTAACATAATAGATACTTATGCATTTTTTTATGCTCTTCAACTCTGTTTAGATGAGAGACCATTTTAATAATCTTGTTTATTGAGAGATCGATGTGTGAGTCAGGTAACAATCTGAGGGTTTAGTCAATAAAGAGAGAATTGCAGGGAATTGAGATGGGAATTTCAAACTTTAGGCCAGTGTAGTTGTGTTGGAAAAATGATCCAATGCAGGTGAATGAGATAATTTTTCCAACTCGGCTACTTTGGCCTTAAATTTGAAATTCCCATCTCAATTCCCTGCATTTCTATCTTTATTGAATAGACCCTGTGGAATTACAAAAATGTGTGATGGATTGTCTCTTTAACCATGAACTTGATCATTTGTAATTTTATATTTGAATGGTAATAGTAATAATAATTGTAGAAAGGGATGATCTGAATTTCTGGTAGTACATGTGTTTCCTTAATTATTTATAGATACAAAGTGATTAATACATACTTTATTTGTATATGTTTATGGTTTATTTGTTCGGTCCTAGCAATAATGGTATTGCAGATATAAAAATGATGTAATTACCGAAACCACATTTATGGTCATTGTTTTGAATGCATTTTGTTCCTATTAGTACCCAGGCTAACCTTCTCTATTATACAGTGTATTTATCACTAGACCCTTGCATCTTTGGGTTCATTTATAATTGCATTTTGAGTGCACCATTAACCTTTAACCAAAGTTTGTGGTGACCATCCTCAACTTGTCCTTAATGTATTCACCCACCTCACATTAAGCTATTTATTTTTTTCAATCGTCCCACCCACTTTCAAATGATATTCATTTTGTTTCACACAGCAGCTGAATGTTGAGTATTAAATCGTTTACATCAGTTTTGGAAAGTCCAATTTTTTGATTGCCAGTATTTCCTGTACTGTTGTACTCTTGTCCTTTCCTCTGCTGTTACATTTTGTGAACAATGAGTGAATATTTAGGAGTGACTTTCTAAGTTGTTCTTGGAAAATATAAATATAAACATTGCTCAAAATTAAGCATAGCTAGTGTTCCAACTTTTTATACCATCTTACCTATAATGGTAAATTATGTACATGATGGTTTAGAATAGCAATATAACAGTTCACAGATATGTAACCACCAATATAGGATCTGCTGTGATCAGTAATTGATGGTTGGGACATTTATAATTATTACAACATTCTACATCAGGTACTGATACTGCACTGAATCATTTGTGACCACTGTTTTTTCAGTGGTTTTAATGTCATTGGCGATACAACTGGGATTCATTAGCTTGACATACATAGGTATGTTGGTGCATTTTCTACATAGCTGCAGTAATTAAGGTTGCATTCATATTAGTGAATACATGTATATATAATGTACATATACATTATAGACTGTTAGCTTGTATGACTGGAAGGGAGTTCCTCATCTTTTGTTCCAGTGTTTAAACATGTTATTTTTATATATAGTTATATTTCAAGCACTCATAATCAAATTCTAGCACTGAACAAGGGATAAGCTCAATTTCTGTGGCAAGGTCTGTGAAGGTCTATAGCACACCTTTAAATTGTCCATCACATTGTCCAGTAAATGTCCTCTATAAACACATTATTGGTACTTACCCCTGACAATGAAGGATATTCTTGCTCTTGTTATAATTCACACAACTAGGTTTAGATAACAGTTCTAATAAAATAGGAAACTAAAAATTATGAAGCAGTAAACATATTGCTCCATGTCTACAGGGTCAGAATGAATGTAAATGGGGTCTGGGGAAGCCTTTGCTCATGGGTCTCCCTGGACCAGTGATGTATCTCCTTCCATCCCTGTAGTACAGTGACCCATTCCCTTCCCTTAGTTATCCTCCCCTATATAGACACACACATACATGTATGAATAAATATCTTCATAGGATATAGTGCAGTGTTGCTGACCTTTTGTATACTATGAGTTGTGGGCTCAATTCTTCATTCCTCATGACGCTAAGAAACATTGTGGCTGAATACACACATTTACATACACACACACACACAAATATAAATGCAGCACAGCCAGCCACAGGAGAGGAAATGCTCTTCTATCTGATTGATTGCAGGTGGCCAACTTCCCAGACAGACTGTGATTGTGTCCTGTGGAGAAACATAGAAACATAGAAACATAGAATGTGTCGGCAGATAAGAACCATTCGGTCCATCTTGTCTGCCCAATTTTATTTTTTTTTAGTACTTTTATTAGTCCCCCGTTCCCGGTCTTATAGCTAGGATAGCCTTGTGTCTATCCCACGCATGCTTAAAATCCTTGACTGTGTTTACCTCTACCACTTCTGCTGGCAGGCTATTCCATACATCCACTACCCTCTCAGTAAAGTAATACTTCCTGATATTACTTTTAAATCGTTGCCCCTCTAATTTAAGACTATGTCCTCTAGTTGTGGTAGTTTTTATTCTTTTAAATATACTCTCTTCCTTTACTGTGTTGATTCCCTTTATGTATTTAAATGTTTCTATCATATCCCCCCTGTTACGTCTTTCCTCCAAGCTATACATGTTAAGATGCTTTAACCTTTCCTGGTAAGTTTTATCCTTCAACCCATGTACCAGTTTAGTAGCCCTTCTCTGAACTCTCTCCAAAGTATCAATATCCTTCTGGAGATACGGTCTCCAGTACTGCGTACAATACTCCAAGTGAGGTCTCACCAGTGCTCTGTACAATGGCATGAGCACTTCCCTCTTCCTACTGCTAATACCTCTCCCTATGCAACCAAGCATTCTGCTAGCATTTCCTGCTGCTCTATTGCATTGCCTACCTACCTTCAAGTCCTCGGAAATTATTACTCCTAAATCCCTTTCCTCAGATGTTGAGGTTAGGACTGTACCAAATAGTCTATATTCTGCTTTTGGGTTTTTACGCCCAAGGTGCATAATCTTGCACTTGTCCACATTAAATGCCAGTTGCCACTGCTCTGACCATTTTTCTAGTTTATCTAAATCATTTGCCATTTGGCTTATCCCTCCATGAATATCAACCCTGCTGCAAATCTTTGTATCATCAGCAAAAAGACATACTTTGCCAACAAGACCTTCTGCAATATCGCTAATAAAAATATTAAAGAGAATGGGTCCAAGAACAGATCCCTGAGGTACCCCACTAGTAACAAGACCTTGCATCGAATATACCCCATTAACTACAACCCTCTGTTGCCTGTCACTGAGCCATTGTCTAATCCATTCAACAATATTGAAATCCAAACTCAAAGATTTCAGTTTATTGATAAGCCTTCTATGTGCGACAGTGTCAAAAGCCTTACTGAAATCTTGGTAAGCAATGTCTACTGCACCACCCTGATCTATTATTTTAGTTACCCAATCAAAAAAATCAATAAGATTAGTTTGGCATGATCTCCCTGAAGTAAACCCATGCTGTCTCTGATCTTGAAATCCAAGCGACTTTAGATGTTCAACAATCCTATTCTTTAACAAGGTTTCCATTATTTTCCCCACTACTGAAGTAAGACTTACTGGTCTATAGTTGCCCGCCTCCTCCTTACTACCTTTCTTGTGAATGGGCACAACATTAGCTAATTTCCAATCTTCTGGAACTACTCCCGTTGTGAATGGAGCACAACATAGTGCAGCAGGTAGAGCAGAAAAGAAGTTAAAAAAACAAAGAACACAAAGGACAGCCCCCCGTGGGCCTCTGTATCATGAATTGTTGCCCTACCTTAGATATGGCCATGCATGTCTAATGTTACATTCCATCAATGCCAGTACACTTATTATATATGCTTTCACATCAGGTAGCTAAAGATGTATCTGTGAGGCTGCATCATGAACTGGAGAATGTGGAAGAGAAGCGTACAAAAACAGAGGAGGAAAATGAAACGCTGCGCCAACAGCTTATTGAAGTAGACATAACCAAGCAGGCGTTGCAGAATGAGCTGGAGAAGCTGAAGGAGGTCAGTATATAGCTGCATTGCATTTCCATCCAACATAACCTTCCTAGCTCACTTTACTTAATGCGATAGACGCTTCCTGCTGCAGCATTTTCTTTCATGCCCTCATCTATTCTGCTGACTCATCAAGGAACAAAATAGTTGATGAATCATTCTGCACACTCATGATATCTCGTAAGTCTGCATCTCTCCACTTTCCTTATATTTTCCATTATAAATGCACTATTTTTTGTTTCATCTCTGGCTATTTTCACCCATCAAAACAAATGTTACATCATAAATATGATATTGATATTTTGTTTTTTATTGATTGAATCTCCTATAATGTTTAATAAATGAACAGACCTTTATGGAAACCGATCCTTTACTTCCTTTCTTTCTTGCTTTTCTTCTTCCTTAAAAGAGTAACTAGACCGGGTGTTGAAAAAAATGTGATTAATAAGATCTTAATAATAAGCAGCTTGTTAGTATAGTTACTTTGGATATGTATTTTTTTTCTCTTGCTTGAGACAAAGATCAGTATTGAGGCAATTTCTTATGTTATACACTGATTGGTAGAGGATGGGTCACTGCTTTGTCTTGCATTGGGATGCAGTCTAAAGGACCACCTGGTACTCCCATTGCAGCTTTATAAATTACTTTCAGATTTTGCATTTGATCACCGGCCTGATATATTTCCAAATCCAGTGAGAACTAACCAGTGGCACCTTATTTTTAACTCCGGTGAACTTACTGATAAGAACTGTCCTAGAAACACTTCAGATATCTTGGACCATAATTTCCCAGTTGATGTAGGAGAAGGGCAGGTTGTTAAGTTAGTTAGTGGTGTCATGAGATGTTAATATAATGGTCCTGAGCATTTCACTTGGAAAATTGTAATAAATTGTTATTGTCGATGTTAATAATGTGATTAATATTTATTTAGTTGTCTCTGAAAAGAAGAGGGAGCAAAGATGCCCAAAAATCGGAAAAGAAATCTCAACAGACTCCACCAGAGGTTTGTCAAATATCCATTTTCTCCTCTATTGTAAGAAACTTTTTACGACACACGAGAACCATTTATTAAAACTCTAGATAGACAAATTCTGTGGTAACTCTAGATCTTCACTATTTTTGGGGCAAATCCAATGAAAACAATTTCTACAGTATTTCTTACAAAAACAATGACATTTGCAATCTGTGATAAATAGAGGCAAAACGTACTAAAATATCAAATGTTTTGCAGAAGAAAGGCTTCAGTAAATAGCATCCATTTTGTATCACTTTGAAGTAGATTATTAAACACCTCCATAATTCATACATGCCATTGTTCAAGAGAAACCTTCATTAAATTGGTATCTTAGCAACATCTCCGTGTTGATTTAAGTCAATAAACTATGCAAACTAGACACGTTGGAAACGTTTTTCAATTAAATTTAAAGAGGATATAGAAAAAACTTTTAGACATGTTTATTTATCTGGATTTCTTTCCCATTTATAACCATGTGAATTGTTGCAACTAAGGGGTGTTTACTCAAACTGAACTGAAAAGAGAAATGCAAAAGTCAGTTTGAAAAATAGGCAAGCTGGACAATTTTCCCAGTTCAACCTGATTTGTGCAGTTCACTTGCAGTTCAGTTGTAGATTAGCTAGCCTCGTTGGCGAAGAAAGAATGTAAATCAGGGTTGCAAACATTGAATGGCATAATCCTATATGTGTCTGTTCCCATATATCTACATTCTGGAGGCATATTAATACAAATTAAATTGAACTGATACCTTGTGAGTAATTCAGATATCTCAATATACATATGACTTATCCCCTCAGGGTTAGGAATTTGTGGAATATTTAAAAATGGGATTGGTTGGGAGTATTTAGAATAATAATGTGCAGTATGCAGCGTAAAACCAGTCTGGTTCCCCAAAATCCAAAATATGTGTATAACATACAATAAATATCAATACAGTAAAATGTGTATTTTATTGTATTGATATTGGCAAGTAGTATTGGCATGGGAGTATTTAGAATAATAATGTTCAGTATGCAGCGTAACACCAGTCTGGTTCCCCAAAATCCAAAATATGTGTATAATATACAATAAATATCAATACAATAAAATACAGATTTTATTGTATTGATATTGGCAATCCATGGCAATGCATATCTTATGGAACATTCACTACTATTAGATACACCTGTTCTGATTGCATGGAATAATACACATTGCTCTATGAATGTACACAAAATGAGAACATAGTCGCAAAATGTCCTGTGACTCATCAGCAACTAGGACTCTTCAAAGTCTAATGGGAACATATAGTCAAGTTCCGACTGCTACATAATTGGATTCCATCTGTGTTTTTAAGCCTTAAAGCACAACTAAACTTTTTGCCCTTGCACATCTAAAAAAAAGTTTTATTGTCCTTTAATTTAGAGAGGAGAGAGAGAATGAAGTGATACACTTGGATGCATTCTGCAGAAAAACAATTAGCATAGAAAATGCAATTTTTAGTTCACAAAACCATTTACTGTTCTCACCTTTGGCTTATTTTAAAAAAATCAGTGATCTCCTTTCCATGAGAAAAACAATAAAACCATTGCTCCTATTGTATCAGAAAAAGCTTTTCTTGGTTAATTTTTAGATTTTTAGTGAAATCAACCATGTTGTATTAAAAAAAATCATTGTTTTTAATTTGGAAAACTGTATATTATTTAGAATAATTGATATTCTAAATGTTGATATAAGTAATACTGTACAATTAAACTTGTGTGTATATGTTCAGACTACAGGCAATATCAAGTTCCTTGGCCACAATCAAGTTCCTTGGCCACAATAACTCTGAGAGTCACGCAGTGTGAGTTCTTGAAGAGACATTTCACTGACTTAAATATCTATTGTGCATATAGTCAGTTTCTCCAGCTAGACAAGCTCATTTGGTCATTCCAAGTGCATTGTGCATCTTGAAGAACTCTCACTAATTTAACAATGCATTCTGAGCTTCCAACTTAGTGTTACAAGACAAACCCACCAGACCTGACCATTTATAATGCACAAGATAAACTCACCTACAACTCATTTTTAGTTCACTCAGATTTCATATATGATTTTGTTCTCAATGTTGATATTAATCATGGTGGTGGGCATTACATTTTTTAATTATTTTTTTCTCTCGATGAGGAGGACAATGACGATTTAAAATGCCAACTACAATTTGTCAAAGAAGAAGCAATGTTGATGAGAAAGAAAATGGCAAAAATTGACAAGGACAAAGACAGAATTGAGCATGAACTGCAGAAATATAGGTCGTTCTATGGGGATCTTGACAGCCCTTTACCAAAAGGAGAGGCAAGTGGACCTCCAACAACAAGAGAGGCAGAACTAAAATTACGACTCCGTTTAGTGGAAGAAGAAGCTAATATACTTGGAAGAAAAATAGTAGAACTAGAGGTTGAAAATCGAGGTCTTAAGGCAGAATTGGATGATCTGCGAGGAGATGACTACTCTAGTACATCAAATCCTCTTATGAGGGAGCAGACTGAGTCAGTGTCTGAGTTGAGGCAGCACTTGCAACTTGTTGAAGATGAAGCTGAATTGTTGAGGCGGAACCTTTCTGACTTAGAAGAGCAAAACAAACGAATCACTGCAGAGATGAATAAATACAAATTCAAGTCAACACATGAAAGCTCCCGACATAGTGACAATGTCAAGACTGAAGCATTGCAAGAGGAACTGAAAACAGCACGACTGCAGATCAATGAGCTGAGTGGTAAAGTCATGCAGCTGCAGTATGAAAACAGAGTGCTCATGTCTAACATGCAGCGTTATGATCTTGCCTCTCACCTCGGTATCCGAGGAAGTCCAAGGGACAGTGATGCAGAGAGTGATGCCGGAAAAAAAGAAAGTGATGATGACACTCGTCCTCCCCATAGAAAACGTGAAGGTCCTATTGGTGGGGAAAGTGATTCCGAAGAGGTGCGCAATATACGTTGCCTCACTCCAACCAGATCTTTCTATCCTCCTGCAACGGTCTGGCAGAAAAACTTTGCTGAGAGACAACAGATGAAAGACATTCGTTCTGAAGCAGAGCGTCTGGGGAAGACAATCGACCGTCTTATTTCAGACACAAGTACCATTATCAGTGAAGCCAGAATTTATGTTGCCAATGGTGATCTCTTTGGATTGGTGGATGAAGAGGATGATGGAAGTAGAATTCGAGAACATGAGCTTCTGTATAGGATCAATGCACAAATGAAGGCTTTTAGGAAAGAACTTCAAACCTTTATTGACCGTCTAGAGATTCCAAAGTCCTCTGAAGATCGAGGTGCTGAAGATCCTCTTTCAGTCAGTCAGGTATGTGTATTTTCATGTAAAATTTGGATATATAATCTTGTATTTATTGTACATCTTCTGAGTTAGTTAAAATATATTGGTCTGAATTCAACTTTGACCACTACATTTTATTTCATAAAACTGTATATATATATATATATAAACACACACAAACATATACATATATATAAATAGAAAATATTTCATGATATAGATTCTGCCATTCTAAAAATGGTGATATATCTAGCAACACAAATGTTGCAAATGTAGTAAAATTCATAGAATGTTTAGATGAACTTAATAAAATAAAGAAGATAAAAACATCACACACAGTTCCATGTTCAGTTTCGAACAACAGCCTTAAGTAGGTAAACTCAACAGCTGCTGCAGATTACAGATGAGATAATGCAGCTTTTCTTTGCTGACTGAACATCATCAGGTTTGTAGTCCAAAGGTTGCCAGTGTTTGAGAACAGCTTAAACACACATTTGCATCTGGAGTAGAAGCTTAGATTGTTCATTGGTGTATTGTAGTCTAACATTACATAGAAATGTAGCTTGAAGGCACTTTCAATGTGGATACAGACATAATCGGCCTTATTGTTCAATCAAGGCATTGTAAATAAACACAAATGTTGGTGTGTGTGTCCACAATAGTTTTCATCCATTGTATTTAGCATGGTTTACCTTAACACAGTGTGTGCTAAAGACTGCCATCCTAATCAGCTTTGTAATGTATCCTTATGCACAGTTTGACCCTGCATATAGAATTAGCATCCATGTTAACTTATGTGTGACATGGTGGATGTCTGGTGGATTAAAATAATCTCTTTGATATCAAATTCTTTAATTTCAAGATGGTGGAGAAAGTTACCTCAGTAATCTTAATATCTTACACTATAATTGAGTTAACCAGTTATAGCTCACCTCCTATGCTGAACATAGAGCATATAAGAGGCATTCTTAATGACTATATTTAAAACATACAAAATATAGACACTGGCTACTTGTGTGATGTGGTGGGACATCTCTGATTTGTTTGTGATTCACAGATTTCAGTGTTCACTGGCTATTTACAGCAGGCTTATGACTTTTATGTATTGTATTACTATATCTAAACCATATGATATGGTTATGCAGATGCTTAAAAATATATGTTTTGAACTTATATTATAAGTAAAACAGTAAAGGGATATTCAAAAAAAGTGAACTGACATGTGAACTGAAAAAAATCAGCCATTAATAGCTAAATTGGAAAGACAGACAAGTTGGAAAATGGAGAAAAAGAAAGTTATGATGACACTTTCACACAGAATACGCAAATGTCCTGTTCATCTGGGCAATTAATCCTGGATTTTTGCAGTGCACTTGCAGTGGAGTAGTCCGTTTGGTTTTAATGAGTAGTCCCTTACATGTTCACAGTGCTTGCTATTTGCAAATTAATAACTCTTATATTTCCAAAACTGCTATGTTGTGTGAAATGTACAATTGTTTGCAAAATACCGTAATAATATTTACCTGCTGGATATTGATTTTTATTCTTGATTTGCCTTGTGTTCAGTCTGCTATTTTAAAACAAGTTCATTTTCTAACCTAGAAATTCTGTCTCACAAACACTATAAACATTGATCAGATTCCAAAAGGGAACATAGCTAGTCAACCTTTGCAATTTTCAGTGAGTGCAACTGTATGATTGAAAAATGAAAGAACTTATCATAATGATTGGCAATCAAAAAGTTCCTTCAGGCCGTAGAGTGACGATGATGAAACCCAATTACTAGGAAGCTGGGTCCAGTTGATACATTAAATGTTCTCTGTACCACCAAATAATAGGGAAAGTTACAACGGCTCAAAAAAACCCAAAGAAAATAAAAAAGTTTTAATGAAACAAATAGACAATTTGGCGGTGGTGATATTTTCCAGTTCCCTCTGAGCACCAATGATGCCAAACCTAGTATTACATTGAATTCCCCAGACCAGTTTTATATAACGTAACATAAATAAAACATTAATAACATTTCTGGATGTATGCATTTCTTATTATATGCTTTTAAATAAAACATGTACTTCTAATCTCTTCTTCAGTATCTAGGCTAAGCACTTAAGATGTATTTCTGTTTTCTTGCTGATGTGTACAATCCTTTCATGACAACACAGTGGGTGAATAAATATTTCTGTCTCTGTATTTACCTCCCCAGATGTTCCAGCCTATCATTTTACTTATCCTCATATTAGTATTATTTTCCTCTCTTTCCTACACAACTATATTTAAGCTTGTCTTCCTTTTCACCCTATTTTTTGTCCTGTAATCCCTCTTCACCATTTTTGTTCCATGTAGTTTTGTTTATTTTCAGTTTTGTTTATTTTGTCTACTCACCAAGATAAGAAGTACAAGAAATATAGTTTCTGCCAGAGCTACCGCTAGAGAAAACACTGAAGACTATTTTGCACAAGCCATCATTAAATTCATCTTGCAACTTATACAAGTAAGTTATTTAGCATTTTATGCAGTTAACAAAGTCAAAATGTGTATCTGGATAAGTGATTGGCTGTGTTTGAAAATGTTTTCTAATGCTTTTAGTAATTTGAATAATAAATACATTATCACACAGAAAGCCACAAAATTACAGGCAGACTCATGGTAGATTTAACAACCTTGAATTTTTAAAGGCCCCCTTCGACTTAAAAATAACCTGACTTTATTCATGTATGTTAAAGTTAAATAATTATAAAAAAATATATGTACTTTTAAATTTGAATATATATATTCTGACTTTGTTTATTATGAATATCTTGTTTGCAGCTTCTAACGATTCCACTCTCTTTGCATTTGGCTGGAACCTGGGAGGCAAAGTTTTTTTTTTAAAATGTTGCAAAAAATAGGAAAGCAAAGTATGGTACACATTAACAATAGTTAGGGTGCATACATATATTGCACAGAAGCTTGCACAGAGGAAACATTTGCAGACTTTTTCAACCTGTTGTAATACTAGGGTTCAAGATCAGCCAGATTCTTTTGGACACATAGGTTTTGCATGCTCCCCTGTACAGTGTAGAATACAAGTGTGTCAAGTGGGAAACAGTCATTTAATCAATAAATGGATCCAATTGGAACTATCTTGATTAATTCACTGAATTCCTTCTGAAAGCATATGAATTATACATTCTGTATTGCAGCATTTAAAGGTTATTTCTGTCCCTGGCTGAACATACATTGGTATGCTTGTAATGAGAACTAAGATGAGTTAAAGTAAGATCTAGTCAATATTAATATCAAGAAAATAGTCGCCATTCAGTGAGGGCAGTTGAGAGGAATGGATGCTTAGGCTACAAGTACTAGAACAGTAACTTTTATTTTTTGCTTGTGTCTGCGGATCAGTGAGTGGGAGTGTGACTGTGTGTTAATGTCAATAAGTTTCGGTGAGCGACGTTGTATGCCCTGAAGGGAGTTAATAAAATGATGTTGGGAATTAGGAAACAACCTGCTCTTTCAACATTTTAAAATTAATTTCTAATTATAAACAGAGCCTTAGTATGGGGATCTTACTGGTCAATATCATGTGTAATCTAGTATTGTTCACTGAGTGTAGTCTAAAGAAATGTAACTAAAGTGCATGTCTATCATAAATCATGGTTTTACAAAGACCCAGGGGGGGTCGAAACGTTGCCATGACATTTGTGGTGAAATAAAGTACTTCAGTGCTGAGCGGATTTTTCTTTATATCATATATAGCACAATCTTCATTAAATATGCTTCTTTCCCTGGAATAATAACTCAGGAGCACAAACGAGTGATAGAGAGCAAGAGAGAGAGAGAAAAAAAGAGAAATGTAAAGTTAGCAAGCCATATAATATTGTTATCTTACTATACAGTGTACAAAGCACTGTTGATTTTGTCATTATTACTGACTATCCACTCACACACCTCCTATGTGCATTTGAAAGCCAAGCCCTCCCTAGGTATTATTTATTAGTGAGAGTTAATTATTTAGTTTATATGCAAGTGTATGGGCGGATAATTATAACTCCCCACCCCTGAGGCAGACTCTAAACCCCAGTATTATTATCATGGGTGCTGGGAGCCAATAAGCAGGCACCCATTAATAACAGGGGGTTAGGAGCAAATAAGCCAGCTTTGTGCCCCATTATTGATAGAGGGGCAGGACCACTTGCCCTGCCCCCATTTTTCTTAGAGGCCTTTGGCATTATTTGGGGAGCCCTGGGACTTTTTTTTCACAGGGGGGGTAATTTTTTATTTATCTTTATCTAAGCCAAATTTGACTTAGAAAGAAAACACTATTTTCAATTATCCTTCCATAGGCAAACTGAAACTAGCAGTTTTTTTTAAAGTCAAACTCGACCTCGTGAAAAATTCTAGTGACTACCATTTTGCGAGGTTGAGATGAGGCATTCGAGAAGGGGGATAAGTCTGTTCGAGCTTGTAGGTCGAGATTAGTGCTAGTGCTAGTGAACAGACCCCTCTGACTCAGAAGAGGTGAGTATGATTGAGGTGGAGCAGGCAGCCGACTTCATCCCTCATGATCATATTAGCTTGCATGTGGACCCCACAAACATGAGATAACACACACTGGAAAAAATAAATAAAAATAAAAAGCAGCTGGTCCCAGGGGTGGCCAGCTCCCGATCACCCACAAGGACAGATCACCCATGCGTCAATGCCCTAGTGCACAATCCATCACTTGTCTGCTGTCTGGGAAAGACGACTGTGCTTGCATTGCATTACATGATTCAAGTAGAGAAATATTCCCAAATCCAAATACTACAAGAGAGTTCTCTAATGTAGCATGCCTGCCAAGTTTTCTGACATGGCTGGGTGTGGATGTGATTCATATACATGATTTAATCACTGTGGCATGGAAGAAATACACTACCTTTCAAAAGCTTGGGGACCCTTAGAAATGTCCATGCTTTGCATGAAAACATATGTCAAATGAGTTAGAAAATGTATGGGAAATACAGTTAGGACAATGGCAAGGCTAGAAAGAATGATTTAGATGCTAAAGAAGGCCATTTTTATATATGTATATAGACATGTTAATGCCATGTTTTACTACCAACCAAGCTTTATTTACTATGAATGTAGTTTTATCTGTAAGAATGATAATTAGGGTGTCTCCTTATCCTGTAATATGCTCTGTACATATCCGTTTATAGACAAACATATAATATATTTAACTCTGTATTTGCAGAAAAGAATTGCTTTGGATTTTTCTCTGGAAATCAAAAATATTTGAGCAGTGTACTTTTTTTGTTTAAAAATTGATATGCAATATATATATAATATATATATATATATATCTCAATCTGCTACAAATGAAACACAACTGACAAAACTCAATATATTACCTCATATTTTTGCATTAACAAATACATTGAGTTCTGTAAGCCAATGAGTTCCTCATTCGTAGTGCATTGCTATATACAGTGCAGGACTTGTGGATTTTGTTACATATATACATGTATATATACGTCCCATTATAACAAACTATATTGGCACAGATTCTATGCCGGCCATAAACTGAAAAATGGTAAAGCGGTAAATTAACAAGGCTTTTTTATTCAATGTCCTCTGCTAATATAGTTAATGGGTGCGATAAAAAGAACTCTGTAGTTACAGCACAAACAGTGATTCAATGAGCAGCTGTAATTATTAACGGGCAAAAAAATTTATGTATGACTTACCGCCTCAAAAAACACAACATAAATATACAGCCAATATTTGCTCATGAACCTTTTGAATGCTGTAGGGAACACAAACAGTCCTTCCTAGCACTGAAAAGGATATCCCTTGATTTAAAAAAATGACACAGGGGCTACACATATGCTATATAGCCCTCATCCGCTGAGGACAGATGTCAGTCAAACATTTGGGGTTTTTTGCCTGCGTTATTTTTGAATAGGTGGAATATTTATTTTTTGGAATATTCCCTTGCCCCACGACGGATCGTGGGCATTATGGATCTTTGTGGGACATTAATTTCAACTATATATTTTTTTTTCACAGGCAGGGTGAACAGTGATTTTCACTGCCTTTCCTCATGGAAAGGTGGTTCATTTTCAAATGTTTTTTTTAGTTCATTTTTATGCCTATTTAATTTAAATTTTATTTATTTTAGAGGGTTGGGGGCTTTTGGGTCATATCCCTGCCCACTGACTATTAGGGGGGCCCAGGGGGTTTTTGGCAATCCCTTACATCCATTGCAAATAGGAGGGGCAAGGGCCTATGGGGCAGTCCCAAACTCCGTTTTTATTTTATGGGGAGCAGGGGTATGTGGGTGCACAAAATATACGAGGCACCAGAAATTGCTCAACACAAGATTGTAAGTTCCTCCATAAAAGAAGCAGTCCATCAGGTTTATCCATCAAGATAGGCTTAGGCCCAAAGAATAAAGTCTGTCCCTTGCTCAGTGTGTGTGTTTGTGTAAGTGTGACTCTGTGTGTGTGTAAGTGGGACTCAGCGTGTGTGTGTGTGTAAGTGTGACTGTGTGTGGCAGTGTGACTCAGTGTGTGTGTGTAAGTGTGACTGTGTGTGTTACTCAGTGTCTGTGTGTGTGTAAGTGTATATATATATCTCCCTAATGTACTATCACTCAGCCTGTTACACGGCAAAAGTAGCTATGTGCCTGGGTGCAGCTCATGTCTTCATACAAATAAATCCAGGACAGGTGGGAACGCACTCGCAGGACTCAATCAGGATATCAAAAACAATAATTTATTCGATTCGCATAGCAACATTTCGGGCAGAGCCCACGCACAAATACATTTACAGTGAATTGGCCCACTGCAGAACAAACTTGGACACCCCTGTTATAGGGAATACTAGGGCTATAAGGACACATTTTATAAGGAACATAGGAAACACCCTGCACTTACCCTGAGGGGTAGGTACATGAACATGAGCTCATGTTGGTGACAGCACAGACAGATATGATTGTTTTACAAAACACATAACACATGATGTGCACATGATTTGCAATATTTTACTGACATAAACAAGATAGAATCAATAAAGTACAAGTTTACAAAACTATGACCACTTTGTGTTTCCAAAACTGTCTTGACATATTCTACAGTAGTAAATGAGGTAACCAATCTCAAAGATATCCAAAATTGCCTCATATATTAACCTATCCACCAACACATTTTCTAGTTTCAAACCAAATGTTTTCTGGGATTCTTCCATTTCTGCTAATTTTGGCCACATTTTTCAGTATATTGTATGACATTTACCCACAATGCTTGCAATGTATTTACAAGTTCCCAATGCATGTACGTGAATGTTCTCAGACTAGCTTTCTCTCTTTCACTTATCCCCAGTGTCTTTTTTTTCCCTCTATTCTACTTGCGTGACTGCTGTTGCCCAGTGTTCTGTTCCTTCTCCTCCCCTCCTCTGCCTCCATCCTCTCTCTCTCTCTCTGCCTGTGCTCATTTTATACTTTCTGCAGTCCTCAGTCTCTTTCTCTCGTTCACACACCCAGTTCCTCCCTCATTTCTTAGTGTGTTCTTTTTAACTCTATCCCAGAGGGCACTATTCAATAGCTGTATACTGAATAGACAAGTGAATAACAAAAATCTGGAATTAATCGCTGTACTTTCTGGTCAATTCACAGCAATACATTGTTTATTCACTCTGAGGAGAATACAGGGGATGAAACCTTTTTCTTCAAAAAAATCCTGTCCATGCTCTTGCCTTTACAGACTTAACATTGACTTCAAGCCAAATTTTTACCAACCTGTAAAGTACCTGCTGGGTGATAACTAGGGTTGCCACCTGGACGGTATTTTACCAGCGGGCCGGTAAAAAATTGGCATCAGGCCAATGTTAAGTCTATGGAGACAGTACCAAGGCCGGTATTTTTTCGAAGAAAAGGTGGCAACCATAGTGATAACCCTACGCACCTTTGCAGTTTATTTGTTCCCTATTATTCTCATATGCCCAATCCCCCTGCTCCTCCTTAGTTGTCTTCTCACCCATTAGTCTAGTTTCTTTCCCTTCTTAGGAAATTATTTTATATATATTAAAATCACAAAGGCATAAAGAATGTGTGAATGTGTTTCTTTGTACATTTTTGCATTAATGGTTACCTACAAATTGGCGATGTATGAGATAATGAATCTAATATATACATTACAGAGAAAAATATTAATTTTGATTGCATACATTTTAAGTGAGATATTTTCACATTTAGATTTCATTTTCAACATTAAGTCCCCAGCTTGTTTTGCACGCTCTCTAAAACATGCACATCGCTAGATACAGGGTGCAGTATATCATATGTCTTCATTTTTGCAATGATGTTGTTCATTTTCCTATAGAGAGATATTTTGTTAATAATTTAGGTCTATTAACACAAAACTAGAAAAAAAAAAGTGTACTCACTAAATGAGCCAAAAATGCATGTAGCACACTGCATATTGTGTTTGTAGTCAGTTTACCATGATCTGTCTTCTTGCTATAGCTTAAATAGCAAGTAAAATTGCAATGAGACCCCATGGGATATTCTAGTTTCTGAATCTAAACAGAGCAGCTTAGGCTCTGCTTACACTCAACTGTCAGCTACAAACTGGCTTATTTGGTCCCAGCTGACGGTGAGAAGACTAGACAATCGGAAGATCCGCATCTGTGGGTGCAGAGAAATGCTAAAGCTAAATACAGTAGACGTGCTACGCCAACTACCTTCATATGCAACCAAAAACCATGTTCATCATTTATAAAGACTAGCTATTTCTTTAAAGCACTGTTGAATAATGGAAATAACATATGAAAAAGGACTGTTACCTAGAAATAATCAAATCACAATTACAACAGCAGCTGCGATGTTGAGTCATATCATTATATATGTATCGACTATAAGAGGTGCATAGGTTAAAATGGTTTAATGTGTCAAGGGAAGTCTCAAAAATCATGAACAAACTGCCTTAGTAAAGAGGATCTATAATGCAGTTTGCCTATAATGCCTCTATGAACCCACAAAACAAATTAAAATGCTTTTCCATGGTCACCCTGCCATTAAATTTAAATAACATTGAAGTATTTGTGGGGAGTTATAGAGTGCGAAGTGAGTAGTAGATTTTCCTCTCCTTCACCCCTCAAGGAACTGATGTTTTTTTCCCCCTAAGGAATACTCAGCATCAAACTGCACGCAGTTCAGGAATTATATAACCGCATTTCAAGAAAGGACAGAACAGTTCTGAAGGTAAAGGATGGCCCTAATCATAATTATAAGGGATTTTAGCCCTTCATAATTATATAACGTTAGGTGTTTCCATTATGTTGTCCATTGTTAAGTATATCCCTCTGATGACCCAAAATAGAAAGAATGGAACTTATATGCCAACATTGTTTCTAGAATAATACTTTATCCAAGAAAACAATACACTGAAAGTAGCGTTCACAAGTTGTGACTTGTACATATTTGCTAATATATATCAGTTAAATTGCTGTCAGCTGCTCCCCAGCATAAACATTAGCTCATAGCTATTATTACATAACACCGCTTTTGAAGCTTTAAGAAATTGCACTAATTAGGCTCACCTCCCCTGTTGCTTTAACAGAGGATCCAGCTTGAACCTCTTCACAAGCTTTAACCGCTTACTAGCTGTTATTCATTTAACACCATTGTTCCATTTAGACATATAAAAAATAAAAGAAAGGGAAAAAGTCAGGTCTTATATAACTTGCAACTAAAATTGGCAGCTGATGCAGGTCTGATATGAACTCACATGGGTTCTTTTTTTTAGTTTCGTGGCACTCTGAGCTAAACTATTAAAAGCTAAAAGTGTCCTGGACTTGCAGTTGTTTACACAGAATACTAACACATCTAAAGTTACAGGGACTGGGTTGGATGCGGAGGCTTTAAAACTGTTCACTCCCAAGCTTACGTCACTAGGGAACTCATCTGCCTGGGTCGTGCTAAACTGGATTCGTTTATAGCATTTGAAAGTTGCACTTTTTTTTTTCTCCAAACGGATTTTCTCAGAGTATCTGAACTGACTGTTCCTGTCTTGGTCTCTCCTTGCTGTAGCTGGAAGAGCTTCACACAGACTGTGTAAAACAATACATGCTGCAAGATTTCTTAAGTCCCTGAAAATGTTCCATCCTGTGATGCTACACTGAAAAATCCGACCTTTCATTGCTGCAAGTGTTTGCTATCCCCATAAGGTATGTTCATACGGCTGTAATAAACTATAGTGACAGATGTAATTACTGTAACAAATAACATTATGTGTTTGTGTGTGCCTGTGTATTGCAACAGCTAGCCTAGTTAACATGTAATTCAACTGTGATGAATTTGTGTTGTGATCTCTAGAGACCCTTCAGCTGTTCAGACTTGGTGTAGACACTGATTTATTAACAAGCCATTATTGACAAGTGCTGCTGTAATGAATACGACACTTGCTGGTTGCTATAGAAGTCCTGCTTTGGTCTTATGCAGAGATAGCTCATGAAATAAGAGTGCCAACAAATTTAGTTGTTGTATGAGGTAATGCAAGAAAAAGCGACAGATAATATGTTGGTCACCTATGAAAATGTTATTTATTGGCTGCTCACATGGGTATTTATATAGTCACCCAGAAAGACATACCATGCAGTCTACCTTGTTAAAAATAACAACCGCTCCCTGACGTAAGCAGAATATCAGATTTAGGAACTGCTTTTCCCTTGTAGAGTTTTCTTTACTTTCCCCTGCTCATAGATGTTAGTAAGTTGCCATACAGAGCCTCTAGAAAACAGATTCAGTCTGTAACTAGACTGTGCAGTCTGTGGGGGGAAGATTATCTACAATTTAAACTAGATAAGTTTTGTATAACTGTTGGCAGTGTCCTATTGACCTTGGAAATGACTCGTGACATATCAGATGCACCAACATAATACTATTGCCAATGACGCATGATGATGGCTCGCGTTGATGATGGGTATTTCCGCTTGAAGAAAAAGAAGGTGACAGAAAGGGGGAGGGATTAGCTAGATTTTTTTCCATCTGCTATCTCTGGCCAAGGTATGTGGAATGGGGACCAGCCAGGGTTTTGCAGTTGCCATGGATACGCAAGCAGGTATGAAAATTGGGATTTCCCTGAGACGAGCAGTATGGTAAGAGGCAGGGCCAGGAGCAGGAGCCCTTTTAATAATAATAAGCCCGGCACAGAGATCCTGAAAGGTGAGAAGCGAAAAGATGGCAAGCATGGGCTACAAGAACAGAACTTGTGTTTAAAGAGGAAATTCAAAGAACTTCAGAGGTATCATGAAAGAGAAAGAAAAATATGGTCGCTGGAGAAAGAAGGATTTTTGAGAGAAATCACGGAAATAAAAGTAAATGGGCTACTTATGATATCTGGGGTATCATATAATCATATAATACTATGGGGGGGGGGGTCTGAATGGTATAAATGTTTAAATCCATGTGCATGTTTGTTACATTGGAAGAATAAGGTATGACAAATAGTTATTTAAATACACTATTAAACAGTCTCTAAATGTAATAAATCTCTGCAACTCTTCCAAGGATGCAAACCTGTAAATTAAAAAAAAATCATATTTGTTTGTTTATATATGAAGTGAGCAAAATAAAGTTAGATATGCATCAACAGATTTTATTATATGTAGTTGTAAAAGTTGTTGTACATTATTCATAATAACATTTAGGAAATAATAATAACTTTGAATATCTAGCATAGTGAGGTTGCATAGAAGGACCTAACTTTTTTCACATGCTGTATATAATTATGTAGCTGTGAAGGGCAGTAACGGTATTACATACCTTTTGCTGTTTAACCCTATTTTTAAACACTAGGCTGCACAAATAGAAACCCTTTTTATAAGGGATAAATATGTCCAAAATAACGGTTTAGTTACAAGCTTCATAACACCTTTCTTGCCCTTTCAGAGTTTGTGCCTCTTTGAGTGAGAACCTTTATATAAACTGTGCATTAGGAACATAGCATACATTATTGAATAACTACACGAATCTGTAGTCTCAAAGATATGTAGCATATGAATGTGACAGATAAATAGATGGATAGATAGATATTATATATAGATACATATTCTTTACTTATGAATATATTAAGATTATTTACATTTATTGAAAAGTTGGTTAGCTTTCTTAGTTTTTAGAGCACATGTTAGACAAATATGTTTCAGAATTGCAGTATACGGCGTCAGAGCTGACATGAAATAAGATATAGTTATAAAGAACTCTGTGTACTAGGCTTTCCTTCTGAGTGGACCTCAAAAGAAGTAAAAAAAAAAAACAGGAACCATCCCTTAAATGCTATTATTCATTTATATAAGTATTTGTTAAAGCAAAATAATTTGGCATGTGGAACAGAATTTATTTAATTGGCTCAAGAAACTGAATTTGCTCTCCAAAGATTAACTGATGAATCATTGTCAGATGTGCATTCCCTTCCCTGAACAAACCATCTTTAACCCGCCTGTGTTTCATATTACTGGAGAATATCAGTTGTAAAAATTGAATTATAAAGGAACAATGTCAGCAAAGCTCGGTGCTTTTATGACAGTATGACACTCTCATGTGAATACACATTATCCTTCACGCTTACTTTATAATGAAGCATTATGTTGACTGTCTGTAGTTCTGAAAGTTTAATGTTGCCTTCTGCTGGATTTTTTCCATATAAAGGCCAGGAACTTGGCTTATCCTACAGTAGTAACAGATTTATTTCATCTTAGGCATGTTGTAGTGCTTTGTATGTATGGTGATATTCCATCACATAAACAATTGCATATTACAGGCAGGTGAAAACAGAGGGAACTTGCTAGAGCTGAAGGCAATTTTGGAAGTGATTCAGACAGAACAGAGAAAAGAAGAAAAGAAATGGACTGACTTTTTGCTGCAATTCCTAAACAATCGCTGTGGGTGGGAACTTGAACGAAGAGAACTTCATCATCACATCTCCCAGGTACTTAAATCAACAGGGTTGATCTACTGGAATCAGAAATTGATTACATTTCTATTATAGCAACAACAAAAAAGAAAGATATACTGTATATTTCTTATATTCACATGATCTTCAATGATGACTTTTTTACTACTTATTCTTCACAAGCCTACAACAAAGGTTTCTATAGTAAAGATTAAAAAGTAATACACATGCACTGCAAGTAACCACAGCCATCAGACATGCATTGTGATTGCACATCATGACCTAATGACCTGTTTCTTGTTTTTTGTTTTGTTTTTTAATATGGCCTGCTGAAACAATATGGTGTAAAAAGGGCCAAGCAGGTTTGCCTGTGCATCTTGACTGAAAATGGTTCGTTCTCATAGTGGCAAATTTAGGGGATTAGTTATAAAAGTCAGTTCTCGGACAAAGTTCTAAAAGCAGTTTTAATGGCAGGAACATTCCGTTGTTTCCCATGGCAACTGCTCCACTTTTAACCTCACTATTTAAGTATGCATTTAACAATCAAGACCAGGGTGTCCAACATATGGTTCATCTGGGCGCAAGATGTAGCCCATCCAATTTAACCATCAATATTTCATTAGCATTATAAATATTATGTTTTGATTTAAAACAATTGATTTAAACTCTTTTTTGACTAGTTTTGTATTGATGTAACTGACCAAACATGTTTCTTGCGTTAAACAGTTATTCTTGGTCATTAATGTAGCTACAAAAAATGAATTGCGGGGCAATACAAATATGCATTTCTGAATTTGTGTCCCCTTCCGAAAAAAAACTTGGACACTCCTGATTAAGGAGAAAGAATAACAAAACGTTGCATTACCATCTTGTTTGCAGCAAATGATAGATGGCTTTTCAACGCAGATGAAAAGCAGATTTAAGTTTATAAGTGGAACAGTTTTTACTCCAGGATTAGCTATTCCCTCGCAGCATCATGTGTTTCATTGCAGCAATTTTGGTAAATCCTTTGTATCTAGCACTTGGGGTGGTAGGTTCTCATTATCATACTGGAACTAGTTTGAATTAACAGTAGATAAGCACCATTGAACAGGAACTCATAAGACATAGAATCTGGGTGCAGCACCCCTCAGTGTAGTCTCTTCAGTGGATCGTGTTGGGTAGGTCAACAACCGTCAATGAGGTGGCTATATCCATTATATCCTTTTAGCCTATTACTTTTGGCCCCGCCAAAAAGTAATACTGGGACCAACTGCCCCTGGTTCCATTAAATTAATTAGTTTGGCCTCCCCTAAGGCTGACACCATGCCGCCAGTATCATAAAAATTAAAACTGTATGCCCCCCTACCCATAAATACCCAGGTAGGGGATGACAACATCCAAATTAAAAGAAATATGTGAAAAAAAATCCACCCTTTGAGTGCCATGATTTTCCCTGCCCACCCTCATGGCTGCCTGTGGCCCTGAAGGGGCTTGTTTCATTTATTTGAGCAGTTGGGCAGCCCCTGGTCCTTGTATCATTTTGCTTTGGTGGGAGAACGCTATGGGAATTGGGGTGACATTTACACACAGAGCCAAGTTGTGCACGGTAACCCTTTCAGTGCTTTAGGGAGCAATAACAGAGCTCCCTACAGCACTGAAAAGGTGAACCCTATATTTAAAAAAAAAAACTGTTGCGAGAGTCAATTGGGCTCCCCCATGCTCGTTTCCCACTCAAAATTAAATGTAACCGCTCAATAAATACACTGGCCCAGGGACTGCCCAAATACTCTTGGCCTACCCATGCCCAAATGCTAAATGGCCTACCCTTTAATGTATGCAGCCATTATTAAGTGATCAACTTTGAAACCAAATCAGCCAGTGGGTGGGCTGGAACTAGGGGGCATCTGACTGGCTGACCCTATTCTATTTTTGAAGTAAAAAAACTTTTGCAAAACTTTAGCAAAAAATGGTCCCCATTGAATCAAGGCCAATGGGCCCAATTCAGTGATGGGAAATGTCACTTATCACAGTTTTTTAATTTTTTACTTCAAAGCTTAATTTCGCCCTATGTTCTTCTATCAAACTATTTTACAGCTAGAAGCTAATTCTGCCCAGACATGCACAAATAAACTTACTTCCATCATCCATAAAGACTTGCGGAAGGAGAAAGAGGCACAAAAGAGTCTGCTGGAGGATACTCATACCGCAGCTATGGAGTTAAGGAAACAGATAGAGAATAATGATAGAAATTGGAAAGTTGAAAAGATGGAATTGATGGAGCGATTTGACAGTGAAAGAAGAGAATGGGAATGCCAGTGGAAAATTATGCAGAGGAAGATAGAAGAGGTAACTCACACTCAAACTCAATTTTAGATAACTATGCTGATGTATAATAATATCACTTAATATGTAAATTATTATATTGGGTCTAAATATATCTTAAAATACCTGCATTATTTACTCCTGATGTATTTCCTGAATAACAAAATCAGTGAAACCAACGGTACAGGTTTCCTGTTTGAGGATGCCTGTTCCTGTAACGATGGATGGATGTCTAACACAATATATAAAAAGTGCATGAGGTCCTCAAAGGATTATGAACTTAAACAATTACATATTTCTGTTTATTCTGTGTCTATAGGACCATAGTAGATATCTGAGATAAAATTGAACCTTGGCCAATTCTCCTGGTAGGCTTTTTAGACAATATGGAACCATACCCTTGAAGACATCTTTAGTTCCTATCTAATTCCATATCAATTAAGCACCTAGGTACCATGCAAACCTATAGAGAATATAACTGGAGTTAAAATGTGACAATTTATGAGAATAATAATACGATCTATGGAAATTAAAAAATGGCATTAGAATTGTATAAAATGTTGCCAAGAGTGGCCTGTTGTGACAATAACCCAGACCTCTGGACGAGACCAGTGCTGTGATTAGATAGGTCTTACAAGAGCTTTAGCTTGATCTGCTCTAAAGTCACTAGATGATGCCAGTGTTAGCGTTAAGTAAAAATTACAACTTATAACAGGAAAAGCACAAATGTATACAGACATAATTAGATCAACAGGGGATTAGCATACAATACGAGGGGCTGGTCACGGTAGTTCCCCACTAGGTCGAGTGATTAAATTGGTACAGGCATATAATGAACATAATTAGTTAACAGTAAATTCAGTTAAGAACAATGAATGAGTCACACAGTACTTGTACAGTTTTCAACATGACATGAAATATAACAAATAAAAGGCATTTGGCGCACTTTTAGAACTGCAGTCCAGTTACGATGACAACATGTATTTTCTCTTGCACCAAAAAAGTAATGATGGAAATGTGCTAAGTGAAAGCAAGGAGCTTTACTGGTGAGGGAATTATTTTGGATTTCATACCATTCCATGGAATCACATATTAACAGTTATTGTACATTATCTTTACATCACTCCAATTGTGATTCATGGAGCTCATTCAGTTTGAAGAGGAAATTTAAAGAAGAGAGTGCAGTATGGAGACAGCTACCCTAGTTTATAACACACACTAGACAAGACAGCAGACATATTCATATGTCATATGTTCATATCTCTTAACATTTTGAGAATCTTTGCAACTAAAAGGAACTTGAAAATATTCTCTCAATAAAGTGAAGGTTTTACAGATTAATATATTATAAAAGGTCACCCTTATTTATTTTGTTAACAGCTTTACCAGGAGGTGAAGCTACGGAGAGAGAACAAATTGAATGAAGAGGACAAAAAGATCCAGGAGAAAGCATTCCCTTTCGCAGTGCCTTTTTCTCATCCTGAACCCAGGGAGATACCTACCACAGGAAGAACGACCCACCAACATAATATAAACAACCAAACAGACACAAGTGATAAAATATATCCTAATGTGTGTCCAAATCCAAACAAAGAGCAAACATCAGAGTTAAAAACGGCCAGTAGTAAAGTGGAGTCTGAAAAATGCTTAGATCAAAAAATGTCAAAGTCGGACAACGATATCCTGAATGATGTGAGTTGCTGCTGTACAGTAGAATGTCCAATATATTTGTAATTGACAGTAAGGCATAATCGTAAATTAAATATCTGTTTTATTTCAGGCACTAAAAGAAATTGCCAGAGTGAGTGAGGAGCTGTGTAAATACCAAGAAGAAATCCGCAACAAAACCTATTGCAAAAGGTATGAATGCAAAGGTATATTCCTGGGGGGTCTAACATGTGAATCACAAGGCATGGAGGTATTTTATTGCGGTAACTCTGCACCTCCATGGTGTGCCTATGTAAGGTGTATAGTGCTGAGCGCAGTGCGAAGGGTTCATACTCCTCCCCTCTGATACTGTCAGAGTGCCGGGTGTCAGGTGACATCCCCGGCACTCAGAAGCAGATGAATGCCAGCTGCAGGGATAGGAGGCAGACAGTGTATCTAAACCTCCACTCCCTGAAAAAAAGTGGTAAATGAGCAGGGAGGGGGACAAACAACATAACATTTTTGTTGGGTTAAAAGATAGAAAATAAATCTGTGTCTGTGTAAGTTTCACAAAAAAATTTGGCCTAATCCCAGCCCTGTTTATCATTGGTTGTCAGTGTTAATTGCCCTGATTTAATAAGGTCCAGGGTTTTTTCTAATCTTATTTTCTGATCATTACTTCGGCTATTTTCACAATTTTTGTTGATACAATGGTACTCAAGAGGATTCAAGTTCCATTCGCCAAGTCCGATATTATATTACTAGCTTATAGGTTTTGATACCAGATTTGTAAATTGTCAAAAATCTGCTACGGTCAAACATCAGCTCAGTGGCTTAGTAAAAAGAGCTTTTAAAATCGTTGTTTGGTTACTTGACAACTTTATATCCCATGTTTCTGAAAGTCAGCCAGAACTTTATAGATTACGACATTCCAAGAACATTGGGGTTTTTTTCTAAATAGATGTTATGTGATAAATGTTGTCTTCCTATATATGAGCATGGAATGACTAGTTGAACAAAAATCGAAAATCCATAAAAGGAAAGTGGACAAAATAAATGTTAGAGTACAAATGTAACTGATCAGTTGGAATTTTGCACTGACAATATAGTAGTGTTTGTAAGACTCATGGCCTAAATTGTATGAGATCAAAAGGATGGCCATAGTTCCAGTGTAAACATGTGATGCTTATAAAAGAAAATCTAATCTTGTATCCAGCAATGATTTAAACATATGCACTAAAGCACATTTAGAGTTCAAATACATGTTTACATGTCATGAATACTGTTCATATTTTTCCACGATTCTGTATGATATGCTAGTGGTAGAAGGCTTACCATGATTACATTTTGAGCTCCACACTGGCTCAGGACACCAAGCACCCAATCACAATACAGCATTGATTTCTAATATGTCAGTTAGACCTCTTATTTTATGGTTACTGTTCTCACTCTGTAGTCTTTCTAAAATGTAGCAGTTTTTAGGACACGCCCATGTTTTACATCCATCTTTGAAATACAAATATAATTTATTAAATCACTATTGATCCTTTAATGCAGACATACATTATACATTTTCCATGACCGTCTACTGCTAGTATATTAAAGCATTATTTCTCCTCATGCATGAGTGTCTACTGCTTGCGGATACATCTTATCTCATTAGAGTGTTTTCAGTGCTTTGCTTTATTAATCCTTAAAGTTTTAAGAGGTATCCAGTACTTTCCTTTGCAAAATGCTTTAGAGCCATATGGAACTTAGACAATTAAGACAAATGTTTTTTTTTTCTTAAGTTCTTAGAACTTATTCTAGCTCAGAGTCTTATGTAAAGACAATAATTTATTAAAATAATTGAGAGCTGTTTATGTTAATGTATTATTGTCATTACTGACAGTGTACTGTTGGTGACCTGGAATACATCTACATGGGACAAGATTTTATAACCAGATGTTAAACTTTAAAATTCCCAGGGATTTATCTTCATAGAGATAGTAGCAATATATTACGTAACACTGCCTTTGAAAAAACTGTGTGAGAGGCGCCCTGTAGACATGATGTTGGATGCAGATCGACAATCTCAGTTTCCCAAGAGATTGAACATGTTGCCAAATCATTTCTTGACCTAGCAAAGCAACACTGAAGATGTTGGCCTAGTTTGCAAAGTTTGCTAATAAAAGAGCCTTTGTATCCATAAAAATAGTACTGGTCATGCAAAATTATTTTCACAAAACTAACTTTGAGACTATTGTAAAGTCACACCCTTTATTAAACAAAGAGGGAGCAGTACATTTCACAGTCAAACATCAAATGTACACTGTGTATACTGCAGCAACAACACCCTGTATAACAATACTGCAGCCACAACACCCTGTATAACAATACTGCAGCAACAAAACACCCTGTATAAAAATACTGCAGCAACAACACCCTGTATAACAATACTGCAGCAACAACACTATGTATAACAATACTGCAGCAACAAAACCCTGTATAAAAATACTGCAGCAACAACACCCTGTATAATCCAAGACTGAGCTGTACACCCTTGCTTTGCACATAAAGCTTTGATTTAAAACCAAATTCTGAGTTAAAAGCCAATAAAACCTAATAACTCACATAATTACATTATTTAATAGAGCCCATAACTAGCTATGCATACATTTAAAAACTAATATTCATTAAGATACGTTGAAAAATTATATTACAACTTTCATGTTTTTTTTTTTAACAGAACAGTGCCAAGTCCATCTGTGAGAGGAACCAAAGAAGCTGGAAATAAACCTTTAAATGCAGAAAACAATTTTGTGTCAAAAAACAAACAAATTATACATGGAAATAAGCTAAACAATTCAAAAAATTTGGAGTTCACCCTATGTAATTCGTTGAGTGAACAGTCAAAGTTCACTAGCACACCTGTGGAATTACAAGAAACCTCTTTTTCACCCTGGGGTTTCTCGTGGGATTTAACAAATTCACTGTTTCCTGAAACGGACAAGACATCAGTCTCTGGTACAGGCAAAAAGTGTTCTACTGCAAGTAAAAAGGATGCGGCCTCCAACAGTGCTGAATTTGTGGTCAATAAAAATTTTGATGGGTTGTGCCATGTAAAAGTGCTGTGTGATATTAATACACTTGAAGAAGATAATTTAGCTGAGACTTTCTTAACTAACAGTTTGACTCCCGAAATTGACCAACAAAATGGCTTTATAGATCACAGTGGTATACAACATCCTGGAAACTTGCATCCTGATATGATAATGTTAGGGCATTCTTTCAGTTCTGATTCTAATTATGATAATATGAAGAATGGGAAGCTTGCAGCAAAAATTGATGAATTTAACAGAATTGTATTTAAAACAGGTAAAGGAAATTCAATCTTTCCTGACCTATCTCTGGATATCCCTCAAACTGGAATTGGAGAGCTTCATAACTATTCACCGTGTGACTATCCAAACACTGCCAGTTTAAAAACATGCTGTGTTACCGAGAAAAGTGTCCCAGCTTTTGAAGAGAGCGACCTTCACGTTACCAACAAGAGTGTAAAAGTGACAGCTCAACAATATCAACATCAACCAACTGGAACTCATAGTACAAGCAGCTACCAAAACATGTTCCAAGAGCACAACTGGAAACCAAGCAATTTGTCAGGGAGACCACGCTCAGCTGACTCCAGATCCAATTACAGGGTTGTAGAAAAGCTTTTGAAAAGCTATGAGGACAAGACAGCTTCTCCATTTTGTAATTCTAAGCATTCATCCAGTAAGATGACACAGTCGGATTTGCTATTGACAGAAACAGGCTCGGAAGCACTGACTCAGTGTTTAGAAATGCTGCAGCTTGATCAAACAGCAGAGGTCTTGCAGAGGGACATCTCCATTTTTTGGCATCCCAGGCAAGAAGCCTTAAGCCTCAAGCAACCAGAGGTAAAATTGATATTGCGATGCACATGCCTTAATTTTAAATGTAATATTTATCATATTAAACATTCTAATAGTTCTGTATCTGCATGTGTTAACACTGCACTGAATCCTTTATTTTTGGTTATATTCTTGTACTTCACATGAGAGATTCCCTTTCAAAAGGAACGCCTTTAAACATTCATTGCCACTTATTATCAGAACCTTACAGCTCTAGCCTTCACATTATGTAAAGAGCTGCTGTGTTACAAAGACACCAGAGATTCTGTGAAATGGTCCATTAGGTCAAATGATTCTCTATACCTGTAGCTCACCCTTTCATATCCTGTGCAGTACATCATTTATTATGGTGCTTGACTGAGATCCATGTCATTGGAAACCGTAAAGTTACAGAAAATGTTTTATTTAAGCCACACCCACAGCCATACTCACAAAAATAAGTTTCCCTCTTTGCACATTGGAAATGTTGGTAGGTAGGTATTTTGCCTCTGTGCTAATTGCTAGCAACACTTACAATTCTTGTATGCATACTGTTTATCTTGTATTTGCAGCACTTTCACATGATGACTTGATCTTTACATTTTAAATGTATTGTGTAAACAAGACTAATACATAGACAAAGCTTGTTCAGTGCACTTCCCAATTTCATTGTCCCTTAATTGAAAAAAAACACGCCACCCAATTGGGTACATTATATTACACAAAATTAGCAGTCACAGGTGATATAATTTTCCTCACAACCTTTCATACAGCATATCTGTATGTGGGACACTGTAATCATTTTTCCATTTGCACTCAAATATTAACTAAGTGTTTAACTATAAAACACTTGCATGCCTTCCAAGTATCCCAACTTAGGAGGAACAGACCCTATTTTTGCCTCAAATCTCTCTCTCCCTCTTTTTCTCCTCTGGTGTCCCTATTTTCAAGAAGCTCAGAAGTTTAGATGTGACTTTAGACAAACACATTTTTATCTTTCGAATTTCTCTCTATTGTCACAATGTATTAATTGTACATATCATTATCTGCAATAAATCATTTCTTTTCTGTCTTAGATGTCTTTGTTGGTGACGTCATCAAACGGGAAAGGATTTTCACGTCCTGCAAGGCCCGCAAACAGACGTCCGCCTTCCCGATGGGCATCAACAAGATCCCCTCCTTCCTTGCCTTTGGCCATTAAGAGAACAGCAAACTGATTATTGCTCTGATCTTTGGCTTTCTCATGTGGAAATTCCTGCTTTGGGGATAAATGATGGTCATAGTGTACGATGTAGAATAAAGCTCACAGTCATATAATGGAAGTCTTTACATCTGTTATCTCCTTCAAAAAAAGGAAAAACAAAACATTTGTAAATGAAAACAAAATGTGGAAGATATTAAAGTAAAAACATTCTCAACTTTAAAAATTGTTTCTTTCAGGACACTGCATCTTTGCAAATCTTAAGAATTAGTAGGGGACATCAATAACATATTCTTTATAGCTGCATTTTGTTTGGATATAAGGCTTTTTAAGTAAACAGCAGTAGCCAAACCATAACAAAATGCTCTAAATCAAACAAATAACAGTCAATTTAGTGACTTGTGAGCTTAGAAGGCAGCTAGATATATTTTGTGGCTCTAATAAAATGCTATAAAATATAATAGGTTTATAGCACCGTTATTAGATTTATTAACATCTGTTTTTTTACTCAAGCCATCCGTATCATACCATACAAACTTGTCATAACGAAAATGATCAAGGTAATCTTCAGTGTTTTATGACCAGCGGAAACATATTTCTGTACTTTTTATATTGTGTCGTTTATTTTCTAGTCAATATCTGTCTTCATTTTAATAATACAAAAAAAAAAGTAGAATTTTGTACAGTTCTTTGTTGTTAAAGATTTCTGCCATCTGTGCAGTTGTAAATGTTGTATGCATGTAACATGATCATATTGCATGTTTTAAAGTGATACGTGTATTGTGTTTAGACATTGCTGGTGCAATGTTTGTATCTAAACTACAGGACTTTCACTTATTATTTACTTAGCATTCATTATTTGTAAAATATATATAAAGAAAGAAATAGCCTCTGTTCATTTTTTAAAATAGCTGACAAGTATGCCACATCCTCTGTTATCGGTAGTTATCAAAAGGCATGTATATATTTGTCATATGTATTTACATGCGTTTGATGGAACGAGGAACAGGTCAACATACAGATGACATCTGTATTATGGCGCATTATGGGTTTTGCATAAAATTATATGTCTCTTTGTTGCTCTTTCAAACTTGTGTATCCTGCTAATATGCTGTGCGTTTGAAATATGGCTTTTTTTACAGAGCCATTCCAAAAAAGGAACTCTCTCATCTAGTATTTTAGGACCATTAAAAGTAATTACCACTTACTGTAGTGTCTCAGTAGTACTAGTCCATTTGCGTGGTTCTTCTTTTCATCCAGTAAAACTGAAGAATTAAGAGTGTCATGGAAATGTTTGGTTTCCGTTTACATCAGTGAAGGTGTATGTGAGATATTGCAGCAAGGGCTACCATGAGGGTTGCCACCTTTTAAAAAAAAAAATGACCATGCTGGTGTCTCCATAGACTGACCATTGGCGTCAAGCCAATTTTTTTACTGGTCTGTCACTAAAATACTGGCTGGGTGGCAACCATAGCTACCACAAATGCCACTTCCCTCATTATCCTGTTAGCATGTTTCACAGTCTCTTTCAGTCAACAACTTCCCTGTGTTTACTGATATATTAAGAGTACAATTATAAACTTAGCTTGCATTTTGGCATCAGCTTGTGTACACAAATATTGCATCAGTAGCTAAAAGAGATATGATAGCTCTGGTGCCAGAAATCCTACACTTTGCACCTTTAAATATGTTTTTGTCATCTCTTGTTTCAGGTTGTAAATTATGTCACTTCCTTTTCTTAACTCTTTAGTAAATAGCAACATCCTGTTGACATTCTCAAGGAGCCATATGTCTGTCTGTTTTATGAAAGGACACAACACTGACATTTGTGTGTAGTGTCTGGCACCAGAGAGTACTAAATTGTCTTTGTATTTTACTATCTGATTTATTAAAATAAGTTACGATACATATATTTGTTTAAAAAAATTTAAACTATGTCAAAGGGAATCAGTAAAAATGCTTTTGAATTGATGTGTATGGACAAGTTGATTAAATATTGATTAGAAATTCACCTGACTTGTGTTCATGGGCCATTAGCTCATTTACCCTATTCATTATTATTTGTATTATAAAGCGCTATCATATTCTTGAGCGCTGTATAATGAGGCAAGCCAACATACAAATAACTGAGAAGGCAACAACCCGGACAAACATGAACAAAAGGTGAGGGGGTGCCCTGTCCAGCTGGGCTTACAGTCTAAATGAGTATGGTGCTCTCGTTACACAAGAAGTATTGTGTATTTGACACAATAAGTGTAACTCAGGTTTATACTATATACACTGAGAGGCACTGACAAAACCTCCATTGATGTTTCACAAGGTCTACACCATTTGTGTAGGGCCACCACAGGAAGTAAGTCGGCATGGCTAATGCCAGCCATGCCCCAGCTAATTCTGTATAATCTTAATGCAATGTCTTAAATATTTGCTTGTGGGTTATTTCTCAGGGGGTGAGGGGGTCCACCTGTAGTTGTTGTGCCTACTGGAGCCGAGAACATTGACCCAAACCTTATGTTTGAATCTCAAAAATAAAAGGGAAGACATATTTACAAAGAGAAGCCATGTTTTACTATTTTATTACATATTGAAGAACCTAGAGCCACATAGGAAAGATACTTAATGCAGTCTGTGGAGGGAGGTGGCCAGGTGATCCTACAAATATTTATAGTCAATAGATCAGTGATCCAGTGACTTTCTGTAACTCTGCTGCATGTCTTTCCTATATCATTTTTGAAAACTCTCTAGCAGAACATGATGTCTGAAGTTTTCATAATGCATATTGGAACCTGATTGGTTATGAGCTTATTCAGGTTAATGGCAATTTAGTGCCAGATCCAATAACTAATTCTGACATGAATGCAACCCCTTTTTTAATTCTGATCCAAGGTGAGTATTTGATGTTTTAACAACACCATATGTAATCCATGTTCTATATTTCTAATGGAAAACAGGGGTGGTGAAAGTGATAAAACCCCAAGCTTTGGTGCCTTTAATTCTCTGTGATCTGCATTTGTTTTTTTATATGGTTGTATGAATAAAGTGTTATCTTCAAAATAAAGACAGAGCATCCTTGTCTATTGTTATTGCCTAAATTGTCTTATGGAGTAGACTTTTTGTTTTTACTATATTTTAAATTTCAAAGGAATGATTGGCCCTATGACACCTAAGTCTTGCATTGATGAAATGTTAGTATGTCAAAACAAGTTTTAACTGGAGAATTGAACTTAAAAGTGCAGAAAAATAAAAGTTAACATTTGTAATATAAAACAATAATTATATACAATTATATTATATTCATGTTATATATAACATTAATACATGCATTTGAAATATTCATTGTTGATTTACTTTAATTATATGTGTTTTAACTTATTCTAATTTATTTTTAGATTTTTTTACATTTCCTCTTTTTATAGTTTTTCATGTAATTTTTTGGCCCATTTTGGGACAAAAAGCACTTTCGCCTATGTAGCAAAAAATCCTTCCACCAGCCCTGCTGACCAATATAATGCAATGTACATTCCAAGAAATAATTACGGTTGCAGGAATGGATGAGGAGTCTGTTTGCATGCTACAATTTGTAATAATATAGTAATAAGGGATGCAGAAGGCACATATGACTAGCAAAGACAAAAGGGCTGTAGTAAGGACTGTAGCATAGACAAGTGGCTGAGGTAGGGGCAGAGAGAGACAAGGAGTGAGGCCTGAAGTAAGGGTGAGGCTTGATAAGGGCAGAGCAAGCTGGAGTACCTAGGCACCACACTTGGCTGGGAGTCTTCCAATTAGGTAATGATGGATAGTACAGATTGGCAGGGAAAACTGGATAGGGTATAGCTGGAATAGCTTATGCGGTGGCAGGTTGATCACAGGAGAAGCTGCAACCTTTCCCCTGGCTGGTTGAGCCTTCAAGGATAGGGGTCCCATTTCCTGGACAGGCTAGAAGGTAGGTGAAGCTTTCAGTAGTAGAGCAGGAGCTAGATGAAGTAGATCACAAAGGTTAGGCAACCAACTTTTTTTTAATAATCTTTATTTAATTTATATCAAGACACATTACAATACAAATGCACTTACAGACATATAAATATAAAAATGCAAAAGCACTGTAAGAACAGAGGTGTGGTTATTTATAGGGTAGGGTAATTAACAAAGCCCAGCTGACGCCACTGAGGAAAGCAACAGAGCAAAACAAAGGTAGAGTGGCCACTAGATGTAAAAGGAGGAATATGACCACAGAATTAGAATTTAACATTTGTTTGTCAAGAAGTCAAGGTAGAACCCTAACAACAACATTAGCTGAGTTGCAATTTAAAAATTCCTTAATTTTATATTCACAGCCCATAACATTGATTTACGTATCTCCCTTTTTTTTTTTTTTTAGCTATTCTGCAAGCTTTACAAATCTTACACCAAGAAAATCATGGTGGCTAATCATGGAAAAATTATCACGTTATTTACTTTATTAGATACATTATAATGTGTATACATTTTAGTTAGCTTTCTATGAAGATTAGGAGCCCCTCTAAAAATGATTTTCAGTTTGTAAGTAATGAAGTCTTTCAAGTTCCCTTTTTTATTGTGAGTGCTTTTTAGAGGTCCGTAACGTGACTCCCAATTTCCAGGAGACGGTTGAGGAAATTGAAGCCTGCCCCTGTTTCTGTTGCATCCATCTGCTCCACTAAATCTAGAGAAAGGTGTGTGCAGGTATAATGACTGAACACACACAAATAAGAAATGAGCAATAGATCCAATGTGATAAGATAAAACAAAATTGGACCTCTGTAATAAAATAAATATTGTTTTTAAATGAACTAGTCTTTAATTGGCAGCAAGCTTTTTCAGCAAATCTTCCGAATAGACCATCCTACACTAGTATGACGCAGATCAGATCAAGTATAAGAAGTATATTATTCAAGATGGCACCATGTTATACACACCCATATTCCTGTCATCTTGCCTTCTTATGTCAGAAAATTGTAATGGTCTCTGGGCAGTTTCAAATTATAATTTCAGGCATAAGCATTGCACATGAGGCTATAACAGTAATAATGTACTGAAGTAGTTGCTTTTACTATAGCACAATTCTAAATTTAGGATGTGGATGACTGACACCTGATCCATTCCCAGACCATTAGAAAATGGTTCTTCTTGGGAGATTCTGCATACATTTGAGGCACGTCTTTTGTCTAGACTGTGAAATAAACACACGAGACACACTCAAGTAGCCTATGGAATGTGTCTAATGTAACTCTACTCTCAATGAAAAGATGCTCAGGGTTCCATGAGAAGGAATGAATAGCTTGGTAACATAATGCTCAGTAACATCCTTCTATTTTTTGCTGTTCCATTTTAAATGTCCTTCAGTTTTTTTCTTGGTGCTTGTTTTCAATCATATATTAACACAAAGTACTTGAAAGAAAAACAGCTGGAAGGTGTAAACGTTTATTTTGTGAATACTGGTCACTTTGCAATAGTGTGAAGTCAGAGGTGACAAATTCTAACTACTCATCAATTCTTGTCATCTTTACTAATTTGAGCATAATTGTGGGATTATTATCATTTGACATACATTCTTACATTTCACCCAATGAGTCTATAGCACTTGCTCTGAATGGATCAAGTACATAAAGAAAGATCATCCTGTACTGGGTAATGAAAACTCTTTAAGAGTTGCCAGTAAACATGAACTGACACCTCTTGCAACATGGCTTAGACGGTGCACAATGGATGTACGGACATTGGCATCCTACAGTACTTAGTGTACATCTTTGTAGTTTTTGTCTGCTGTGTATTTTCCATAGATTCAATGCCCAGGCATATCCACAGGGCATAAAACAAATTTTGGACACATTTTGGCCAAAATGTTCTACTGGTGACTCATCTGTCCAGAGATGAGTGTCCATTGTTACTGTTGAGGCTTATGAGAGCTTTCTGAAAAGTCCTAAAGAATAGTCTATGGACACCCATTTCAGTCCAAACTGAGGACACATTACTGGGAGGTGAATATTGCAATGATTATTGCAATATTGACTACTTTTAAATAGTTATTTAAAAGAAGTAAGCTTTAATACATTGATAGCGGTTTATTTATTGGATCTCTCTTCAAGGAAGATCTTTATTATTTAATGGGTTTAGGTGCATTCTGAGTAAAAAATGAAATTTTTAAAATTTGAATTCTTGAAGTAAAGCAAAGCATGCTGTTATGTAATGATGTGGTCAATGTTGGTCAAAGCAATGCATTGATGAATAATGTTTTACTCTTCTTTCATTACCAAATAGTTATAAACATTAAAGCCAGGCACTAAACAGCTGACCTGAGCTGATAGACAGGTTTGGCCATCTGCACAATAATGATTAATCTATGTCTTAGCTACAAAGAATGACACAGCATGCCTCTCCATGTAATAACAGTGTTCTGAAAACCTGTTATTCAATACATCTGACTTGACAGAAAAATTTGAAGTTTGCTTGAAGGCTGGGTTAATCATTTTTGTAGTCTGGTCCTCTTTCAGAGACCACTTTTTATGCAAAACTGTTTTTAAAATATTTAATTATTTTGTCTTAGTTCCAGCTCAGCTGGTTTTGTTAACATGAACACAATTATCTTTTATCATCTTTATGAGATCAAACAAAAAGTAACATTAAATTTCAACCATAATTCATTTGATTGTTATAGGGAAAGCTTTTATTACAGTTTGTTCTCCATACGAATAATACTTTTTCATAATAGTGTTGTTGGTGGGCCTGTTTGTTGTAATGTTTAACAAAAAGTTTTAAAGAAAGGGGACAACCTTAATTTGACACACATTTCAAAGAACATAAACTTGATCCAAATTCTAGCAGCAGACACTACTGACTTGCGATTTGTATTAGCCCACAGCAGTAGTGGACTGGGTCTAAAAATATTGGTTGCCAGGAGACAGAAGTTGCCCACCAACAACTATAAGGCTATTATTTAATTTATATAAAAAATAAATACAATTTTCAAAAAATACAAAGAAAAGGTACCATTAAAATGTTTGTGATTGTTTTTACATATTATTTTTAGTAATTACAGTGTACATATTACTGGCAGTATACAGTTGATACTACATCTAAATACATATTGTTATAATTTGCTAATCAATAGCCACTGATAATTTGACCATTAATATGCCACTGATAATTTGACCATTAATATGCCACTGATAATTTGCTATTCTCTTTAATAGCCACTGATAATTTGCTCATCAATATGCCACTGATAGGTTGTTCATTAATATGCCACTGATAATTTGTCCAATAAAAAAAAAACATCCTCCCCCCTTCCCCAGTACTTATCTGGATGTTGTTCGTCTCCTGCAGTCTCACAGCCGCCACAAATTACTTGCCGCCAGAAACCGGGTCCACATCTGCTGTGAGACAGTCACGTGGAAGAATGGGCCCTGGGCAGCTGCCCCATTTGGCCACACTTTTTTTTTTTTTTTTAAGGGGTCGGGGGCCTGAGTGGGCCCATGATGGGTGCATCGCCGTCACCCCCGGATGGCAGCCCTGTCAGAGCAGCTTAAAGAAGGATTTTTTAATTTTTTTAATTAAGTGGGCCCACTTCATCACGGGGCAAGCGGACATCCTGGCCAGTCCACAACTGGCCTACATTAATTATCAATTAAAATAAACAACATTTTGTTCCTTGTACTAAAGTCAAATTCGACATTACATTTCTACATTAAGGCACTGGTGAGCCTTGTGAAAAGCTTTTATTTATTTATTTTTTTTTCCTTTTTTTGAGACACTCGATTTTTATAGAGGGATTATGAGTCCCACAATTTCTTCTTTTTATTTTTTATATAGATCATCCTTGTGTCTCAATTTCTCATTCTATCTTATTTTAAAATTTCCCCTTGTACTTACGTGACAATTTCCCGTTATTTAGATCTTCCTCCTCCCCTTGTTCAGTATTGTTTTAGTGATTGCGGGGGGATTCGACATGGGATCAGAAAACGAAATCTATGTTTTCCATCGGTTAGATGATTATTTTATATTCGGCTATTAACCCCTTAACGACAGATGACGTGTCAGGCACGTCACGGCAAATCGTGGACTTGCCGACAGCTGACGTGCCTGGCACGTCATGCACTAAATGGAGTAAAGAAAGCGACCAGCGGTCGCTTTCTTTACTCTAACGGTGTTGCTACAATGCCTCTAGGTAGAGGCATTGTGCAACACCCCCCAAATGTGCAGGGGCGCGCTACGATCACTCCACGGAGTGATCGTAGCAGCCATTTAAAAATGGCTGCGCCCGCTGCACACATGTGCTTAGAAAGCGAACGATCGTTCACTTTCTAAGCATCTGCGGTGTTGTTAAAGTGCCTCGCCAGCGAGGCACTTAACAACACCTCCAGGCTGCCCAGAGCCGATGGTGGTCGCTCTCCTGAGCGACCCCATCGGCTCAGTAGAAGGGAACGCTGCCTGTACAGGCAGCGCTTCCCTTCTAATGGCAAGAGCATCGGAAGTGAAAGTATTTCACTTCCGATGCTCTAGGGGGAGCCAATCGATGCCGGCACAACAGATCTATGTGATCTGTGTGCAGGCATGTATGGTAAGTGCTCTGATGAGCACTTACCATACTGTCAAAGGCAATATTACTAAATATTGCCTTTGACAAGTATTGATCTGCCTCCCTCACCTTACTACTTTTAGTAAGGGAGAGAGACAGATCAGATCAAGTAAAAAAATAAAATAAAATAATAAAAAAAATATTTAATAAAATTTTAAACACCAAGGGCTTTTATAAAAGCCATTTAACCCCTTCCCTGCCATTGATCGCTGTGTACACAGTGATCATACACAGCAGCACATTTTTTGCTGTCTGTGCATTTTTTAGGGGTTATTTTTTTTTACTGTAATTCATTACAGTATAAAAAAACCTCTTTTAAGAGAGATTAACCCCTTTCTTGCCGTAGATCACTGCCTAATCAGCGATCTGACGCAAATGCAGCAATCTTGCTGCAGAAGCATTTTTAATTTTTTTAAAACTTTTTTATTACACCCGTCATGTGTTAATTATACCCGCTAGGGGACTACGTTTAACGTAAAAAAAATTTTTTAGCTGTCTGAGCGCATGTATAGCGATCAGTAACAGCTGATAAGTGACAATGGCGGGTTGGCGTTTGCTCAGATGAGCATCACCATTCGTCTGGTTAGATCAATATGTGTAAATATTTGATCTGACCCGTGTAGATCTGCCTCCCTCTCACTTGAGTTTTAGTGAGGGAGACAGAGCTGTATAATGTAAGTTTTTAATTATAATATATTTAATAGAATTGAGACCCAAAGGCTTTTATAAAAGCCGTTTCCAGTATTTAACCCCTTCCCTGCAATTGATCGCTGTGTACGCAGTGATCTTACACAGCAGCACATTTTTTGCTGTCTGTGCATTTTTTTAGGGGTTATTTTTTTTTACTTTGATTTATTACAGTATATCCAAGGCTCTTTTAAGAGCTATTAACCCCTTCCTTGCCGTATATCACTTCCTAAGCAGCACATATGGTCACTGCCTAAGCAGTGCAAATGGTCACTGCCTAAGCAGCGCATATGGAGCAATCTAGTCGCCGAAGGATTTTTTTTTGCTATCAGCATTTTTTTTGTCAGACTCACTAGGGGTTAATTATACCCACTAGGGGATTACGTGTATTCCTTTTGAAGCTGTCTGAACGCGTGTATAGCGATCAGTAACAGCCGATCAGTGGCAAAGGTGGTTTGGTGATTTCTCAGATGAGCATCACCATTCGTCTGGTTCGTAAATATTGTTCTGACCCATATGGATCTGCCTCCCTCTCCTCACTTGAGTTTTAGTGAGGGAAAGAGACAGATCTGTATAACATAATTTTTAAATTGTAATAAATTAAATAAAATGTTAATAAATTGTGAGTCCCAAGGACTTTTATAAAAGCCATACCATTTGTATAGTGTAGTGTATTAACCCCTTCCCTGCCACTGATCAATGCACAGCAGAACATTTTTTCTTTTCTGTGCATTTTTAGGGGTTAATTTTTTTGTACAGTACTACAAAGGCTCTTATAAGAGCTATTAACCCCTTCCTTGCTCTACATGTTCAAATTCCAAGTTTGAAAATCAAAAAGCGCACCTCTCAAATGTAGCCTTTCAACCCCTAACAAAGCTGACAAAGCTATGCATGGGTGGTATCCCTGTGCTCGGGAGATGTTGCTGAACATATATTGTGGTATTGTTTGTCAGTGACACATACCGAAATATGTGAATTTGTGTCTAAAGTGCAATGTATGTGGGAAAAAATACACAATAAAATGACTACCACAAACTTTGACAAAGGCTGGTGGTAGAATTGGTGCATGGAAAGTGTTAAAATAACACCATTTAAAATAGCCTAGGGTGTCTACTTTTACAAAATATATGCTTTTTGGGGTAAAATACACTGTCCTACTTAAAAAAAAAGTCCCAAATGAAAGATGGGCTCAGGCTGACTACACGTCAATATTCCAAGTTGAAAATGCGCACCTTCACAATGTGGCCCTTTAGCCCCCAAACAACCCAACAAACCTATGCATGGGTGGTATCCCTGTACTCAGGATATGTTGTTGAACACATATTGGGTTATTGTTTGGCAGTGACACATACCAAAATCTGTGAATTTATTTCTAAAATACAATATTTGTGAAAAAAAAACCACGCAAAAATTACTACCACAAACTTTGACAAAGGCTGGTGGTAGAATTAGTGCATGGAAAGTGTTAAAATACCACCATTTGAAATAGCGTAGGGTGTCTACTTTTAAAAAATATATGGGTTGATGGGGTAAAATACACTGGCTGGTTTCAAATATGTCCCAAATGGGACATGGGTGCAGGCGGTCTGCATGTCAAAATTTTAATTTGGAAAACTAAAAACTGCACCTACCAAATTTGGCCTTTTACTCCCCAAACAACCCAACAAACCTATGCATGGGTGGTATCCCTGTACTCAAGAGATGTTGCTGAACACTTATTGGGGTGTTATTTGGCAGTGACAAATACCAAAATCTGTGAATTCATGTCTGAAGTACAAGGTTTGTGAAAAAAACCCACAAAAAAATTACTACCACAAAGTTTGACAAAGGCTAGTGGTAGAATTAGTGCATGGAAAGTGTAAAAATACCACCATTTGAGATAGCCTAAGGTGTCTTCTTTTAAAAAATATATGGGTTAATGGGGTAAAATACACTGGCTGGTTTCAAATATGTCCCAAATGGGACATGGGTGCAGGCGGTCTGCATGTCAAAATTTTAATTTGGAAAACCAAAAACTGCACCTACCAAATTTGGCCTTTTACCCCCCAAACAACCCAACAAACATATGCATGGGTGGTATCCCTGTACTCAAGAGATGTTGCTGAACACTTATTAGGGTGTTATTTGGCAGTGACACATACCAAAATCTGTGAATTCATGTCTGAAGTACAAGGTTTGTGAAAAAAAAACACAAAAAAATTACTACCACAAAGTTTGACAAAGGCTGGTGGTAGAATTAGTGCATGGAAAGTGTAAAAATACCACCATTTGAGATAGCCTAAGGTGTCTTCTTTTAAAAAATATATGGGTTGATGGGTTAAAATACACTAGCTGGCTTCAAATATGTCCCAAATGGGACATGGGTGCAGGCTGTCTGCATGTAAAAATTTCAAGTTGGAAAACAAAAAACTGCACCTCACAAATTTGGCATTTTAGCCCCCAAACAACCCAACAAACCTATGCATGGGTGGTATCCCTGAACTCAGGAGAAATAGTAGAATCTATTTAGCATGTTTTTTCGTTTCGCTATTGTCGATGAGGAGAAGTTGTTTCAAATAAAAACAAAGAAATTTGTGTATTTTTTTTTTTTACCATATTTTATTATTTTTTTTAATAATATGATAAGATATGATCAAAAAGATGGCATCCATAGAAAGCCCTTCTTGTCCCGATAAAAACAATATATAATATGTGTGGGTACAGCAAATGACAAAGAAGAAAATTACTGCTAAACACAAACAGCACAGAAATGTTAAAATAGGCATTGTCCAGAAAGGACAAAAATGTTTCAAAGGCTCTGTCCTTAAGGGGTTAAATTTTTGCAAGGTGTATGATTTTTTTATGTGCAAATTGTATTTTATTTAACAAAAGTTGTACCACGAGTTGGGTTTGAAGCCTTACGGACATTTGTCCATTGGATCTTAAGTCCAACGGCTGTATCAATCAATGAATCTAAAAGTTGTACCAGGAATGGGGTTCGAAACACGCGTACATTTGTCTTTGGATCTTAAGTCCAACGCATGTATTTTATCGATCAATGGATCTAAAAGTTGCACCAGTAGTGGGGTTTGAACCCACACGGACATTGGATCTTAAGTCCAATGCCTTAACCACTAAGTCATCCTGGTCAAATTATACTGAGGTAAAAATAGTACTAAGGTGTAGTTTTCAATTGAAAGAATTGGCGATGACGTTTATTTTCAATATGCTATGGACAAATGATGTCATTTTGATGCAATTCATCAAAAATCCTCAAGTTTCACCTCTAAGACATTATATTGTTTCAGTTTTTACATGGTGTATTGTTTTTTTGGGTGCAAATTTTATTTTATCAATCAATGGATCTAAAAGTTGTACCTGCAATGGGGTTCGTGCCCACGCGGACATTTGTCTTTGGATCTTAAGTCCAACGCATGTATTTTATCAATCAACGGATCTAAAAGTTGTAACAGGAGTTGGGTTTGAAGCTTGATGGACATTTTTGCATTGGATCTTAAGTCCAACGCCTTAACCACTCAGTCATCCTGATCAAATTATACTGAGGTAAAAATAGCACAAAGGTGCAGTTTTCAATTGAAAGAATTGGCGATGACGTTTATTTTCAATATGCTATGGACAAATGATGTCATTTTGATGCAATTCAACAAAAATCCTCAGGTTTTACCTCTAAGACATTATATTGTTTGAGTTTTTACATGGTGTATTGTTTTTTTGTGGGCAAATTGTATTTTATCAATCAGTGGATCTAAAAGTTGTACCAGGAATGGGGTTCGAAACACGCGTACATTTGTCTTTGGATCTTAAGTCCAATGCCTTAAACACTCAGTCATCCTGGTCAAATTATACTAAGTAAAAATAGCACTAAAGTGTAGTTTTCAACTGAAAGAATTAGTGATTAGGTTTATTTTCTATATGCTATGGACAAATGATGTAATTTTTATGTAATTCATAAAAAAATCCTCAAATTTCTTTTCTAAGACATTATTTTGTTTACATTTTTACATGGTGTATGATTTTTTGTGTGCAAATTGTATTTTATTTATCAATGGATCTAAACTTTGTACCACGAGTTGGGTTTGAACCCAAGCGGACTTTTGTCCATTGGATCTTAAGTCCAACACCTTAACCACTCAGCCACCCTGCTCACGTTATCATGACCACGAGTTGGGTTTGAAGCCTGACGGACATTTGACCATTTGATCTTAAATCCAACGGCTGTATTTTATCAATTAATCTAAAAATTGTACCAGGAATGGGGTTTGAACCCATGCGGACATTTGTCAATTGGATCTTGTCTAAAGGTTGTACCAGGAGTGGGGTTTGAACCCACGCGGACATTTGTCCATTGGATCTTAAGTCCAACGGCTTAACAACTCGGCCATCCTGGTCATATTTTTGTGACTATGAGTTGGGTTTGAAGCCTGACGGACATTTTTCCATTGGATCTTAAGTGCAACGCCTTAACCACTCGGCCATCCTGGTTACATTATTGTGTCTATGAGTTGGGTTTGAAGCCTGACGGACATTTTTCCATTGGATCTTAAGTCCAACGGCTGTATTTTATCAATCGATCTATAAGTTGTACCATGAGTGGGGTTTGAACACACGCGGACATTTTACCATTGGATCTTAAATCCAACGGCTGTATTTTATCAATTAATCTAAAAATTGTACCAATAGTGGGGTTTGAACCCATGCGGACATTTGTCCATTTGATCTTAAGTCCAACGCCTTAACCAATCGGCCATCCTGGTCATTTTTTTGTGACTATGAGTTGGGTTTGTAGCCTGACGGACATTTGTCCATTGGATCTAAAATCCAACGGCAGTATTTCATCAATCAAGCTAAAAGTTATACCAGCTTTGGGGTTTGAACCCAGGCGGACATTGGTCCATTGGATCTTAAGTCCAACACCTTAACCACTCAGCCACCCTGCTCACGGTATCATGACCACGAGTTGGGTTTGAAGCCTGACAGACACTTGACAATTGGATCTTAAATACAACGGCTGTATTTTATCAATTAATCTAAAAGTTGTACCAGGAGTGGGGTTTGAACCCACGCAGACATTTGTCCATTGGATCTTAAGTCCAACGCCTTAACCACTCGGCTATCCTGGTCATATTTTTGTGACTATGAGTTGGGTTTGAAGCCTGATGGACATTTGTCCATTGGATCTTAAGTCCAACACCTTAGCCACTCAGCCAACCTGCTCACGTTATCATGACCACGAGTTGGGTTTGAAGCATGACGGACATTTGTATTGGATCTAAAGTTCAACGGCTGTATTTTATCAATCGATCTAAAAGTTTTACCAGACATTATAGATATAAGACATTATATTGTTTCAATTTTTACATGGTCTACTGAATGAAAAATGGACATTTTTCCATTGGATCTTAAGTCCAACGCCTTAACCACTCAGTCATCCTGGTCAAATTATACTGAGGTAAAAATAGTACTAAGGTGTAGTTTTCAATTGAAAGAATTGGCGATGACGTTTATTTTCAATATGCTATGGACAAATGTTGTCATTTTGATGCAATTCATCAAAAATCCTCAAGTTTCACCTCTAAGACATTATATTGTTTCAGTTTTTACATGGTGTATTGTTTTTTTGTGTGCAAATTTTATTTTATCAATCAATGGATCTAAAAGTTGTACCAGGAGTGGGGTTTGAACCCACGAGGACGTTTGTCCATTGGATCTTAAGACCAACGCCTTAACCACTGGGCCATCATGGTCACATTATGTTGGTGGAAAAATAGCACTAAGGTGTAGTTTTAAACTGAAAGAATTGGTGACGTTCATATTCAATATGCTATGGACTAATGATGTCATTTTGATGTAATTCATAAAAAATCCTCAAATTTCACCTCTAACATATTATATTGTTTCAATTTTTACATGTTGTGCTGTTTTTTGTGTGCAAATTGTATTTTATCAATCAATCGATCTAAAAGTTATACCAGGAGCGGGGTTCGTACCCACGCGGACATTTGTCTTTGGATCTTAAGTCCAACGCATGTATTTTATTAATCAACGGATCTAAAAGTTGTAACAGGAGTTGGGTTTGAAGCTTGATGGACATTTTTGCATTGGATCTTAAGTCCAACGCCTTAACCACTCAGTCATCCTGATCAAATTATACTGAGGTAAAAATAGCACAAAGATTCAGTTTTCAATTGAAAGAATTGGCGATGACGTTTATTTTCAATATGCTATGGACAAATGATGTCATTTTGATGCAATTCAACAAAAATCCTCAGGTTTTACCTCTAAGACATTATATTGTTTGAGTTTTTACATGGTGTATTGTTTTTTTGTGTGCAAATTGTATTTTATCAATCAGTGGATCTAAAAGTTGTACAAGGAATGGGGTTCGAAACACGCGTACATTTGTCTTTGGATCTTAAGTCCAACACATGTATTTTATCGATCAATGGATCTAAAATTTGTACCAGGAGTGGAGTTTGAACCCACGCAGACATTTGTCCATTGGATATTAAGTCTAATGCCTTAAACACGAAGTCATCCTGGTCAAATTATACTAAGTAAAAATAGCACTAAAGTGTAGTTTTCAACTGAAAGAATTAGTGATTAGGTTTATTTTCTATATGCTATGGACAAATGATGTAATTTTTATGTAATTCATAAAAAAATCCTCAAATTTCATTTCTAAGACATTATTTTGTTTACATTTTTACATGGTGTATGATTTTTTGTGTGCAAATTGTATTTTATTTATCAATGGATCTAAAAGTTGTACCACAAGTTGGGTTTGAACCCAAGCGGACATTTGTCCATTGGATCTTAAGTCCAACGCCTTAACCACTCGGCCATCCTGGTCATATTTTTGTGAATATGAGATGGGTTTGTAGCCTGACGGACATTTGTCCATTGGATATAAAGTGCAACGGCTGTATTTTATCAATCGATCTAAAAGTTATACCAGCTGTGGGGTTTGAAACCAAGCGGATATTTGTCCATTGGATCTTAAGTCCAACACCTTAACCACTCAGCCAAAATGCTCACGTTATCATGACCACGAGTTGGGTTTGAAGCCTGACGGACATTTGACCATTGGATCTTAAATCCAAAGGCTGTATTTTATCAATAAATCTGAAAGTTTTACCAGGAGTGGGGTTTGAACCCACGCAGACATTTGTACATTAGATCTTAAGTCCAACACCTTAACCACTCGGCCATCCTGGTTACATTATTGTGTTTATGAGTTGGGTTTGAAGCCTGACGGACATTTTTCTATTGGATCTTAAGTGCAACGGCTGTATTTTCTCAATCGATCTAAAAGTTGTACCATGAGTGGGGTTTGAACACACGCAGACATTTTACCATTGGATCTTAAATCCAACGGCTGTATTTTATCAATTAATCTAAAATTTGTACCAGGAGTTGGGTTTGAACCAACGCGGACATTTGTCAATTGGATCTTAAGTCCAACGCCGTAACCACTCAGCCATCCTGGTCTCATTATGTTGATGGAAAAATAGCACTAAGGTGTAGTTTTCAACTGAAAGAATTGGTGATGTTCATATTCAATATGCTATGGACAAATGAAGTCATTTTGATGTAATTCATAAAAAATCCTCAAATTTTTTTTCTAAGACATTATTTTATTTACATTTTTACATGGTGTACTGTTTTTTGTGTGCAAATTGTATTTTATCAATCAATCGATCTAAAAGGTACACCAGGAGCGGGGTTCGTACCCATGTGGACATTTGTCTTTGGATCTTAAGTCCAACACCTTAACCACTCAGCCACCCTGCTCACGTTATCATGACCACTTGTTGCGTTTGAAGCCTGACGGACATTTGACCATTGGATCTTAAAAACAATGGCTGTATTGTATCAATTAATCTAAAAGTTGTACCAGGAGTGGGGTTTGAACCCACGCGGACATTTAACCATTGGATCTTAAGTCCAACGCCTGAACCACTCGGCCATCCTGGTCACATTTTTGTTACTATGAGTTGGGTTTGTAGCCTGATGGACATTTGTCCATTGGATCTAAAGTCCAACGGCTGTATTTTATCAATCGATCTAAAAGTTTTACAATACATTATAGATCTAAGACAGTATATTGTTTCAATTTTTACATGGTCTACTGTATGAAAAATGGAAATTTTTCCATTGGATCTTAAGTCCAACACCATAACGACTCGGCCATCCTGGTCATATTTTTGTGACTATGAGTTGGGTTTGTAGCCTGACGGACATTTGTCCATTGGATCTAAAGTTCAACGGCTGTATTTTATCAATTGATCTAAAAGTTTTACCAGACATTATAGATCTAAGACATTATATTGTTTCAATTTTTACATGGTCTACTGTATGAAAAATTGACATTTTTCCATTGGATCTTAAGTCCAATGCCTTAACCACTCAGTCATCCTGGTCAAATTATACTGAGGTAAAAATAGTACTAAGGTGTAGTTTTCAATTGAAAAAATTGGCGATGACGTTTATTTTCAATATGCTATGGACAAATGATGTCATTTTGATGCAATTCATCAAAAATCCTCAAGTTTCACCTCTAAGACATTATATTGTTTCAGTTTTTACATGGTGTATTGTTTTTTTGTGTGCAAATTTTATTTTATCAATCAATGGATCTAAAAGTTGTACCAGGAATGGTGTTCGAAAGACGCGTACATTTGTCTTTGGATCTTAATTCCAACGCATATATTTTATTGATCAATGGATCTAAAAGTTGTACCAGGAGTGGGGTTTGAACCCACGTAGACATTTGTCCATTGGATCTTAAGTGCAACGCCTTAATCCCTCGGCCATCCTGGTCACATTTTGTTGATGGAAAAATAGCACTAAGGTGTAGTTTTAAACTGAAAGATTTGGTGACCATATTCAATATGCTATGGACTAATGATGTCCTTTTGATGTAATTCATAAAAAATCATCAAATTTCACCTCTAACACATTATATTGTTTAAATTTTTACATGTTGTACTGTTTTTTGTGTGCAAATTGTATTTTATCAATCAATGGATCTAAAAGTTGTACCAGGAATGGGGTTCGAAACACGAGTACATTTGTCTTTGGATCACATTATTGTGACCACGAGTTGGGTTTGAAGCCTGACGGACATTTGACCATTGGATCTTAAATTCAACAGCTGTATTTTATCAATTAATCTAAAAGTTGTACCAGGAGTGGGGTTTGAAGCCATGCAGACTTTTGTCCATTGGATCTTAAGTGCAACGCCTTAACCACTCGGCCATCCTGGTCATATGTTTGAGACTATGAATGTATTTTATCGATCAATGGATCTAAAAGTTATACCAGCTGTGGGGTTTAAACCCACGTGGACATTTGTCCATTGGATCTTAAGTCCAACACCTTAACCACTCAGCCACCCTGCTCCCGTTATCATGACCACTTGTTGCGTTTGAAGCCTGACGGACATTTGACCATTGGATCTTAAATACAACGGCTGTATTTTATCAATTAATCTAAAAGGTGTACCGGGAGTGGGGTTTGAACCCACGCGGACATTTGTCCATTGGATCTTAAGTCCAACGCCTTAACCACTCGGCCTTCCTGGTCACATTATGTTGATGGAAAAATAGCACTAAGGTGTAGTTTTAAACTGAAAGAATTGGTGACGTTCATATTCAATATGCTATGGACTAATGATGTCATTTTGATGTCATTCATAAAAAATCCTCAAATTTCACCTCTACACATTATATTGTTTCAATTTTTACATGTTGTACTGTTTTTTGTGTGCAAAATTGTATTTTATCAATCAATCGATCTAAAAGTTATACCAGGAGTGGGGTTCGTACCCACGCGGACATTTGTCTTTGGATCTTAAGTCCAAAGCATGTATTTTATCAATCAATGGATCTAAAAGTTGTACCAGGAGTTGGGTTTGAAGCTTGATGGACATTTTTGAGTTGGATCTTAAGTCCAACGTCTTAAGCACTCGGCCATCCTGGTCATATTTTTGTGACTATGAGTTGGGTTTGTAGCCTGACGGACATTTGTCCATTGGATCTAAAGTTCAACGGCTGTATTTTATCAATCGATCTAAAAGTTTTACCAGACATTATAGATCTAAGACATTATATTGTTTCAATTTTTACATGGTCTACTGTATGAAAAATTGACATTTTTCCATTGGATCTTAAGTCCAACGCCTTAACCACTCAGTCATCCTGGTCAAATTATACTGAGGTAAAAATAGTACTAAGGTGTAGTTTTCAATTGAAAAAATTGGCGATGACGTTTATTTTCAATATGCTATGGACAAATGATGTCATTTTGATGCAATTCATCAAAAATCCTCAAGTTTCACCTCTAAGACATTATATTGTTTCAGTTTTTACATGGTGTATTGTTTTTTTGTGTGCAAATTTTATTTTATCAATCAATGGATCTAAAAGTTGTACCAGGAATGGTGTTCGAAAGACGCTTACATTTGTCTTTGGATCTTAATTCCAACGCATGTATTTTATTGATCAATGGATCTAAAAGTTGTACCAGGAGTGGGGTTTGAACCCACGTAGACATTTGTCCATTGGATCTTAAGTCCAACGCCTTAACCCCTCGGCCATCCTGGTCACATTTTGTTGATGGAAAAATAGCACTAAGGTGTAGTTTTAAACTGAAAGATTTGGTGACCATATTCAATATGCTATGGACTAATGATGTCATTTTGATGTAATTCATAAAAAATCATCAAATTTCACCTCTAACACATTATATTGTTTAAATTTTTACATGTTGTACTGTTTTTTGTGTGCAAATTGTATTTTATCAAATCAATGGATCTAAAAGTTGTACCAGGAATGGTGTTCGAAACACGAGTACATTTGTCTTTGGATCACATTATTGTGACCACGATTTGGGTTTGAAGCCTGACGGACATTTGACCATTGGATCTTAAATTCAACAGCTGTATTTTATCAATTAATCTAAAAGTTGTACCAGGAGTGGGGTTTGAAGCCATGCAGACTTTTGTCCATTGGATCTTAAGTCCAACGCCTTAACCACTCGGCCATCCTGGTCATATGTTTGAGACTATGAATGTATTTTATCGATCAATGGATCTAAAAGTTATACCAGCTGGGAGGTTTAAACCCACGCGGACATTTGTACATTGGATCTTAAGTCCAACACCTTAACCACTCAGCCACCCTGCTCACGTTATCATGACCACTTGTTGCGTTTGAAGCCTGACGGACATTTGACCATTGGATCTTAAAAACAATGGCTGTATTGTATCAATTAATCTAAAAGTTGTACCAGGAGTGGGGTTTGAACCCACGCGGACATTTGTCCATTGGATCTTAAGTCCAACGCCTTAACCACTCTGCCATCCTGGTCACATTTTTGTTACTATGAGTTGGGTTTGTAGCCTGATGGACATTTGTCCATTGGATCTAAAGTCCAACGGCTGTATTTTATCAATCGATCTAAAAGTTTTACAAGACATTATAGATCTAAGACAGTATATTGTTTCAATTTTGACATGGTCTACTGTATGAAAAATGGAAATTTTTCCATTGGATCTTAAGTCCAACGCCATAACGACTCGGCCATCCTGGTCATATTTTTGTGACTATGAGTTGGGTTTGTAGCCTGACGGACATTTGTCCATTGGATCTAAAGTTCAACGGCTGTATTTTATCAATCGATCTAAAAGTTTTACCAGACATTATAGATCTAAGACATTATATTGTTTCAATTTTTACATGGTCTACTGTATGAAAAATTGACATTTTTCCATTGGATCTTAAGTCCAATGCCTTAACCACTCAGTCATCCTGGTCAAATTATACTGAGGTAAAAATAGTACTAAGGTGTAGTTTTCAATTGAAAAAATTGGCGATGACGTTTATTTTCAATATGCTATGGACAAATGATGTCATTTTGATGCAATTCATCAAAAATCCTCAAGTTTCACCTCTAAGACATTATATTGTTTCAGTTTTTACATGGTGTATTGTTTTTTTGTGTGCAAATTTTATTTTATCAATCAATGGATCTAAAAGTTGTACCAGGAATGGTGTTCGAAAGACGCGTACATTTGTCTTTGGATCTTAATTCCAACGCATGTATTTTATTGATCAATGGATCTAAAAGTTGTACCAGGAGTGGGGTTTGAACCCACGTAGACATTTGTCCATTGGATCTTAAGTGCAACGCCTTAACCCCTCGGCCATCCTGGCCACATTTTGTTGATGGAAAAATAGCACTAAGGTGTAGTTTTAAACTGAAAGATTTGGTGACCATATTCAATATGCTATGGACTAATGATGTCCTTTTGATGTAATTCATAAAAAATCATCAAATTTCACCTCTAACACATTATATTGTTTAAATTTTTACATGTTGTACTGTTTTTTGTGTGCAAATTGTATTTTATCAATCAATGGATCTAAAAGTTGTACCAGGAATGGGGTTCGAAACACGAGTACATTTGTCTTTGGATCACATTACTGTGACCACGAGTTGGGTTTGAAGCCTGACGGACATTTGACCATTGGATCTTAAATTCAACAGCTGTATTTTATCAATTAATCTAAAAGTTGTACCAGGAGTGGGGTTTGAAGCCATGCAGACTTTTGTCCATTGGATCTTAAGTGCAACGCCTTAACCACTCGGCCATCCTGGTCATATGTTTGAGACTATGAATGTATTTTATCGATCAATGGATCTAAAAGTTATACCAGCTGTGGGGTTTAAACCCACGCGGACATTTGTCCATTGGATCTTAAGTCCAACACCTTAACCACTCAGCCACCCTGCTCCCGTTATCATGACCACTTGTTGCGTTTGAAGCCTGACGGACATTTGACCATTGGATCTTAAATACAACGGCTGTATTTTATCAATTAATCTAAAAGTTGTACCAGGAGTGGGGTTTGAACCCACGCGGACATTTGTCCATTGGATCTTAAGTCCAACGCCTTAACCACTAGGCCATCCTGGTCACATTATGTTGATGGAAAAATAGCACTAAGGTGTAGTTTTAAACTGAAAGAATTGGTGACGTTCATATTCAATATGCTATGGACTAATGATGTCATTTTGATGTAATTCATAAAAAATCCTCAAATTTCACCTCTACACATTATATTGTTTCAATTTTTACATGTTGTACTGTTTTTTGTGTGCAAAATTGTATTTTTATCAATCAATCGATCTAAAAGTTATACCAGGAGTGGGGTTCGTACCCACGCGGACATTTGTCTTTGGATCTTAAGTCCAAAGCATGTATTTTTTCAATCAATGGATCTAAAAGTTGTACCAGGAGTTGGGTTTGAAGCTTGATGGACATTTTTGCATTGGATCTTAAGTCCAACGCCTTAAGCACTCGGCCATCCTGGTCATATTTTTGTGACTATGAGTTGGGTTTGTAGCCTGACGGACATTTGTCCATTGGATCTAAAGTTCAACGGCTGTATTTTATCAATCGATCTAAAAGTTTTACCAGACATTATAGATCTAAGACATTATATTGTTTCAATTTTTACATGGTCTACTGTATGAAAAATTTACATTTTTCCATTGGATCTTAAGTCCAATGCCTTAACCACTCAGTCATCCTGGTCAAATTATACTGAGGTAAAAATAGTACTAAGGTGTAGTTTTCAATTGAAAGAATTGGCGATGACGTTTATTTTCAATATGCTATGGACAAATGATGTCATTTTGATGCAATTCATCAAAAATCATCAAATTTCACCTGTAACACATTATATTGTTTAAATGTTGTACTGTTTTTTGTGTGCAAATTGTATTTTATCAATCAATGGATCTAAAAGTTGTACCAGGAATGGGGTTCGAAACACGAGTACATTTGTCTTTGGATCTTAATTCCAACGCATGTATTTTATCGATCAATGGATCTAAAAGTTGTACCAGGAGTAGGGTTTGAACCCACGCAGACATTCGTCCATTGGATCTTAAGTCCAACGCCTTAACCACTCAACCATCCTGGTTACATTATTGTGACTATGATTTGGGTTTGAAGCCTGACGGACATTTTACCACTGGATCTTAAATACAACGGCTGTATTTTATCAATTAATCTAAAAACTGTACCAGGAGTGGGGTTTGAACCCAATGCGGACTTTTGTCCATTGGATCTTAAGTCCAACGCCTTAACCACTCGGCCATCCTGGTCATATTTTTGTGACTATGAATATATTTAATCGATCAATGAATGTATTTTATCAATCAATGGATCTAAAAGTTATACCAGCTGTGGGGTTTGAACCCACGCAGACATTTGTCCATTGGATCTTAAGTCCAACACCTTAACGACTCAGCCACCCTGCTCACGTTATCATGACCATGAGTTGGGTTTGAAGCCTGACGGACATTTGACCATTGGATCTTAAATACAACGGCTGTATTTTATCAATTAATCTAAAGGTTGTACCAGGAGTGGGGTTTGAAGCCACACGGACATTTGTCCATTGGATCTTAAGTGCAACGCCTTAACCACTCGGCCATCCTGGTCATATGTTTGTTACTATGAGTTGGGTTTGAAGCCTGACGGACTTTTTTCCATTGGATCTTAAGTGCAACGGCTGTATTTTACCAATTGATCTAAAAGTTGTACCATGAGTGGGGTTTGAACACAAGCGGACATTTTACCATTGGATCTTAAATCCAACGGCTGTATTTTATCAATTAATCTAAAAATTGTACTAGGAGTGGGGTTTGAACCCATGCGGACATTTGTCCATTGGATCTTAAGTCCAACACCTTAACCACTCGGCCATCCGGGTCATATTTTGGAGACTATGAGTTGGGTTTGAAGCCTGACGGACATTTGACCATTGGATCTTAAATACAACGGCTGTATTTTATCAATCGATTTAAAAGTTGTACCAGGAGCGGGGTTCGTACCCACGCAGACATTTGTCTTTGGATCTTAAGTCCAACGCATGTATTCTATCGATCAATGGATCTAAAAGTTGTAACAGGAGAGGGGCTTGAACCCATGCGGACATTTGACCATTGGATCTTAAGTCCAACACTTTAACCACTCGGCCATCCTGGTCATATTTTTGTGATTATGAGTTGGGTTTGTAGCCTGACGGACAGTTGTCCATTGGATCTTAAGTCCAACACCTTAACCACTCTGCCATCCTGGTCACATTATGTTGATGGAAAAATAGCACTAAGGTGTAGTTTTCAACTGAAAGAATTAATGACGTTCATATTCAATATGCTATTTACAAATGATGTCATTTTGATGTAATTCATCAAAAATCCTCACATTTCACCTCTAAGACATTATATTGTTTCAATTTTTACATGGTACATGTTTTTTTGTGTGCAAATTGGATTTTATCAATCAATGGATATAAAAGTTGTACCAGGAATGGGGTTCGAAACATGCGTACATTTGTCTTTGGATCTTAAGTCCAACACATGTATTTTATCGATCAATGGATCTAAAATTTGTACTAGTAGGGGGGTTTGAAGCCTGATGGAGATTTTTCCATTGGATCTTAAGTACAACGGCTCTATTTTATCAATCTATCTTAAAGTTGTACCAGGAGTGGGGTTTGAACCCACATGGACATTTTTCCATTGGATCTTAAGTACAACGGCTGTATTTTATCAATTTATCTAAAAGTTGTACCACGATTGGGGTTTTAACCCACGCGGACATTTGTCCATTGGATCTTAAGTCCAACGCCTCAACCACTCAGCCATCCTGGTCACACTATGTTGATGGAAAAATATCACTAAGGTAACCACCTTAGATGGTACTCCGCTAGGTACTGGAGTAATAACTGAAGAAACTCTACCATTGGGAGTCAAAATTGGGGTATGTCATGTTGAAGAATTGGTCTTTGATATCCTGTCTAGTCCTCATTTACTCGTCATCCTCGGTTTTCCCTGGCTCCAACAACATAACCCTAATATCGATTAGATTCAATGGGAGATTACAGCTTGGAGTGAAGAATGTAAATCCTCATACTGTTCTCATCCTTCAAAGATCAATGTGTTGCTCGAACTAACCCCATAAGATCCTTGCACTCTAGTACCTGATCAATATTTCGAGTACTTTGATGTTTTTTCTAAAGAAAAAGCTGAGATTCTTCCTCCTCATAGGAGCTATGATTGCCTCATAGACCTATTACCTAGAACTAATCCCCCTTAAGGTCAGACATATCCTCTTTCTGAACCAGAGAACAAGGCTGTGGCTCAATAAATCAAGGAAAGTCTTCAAAAAGGGTTTATAAGACCATCATCTTCTCCTGCTGGGGCAGGATTTTTCTTTGATGCCAAAAAAGAAGGCTCTCTCAGACCTTGCATTTATTATAGGGGATTAAACAGGATCACTATCAAGAATAAGTATCCTCTTCCGCTCATATCTGAATTATACGATCAATTGAAAGAAGCTACCATCTTCACCAAATTGGACCTCAGAGGGGCCTATAATCTGATATGCATTTGTGAAGGCGACAAATGAAAAAGCCTTAAATACAAGATACAGACATTATGAGTACCTTGTCATGCCATTTGGTTTATGTAACGCACCAACTGTTTTTCAGAATTTTGTCAATGATGTGTTCTGTGACATGCTCCTCTCTCACATCATGATCTATCTAGATGATATAATTATATATTCCAAAACGTTACAGGAACCGTATTCACATCAGACAGGTTCTTCAATGACTCCGAGACCATAAACTTTTTGCTAAGGCAGAGAAATGTGAATTTGAACGCAACAGAATATAGTTTTTGGGGTATGTGATTTCTAATGGAGCACTAGAGATGGATCCGGATAAGGTGACTGCAATTAGCAATTGGGTGATACCTTCGGACCTTAAAGGAATACAACTCTTCTTAGGTTTCGCTAATTACTACAGAAAATTCTCTAAAGTGGTAGCACCCATCTCAGTGCTTACCATAAAGGGTGCTAATCCTAAGAAATGACCCAACAATGCCATCAAGGCATTCCAAGATCTAAAAAATGCTTTTACCTCAGCTCCTGTACTCAAACGTCCAGAGCCCTCCCTACCTTTCATTTTAGTGTTCGATGCTTCCGAGTCAGGTGCAGGAGCCATATTGTCTCAAAGGGATCAAGTCACTAACCGTATTCATCCATGTTCATTCTTCTCTAAGATGTTTACCTCTGAACGTAACTATGATGTGATCAACAGAGAACTCTAGGCCATAAAAATTAAAGGAGTGGAGACACCTTTTGGAGGGTACTCTTACACCAATAGCTATCTTCACCGATCACAAGAATCTCTTGTACATCGAAAAGGCTAAACGTCTAAATCCTCGTCAAGCTCATTGGTCCTTGTTTTTTACACCATTCAATTTCATAATTTCCTACCGCCCTGGATCAAAGAACAAAAAAGCTGATGCTCTTTCCAGACTACACAATCCTCTTGATCTCCCTCAAAAGGAAAAGACCAGAATTCCTCCTGCACGTATCATAGCTGCTATGTTTCCTAGTCTCTATCTCTATCGAATTTCTAAAACTCAGTATCCTAGAACCAAAGGAGGGATACCTCTTGGTCCCATAACTCACTGATTGCTGGACATAGAGGAATTAATAATACCAAATTCCTTGTCAAGAGATTCTTCTGGTGGGCCCTTTTATCACAAGATGTGATGGCCTGTGATTGTTGTGCATGCAGTAAGGTCCCTAGGAAGAAACCCTCTGGTCTTCTATGCCCTTTACCTGTTCCTAAACGACCCTGGACCCACATTGCCATGGACTTCGTAACCGACCTTCCGTCCTCTCGCGACAAGACTGCCATACTGGTAGTTGTGTATCTGTTTTCCAAGCAAGCCCATTTTATTGCATTAAAAAAATGACCTACCGCTAAGGAAGTAGCCCTTCTTTATCAAAGAGGTCATCAGAATCCATGGGGTTCCTCAATCCATCGTATCCGATCGTGGTACCCAGTTTGTATCCTGTTTTTGGAGAACACTTTGCAAGCACTTGAGTATTTCTTTACATTTTTCTTCTGCTCATCATCCCCAGACCAGTGGCCAAACTGAGCGAATAATAGTTCTCACCATGGTTCCTTGAAGATGTCCCCATTCTGTGCCATGTGGGATTATGAATCTTCCCTATGGCCTTCAGTGACTCACCATTCAGACATTCCTGCCGATCCACAAGCTCTAGACCTAAAGAACCATTGGGCCAGTATAACCACCCTGATAACTGTGGTCAAACAAAAACAAAAACAATGGGCTGATGCTAAACGATCCTCCTTCCCGGTACTCAATCCTGGCGATATAGTCTGGTTGTCCACAAAAAACCTTCGCCTCCACTCTACCTCTCCGGCCCTTGCTCCCAAGTACATCGGACCCTACAAGGTTCTCAACAGAATCAACGAAGTTTCATATTCCTTGCACTCGCCTTCTTCTATGCGTGTCCATAACACTTTTCACGTCTCATTATTGAATTCGGTGGTCTCTATTAGATACTCCTCTGTCTCATGGACACCTAACCCGGTTTTGGTTCAGGACCAAGAAGAATATTTGGTGCAATCCATCCTTGACTCCAGAATCCTTTGTGGTTGTCTACAGTATTTCATTCACTGGCAGGGATACGGTCCTGAAGAAAGGTCCTGGGTCGATTCCTCTGACGTTCATGCCCCTGCCAGGGTACGCTCCTTCCACCTTCGTTTTCCTGCCAATCGTCAAGTAAGGGGGTAAAGTCACGACAGCACTGTCACACTGCCGATCACTCCCTCCCCACCAACCTCCTTACCTGCTCAGAACTCCCCGGGGCTCCGTCTCACCGCCCTCTGGGTCTTCTGTGGGGACTTCCAGCCAGGCACACAAGCCCCATTAGCAGGCCTCTGATGACTAACCCTAGGTTGGTGTTCTGCACATGTGCAGTTCTACTTTTGGCTTCCTGCCCTTGCTCACCTTAAAGAGCCAGGTTTAAATATTACTTTTTTCTGTGATTGTCATTGGTTGATTGTTTGGTAGGAGGGCTATTTAAACCTCATTTGTGCACTTGTTCCTCGCCTGAAATAGTGCTCTAAGCATGTGCTCCATACTGCCTTTTGACTCCTGTTGCTGATATTGCCTGTTTTTTTACTCTGCCTGATTGCCGCCTGTCTTAACCCTTACATAAAGATAAAGACAACCCCCACGGTAGACCAATCATATCGGGCATCGGATCTTTGAGTTCCAATTTGTCCTTATATGTTGACTTATTCCTGCAGGTCCTAGTCCCTCTAATGCCCTCCTATCTTAAGGATGGACAATCTCTTATTAATATACTAGCAACTATTCCCTAGCAGGATGACATTTTTCTGGTCACTGGTAACTCCATCCTGATGTCATCAATTTGACATCAGGATGGAGTTAAGGGGGTACAAAAACTTCTGATTCAATATAACTATCTGAGTAATCAACATAGAGATTTCTTATGTAATAGTATGAGGTTCATTTTGGAAACCAATTATTTTGTTTTTGATGGGGACTATTATCTGAAAACATGTATATATGTATAAATGTATGTTTCTTTTTCTTTGCGATGTATAAACATAGTGCACTTTATTTCCTAATATATGGCCTATGAAGTACTTTGATGTCCATGTATACTATGTTCTTTTGGTATAATTATGATTACATGGTTTTTAGACTGCAGAGCAATGTTTCTTGAAAATTATATTTGCACAATGTAATAAAAATGACCTTTTCTCCATTTTGTGTACATTAGAACATGGAAGAATAGTGTGCTTGTTTAATTTTAGGACTTGAAGTGTGTCCTGCTGGGAAGATATCCTTGCCATATGTGTGTTCATGGTCCTCTCCCCGCTATGCCGGCTATGCAGGGTTTGGACGCGTCCCAATGACAATAATGCCGTCTTTCTGGAAGTACTTTTAGTCACTACTCCCGGTTTAGTGATACTCATGGTTTTTACTGAAAGCCAGCTGATGACTGCTGTATATGATTTTCGCCAGCACTTTAGAGGATATAACATGTTTCCTTTCCCACTGGGCCTATTGCACTACCACCCACCAGCTGAGGAAGACTACGAAACGCATCCTGTGGGGTGTAGCGGTTTCTATAGTGCAACATTACCTAATTGTTCAAATACCTGGCCAGGTGACCAAACCCAGTTGGTAAGGAATTTTCTGTGTATTTGTATTTTTATTATCTTGTGTGTTATTTGTTATTTTAAATTGTATTTGTTTTATCCATGTGACCCCTTCTTTATATATACTGTGACAGAGTGCAAGGTATGGTGCAAAAAAGTGTTTATTTAGCACCAAGAATATTGTGTTGTTTTTAACCTTAAAAGTGGGAAAACTCAGCCCCAGGGAAATATATGTAAGGTCCTTGCACATTTTAATGGTAAAATGTGTGTTTTGGGTCCCTGGGGTGGAGTATGCGGAAGAGCAGGGTGGGCCGGTTCTCCATCCCACTTTCAGGAAGAGTGACTATACAAAGTCCAGGCCGGGTTTTGTGTTAGACCTGGCTGCTAGAAGCAGGGTGATTAAGCTCACCTGTGTCTATTAGAGGGAGCTATTTACCAGACAGTAAAATGATGGTCTGGGCCTAGTGTGTTTAACAGCTTCGTGACTGTGACGAGGTGCCCTTCGCCACTTGGTCCTGGAGAGGCCTGCTTGCCAGCCTCCTCCCCTGTGACTATGGCCCTGGGGTGTATGGCCCTTTAAGAATGCTATTTGGGCCTATGGACTTGTATTGGACTGTGTATGGCCCTTTAAGAACATATTTGGGGCATGGTGAAAATGCCCCAAAAAGCTAACTTTTGAACTACTGGGTGGAATTGTCTGATTTTTAGTTATGTTCAAATTTAAAGTATGCTGATTCTGAAAATGTATGTTTTATGTGAATGTGATGCATATTTTGAAAGTTATTAATATTGTGTAAAACCTGTATATTTTAGCTTGGAGATAGTTGAGCTGATACAAAGGTTAACTCAATTATCTCCCAAGAAGAGGGGAGGAATGTACTGGAATTACTAGGATCCAAGTCTTTGTCCTATTCACTGTGCTTTCCCCAAGTTAAGATTGAATCCTATCCTTTAATCCCTATCATTATGTCACCTTTCCCATTGTCTTTATGTAAGTCATTTAGTTTCCTGTTTGTATCTGAACTGGGCACCTTTGTATCCTGAAAGGTGTGAGGCAGGATTTCCCTTTGTATGTCCTTAGGTTAAACTTTAATCCTGCTATAGTTCCTTTGTTTAATCTGGTTTGTCAAGATGTTCAACTGTATATATTCGCTGTTTCTGAATCAATAAACAGTTCTGGTCAGTTCTACTTCACCCTTCAAACGTAGCCTTGTCTCGTTCTTGAAAGGGAACCTGCCCAGCATAATCACTAACTCTTTTAAGAGCTTGTTCTTCCCCCCACGGTCCTGGAGGACAGAAGCTGATCCAGGGTGGACAGAAGACGGCGAGACTCCAGTTAAACTACGGTGGTTGTGGAGTCTGCGGTGGTTGTGGTGTCCGTTGCGGTGCTTGTGGTCCTCGGCGCCATCAATGGAAGGGACTCGGTCAGAGTACGGGGAGTTCCGTTACAGCGACCTTATGACGAGTTAACTCGTCATAAGAGCCGCAGCATTAGTGACCTTATGACGAGTTAACTCGTCATGCAGTCTAGCCAGCGGTGCGCTCCGTGAGCACCGCCAGCCAGTCTGCAACGGGTTCAGTACTAAGCCTCGCACCCGAGGCAAAGCTCCTGGACCCGATCGGTGGATTTCGGGGCATGTGATTGCGGTGATTGAGTGATCACCGCAATAACATGCAAATTAGATGCAAAGTCAGTGTGTTCACACACTGACTTTGCCTCTAATTCACTCTCTGTGCTTCACATTCTTATAGTGAAGCACAGAGAGTGACCTGTAAATAAAAATAAATAAATAAAGAACATAGACAGAGGGGAAAAAATTTAACCCTTTCAATGCTGATCACAGTTTGTAACTGTGATCAGTTTCCTTCCACTTTATTGCCCTCATTTAGTTTTTTTTTTTACAAAGTTTTTTATTTTTGCAATTTATAAAGTTTTTTTAATAAATAAAGGTCATTTTAATATATTTAGTTAATAAAATTTAACCCCTGCATGCCTGTTGCGTGATTTTTATGGATCTGGCATCGCACTCTTCAGAGTTTTTTTTCTGTCTTTTTTGTTTAGGGGGGTTTGGGAACCAAGTAATCCCTGGTCCTTAAAGGGTTAAAAAACTGTAAGGAGAGGTTGACAAGCGTTGTAAAGAGTTTATTCTGAAGAATGGTGTGATCTGTGACTTGCTGCAACCTTAAATAAACAGAGCCGTCTATTTGAAAAACGTATCATCACTTCTGGAGATTGCTTTGTATTTCTGAGAAAGACTGTGCGGTATCAAAGATCCCAGACAAACCTATGCCAACAGAAGCATGTTTATCACAATACATACAGTTGCTTTGGATTTCTTTGCCTTATATGTATATACATTTTTAGCAAATCTATTTGTACAATAAATATATATATTTTATATTACACATACCTGTCTCTGCAGTCTATATTATTCCTTTGCCTTATGCTTTAGCGCTGTCCCTCTTTTTAATCATATTTAAACAATAACATTGCACATACAAACAAAGAATACCTGTAGAAGCTGAACTGCACAGGACAGAAGACTGCAAATACTGAACAGAAATTGGTGTGGTTTATATAGAAGAGAACTAACAAGGTAGAGGGACTTAGAGAAAACCTGGAATGGAACATAATCACAACTGGGAAGGAGCCAATCAGAACAGGAACTTGGGAAATCCCACCAATGTGGCCTTAAACTGGGAAATGCCACCCACTACCACCGGGACTGGGATTTGCCACCATGTGGCCGGGACTGGGAATAGGAAATGTAGAGCACACAAGAATAACAGAAAAACAAAGAACCCAGGAACAAGAATAACAAAGAAGCAGGACAGAATAGCAAACGCAGAGAGGAAACTGAAAAGGCTGGATACAGCTTTGATAAGCCTAAATGTGGGTTGATTAACATTATAATATTAACATTGTACAAACACACAGAAACAGAATACCTGTACATGAACTGCAGTGTACTGAAGCTTGCAGGACAACAAAAACTGGAAACTAAACCACTGAACAGAAACGAGTGTGGTTTATATAGAGGCAAACTAACAAGGTAGAGGGAAGCAGAGGAACCCTGGACTGGAACATAATGACAGCAAAACAGCAAACCACAAATAGGTCAGAGCAGAGAACAAGGGAAACATGAAAACAGAGCAGGAATACAAGCAGACAGGAATAAGCATACACAATAAACAAGATAGCAAAGCAAAAGGATACTGAAATGACTAGATACTGTCTGGATGAGCCTCCATGCAGGTTGCAGACTGATACTTGGTGACATGGGCTGTTTTAACTTTTATGCTGTGTTTGTGTTTAGCTATAATTTTCCTCTTTCTTATTTACTGTACCCACACAAATTATATGTAGTTTTTAATGGCATCATACTCTGCAATTTTCTACCAAAGATTCATAAAATAAAATGATTTTTTTTTTTACAAAAATAAAAAATCTCTTACACAATTACAAATGGTAGAATTTGCTTAGCGGTGGAAACTCACCAGGTTTGACTCTGCACAGTGTATAGATAAAATGGTGACATAAAATGTTCATGTCCATAAGATAGCATGCATGTTATAAGACATGAGCCTGACGTCTCATGTATCTATTTGCAGTTAATAATAAGTTCAAAAAGACTGATGGCTTTTATGGGACATTGCTGTCATTTCAAGATAGAAGCCACTGTAGAGATACCTTTCTGACTTTCCTTATATTTTTAGGTCAGATGAAAAGAATTACATAGCACCTGTCAAATGGAAATGTAACTGCTAATGCGTCCCAGACACTTTCAAGACAGCGTGGGCTATTTGCAGAAGTGATGACAGTGCAAAATTAAAGACCTTAATAATGGGTTTTGCTAAACCTGGGACCTCACATGTTTATTCCAGATGATTAATGTCCTGCCATGCTGTACTGCTGAACACAAAATATAAATGTTGAGTAGTGAACCCCTTGGTGAAATGAAATGAATACCTAGTCCACCGCAGCGATGCTATTGCCTCCATCGGCTTAACATTGATCTCAAGCCAAGTGTTTACCGGCCTGCTGGGATAATACCAGCTGGGTGGAAACACTATCTTAACTATAACCCTTCACTGTCCTATTCTCATTTTGGTGAAGCTCCACCATTTCATTATATTATTGCATTACCATACCTCTGAGCATTCCCGCTTTGCACTGGTCACTCCTGATTTGGGGGGTCCCACAGTCCCACCAAGCTATTTATTTATCCTGCTTTTTGGGACAGAGGTAGAGCTCAGCACGAAAGTGGGTTTCAGGACAGCATTTTTGGGTGCCAGGGGCACCAGAGAATGCCTACTGCACATGCGTGGGCAACTGTCAGCTTCTGCTTCAAAACAACACATATGACACTCGACCTTCTAAGCTCCACTCCCCCAGTGTCCCGATTCACTGGGGGTAAATCCAACATTTCATTTAGCGAAAGAGAGACACCTTTGGTTTTGGGGCAGAAGTTTTTAGCGACTTTATGACCAATTGATTGCTATTTATGTAACTTACTATAATAAGAAAGTTATCCTTGTAAATCTTATTGAATTACAATATAAAATTATGTATATAACATATCTGGTCCCAACAAAAATTAGTAAAATGTATTCAGATCAGGACCCAACATGTTGGAGATGTGGCGAACAGCTAGCCATATACAGTCAGGTCCATAAATATTGGGACATCGACAAAATTCTAATCTTTTTGGCTCTATACACCAACACAATGGGTTTGAAATGAAACAAACAAGATGTGCTTTAACTGCAGACTTCCAACTTTAATTTGAGGGTATTTACATTCAAATCAGGTGAACGGTGTAGGAATTACAACAGTTTGTATATGTGCCTCCCATTTTCAAGGGACCAAAAGAAATGGGACAATTGGCTGCTCAGCTGTTCCATGGCCAGGTGTGTGTTATTCCCTCATTATCCCATTTACAAGACGCAGACAAAAGGTCCAGAGTTCATTTCAAGTGTGCTATTTGCATTTGGAATCTGTTGCTGTCAACTCTCAATATGAGATTCAAAGAGCTGTCACTGTCAGTGAAGCAAGCCATCATTAGGCTGAAAAAACAAAACAAACACATCAGAAAGATAGCAAAAACATTAGGTGTGGCAAAATCAACTGTTTGGAACATCCTTAAAAAGAAAGAACGCACCGGTGAGCTCAGCAACACCAAAAGACCCGGAAGACCACGGAAAACAACTGTGGTGGATGACCGAAGAATTCTTTCCCTGGTGAAGAAAACACCCTTCACAACAGTTGGCCAGATCAAGAACACTCTCCAGGAGGTAGGTGTATGTGTGTCACAGTCAACAATCAAGAGAAGACTTCACCAGAGTGAATACAGAGGGTTCACCACAAGATGTAAACCATTGGTGAGCCTAAAAAACAGGAAGGCCAGATTAGAGTTTGCCAAACAACATCTAAAAAAGCCTTCACAGTTCTGGAACAACATCCTATGGACAGATGAGACCAAGATCAACTTGTACCCGAGTGATGGGAAGATAAGAGTATGGAGAAGGAAAGGAACTGCTCATGATCCAAAGCATACCACCTCATCAGTAAAGCATGGTGTCATGGCGTGGGCATGTATGGCTGCCAATGGAACTGGTTCTCCTGGTTTATTGATGATGTGACTGCTGACAAAAGCAGCAGGATGAATTCTGAAGTGTTTCGGGCAATATTATCTGCTCATATTCAGCCAAATGCTTCAGAACTCATTGGACGGCACTTCACAGTGCAGATGGACAATGACCTGAAGTATACCGCAAAAGCAACCAAAGAGTTTTTCAAGGGAAAGAAGTGGAATGTTATGCAATGGCCAAATCAATCACCTGACCTGAATCCGATTGAGCATGCATTTCACTTGATGAAGACAAAACTGAAGGGAGAATGCCCCAAGAACAAGCAGGAACTGAAGACAGTTACAGAAGAGGCCTGGCAGAGCATCACCAGGGATGAAACCCAGCGTCTGGTGATGTCTATGCGTTCCAGACTTCAGGCTGCAACTGCAAAGGATTTGCAACCATGTATTAAAAAGTGAAAGTTTGATTTATGACTGTTAATCTGTCCCATTACTTTTGGTCCCTTAAAAAGTGGGAGGCACATATACAAACTGTTGTAATTCCTACACCGTTCACCTGATTTGGATGTAAATACCCTCAAATTAAAGCTGAAAGTCTGCAGTTAAAGCACATCTTTTTTGTTTCATTTCAAACCCATTGTGTTGGTGTATAAAGCCAAAAAGTTTAGAATTGTGTCGATGTCCCAATATTTATGGACCTGACTGTACATACATATATGGTGGAGCTGTAGGAAAATTCAAAGACTATGGTATTTTGTTTTTTCAATTCTGAGGCAAATACTGCCGATAGACATCCCATTAACCCCAGGGGTGGCCCTACTACATTTGGATTGGACACAAATTGGGGGGAAAAAAAGATACATACTTGCCCATCTGTTGACAGCAACAAAGATTCTAATTGTGAGAAATTGGAGGAAAATGGAAATCCCAAGTTGGGAACAACTATAAAAAACAGATAACTTATCAATTCCAAATGTAAGATCAGGAAAAAACAGCTCAGAGTAATGGATTGAGAGAATGGGTCCAATATATAAATTAACAACAAATGAGCATCTTCTGGAAAACCCTGAATAGAGATATCAAATAGGTTTATATATGGTAAATATCCTATCTTCCTAAGCCTCCCTCCTTTCCCAGGGATCTAATGAATTTAACAACTGCGGTCCAGTGGGGGTGGGGGTGTGGTTGGGGAGAACAAAAAATCCTAATGGGTAGGAATATATATTGTATGTTATGTTAAGATGTTATGTGTAATTGTTATATGTAAGTTAAGGAGTTTTGAGGAAATGAAAAAGACTGTGAAACTGTGTATTCAAGAACCGGGCATGGATGTAAATAATCCACATTTATGAATAATGGGAGGATAACGATATGGGTTGTCACTGTTGAATATTTTATACACAAAATTGGATACATTATATATTGTTAAATGTCTTTTTTTTATAAGATGAAGATAAGAAAAAGAAAATGTCTAATAAAGAAATATATATATATATATATATATATATATATATATATATATATATATATAAAAAGACTAGGACCCAAGTCTCCTGCAGAGGATTCCCCCTGGGCTACAGGTACTGTGAAGCCCCAGTAATACTGAATTGTCTATTTTGCCTCAGACTTACCATTATTCCCCAGAGGTGCATATCTGTACACCTGAGCATGCTGCTTACTCTCCAGAAGGGGGCTGTGGATGCCCCCCATTGATCACAGGCCCTTGGGCTGCAGAGCTTAAATCCCATGTTTTAATCCCACCCTAGTCCTCTGAGACAGAATGCACAGGGTCACATGACCTCCCAGCAGAAGTGTCCGAGCAGCACACAGACATCCTTCAGCTCCGTCACTAGACATCATGGAGTGTCCTGCGAGTGCATTGGAAAGTCTGGGGATGCATTGGTAAGTTTGCAGGGTGCATTGCAAGTCTGGGGGAATTTTGGTAAGGCTGGAGGTGCATTGGAAAGTCTGAGAGCATACTGGAAATCTAGGAATGCTTTGGCAAGTCTGGGGGCATATTGGCAAGTCTGGCGGTGTATTGGCAAGTCTGGGCGCGTACTGGCAAGTCTGGAGTTACATTGGTAAGTCTGATGGCATATTAGCAAGTCTGGAGATGCATTGGAAAATCTGGGGGCATATTGGCAGGTCCACAGACACAGTGGCAAGTCAGGGGATTTATTGGCAACTATGTATGTGCACTGGCAAGTCTGGAGATACAATAGAAAATCTGATGGCATATTGGTCAGTCTTGACAACCCATAACATGTGGTCACCCTAGCCTTGGCCCTAGTGTGTAGCACTAGACTATAAAAGAATCTCTGTACTTTATCTGTGCGTTTAGATGTCTGTCTGTCTCTATCTATCAACTTCTGTAATCTTATCTGCCTGTCTCTAATAATAATGGGTGGGCAAAAAAAGTGGAGCACTAAATTGTTTTTGCCTCCCAGGCCAAAGGTGGTCATCTCTCCCATTGGTCCCTCCTAAATAACAGACCTCACAACTTGCTTTACATGTGACAGTCCTAATTCGGGACATCAACCTTGTGGTTTCGATTTCATTCTCTGGTATTTGGAACACTGGAGAATGCATCCTGCGCATGCACAGAACTGTACACATGCACAGTATCACTACCAGCTTGAGTGACAGCACTGACACTCGACCTCCCAAGCTCGGTGCCCCTATTCACTGGGGGCAGAAATTGAAAAGTATGTTATCATAAGTGGAAAAACATAAACATTCAAGCTGAAAAAAACTTCCTGCTATACGTGTGATTTGTATTTTTTTTTCTCCTGATGTTTTAAAATGTCTGCCTATTGCCCTAAATATTGTAAGCAGAACTAATAGCTGTCTGTGCCCACACAATCTCTTTCCATGTCTTTCCTTTGAAACCTAATTTTTATCCTGCACAGAAAAGTATCTGAAAATACTAATTACTGTAAATAATAATGAAGTGTTTGCAGTAAACAGTTTAGTAGATTAAGCCTGTTCTTTAATGTTCGTTCTGCTTCCAAATGGTACCTTTCTTTTGTTCCCACTGTTTAAACCTACCACTTTTATTAATGTGCATTGCTTCTGACTTTGAAGCTCTGAAGCTTTTACTAAATATGGAAATAAAGAGATGAGAAGCACATCAAACTCAGGATATGCTAATATGACAAAAAAGGAGACAGAGCAGAAACTATAGCAGTGTTTATACAGTTTAATGTTAACCAGCAATACATCATCAATTTAGACATTATTAATATGCAGTTATACAAAAAGGAATAACTATCGTGATATGCATGGAATGAAATGCCGGTTTGTTATAAATACTTAAGGTTTAAATAAATTCTCTAGATCAACTACTTTATAATACTGTCAATGGGTTAATATAAGGTCTACGTAATATACGCCAAACTTCAGGCCCAAAGCGATCGTGGGGAGCCATATTGAAGGAGCATGCAGCTCCGTCAATATGGCTAAGCCCTCTGCCGGTCTGAGCTTCGGAAGTGAAAGTAACTTCACTTCCGTCGCTCTGAATATGCTACTTGACTGCCCCTAGTGGCATTGCAATGGAAAATATTTAAAATACATATTTAATTAATTAAAAAAAAGGTTATATAGCTATATTAGCCAATAGGGTTAAAATCAAATAATTTTTAGCATAAGGGATAGGGTTAAAATTAAAAAATATTAAGGGATATAATAAGGATTAGAGTTGGGGTTAAATTTAGTGTTAGGGTTAAATTTTGGGTTCGGGTTGGGGTCAAAAGGTCAATATAGGAAAAAAACAAAAAACACTATTTTTGGTTTTTGCCCCATAACTCGCAAAAAAATACCGAAAAATATGGAAACATGCATATTTTTGAACTCGGGACAACATTTAGAAACTATTTAGACAGGGTCTTTTTTAATGATTTTATTTGTGTAAATTATATTTTAGGTCAAAGTTAGAAAAAGTGGGTTTTTTAAAAATTTTCATCATATTTTATGATTTTTTTTGTAGTAAATTATAAGATATGATGAACATAATGGTATCTAATGAAAGCCCTTCTTATGACAATAAAAACAAAATATAATTTGTGTGGGTACTGTATGTAAGAAAGAAAAAAATTACAGCTAAACACAAACACCCTAGAAATGTCAAAACAGCCATTGTCACCAAGGGAAAGTCAAGGTGAAAATGTCTTGTCACTAGAAACATAGAAACATAGAATGTGTCGGCAGATAAGAACCATTCGGTCCATCTAGTCTGCCCAATTTTTATTTATTTTTTTGAGTACTTTTATTAGTCCCCCGTTCCCGGTCTTATAGCTAGGATAGCCTTGTGTCTATGCCACGCATGCTTAAAATCCTTGACTGTGTTTACCTCTACCACTTCTGCTGGCAGGCTATTCCATACATCCACTACCCTCTCAGTAAAGTAATACTTCCTGATATTACTTTTAAATCGTTGCCCCTCTAATTTAAGATTATGTCCTCTAGTTGTGGTAGTTTTTCTTCTTTTAAATATACTCTCTTCCTTTACTGTGTTGATTCCCTTTATGTATTTAAATGTTTCTATCATATCCCCCCTGTTACGTCTTTCCTCCAAGCTATACATGTTAAGATGCTTTAACCTAACTAAGGGGTTAAATATAGCTGCACTAGAGATTCCCTGTTTTCTATGTACAATCATCTGTACATTTATCTTTGTGATATTTAATAAATCTAATTGATATTTTATACATATTTGTTTCCTGAGTTTTATTTAGCACTGTCTCTTTTTATAATTACTGTGTTTCTCTTTTGCAGACTATCTGCTCCAAGTGGAGAACTTACAGTTGACACCAATCATTCAGACAGGTAACATTCTTCTGGCATCTGCCAAACCCATACTCACCCATCAGATTGCCAAATTGTGAAGACTCCACAGAACATATTTCCACTGCTCCAGAGTCTAGTGGCACGGTGCTTTACACTCTTCGATCCAATTATTGGCATTGTACTTGGGGATGTGAGGCTTGCAAACAGCTTTTTGGCCATTGACACTCATTTCATGAAGCTCCTGCCACACAGTTTTTGTGCTGACATAATAAGAGTGGAAGTTTGGAACTCTTCAGCTATGGAAACAAAAGAGCATTGGTGAATTTTCTGCACCTCAGCACTTGGTGACCCCACTTTGTGAGTTTACGTGGTCTTCGGCTTCTGTTCCTAAACGCTTCCACTTTCCAATAATACCACTTACATTTGACTGTGGAATATGTAGCAGGGGTGAAATTTCATGAGCTGGCATCCCATCACATTACCACGCTTGAATTCACTGAGATCTTCACAATTACCCATTTTTTCACAAACGTAAATGCAGATTCCATGGCTAGGTGCTTGATTGTATTTCAATGAGTCTGATTAAAACAACTGAATCCATCATTACTCCCTTTGTGACGCATGGTGCATGCGTCCGAGACGACGCAAGCACCAAAACGTCATGATTTGTTCCTGGCCGCAAGGTGATTCGTAGCCAGGAACACTATGGCAGAGACCCGATCAGTGTCTTAATAGACCCTGAGGGTCCCTGCCAAAAGATCACGAGACCTCCGAAAATCATGCGTGACGTAATGGAGGAGTGCCCGAACCCGGAAGTTTGGGCACGGCGTGATTTAGTGAAATGTAGCTGGTGCTCACTTTGATATATTTATTACATTTTCCCTGTCAGACTGAGGCCACTCAAAGGTGGGATCCCGCTGCAAGTCTCTTCAGCAGGATCCGAGCACAGCTTATCGCGGGGAGCTGAAATGAGCTGTTTAATGCTGGACGTACTATGCCGTCCTAGCGTCTTTTAGGCACTGAAAATCAGGACGGCATAGTATGTCCTAGCTTCGGGAAAGGGGTTAAGTGTCCAAATACTTTTGTCCATATAGTGTACCTTATCACAGCATACAGAGTTTGATTGGAATCCATCTCTCCAAAGTTTTTGTTAAATGTCAATGCAAAATATAGGGTTTGCATTCAATGGAACTAAACAGGTTTTCTATGCTCCTCTTCAACATGCTTCACATGTGGTTTCTGTCCATTCCCATGTGATTCCAATGTGACATTGACTTATTTAGCTGTGCCAAGGCAAACGTAGCTATAAAATAAGGATTGTTTGTTAACCCTTAAATACTCCTACATATTGTTTGTTGCTTTTGTACATTTAGCCTGTCATACCGAGAAAAGGGCCTCATTTGACAAAGGGATCAATCTGGAGCACATCGGGGGGCAGTGATGAGCTGCTGTTCAGAGGACGTTCTGTGATGTTATCATGGTCATTTCTGCAATGTCTGTTTGAATGGCATAGAACGCCCTGATGCACTAAGCGGTTAACAAAATTGTTCCACCATTGCTAATTTTTGATATTTTATTGTATACTTTCACCATATGAACAATGTTATATATATACTGCACATTCCATTAAATCAACTTGCATTTATTTAATAATCTGAAACTATGGCTTGCAGACCATCAATACTTGGGTCAATATGTCTCCACCTAGTGACCATAATTATAATTACATACACTACAATATTCATTTGTGCAAATTTACCGTATTTGCTTGAATATAAGACAAGGTTTTTTTCAGAGCAAATGCTCTGAAAAACACTCCTTGTCTTATATTCGAGGTCGTCTTATAATCTGACCTCAAATTGAGGTCAGACTATAAGACATGGATCCAGGTCCCCCGCAGAGCAGCAGGTGACCTGGATCCCCCTCGCTAACATCACTAGGCACCAGGGATATCTGGGCAGCCGGGGGATGTCTGAAAAAAGACAAGGGGAGGGAGGGGGGAAGAAAAAGATCAAGGGGAGGGGGGGGAGAAAAAGACAAGGGGGGGAGAAAAAGACAAGGGGAGGGAGGGGGGAAGAAAAAGACAAAGGGAGGGAGGGGGGAGAGAAACACAAGGGAAGGGGGGAGAGAGAAAACTTTGGGGGGCGGGAGATAACACTGGGGGAGAGAGAGAGACAACGCGGGGGGGGGAGGCAGCATTGGCACATAAAAGGAAATAAAAACAAGATATGCATTTTTTTACTATCATAATTTTTATTAAATATTAAAAAGCAATTTACATGTGAATACATACAAGTTAAACTTTTTTCCTATAGGGTAGTCGTATATTCAGGCTTTTACTTTTTTTCCTAAAGAAATATCCAAAGTTTGGGGGGTCGTCTTATAATCAGGGTCGTCTTATATTGGAGAAAATACGGGTATGTTAAACTTGCAACACCAGACAGTATAACATTGTTGATCAACTGTGTAAAGAGTTTTAAAATATTAATATCTCATGCACTACATGTCAGTCACAGACCAAGCAGAACTTTATTAATTTAGAAAATATTTCATCTGGAAAATTACACTGACATTTCTCTCATTTTGAATAATACTTTTTTCATGGACAATGCCAAGGTACAATTTTTTAAAAATGTATTATAAAAAAAACCTTTATCTAGGAAACAACATTTTCAAAAAATGTTTCAACATTGAGCATAAGTAACAAAAAACAGAAAATACACCTAGTATATTAGGTATACTAGTATAGAAAATACAATCCTAGTATAGCAGCACGAAGGCAGTGTGTCCCTAAACCACACAAAATACAGTGAATAGAAAAAAAGAAAGAATCAAAAGTGCGCTTTACAAACTGAATATAAAAAACAATAAAGACGTTATTGGTGATACAAGAAGTGAGAAATAATAAGGAAATCCCTATTTCAGGGAGATTCTGTCTCCCTTAAAATAATGTACTCACAGACGATGGAAGGTATATAGCCTCTCAAGATATACTGCTGTCTTTGAAGTCCTGGTGTGCTCTATACGTGTAGGCTCAGAGACATAATAGACATATGTTGAGTATAGGAAAAACAATAGATTAATAAATTTCTTTCATTAAATCTTTCATTAAAAACTTCAAAGACTGCAATATATCTTGAGAGGCTATGTACCTTCCATCGTCTGTGAGTGCATTATTTTAAGGGAGACAGAGTCTCCCTGAAATACGGATTTCCTTATTATTTCTCACTTCTTGTATCACCAATAACGTGTTTTTTATATACAGTTTGTAAAGCGCACTTTTGATTCTTTCTTTTTTTCTATTGAGCATAAGTGTTTAGAGTTAGACCAGGGATGTTTGTGTGAAAAGGTGCAGTTACTTTGGGGATTATTCACTATCATGGCAGAGATATATAATATAACCCCACACATATTACATCAGATAGGTATAAACTTAAATAAGAGCAAAATGTATCATTGACCACCTGCACTTGAGACTCTGTCAAGGGCAGTTGCCTGAAGTTACGAAAGTGCGCCCATATTAAACTCATGAACCGTATGATGAGGAGTGAACTTAGAATGCAAGTCAGAGTTGATCAACAAAATATTCATTCCAGGACTCTAAACAGTAAAATGCATGTTTTCAATTTTGCATTGCTTAAAATTTACAATTACTTACAATTAGATAAAATTGTGACATTAGTAATTACAGGAGTTTTCCCCAAACAGGATATGTAAACATAGACATGGAGAAGTCACCGATAGCTTGACTCCAGTTTTTAAGAGCAGTATTCTGCTCAGCACATGCCCTCCATTTGAGAACCTTGGGGTTTCTGTAGGTCCCCTCTTCAGTTGCTTGCAAGTTGCAAGGAAGGGATATTATTAAATGATATACATTTATTACAGACCACAAGTAATAGTAATCGCTATATGTAAAATCAGAGCATGGTGCACAAAGTACTTATTCCCACGGTCCCCGTCGAGAGGTAGAGATGTTATGCATCAATATGAAGATCAGATCAAACGAATAAAAAAGTCACTAAAAGGTCCATACAAATCTATGTGTATGGGCTTTTCAGTGCCATGTTTATTCTTTCGATCGGATCTTTACATGGCTGCATAACGTTTGGCACCGAGTCTTTACTAAGATTTGTATGGCCATTACTCGACCAGCAAACGACATCTTTATGAATGCATGAGCATTATACACACAAAAATAATGTTTACTGTTTAAGTTCCAGATTGTATGGTGTTCTGTAGAAATAATGAAGAATCCTGTTGTTTAAAAAAGCATTCTTCTGAAAAGTATCAGTGAAGGCGATTGTTTGTGTCTCTGTGCTGCAGGAACTTTGCTTTTCGTGCGCTGTTTCCGGCCGGAATTATTTCTTAGTTGGAGTGAGGTGAGTGTGAAATTGGTTTTGTGAGCAACTAAGCTCTGGGTCATTGAAATCAGTGAATTCTAACCTTAGGTACTAAGCCTCTTTTAGATTAATTTCCCTATGATATTTAATCAGCATGACTGAGCATTATGGGGAATATTGTAATCTAAAGCCGCTACACTGCTCAAAGTTAGCGATCACGGCGACTGGTCTAATATATGTCCTGAAAGTGCACAATGACGTGGGGGATACCGATTTATTTTTAGGAGAAGGGAGGGCGTGTGGGTGGAGGCGATCGGGAAGTTGTTCTGCATACCCTACCTGTTTCTTCCTCAGTCACTAGTACCCTTTCATGACATCAGTCATTTAACACATACATGCATGCAGGCACATACACTTCCAGAATTGTACACAGTAATGTCAGTACGTTTCATATTGTGTCAGTTTATTGATATTACGGTAACTGCCCCCTTCTTAGAACACCTTCTGCTCTTTTTCAGATTTGAATGCTGTTCAAGCAATTTCTAACCAAATGCAATTCCAGCCTTGCACGTTTGAAGTTTTCCCCAGAAATTAGCAAGACATAAGTTAAATAATTCAATAAACAAAGGACATATGCAATTTCTGAAGTTATTTTAACATGTGTATTTGCTCCTAGTAATACCAATTTTAGGTTTTGCTGGGACTATGTAGCCATTTGTTTTAATTCCTGAATGGAATGCATTATATTGTTTTGGAAAGATGTCATTGTTTTTCTGTTGCTCCTATGTCTAATCTGTTTCTCTGTAGCATGGAAACTGGTGCTATCTTATGATCAGTGTTGAATAAATATCCTACCTGCCTAATTGTTCTACCAACTCTGAACCATTTGTTGATTCTTCACCTACACCTTTTCATGACACGTTCATGCACATTCACTTGCTCTAGTGCACACAGTAATGTCAGTACCTTACATATTGTGTAAATAGCCATTCTCTTTTAGCTGATATAAATAATAAATGGAGATGTTCAATGACAGTTGACAGGGTCTATTTTTGTGTGCTGCTGTATTTTTTTTTTTTTTACATGACATAGAATTATTGTGAAAACTGAGCCACATTTAAATTTGATACATTTTAATACATGGTTTAAATGTTTCAGTATGCCATTTCCCACAGAATCAACCACTTATTCACTTCTTTCCCTTACTCAATCGGCCACAATTCTCTGTTATGATATATTACCAGGAGGCCTACAATAACTGTGTTGTGGTGCTGGAAGTAGCTAACACAAGTGCAGGGCCAGATGACCTGTCTTCCAAGAATTTGTACTAATGCCATCCATTTTAATAAACTGGACGATCATAAAGAAAGTATTGTTTTAAGATTCCTAAAATAATAAATAGCATTATAGGTTTGCAAAGCATTTCTTTCCACTCCTTTTTAAATGGAATAATAATGTGTACTGCAATTTTGTACCAAATGGATTTACATACAAATTTCCCTACATGCTTCTATTATCTTTAATTGCAGAAATGGCTATTGCTGTGTGGAGGTGCTTGACCAGATCAAGGGCCAGATGGCTCCAGCAAAGGCATCTATCCCTTTACAACAGCAGTCATGGGTTTAATGAAAGTGAAATTAAGCAGAAACTCGCACAATTCTCAGGGGGTTCAATAGACCTTTGTAAAGGTGATAATGGTATTGCAGAACTGTGTATAAATAATCCAAGCCGAATGAATGCATTCACAGGTGAGCATTGTTTTCCAGATATGACTAATGTGATCACCAAAGCTTGTTATACAATTTACTTTGCCATAGACAAGGATATAGTGTTACTTGTTTTATGCAGGGGGGAATCTTGGACAGTCCAGTCCAGTCATCCAGCTCTCTGTCCAGAACAAAATGCTCAATACTGGACTTTTGTATTGCTTTCTATGGGAAAATGTCATGTTGTTTTTGCCATGTCCAGTATTTTTAGGCAGAGCCATCTGGCAACCCTAACTCAATTCTTCTTAGGGACTTGGTTTATTCACTGAACCAAGTGACGTGGATGTGGGAGGTATGTGCTTTCCTGGAAATGCTGTTTACAATTTATACTTTGATACCTGAAAATATGAATTGAGCTAGTACCCCAGTAAAGTACCATTCCAGTTTGAATCAGTTGAGTTAATGTGTATCAAAGCTGATCCATTACAAATGAAAGCATCAATTTAATAAATCTTTTTTTTTTTTTTTTACTTTTTGCAATACATTAATACCTTTTTTTAAAACATGCCTCTTTCTCTCAGGTATATTTTAGTTCCACTAAAAATAGATGTCCAGTATCTCTTAGGAGTCAGTTAGATGGCTTCAATAGAAAATCATTAGTATGCCCAGTGTCTGAAATGTTGTGCATGCACATGATGTCACCATTATGCATGTCCTGTTCTACGGGTGCAGCAGCATGCTCCAAATTCTCCAACTTGGACTAAGCCTCTTACTAAAGTTTAGAATAAAAACCTTTGTGTTTGAATGTTTGTGTTTTTACACTTTGATTGTCCCCAATATACATTCTTGGCATGCTATTTTAGATGATGTAAACATAACACTATAAACGGTGTATCTAAACAACATTGTTTGTTAGAATGTTACGCAAACGTGTTATTTCCTTACATAAAGAGAACAAAAGCTGGTAAAATTATTTGTAAATGTTTTGTGAGATTTCTAAGATAAGCACACCACTGTTGTGGTCCAAATATTATTCTTAAACAGTGTGGAATTCCAGCACCAAACTGACAATAAGTCATTGTGTTCAGTTTTTCCAAAATATTTGGAGTTGAATTCTTGTATAACTCTTCCGTTTTCGTGTCTGTAGCTGGTGCTTTGTCTTGAGTACAGATGTTTAATTGTATTACAGGAACAATGATGATACAGTTAGAAGAACAAATAACTGATCTAGAAAGCTGGCAGGATGGGAAAGGACTCATTGTTTATGGAGCTGAGAACACCTTCTGCTCTGGTTCAGATTTGAATGCGGTTAAAGCAATTTCTAACCCACAGGCAAGTGCAATACCACTTAGTGCATTAAATGTCAGCCGTGCACATTTTAGGGAATTACTGCAATTAGCAAGACACCTTACATGAGTTATATCAATCATTAAACAAAGACCTATATACAATTTCTGAAGTTATTTTGTGCTATTAGCAATACTACATGTATGTTTTGCTGTGACTGTGCAGCCATTAGTTCTGAAAGATGTCATTGTTTTTCTAAGTATTTTACTAAAGCAAAAGAATCCCAGGATTATGGATCAGGGACTATGTCTCTTGTAATGCTCTGGGAAGTAGCAAATAAACTGGTGCAATCTTATTATCAGTGTTAATTATGTCTCCTATCTAATTTTGCATACAGTACATACTTAGTGTGGGGTCAGTGAGCAGTAGTGTAAGGGGAGGTAAGAAATGAACCCCCTGTTGTCATTGGGGTTAGAGGCTACCCAATTTCTCTTGCCACCCTTTACCAGGGCATTGGCTGCACATGATGCCCCCGATAACCTAAGAATTAACTGGGGCCGGAGACTGCACAAGTGCTCCTGACCCCCTTTTCCATAATGTATTTAATGGGGCCTGGAGCTGTCTAAAAGGCCTCCTGTCTTCCCCACTGAAATAGGGAGTTTGGGCTCCCTATTCACCATGGGGCCGGAGGTTGCCCTAAAGGCCCCTGACCTCACTAAAATAAATTAAAATAGTTCCCTTCCTCGCCCACCTTCCTCTAAGTTGCCCAAGTAGGAGAAAATGACATCTTAAAAAAATAACTTATTTGTTGTGTTTTATCCTTAGGAGGGGATAATGATGTGCATGATGATGCAGAACACACTAACAAGACTGCAGAGGTATGAGTTCAATATTTTATACTATATGTCATAGAGGTGCCTGTACATTGGAAAAGAACAGAAAAAAAAAACAATCAACCTACAGCACTGCAAATTAATTACACTTACAGAAACATAGGAGAGAGATCGCTCATTGTCAGCAAGGTGCTTTTTTCCTGTTTTCTCTGCTTTGTTTCTGTAAGTGCAATTCATGTGTTGCACTCAAGGTAGATTATCCACTCTGCCCTTTTGTATATTTATATTTGTTAACCCCCATGTACACATGCCTCTATTGTTTATTATATCTCCCTGGAGCATCTGTGCTCTTATGGGGAGATGAGGTTGTGGGGGTGGATCTAATATTATTAATATCATTTTCACATTGGATGCTTGAATATTTTGTATATTTTTAGAGATGATTGCATTCTTTGCATTTCGGATAACTGATTAAATTCAATGTTCTGTGTTGCTGTGGGATTTGTGTAAAACTCCCCCAGAGCACAGTATCAGGAAAGTGCAATTGCTGAGGTGTAATTTATAAAAGGAGATTTTCTGACACTTTTTAAGCACATTTCTACACTTTTTTTTTTTTTTTTTTTTTACACATGGACTGTGCTTGTGCTAAGTACATAGGACACTCCGTGATTTTGCACTTTTTGTCTGGAGTTAGCTTTGTGCATGGGCGCATCCAGTGATGAATTAGTGTCACTTTTAATAGACATTTCATCTTTTCATTGTGAGGTGTCAAAATGCTAACACACACATCAAAAATGATTTAATACTGACAACTGGAACTTCTCTCTATGCCATTTGCAAACTGAGCCTGCACTATAATGAGTCCCGATAAGCCCCAAAGTTTTAGGAGGCATTATAAGGGGAGGCAAAATAAGGGCAGCATTTCAATCCTGGACCCAGGCAGCACAGTCCAGTCAATTCACTACAAGGTGAGTTGCAGTGAGATGAGGCAAATTGAGGTGAGATGAACATCTGAATATTCATCTCACCTTAATTCACCTTTAACTCACCTTGTAGTGGATAAACCCTAGTGACTTGGTAAGAAGTTCAATATAAGACTGCACCACAGATGAACAGAGGAAAAGTGGCGGTAGATGAACAAGTAAACAAAAACACTACTATATACATTAAGGGCACCAGTCCTTAAAAAGGATATCATGGAGCTTGAAAAAGTGCAAAGGAGGGCTACAAAATTAATAAGGGGATTGGAGGATCTTGGTTATGAATAGAGACTATTCCCCCCACCCCCCTTCTTTTTTGGATCAAAAACAGAAATGATAGGTAGAAGCGTTGAAATTGATGGACTTAGGTCTTTTTTCAACACTAAATTATTATGTTAGATGCTACAAACTTCAACAGGTTGTTCCCGAAGCCAAAATAGATAAACGACAAATATGGAATGGATCGAAATGAGCTTTTATAACAAGACAGACTACAGATGTATACAAAAAATGTTTAATCTTATGTAAAAGACATTAATGTTATATAATAGACATTTATGGTGCACGGCCAAGATAAAAGAATTTCTGAGATGATTAAAAGCCACTCTAGGGGGACTGCACATTTTACCCTAACAGAGCTCCATCAGAGGTAGTCAGTGCTCGTCAAATAGATTTTTCACACGCTAAACATTAAAAAAAAAGGAAATGAGCATGATAAGGGAAGAAAAAAGAGAGGGTAGAATGCCTTGTGATTTGGGACGTTATAAGCACTCAGTACAGTGTCTTGGGCCAGCCCTATTGGCAAACATGTACAGTGGATATAAAAAGTCTACACACCCCTGTTAAAATGTCAGGTTTCTGTGCTGTAAAAAAATGAGACAAAGATAAATCATTTCAGAACTTTTTCCACCTTTAATGTGACCTATAAACTGTACAACTCAGTTGAAAAACAAACTGAAATTTTAGGTAGAGGGAAGAAAAAATATAAAAATAAAATAATGTGGTTGCATAAATGTGCACACCCTTAAACTAATACTTTGTTGAAGCACCTTTTGATTTTATTACAGCACAGTCTTTTTGGGTATGAGTCTATCAGCATGGCACATTTTGACTTGGCAAGATTTGCCCACTCTTCTTTGCAAAAACACTCCAAATCTGTCAGATTGCGAGGGCATCTCCTGTGCACAGCCCTCTTCAGATCACCCCACAGATTTTCAATCGGATTCAGGTCTGGGCTCTGGCTGGGCCATTCCAAAACTTTAATCTTCTTCTGGTGAAGCCATTCCTTTGTTGATTTGGATGTATGCTTTGGGTCATTGTCATGCTGAAAGATGAAGTTCCTCTTCATGTTCAGCTTTCTAGCAGAAGCCTGAAGGTTTTGTGCCAATATTGACTGGTACTTGGAACTGTTCATAATTCCCTCTATCTTAACTAAGGCCTCAGTTCCAGCTGAAGAAAAACAGCCCCAAAGCATGATGCTGCCACCACCATGCTTAACTGTGGGTATGGTGTTCTTTTGGTGATGTGCAGTGTTGTTTTTGCGTCAAACATATCTTTTGGAATTATGGCCAAAAAGTTCAACCTTGGTTTCATCAGACCATAATAGCTTTTCCCACATGCTTTTGGGAGACTTCAGATGTGTTTTTGCAAAATGTAGCCTGGCTTGGATGTTTTTCTTCGTAAGAAAAGACTTTCGTCTTGCCACCCAGACATATGAAGAATACGGGAGATTGTTGTCACATGTACCACACAGCCAGTACTTGCCAGATATTCCTGCAGCTCCTTTAATGTTGCTGTAGGCCTCTTGGTAGCCTCCCAGACCAGTTTTCTTCTCGTCTTTTCATCAATTTTGGAGGGAGCTCCAGTTCTTGGTAATGTCACTGTTGTGCCATATTTTCTACACTTGATGATGACTTCACTGTGTTCCATGGTATATCTAATGCCTTGGAAATTCTTTTGTACCCTTCTCCTGACTGATACCTTTTAACAATGAGATCCCTCTGATGCTTTGGAAGCTCTTTGTGGACCATGGCTTTTGCTGTGGGATGTGACTAAGTAAATTTCAGGAAAGACCAACTAGAGCAGCTGAACTTTATTTGGGGTTAATCAGAGGCACTTTAAATGATGGCAGGTGTATGCTGACTCCTATTTAACATGATTTGGAATGCGATTGCTTAATTCTGAACACAGCTACATCCCCAGTTATAAGAGGGTGTGCACACTTATGCAACCACATTATTTTATTTTTATATTTTTTCTTCCCTCTATCTAAAAGATTTCATTTTGTTTTTCAATTTAGTTGTACAGTTTATATGTCACATTAAAGGTGGAAAAAGTTCTGAAATGATTTATCTTTGTCTCATTTTTTTACAGCACAGAAACCCGACATTTTAACAGGGGTGTGTAGACTTTTTATATCCACTGTACAAACCACAATCGTGGCTGAGCACTGGAGTACTGCAATGACACCACAATGAAAGCTACAGCTATGAATATCATTTAATTTATGTATTTGTTATGGACTTATAACAGATATAGGTATTGCAGCATTGTTACAAGTTAAAACTGTGTCACCTTCAGGTTACCTCTGATTAGCGTCGCATTAGTCCAAGGAAAAGCCCTGGGTGGAGGGGCTGAGCTCTGCACTGCCTGTGATTTCAGGTTAGTTACAGGATTTTTTTCTTGTTATTTAGATCACATAAATATGAGTTGCCAGTGTCCTAACCCTAGATACGTGTTAGAATAGTCTATCAACGCCATTAACACTTTCTGAATAATGAATATTCTGGTTAAGAGTTTTAAGAATTGTAGATTGTTGAGTAAATCTATTCTACCAAATCATATCGTATAAGAATAGGTGTTTGAAACTGTATGGATACCAATTTCAGATTCTTAATCCACAGCTAGGATGTAGATCAAGATATACAATTCTATTGCCTCTTGCAGCTTCTTCTGCCAAAATATGTCAGACACATATGCACACACACGCGCATGCCCACAAAAGCTGATGTCGGCATCCCACAGTGCTTATCATGGGAGAGACACGCTAAGCATTATGGGGTGCCAACAGCAGAGTATTGCAGTGGCTCTGTGAATCCCCATCCTGTGTCCTCTGCCATCTTTGTAGTTTTGGATCACCATGCCTTTGGCAAGAACACATGAAAGGCACAGATACCATGTCATTTTTACATGATTGGTACACTTTAGGAAATCAAATCACTACATAATAATATATTTATTTGCATCATGCAATTATGTCCAAACAATAACATTTTAAAACTGAGAGTATGGTTTACATTGGAGACTTTAATTACTTTTCTACACAGGGAACGATAATTAATATCACAGGTACTTAGTCAAATGTACTCTCAAAATGGAACTTAATATTTATGAGATGTAAGTGCTGCATTAAGACAAAGTAGATGCCTGTTTGTTTGTAAACTAACTAAAACATTTTTTTTTTTATTTTCTATTCTGTCATAACACAATCCTTAATGTCCATAAAAGTGTGGATGACAAATTCATCCCTGGAGTATGCATTTTTTTATAGGTGTTCCTGAATAAATTGGCATGGTGACCACATGAAAAATTGGGTAAAATAAAGACTGCAGACTGATGGATATGGTACTAATTACTACCCTGGAGTATATATTTATCAAACGTGTAAAATGAAAAAGCAAACAAACCTGTGAACTGGGCACTATAAAGTGAAATAATAAATGTGCTGCAAACACTTGTGCTCCTCCCCTAAATAATGCAAACAATTGGTGAAGATTAACAAGAATAGTTTTGCACATATACAAATAAATATACTCCACTAGACCTCTCTACGTGTGCTGTAGTATCTGGCACGAAGACGTTTGCAGCAAATGCTTTAAGTCCTGTAAGTTGCAAGGTGGATCCTACTATTATTAATTTTATATATTGATTACTAACATTGATACAAAAGTTTACCATCATTCCAGATATTCTGCATATCAATGCTTTAAAGTACCTTGCGGTACGATCTGCAATTATCAATATAATGAATATAGTGTTTTATTTACAGGCTAATGGCTGAAGGAAGTGAAATTAGGTTTGTTCATAAGCAGATGGGACTAGTTCCAGGATGGGGTGGAGCAGCAAGGTTAGTTCATCTTATTGGAAGCCGACCTGCACTTAAACTTCTTAGTGGAACTCTGAGAGTTGATCCTGAAAATGCAATACGTATAGGATTAGCGGATGATATATTACCTTGTGGTGGTGACGGGTCGTTGGAGAAAGCCCATAAATGGATAATGACATATACTAAAGGCTCACCACAGGTGAACAGAGCCTTGAAAAAGGTTATTCTTTCCGGCAGAGAACTGAACCTTGAAGATGCATTAAGAACAGAAAAGGAGATTTTTGGAACAGTTTGGGGAGGTCCTGCAAATCTACATGCTTTGTCAAAAGGAACTAAACATAAATAAACATTGTTTGGTTTTAGAAGTCTGTGCCATCCAGATTGCGGAGAGTTGGTGCATAGGATTTTGTTAAACTAATGATGTAACTTATATGAGATTTGGATGGCAGCCTAGGAGCTATAAGAAATCTGCTTTATGTTAAATCTGCGTGGGTGCCTGCCAGTTGGACAGCATTCATTTTTCATAAACTTGAAATATTTATATAAATTATATTGAAATAATTTGTTCATATAAAAAACCCCAAAGATATTTAATGCAGCACAAGTCTTATACAAAGTCTGTGAAATATTTTACATATATTGTGTATACCTTTGTTATGACTTGTATTACTTCTTTGGTGTTGTATAATATGCCTGGCTTGGTTCTACTATTAATTTCCTTAAATCTGTTTTGTACCTTTTAGCACCAATTAGTGATATTCTATTAACCTTTTTGTATTCCATTATAAGTTGCTTACAAGTGAAGTTCAACATGAAATTAAAAATGTTTTCATGAGAAAGAAAACACAGATACAGACATCTCTCCATCTATTTTGAACGTTTTAAATGTGTTTTGAGAGGCACCTTCAGTCGGAAACACAACATAAACAACTAGAAAAGAATTAAATAGCTGAACTTGTACAGCAGATAGCTACATTCGGCACTCACTCTCAAGCTCTGCTGAAATAAAGAAGGAAAAAAAAAACACCTTGATCCAGGCGGCAAGGTGTGCCATGTGGGGATGTATTGTCTTATTTCCTGGTGTCCAGGAACCCTGGCCTAGCTTGCATGTTGCAGATGAATTGTAGGATCACCTTAGAGACTGGTATATGTCTCCACGTCACCAAGCTGTTTATGGACTCATTCATATACTCCATGGGTAATTGATGTTTTTTAATTGTGGGCATATTTGTGTTAATTGATTTTCATGTTAGGTAGGGGTGTATTTCAGTGGCGTTTCACCCCTTAAGTATAATTATTCTATGAGTAAGAATCTAGTACAGGCGAGAAATGCATATGATTTCACCTGTTTCTGTCCATATTTGCTACTTTTGAATAAAGGATCAATCTTTTTTACCAACATTTATCTGCAATCATGGACTTTGTACATTTGCTGTATTGCGGCTGGGAGGCCGATGGCTACGGATCTCCACAGGTGAGCACCTGGTTAATAAACAGCAGGTTTTGGGGGAAGACCATATTTCTTCCAAATGAATAATTAGACATCCTAATATTACAGAATTTTAGCTTTCCAGCAGAAGTGGTAAAGGTTAGTACAGCTGCTGCCCAATCATGGCAGTCTCCATGTGAAACAGTCACACAGGCAGCGGGGGTCCACCGGAATTGGCCCTGGGCAGCTTTTTTTTTTTTATTTTTTAAAGGTCTGGGGAGCCACTATCATGGTCACAGGGGGCCGACAGGGCAGCCAGGCCCCCTGGAGTGATGGGCCTGTATATATCAATACTAATATTATTTAATAATTAATATTAATAATAATATTTCAATACTTTATTCTCTACAATTACATTAGGTGATACAGAGAATAAGCAATACAGTTCCATTCTCAATTAGCTTTTTCATGAATAAAGCCCCTAAAGTGCACTGCAAGTTTATTTTAATAGAAGCACACACTTCTGGTCGGTTAACCTTCCGTTATCATAGAAAGTGACAATGAACTGTACGGAGGTTTTTGGTATGCTTCTAGATAGACATCATTTTGTATACAATTTCCACAGTCTTCATAGTGTCTATGACAACAAAACCAGGCAGTTTTCATAAAGTATTGAAAAAGCAGCTGCGACCATGATAGTTCCGCCACGGGGGTGGGTCATTTTATATGGGGTTTTACAAGGCCTCCGATGCTTTGGTTTCCGAAACGGCCTGAACAACTGAGCCATTTCATGTATATTGAAGTTAATTATTGTGAAATTCGGCTGTTATGCCAGATTCAAATCCAATTTGGAATGGATCCATGCGTACTGAATAGACCAAGTAAAATTTAGAAAAAGTGTTTTTGTTTTCAAATTTTATTGAGCCCTATATTTTTGCTTACTCTTTAAATTGAATCCTATCAGTGCAACTGTGTGTTTTAATTACAGTAACAATTAACTATACATGGGCATTTGAACAGAACAAAAAAGTGGAATTATGTCAGCAGACATGTTCTTGTATGTTGAACATGCGGTCTCAAACTCGTAGGGTTTGTACCCAGTAGCCACATTATTTTATGACTTCCATAAAATCATTTATTGAAAGTCTATCTTGGTTTTGATATATTTAGATGAATATGAGGCATTAGCCATTCATATAAGCAGTGCATTGAATTAAGTTTTCTGCATGGTATTCTTCAAGAATAATTCAAGGGTTTAAACTATTTTTGTCACATCTGGAGATAATTAACTTCAGTGAGAACTTGTGGAACTAAGTATGTTGAATAAAGATAATTTAAAACTGTGCCCAAAGATGATTAGATATCTCCCTTATACATGTGGCCCCATATGCAAATGAACTCATTTTCAATGGAAAATATGCAAATTTCACATTAGGCCACAGGGGATGTCATAAACTGGAGACGCCACAGACACATTTAACCCCTTGCCGACAAAGGACGTGCCAGGCACGTCCTGGGAGAATCTCCCTTAATGACAAAGGACGTGCCTGGCACGTCCTGCAGTGAATGAAGCGGTTTTCGCGATCCACGATCGCGAAAACCGCTTTAACAGTGCTGGTCTATTGCCTCGACATCGAGGCAATAGCCAGCACCGATATTTCTATTTTGGGACCCCCACGATCGCCCCACGGAGCGATCGTGGGGAGCCATATTGACGGAGCATGCTGCTTCGTCAATATGGCTAAGTCCTCTGCCGGTCTGAGCTTCGGAAGTGAAAGTAACTTCACTTCCGTCGCTCTGAATATGCTACTTGACTACCCCTAGTGGTAGTTTAGTAGCATTGCAATGGAAAATAATTAAAATACATATTTAATTAAATAAGAACAGGTTATTTAGCTATATTAGCCTATAGGGTTAAAATTAAATATTTTTTAGCATAAGGGATAGGGTTAAAATTAAATTAAAGTTAAAAAATATTAAGGGATATAATAAGGATTAGAGTTGGGGTTAAATTTAGTGTTAGGGTTAAATTTTGGGTTTGGGTTGGGGTCAAAAGATCAATATAGGAAAAAAACAAAAAACACTATTTTTGGTTTTTGCCCCATAACTCACAAGAAAATACCGAAAAATATGGAAACATGCATATTTTTGAACTCGGGACAACATTTAGAAACTATTTAGACGGGGTCTTTTTTAATGATTTTATTTGTGTAAATTATATTTTAGGTCAAAGTTAGAAAAAGTGGGTTTTTAAAAAAATTTCATCATATTTTATGATTTTTTTGTAGTAAATTATAAGATATGATGAACATAATGGTATCTAATGAAAGCCCTTCTTATGACGATAAAAACAACATATAATTTGTGTGGGTACTGTATGTGTGAAAGAAAAAAATTACAGCTAAACACAAACACCCTAGAAATGTCAAAACATCCATTGTCACCAAGGGAAAGTCAAGGTGAAAATGTCTTGTCACTAAGGGGTTAAAACACATTTTTCTCCTAATTTAGGCCAACACAATGTATATATCAATACTAATATTAATATTTAATAATTAATAATAATATTTCAATACTTTATTCTCTACAATTACATTAGGTGATACAGAGAATAAGCAATACAGTTCCATTCTCAATTTGCTTTTTCATGAATAAAGCCCCTAAAGTGCACTGCAAGTTTATTTTAATAGAAGCACACACTTCTGGTCGGTTAACCTTCCGTTATCATAGAAAGTGACAATGAACTGTACGGAGGTTTTTGGTATGCTTCTAGATAGACATCATTTTGTATACAATTTCCACAGTCTTCATAGTGTCTATGACAACAAAACCAGGCAGTTTTCATAAAGTATTGAAAAATCTGGTTGATTTTAAACAAGGCTCCCAAGGAAGAAAACTGACAATTTATCTTTGAGGAAATAAGTATCTAATCTGTTCACATGCTATAATTATTAAACTGCTTTGCTGTTTTGAAGTGTTGCAATATACATATTTATATGAAGTATTTTACAATCCATGCTTTGTGGTATAAAATCACCACACTTTTATACCCAATTTAAATTTTCTGTCATTGTACACCACATTTTGGTTGATCTTCGATTACCTCTACGTGGGCGGCAAGCTAGCATTTCCCTGCGCCTCTGCTTTGATAAAGTTGAATTCACATTTCATCTCACCAACTTAACTATGCATTGTGCAGGGCCAAGCTTTGTGCGTTTCTCCTGCTAGAACAGAGGCGTCCAACGTGCGGCCCGCCTGGCATTGAGGTGCAGCCCCTCTGAGCTCTGCTCTGGTAGCCGCACTGCACACCGCACGAGAAGCTGTGTTGGGGAACGAATTTCCCTACACGCTCTGTGTAGGGAACTTTGTTCCCCGATACAGCTGCTCTCGTGCGCATATCCCCTCCTCTACCCTGCGGGTGAGGTCATGCGCAAGGGTCAGAGGGAGGGAAGAAGCGCACCGGCAGCATGAAGAAAACGGGGAGTCCACAACCCCTTTAAAAAAAAAAAAAGAAAACTGCTTGGTAAGTGTGTGTATGGATGTGAGTGTGTGTGTATAAATGTGTGTGGGGTAAGTGTATGGATGTGAGTGTGTGTGTATAAATGTGTGTGTGGGGTAAGTGTATGGATGTGAGTGTGTGTGTATAAATGTGTGTGTGGGGTAAGTGTATGGATGTGAGTGTGTGTGGGGTAAGTGTATGGATGTGAGTGTGTGTGTATAAATGTGGATGTGTGTGGGGGTTAAGTGTATGTGTGTATGTATGTGTGTGTGTATAAATGTGTATGTGTGTGTGTGTGGGGTAAGTGTATGTATGTGAGTGTGTGTATAAATGTGTGTGTGTGTATGAATGTGGATGTGTGTGGGGGTTAAGTGTATGTATGTTTGTGAGTGTGTATAAATGTGAATGTATGTGTGGGGTAAGTATGTGAGTGTGTGTGGGGTAAGTGTATGTTTGTGAATGTGTGTGTGGGGTAACTGTATGTATGTATGTGAGTGTGTGGGGTAAGTATGTATGTGAGTGTGTGTGTATAGATGTGTATGTGTGTGGGGTAAGTGTATGTGTGTGGGGTAAGTGTATGTATGCGAGTATGTGTGTATAAATGTGGATGTGTGTGGGGGTTAAGTGTATGTATGTTTGTGAGTGTGTATAAATGTGAATGTATGTGTGGGGTAAGTATGTGAGTGTGTGTGGGGTAAGTGTATGTTTGTGAATGTGTGTGTGGGGTAACTGTATGTATGTATGTGAGTGTGTGGGGTAAGTATGTATGTGAGTGTGTGTGTATAGATGTGTATGTGTGTGGGGTAAGTGTATGTGTGTGGGGTAAGTGTATGTATGCGAGTATGTGTGTATAAATGTGTATGTGTGTGTGTGGGGTAAGTGTGAATGTGTGTGGGAAGGGGGGGGGTAAGCGTGACTGTGTATGCATGTGTGTGTTTGTAGTTAATGTGACCACTGTGTGAAATTACACACACACATATATAATTATATTATTCTCTGAATTAATGAAAAGTGAATGCGGCCCATGCACTCATACATTTTTAGCTAAGTGGCCCTTTGCTGAATAAACTTGGACACCCCTGTGCCAGAAGAATGGACTAGGCCCTGCTGAATGAGATGTTAACTCATCAAAGCCTAGTCGATGTTCATGTCACCTGCAGCTCACTTTTAGCGAATAGTTCTCATAGCACCCTACCAAAAAACACACCTCTCCACACAAAGGGTTTGGAATTCATTTGGATCTGGGAGATGTGCTTTCTGAGATTTATTTTTTCCAGTCATGTGCTTTTCTTTCAGAAATCAGTATAAATTAGATAGGAATCTGGTGCCCTAAATATCTGACTAGATAGCAGAGCATAAATGCCTTATTTTAACTTCATCCTGGATGGAAGATTTGGCCACAGATTGCCAACCTCAAGATAGAGCTATACAAAGAAGGCACGGAGAGGTTACTTTATTTGTGTTTATATATCTATATATATATATATATATATATATATATATATATATATATATATATATATAACAAATACACATTTGCATTCTAAAATGTCTAGATACACTAGGAATGCTGCAGAATTCTATATAAAAAAAAAAAAAGTTTTGCATTGTTGTAAATGAACATTCGTTGGGGGTATAAAATTACAATGATTAGAGTAAATTACAGAAGTCACATTTTGTTGCTGATAAAATGTAGTCTTTATTAAATTACAAATCTTGTAACAAAAACAAGACAACTGGGGGGGGGGGGGGGATTCTAAGTACAGACTAGACAGCAAAGTCTAAGAAGAGGAGGTGTAAAAATTTCCAACAAAACAATATTAGCTCTTTATACATATGATGCTGGAAGGTGGACCTTAATTGTAGCCCATTTGATTATTAAACCACATCATTATTACTTCAAACTTACAACTACATCTCATATTAAATATACATTCACCCAACGCCTGGATTTTTACATTTGGATTTTTCCCATTCTTTCTTCCATTCAAACCATGCAGGGTAAATTGAAATACACGAGCACTTCAATGGCAAAGAGGGCCTTTAAATTAGTTCAGTTGGTCCTCAATGAATGAAGGAGTACATTTTACAATCACACAGTGACAATTGCTCGTGGAACATGCCAAGCTACACATTGATGGAAGATGAAGTTATACAAGAGTTGAAGAAAGATTTTATGTTTGTTAAAAATGAGTGGTTATTGTAAATTTAATATGGAAGCTTTTTAAAGCCCTATATTTAACAACTTTGCATTTAGGAGTCAGGAGGAGAGGTGACAGAGAAACAAAGACAAGTAGGAACAACGTGGTACCAGGAGGTTTATCTCCTATAGTGCTAAAAGGGGCTGATATTTATTAGGCCTGATGAAGACTGCAAGGTTTTATTTTCCAATGCAAAAGGGAAGGCTGGAGAATGATATATGTGACCTAGTAAACAGCATTTATCTGCATGAACAAATGCATTAAGTAGTGCAGAATAGAGGCGTGCTTAAATGACGTTTTTTTAAAAACCTACCTTTAGTAGGATCTCTGCAGGGAAGCATCGCTTCTGCTCCATAATAAATAAAATATCGGAGGGCATGGAGATGCCAAATGTACATGTGTAATGGATATATTCCCATGTACTGTGGCACATGCTCTGTGATTTACTCATTAATTACAATGTAGGAAGTTTGAGATACCCAATTGTGACCATAAAGCTATAGTCATAACATTTTGCCAGTGTAAGGAAGGAGAATGCCATTTTATTGCAGGCTACCTACATAGCAAGGATCATATTGTTTGAGGTTGGTGATACATTATAGTCATCATTTTGCATTGAGCATGCAAAAAAATTGGGCAAGCTTAATGCAGCACATTTCACAAAGAATGTACCTCTATTTGCTAAAATTGTCATTAAGGAAAAATGGCTGTTCATGCCTTAAACCAGGGTTTGACAAATCCCAGGAACTTAATGGAAGAAGCATTTGCCTGACTCTTAAATTTGTCTGCTCTGCCTTAAACTTGTCATCATTTTGTGACAGTATAGATACAGTTGCTGGTGCTAAGTAAGCAAGACATGGCATAGAGTTCCACTTGCAGTTAAAGGAGATGTAAAAGTTTTGTATTTTTTCTTTGAGATAGCTATATTTGCCAAGCAGTCTTAAAATCAGAACACATTTTACAGCCCCACTTAGTAATGTGTTCCACATCTTGTTTAGTACAAATAGGAGAATATAGTTATGTCTCAGTCCCTTTCAGCACTAAAAGGTTTAGCCAACTGAGTCTCTTCAATGTTTCACTTATAAATAACATTTTCCAACTTAAAAACAAGGTTTACTTCATGTTATGGGTCAGTATTTTTTACTTATTTTTTAACCCCACCTGGGTCTGAGCTCACTTCTAAAGCAACAGGAACTTACAAGGATCATCACAAGCACAGAACATTCCATCTTTCTCTATATTTTAGCACTTAGACCTCTGTCACCGTGCACTGTCCGTCAGGCCTTCTTGATCTCACACTTGCATTTTGTGCACCACTAGCTCCAGCAGCTGCCTGGTCTGTTCCTGGCTGTGTAGCGCCTATTAATGAAAGTCTTTGTGGCACAACAAATGCATTCAGTAGCAAAGAGGGAACCTCTTGGTCACTGCTTTCATCTGACTCAGGGTCATCAGTTGTTGCGTCAGGAGCTGGCACTCTTCCACCAGGTTGTGTCAAGCCTTCTTCGCCTTCCCCAACATTATTTCTTCCGGATACATCTGTAATCTGAAGTTGTGCAAATGAACTATCCAGCTGAGTACTCCCATCTGAATTTGGGACTACTGGACTTGTAGGCTGGCCTCCCAATGATGTGTAAGGCCTTGTTGGTAACAAAGTAGTGGGTTGCCCTGATGCAGCTCCAAGAGCAGAAAGGTTGTCTGCACCATCAGCTGAGCTCTCTCTAGCTGCATTCACATTGGCTGCATCGCAGTCTAACCGTAGCCCAGCGACACCCTTTTTTGGTATGTCTACAATGTCCCTTTTCATCTTTCTACGTCGCCCATGTTCATTACGTCTATATTGTACCATGTTCTCCAAGTCTGCGACATAAAGAAAGCCAGCAATCAGCATCTCTGTATTCTTTTTGCCTTTTGTAAAGGCATCTTCTAGCTCCCTGCTTGTCCTCTCATCATACTGCCACCACCCATTTCTGCCCTCATAATACCAAGCATATTCCCCATTTCCACGGCTAGCAGATTTTAGTTCCTCTGGGGACAACAGGGTGGGCTTTTCCATGAAGTCCTCTGGGATCTCTTGCCTGCATAGGGCACAACGTCTTCCAAGCCATGAGGCCCCCTTCACACATAGGTAGCAGAAGATATGCTTGCACGGAAGACTAACTGGGTGCACGCATGTTTGTAGGCAAATAGCACATTCAGGCACTGCTAGGGATGGTGCACCATTAGAACAAGGCTCACCCAGTTTCTTATTTGTGGGCAGCATGTTTGCAGAGTGGCTAACCTCACCACAACCAGCCATCCTGCAGAAGAGTTAAAAGAAAAAAAAAAAGTTATTGCAATAAGAATATATGTTTCTTAAAATTATTCATATTCGTACAGAATTTGCCAGCACATAAGACACTTTTTTGCTTAATAACTAAAGCCATTCTATAGCGGTATTGAGCAGAGGAGCAGAAGGCAGTCTAACATAATGCAACTGTCACAGTTTAAGCCCTAGATGCATGTTTGTGGCTGAGCAGAATGAGACCCTTTGCCGACAGTGTAACATTGTTGACGATTAGGATTGCTTTGGCACACCAGCTGTTATAGACAAATATCACCATTTAAACCTTAGACCACAAACAGGAAAGCCAAAAGTTAGCCATTACTACTAAACAGCTATTAACACAAACTATGCATATACGCTACTGTTCAAAGGTTTGCGGTCACTAGAAATACATCACATGAGTTAGAAAATTAAATAGGAAAAACAGGCAAAACATTGACAAGGTTAAAAAATATTATTTAAGAGTTGTATCCTTCAATCATTGCTTTCACCAAACTGTGTTTGCAGCGATTACAGCCCTGCAAGACATTCTTGTTGTCAGTTTGTTGAGCTAATCTGTTGAGCTAATTGTTGAGCTAAGAGATTTCACCCCATGCTTCCTGAAGGACCTGCCACAAATTGGATCAATTTGATTGGAACTTCTTACGTACTATATGGTCAAGCTGCTCCCACAACAGGTCAATAGGGTTGAGATCTGGTGACTGTGCTAGCCACTTCATTGTAGATAGTTTGTCTTCTATCTGCTTCATCCCTAAATTGTTCTTGCATAGTCTGAAGCAGTGCTTTGGCTCGTTGTTCTGTTGTAGGAGGAAATTGGCTCCAGTCAAGTGCTGTCCACAGGGTATGGCATGGCAATGCAAAATGAAGTGATAGCCTTCTTTCTTCAAGATCCCTTTTACCCTGTACAAATCTCCCACTTCACCACCACCAAAGCACACCCGGACCATCACATTGCCTCCACCATGCTTGACAGAAGGCACCAAGCACTCCTCCAGCATCTTTTAATTTGGTCTGTGTCTCATGAATGTTCTTCTTTGTGATCTGAACACCTAAATATCAGATTTCTATTGTCAGCCAGCATATGGCTTTTTTGAGACCGTTGTTTTTTTTTTTTTTTGGAGCACCTGTGAGGAGTCTTTCTAAAACTAGCCACTCTAATGTACTTGTCCTCTTGCTCAGTTGTGGACCAGGACCTCCCACTCCTCTTTCTATTCTGGATGGAGCCAGTGTGCAGTGTTCTGTGAAGGGAGTAGTACACAGTATTGTATGAGATCTTATTTTTATAAATGAAGGCTATTCCATGCAAGAAATTTCCAAGAAACTGAAGAACAGTTTGAGAAGAAAATACTTTGTTTATGGCAGTTCTGAGCCTGTAATCGAATCCACAAACACTGATGCTCCAGAGACTCAACTAATCTAAAGACAATACTTTTTATTGGTTCTTTAATCAGCACAACAGTTTTTAGCGATGCTAAAATAATTGCAACAGGTTTTATAATGATGAATACATTTTTAAAATAATAAATTTGGAACAGCTAACACAACATCCCATTGGAACACAGGAGTGATGGCTGCTAATAATGGGTCTCTGTATGTTTATTTAGTTATTCCGTTACAAAATCAGCCATTTCCAGCTACAAAAGTAATTTATAACATTAACAATGTCTACACTGTATTTCTAATCCATTTGGTGTTATTTTGAAAGACAAAATATGCTTTTCTTTCAAAAGCAAGGAAATTTCTGTTCTAAACTTTTGAACAGTAGTATACGTACATTCACACTATTTGATCCTCTTGAGATTGTGTGTTACATACAAAGAGCAATTCTGGGGCAGATCTGAAAGTATACCTTCTCCAGGATATGCGTCCCTCCTGTATTTCATAGAATCTCTTGTGTCTTTAAATATACTTTTATCATTTTCCCTCTCTTGTCATTACTCCAAGATTGTTGTCCCATAAACCAGGGCTCGACAACCCCGGGCGCCAGGTCGCCATGGCGACCAGGAAATCAGACCTGGCGCCCAGGTATTGTGAGCCCTGCGTGGTGCCCTCGGCAATGGGATCGGGTTTTTTTTTTTTTCTATTTCAGCAGAGGTGCGCGAGGGAGCAGAGTGAGTGAACCGGCTGCACAGACTTCCTGCTCCGCCCCCTCACGCACCGCGTTCTAGCGCTGATCACCGGGGAGCATAGCAGGGAAGCTGCTCTGAGCCACCGGGCTGCAATGGAAACCGCGCCCCCCCCCCCCCCCCCTCTCTGCATTGAGGTGTAATCGCAGGGAGGGGGGACACTGATAGGTGAACTTTTTTTTTTCTTTGAAAAAAAACGACAACCCAAAAAAACAAAAAAAACCTGCTGTCTTGTGTATGTCTGCGTGGATGTGTGTGTGTAGATGTGTGTGCCTGGATGTGTTTGTGTATATGTGTGTGTGCCTGGATGTGTTTGTGTATATGTGTGTATGTGTGTGTGCCTGGATGTGTTTGTGTATATGTGTGTGTGCCTGGATGTGTTTGTGTATATGTGTGTGTGCCTGGATGTGTTTGTGTATATGTGTGTGTGCCTGGATGTGTTTGTGTATATGTGTGTGTGCCTCGATGTGTTTGTGTATATGTGTGTGTGCCTCGATGTGTTTGTGTATATATGTGTGTGTGCCTCGATGTGTTTGTGTATATATGTGTGTGTGCCTCGATGTGTTTGTGTATATATGTGTGTGTGCCTCGATGTGTTTGTGTATATGTGTGTGTGTGCCTCGATGTGTTTGTGTATATGTGTGTGTGTGCCTCGATGTGTTTGTGTATATGTGTGTGTGTGCCTCGATGTGTTTGTGTATATGTGTGTGTGCCTCGATGTGTTTGTGTATATGTGTGTGTGTGCCTCGATGTGTTTGTGTATATGTGTGTGTGCCTCGATGTGTTTGTGTATATGTGTGTGTGCCTCGATGTGTTTGTGTATATGTGTGTGTGTGCCTCGATGTGTTTGTGTATATGTGTGTGTGTGCCTCGATGTGTTTGTGTATATGTGCCGTTGTCTGGCTCCTAGATTTTTTAGCTGGCTCCTAAAACTCAGATAAGTTTGTCAAGCCCTGCCATAAACCATGGTTCTTAAACTACATTTTGCAATCCAGTAATGGCTCTAACCTCCAGAGCTGCCTTGTGAGACTATATGTTCCTACTAAGGAAGCACATAACTGTACCATCACTGCAGGGAACAGTCACTGTGTGTCTGCTTGTTTACCCCTCTTTTTGTACAGAAGCAGGTTCAAAACCTAAGAGACCGAGCTACAAACAAACAGAGTGTGGAATCTCAGAATGGGTTGAGCCATCAGCACCTAATGATTTTGTGCACCATATAACTACAGCTGGATTTCTTTAATTATAGGTCAGCCTGGATGCCACAATAAAAAGGATAGCGGGAGGACAAGCAAATTTAATGAAATGCAGATGCTAGTTGCCAGGCTGCAGATATGATTGGAGAGCAATATAGTATGCACAATCCCTCAAATGGATGCCAGTGCTTGAAAACTCTGTATAGTGCTCAGTTAGCAAATTAAACCAGACCAAAATACAGCATATGCATGCTGTGCAAGGCAGCTTGTAAACCCAGCTCATGCATATGTTCCAAGCAGTTCATGTATAAAGTGGATTTAGAGGCAAAAGGTGATAGTGGTTTGACCTTATTTGCATATGCCTACTCATAATCCCTTACAGTGGTGGTAGCAATGTGAATGTGAGAATTTTGTGGGAAAAGCAAGTCTGGTGTTTGTTCATTTGTGCTTAATTATGCTTCTGCTACCCATTAAACTGTAGGTGGAAGGTTTTCCCCATCACATTTACCCCAACATAACTTATGCCAGGGCTTGACAAATTTAATTAGATTTTAGGAGCCAGCAAAAAAAATTAGCAGCCAGAAAATCACGCAAGCATACACGCAATTGATAAACACACATGCTTACTTTACATATACACTAACATACACCCACCTCACACAGTCTTTTCATGTTTTTTTCTTAAGGTGTCCCCGCCTCACTGCAGGGGAGGGGGACATTCGTGTTGCGGGGGCGGGGCTTGCAGTCTGTGCGGATTGCACAGGCTTTACCCCCTTACGCTCCTAAAAAATAAAAATAAAAACTGATGGCAGCGGCGAGGGGACCATGAGGCTGACGGCACCAGGTCTAATTTCCTGGTCGCCATGGCGACCTGGGGTTTGTCGCGCCCTGACTTATGCTGTGTGAGCAATGCATGTCAACAAGCACAAAAACAAGGATAGAACACCTTCAGAACAATTGTTTTGTTTACATGTTCATTTGGGTCAAGAGACATTTTAAACAAAACAAAAATGCACGCTCGTCTCTTAACCCTTTAAGGACCAGGGATTTTCCTAGGCCAAGGACCAGAGTGTTTTTCAATTTTTAATATGCGTTTTTTTGAAACATAATTTTCCTCTCTCTCTCATTTAACACACCCATACAAGTTACATGTTGGTTTTTAACCCCTTGACGACAAAGGACGTGCCAGGCACGTCCTGGGAGAAACTCCGTTAACGACAAAGGACGTGCCTGGCACGTCCTGCATTGAATGAAGCAGTTTTCGCGATCAACAATCGCGAAAACCGCTTTAACAGTGCTGGTCTATTGCCTCGACATCGAGGCAATAGCCAGCACCGAAATTTCTATTTCGAGACCCCCACAATCTCCCCACGGAGCGATCGTGGGGAGCCATATTGACGGAGCATGCTGCTCCGTCAATATGGCTAAGTCCTCTGCCGGTCTGAGCTTCGGAAGTGAAAGTAACTTCACTTCCGTCGCTCTGAATATGCTACTTGACTGCCCCAAGTGGTAGTTTAGTAGCATTGCAATGGAAAATATTTAAAATAAATATTTAATTAATTAAAAACAGGTTATTTAGCTATATTAGCCTATAGGGTTAAAATTAAATATTTTTAAGCACAAGGGATAGGGTTAAAATTAAATTAAAGTTAAAAAATATTAAGGGATATAATAAGGATTAGAGTTGGGGTTAAATTTAGTGTTAGGGTTAGGGTAAAAAGATCAATATAGGAAAAAACCAAAAAACACTATTTTTGGTTTTTGCCCCATAACTTGCAAAAAAATACCGAAAAATATGGAAACATGCATATTTTTGAACTCGGGAGAACATTTAGAAACTATTTAGACGGGGTCTTTTTTAATGATTTTATTTGTGTAAATTATATTTTAGGTCAAAGTTAGAAAAAGTGTGTTTTTTTAAATTTTTCATCATATTTTATGATTTTTTTGTAGTAAATTATAAGATATGATGAACATAATGGTATCTAATGAAAGCCCTTCTTATGACGATAAAAACAACATATAATTTGTGTGGGTACTGTATGTGAGAAAGAAAAAAATTACAGCTAAACACAAACACTTTAGAAATGTCAAAACAGCCATTGTCACCAAGGGAAAGTCAAGGTGAAAATGTCTTGTCACTAAGGGGTTAAAGGACAGTTAGAGCTTTCTTTTGATACCCTATACATAAAAATTATTTACATTTTAGTATTAAAAAATACATTTAAAAGAGGTAATTTGTGGGGGGGGGGGGGGGGGTTTCCCCCAATATTTTCCCAATAATAAGCTACACAACTAGTGCAGCACTAACCCACTTATCCCACCTAATTAACTAACTAATAAAAAAGAAACTCCCCCTAAACAAAAAAGACAGAAAAAAAAACTCTGAAGAGTGCAATGTCAGATCCATAAAAATCACGCAACAGGCATGCAGGGGTTACATTTTATTAAATAAATGTATTACAATTACATTTGATTTTTAAAATCTTTATAAATTGCAAAAAAAAAAATGAGGGCCATAAAGTGGAAGGAAACTGATCACAGTTACAAACTGTGATCAGCAATGAAAGGGTTATTTTTTTCCCCTCAGGCAATGTTCTTTATTTATTTATTTTTACTTGCAGGTCACTCTCTGTGCTTCACTATAAGAACGTGAAGCACAGAGAGTGCATTAGAGGCAAAGTCAGTGTGTGAACACATTGACTTTGCATGTTATCGTGGTGATCACTCGATCACCACGATCACATGCCTGGAAATCCACCAATCGGGTCCAGGAGCTATGCCTCAGGTACGAGGCAAAGTCCTGGACCCGTTTCAGACTGGCTGGTGGTGTGCACCACCGGCTAGACTTCATGACGAGTTAATTCGTCATAAGGTCGCTAATGCTGCGGCTTTTATGACGAGTTAACTCGTCATAAGGTCGCGAAGGGGTTAAATGAAATATTTTTTAAGGAGCGATAGTGATTTCTTTTTAAATCTTAATCCTTTGTGTACTATACAAAATAAACATGTTTTTCGATGTTCACACATTCTTTATTACATTTTCTTTCTGGGACACAGTAGATTTCTCACCTCTCCCTCTGACTCAAGATCAAAGTGTGTCAGTGAGAGAGTTAGGATTTTGACAAATCAATGTTCACACATTCATTGCATGTGATCACTGTGAAAATCAATAAATAAATACAAAAACATAATGGTTGGTTCTGCTCTGCCTAACTCTGGGGGGATGATGGCAGTGGATTGTGTTAATCCCTAAGTTTATCAGAATGTCTCAGCCATTGCAGAAAGCAATCTGTCTGAGCTATTGCAGGTAAAGACAGCCTCTTTTCTAGGTTTTGCAGGCTTACCTCCACCCAGAGGCATCCTGGAATGCCCCTGACCAAATTTGCATTGGGTGAGGTGATGTAATAGACAGGCCAGTCACTGTCTTGTCATTTTTAACCATACATGGGTGGTCCGGCGGCCTTTTCTTTTTTACCTTTACCCACTTGTGAGGCTTTAAGGACAGCAGTGATGGTGCTAATCACAATGAAAACGCAGCATTTCCACCATTTTAACCCCTTGGCGACACAGGACGGACTAGGTCCGTCCTGTGTGCCGAGGCGTTAGTGACACAGGACGGACCTAGTCCGTCCTGTGTCAAAACGAGCACTGAAAGCGGAGTTTTTCCGCTTTCAGTGCTCTAAGGGCATTGTAACGATGCTTCCGTGTGGAAGCATCGTACAATGCTAAAAAAAAAATGCCCGTCGGCATTTCGATCGCTCCGGAGAGCGATCGAAATGCCGGTTTTAAAGGCACAGAGCCTTTAAAACACGTGCATTAAAAAACGAGCATAGGAAGCGAAATTTTCGCTTCCTATGCTCAGAAAGTGTTCCTGATTGCCTCGCAAGTCGAGGCAATCAGGAACACAAAAAAAAATGCACGATCTTGGTCACTAAGTGACCAAGATGGCGCTGCTCTTCTAAGGGCAAGAGCACAGGAGGCAGGAAGTACCTGCTTCCTGTGCTCTCTGGCTGTCACACGATTGGCAGGCACACTGACAGGCAGTGGGGATGCTCTTCTGAACATCCCCACTGACTGGTCAGATCAATATTAACTCTATATTGATCTGACCAGTTATGATCTGCCTCCCTCTCCTCACATTTTTTTTTAGTGAGGGAGAGAGACAGATCAAAGTTCTAAAAGTAAGTAAAAGTTAAAAAAAAAAAACAATAAATACACAACACACAAATAATAAAACAATAAAAAAAAATGTTATTAAAGCAATTCCCTGCGTTTAACCCCTTCCCTGCCACTGATCTTGCATAAGCAGTGATCGTGCACATCAGCGCATTTATTTTTGCTGTTTGTGCATTTTTTAGGGGTTAATTTTTTTTGTACTGTAATTTATTACAGTACTAAAAAGGCTCTTCTAAGAGTTATTAACCCCTTATTTGCCGTCGATCACTGCTTACGCAATGATATTGACGCCAAAGCAATTTTTATATGTCTGCATATTTTTTTTTTTTACACATACCCGCTAGGGGATTACATGTAAAGTAAAAATATTTGAGGTTTTTTTTTTAAGCTGCCTGAGCGCATAGCGATCAGTAACAGCGAATAAGTGGCAAAGGCGGTTTGGTGATTTCTCAATTAAGCTCACCATTCGCCGTGGTCAGATCAAAATTAGTCGGATCAATATTCACAAATATTGATCTGCCTCCCTCTCCTCACTTACATTTTTGTGACGGAAAGAGACAGATCAGTATTAGTGATATAAAATAACATTTTATAAAATTAGCAGGTTTTATGAAAGTCTTTCACTGTGTATTAACCCCTTCCCTGCCATTCATCACTGTGTAAGCAGTAATCTTGCACAGCAACAGTATGTTTTGCTGTCTGCACTGTTTTATGGATTAATTTCTTTGTACTGTAATGTATTACAGTACTAGATAGGCTCTTCTAAGAGCTATTAACCCCTTCTTTGCTCGAGATCACTGCTTACGCACTGATTCTGAGGCCGCGGACTCAGGGTTCGATTTTGACCCTATTCAGCTTTCTGATGCATCATCTAGCGATGTATCGGTGGCTGCTGAGCCCTTGCCACAAGTAGTGATGGGGGTCTACCGATAAAAAAATATATGGTTTGGTGGGGGTAAATTACATTGGCTGGCTTCAAAGATATATCCCATAAAGGACACGGACCCAGGTTGACTACATGTCAAAATTCCAAGTTGGAATTTTGAGATGCGCATCTCACAAATGTTGCATTTTAGCCAAAAACAAACCAACAAACCTATGCATGGGTGCTATCCCTGTACTCGGGAGATGTTGCTGAACACATATTGGTTTGTTGTTTGGCAGTGACATATACCAGAATCTGTGAATTCATGCCTGAAGTACAATGCATGTGGAAAAAAAACTCCCAAAAAAGTACTACCACAAACTTTTACAAATACTGGTGGTAGAATTAGTACCTATACAGTATTAAAATACCACCATTTGAAATACCATAGGATGTCTATTTTCCAAAAATATTTGGTTTGATGGGGTAAAATTCATTGGACGGCTTCAAAAATGTTCCAAATGGAACATGGGCGCAGGCTGACTACATGTCAAAATTCCAGGTTGGAATTGCGCACCCCCTAAATGTGGAATTTTAGACCCAATACAAACCAACAAACCTATGCATGGGGGGTATCCCTGTACTCAGGAGATGTTGCTGAACACATATTGAGGTGTTGGTTGGCAGTGGCAAATACCAGAATCTGAAAATTCCTGCCTGAACTACAATGTGTGTGGGGAAAAAATGACATCCCAACCCTTTGACATAGGTTGGTGGTAGAATTAGCACTTGGAAAGTGTTAAAATACCACAATTTTAAATACCCTAGGGTGTCTAGTTTTCCAAAATATATGGTTTTATGGGGTAAAATACTTTGACAGGCTTCAAAAGTGTCCCAAATGGAACATGGGCGCAGGCTGACTACATGTCAAAATTCCAAGTTGGAAATGCACCCCCCCTAAACGTGGCCTTTTAGCCCCCAAATAATCTAACTAACCTACACATGGGTGGTATCCCTGTACTCAGGAGATGTTGCTGAACACATATTAAGGTGTTGTTTGGCACTGACACATAATAGGATCTGTGAATTCATGCCCGATGTACAATGAATGTGAAAAACAAATTACTATCCATAACATTGACATAGGCTGGTGGTAGAATTAGTGCATGAAAAGTGTTAAAATACTACCATTTGAAATACCCTAGGGTGTCTAGTTTTCAAAAATATATGATTTTGTGGGGTAGAATACACTTTTTGGCTTCAAAAATGTCGCAAATGGGACATGGGCGCAGGTTTTCTGCACGTCAGAATTCCAAGTTGGAAAACCAAAAAGAGCACCTCTCAAATGTGGCCTTTTAACCCCCAAATATCCTAACCAACCTATACATGGGTGGTATCCCTGTACTCAGGAGATGTTGCTGAACACATATTGAGGTGTTGTTTGGCACTGACATATAACAGGATCTGTGAATTCATGCCCAAAGTACTATGTATGTGAAAAAAAATTACTATCCATAACATTGACAGAGGCTGGTAGTATAATTAGTGCATGGAAAGTGTTAAAATACTACCATTTGAAATACCCTAGGGTGTCTAGTTTAAAAAATTATATGATTTTGTGGGGTAGAATACACTTTCTGGCTTCAAAAATGTCCCAAATGGGACATGGGCACAAGTTTTCTGCACGTCAGAATTCCAAGTTGGAAAACCAAAATGCGCACCCCCTAAATGTGGCCTTTTAGCCCCAAAACAAACCAACAAACCTATGCATGGGTGGTATCCCTGTACTCAGGAGATGTTGCTGAACACATATTGAGGTGTTATTTGGAAATACCCCTTCACATTTTAAGGTAATGTTTGCCTAAATTGCAATATATGTGAAAAATTAAAAAAAAAGATTTTTTTCTGCAAACTTTGGCATAGATTGGTGGTAAAATGGCTACATGAAATGTGTCAAAATACCCCAAGTTAAATGCCCTGAGTTGTCTAGTTTTCAAAAATATGTACATGTTGGGGGTCATTCATGGATTTAGTACAGAAATCAGTGTTACAATGTCACTATCGCTAATTTTGAAAGAAAGGATTTTAAAATAGCTTTGCACCACTTATAGTTCTGGCCCTGTAACATGAATAAAAAAGCACAAAAACATAAAAACATGGGCTATTTCTGAACTCAGGACATATATTAGAAACTTTTTAGCAGTGTTTTTTTGTTGTCTCTTGTACATGAGTATACGATTTTTCAAATAAAAGTCATAAAGCCCTTATAACGATAAAAACGATATATAGTTTGTGCGGGTACACTAAATGAGACAGAAATAAATTACAGCAAAACACAAACACCTCAGAAATGTTAAAACAGCCCATGTCACCAAGCGTCGGACAAGCCAAAAAAGTCATGTCACTAAGGGGTTAAAGGCAGTCCATACATGTATGGACATTGTCAAAAAACGCCTTGCATGCATGTACAGGCTTTGTCATGAAGGGATTAAACTATTGGTGGTATACATGAGGGTCTACACAGGTAGCTCAAATTTTCAAAATGAGAATAGTAGCTCTGAGTTTAAGTGCACTTCATATCATATTGGTGATCCGAATAGCCAATATATTACCCATGTGGTGCTGAATCGGAACGAAAAATTGGCCACCCAACTGACAGATTTTCATTCTGACATTTTGGCAGCTGAACTCCTCTGGAGTTTGGCTGACCAAAACAGTAGCTTCAGTCTCCCCATGGACTTCGGCTTATTCCGGGGATGATCTTGGCTATTATGGAAATAGCTGAAGTACTCCCACAGAAGTCAATGCAAGGATTACGGCTATAGCCAAAGTCCCCCCAAAATGTGCTGAGGTATAAAAATAAAAAAAGGAAAATTTATAAATAAAACATGAAAATAAATTATAATAATTAAAAAACACATAACACCAAAATAGATGAAGAAATGCATTTATTAATGTTATACAGTATATACTTTTATGTAACATTGATATATATATATATATATATATATATTATTTTACAAATGTTTACTTTAATTATTCTACACTTTTAAGTTAGATTCTCCAGCTAAAAGTTGGAAAATTACTACTCCTTCTATTGAAGCTATTTCGGGGTTTTTGCCCCTTTAAGACTGAGTTCTTTCTGAGGACATTTTCCCCGAACGGAATATGGGCAAAGATGGGCCTGACAATTGGCAGAAATGGTTGATTCCAGGCCAAAATCTTTCAAAATACTGAAAAGTCGAATTGTGGTAAATTCAGCTAGAACCCACGATCTGGCCAGAGCTTGGAGCTACTCAAGTAGACTCATTTATAAAAAGTAGGACACATTTCTAATGCTAACTGGGCTCTATACAGCCTATAAGAATAGAATATTCACATGCAGAAATGGGCAGAGCCAATAACTATAAGCAATTAGAAATACTATGTACAACCCTAAACCTACTGGCCAAAAAATTAATTTCAGTTTAAAAATATAGATTTATTTAAAAAAAAAAATGTTTTTACTATTCTTTTAAAACTCATTCATTTAATTTCATAAAATAATGTAACAACGAGGTCTTACATGCCATCCAGTCAATTTTTAGCGCAAAATGTTGCACTGAATGTTACAAAAAAGATGTTTTTAGTAACTATGAGCGAGTATTGTCCAACATTTCATACAAGTGCACCGAACTTAATAGTTCAACATCAGACACTAGCTCTACTATTAGGTTGTTTTCCTATAGAGGGCAGTTGCCACAATCCCTCAGCCCTCTTACATTATCTGTTGGTTGTGACGTACAGATGAATTCATACAACCAGGGTATCCATTTTGCACGATTTCTTTGGATAAGTGACTGTATAAGATAAGTACTTAAGCCAACATGTCAGGAAGAAAACTTAACAAGATTACAAATCTATTTATATACCTCATTTAAAAATGATGGACAGGGAAATCCCAAGGTAAGAATCCTGACTTTGACAGAAAATGTATGTCAGCTTAATAGCTGTTCAGTCCGTTATTAATACCAGCAAAAAAGCTCACCACCATATAATTTAATCTGACATAAATATCGATAAACAAAGATAGCAGAACGCCAAGTAGAAAAGCAAAACTGTAATAAAAAGAGCCAATAAAATAGTCCATGTGGTATACAGGGTTGCAAGCCTGTAAACACAGAATCCTTCTCCAATGCATTCTCTGGCCCATCATGATAAGCTAGACACATGTCACAGAAAGGCAATGCACCATTAAAATCTAATTTTGATTCCTGCATCCTTTCAAAAAATAAATAAAAATGGACTAGAATAATTTCTTGAAATGTTTTAAAATTGTATATTATTTTTAGGTTTAGTTTACAATATGAGGCTGTGGACATCAGAAATGAATATTTAGTTTATTTTATTCATCACCTTCCTGACTAAGGGCTTATCTCTTATCTTTGCAATAGGGAAATCATTTCTTAAATTGGATTAAGAAAGTAGCAAACGTTTTGCTTTAAATTTGTCACCACAAGCCGTTAACATGTAATCTAAAACTGTCACCACTACCTGACATTTGCAGTGACACTTGAGTTTCTTATTTAAAAAAAAAAAAAAAAGCAGTAACAATAGACCAACAAAGCTGCACGATAAAACATAGTATTGAATGTGGTATGACTAATTTCAATAGTCTTTGTTGATGTTGTAAAAATCATCAGATGTCAAAATTAGCCAGTGCTTTGTGAAAAATATTCAACATCTGAATATGAAAATCGTAACTGTAATATATTTCACACACGTCCATACAAATCCATTATTTAGTATACAGGGTTAGATGATGCTACATACTGATACTTGGTTTTATTATTCGGTGTTTGTGCGGATCCGTCAGAATATCATCACTGTCATTTGTAACATTGAAACGGACACCATCTTTAAACAATGTTATTGTATCGTGATCTACCTTTATGAATGGTGCCCCTTCTTCCCTGTACACATTAACACAGATACACAAATATGATGGCTTTCCATGTATGACCGAAAAGATAACACATACCCTCACACTGGCTATACGTCTGACACGCAAGGGTTAAATGCTTCCGGACAGATACTCACCAGCTCTCTCTCGCTGTCTCTCTTTCTTCCTCTCCAAATGTTTTGTTGCTTGACTGAGATTGAGGCCCCGGCGGAACCTTCCGGCGTCACAATGTCAGGTGCACAGGAGGTGATGTCATTGCGCAAGGTGTGGCAGGAGACGAGAATTCTAAACACTAGAGACGGAGCCTTTTTAGTAAGTCCCTTCTGTGACGTAATGTTAAAAATCGGCGGCCATTTTTTCGGCGTTCAAAGCTCAAACGTTCTAGAAGTAACCAAAATGGCTCGTTTGTTGGCGACACATACATAAGTTGGTTCGCATTTTGTGTTTTGAACTATAAGGTTTAATAACGTTTCCTGAGCTAATGCAACAATGTTTTGATTGTTACAGGGCTAAGTGCAACAACAAAAAAATGTATTAATTTGGTATGTAAAACGTTCATAAACGTTTTGATAATATGTTTAAGACAGTGATGGCACTTTAATTTTTGTTTACAGCTGAAAAAAACGTCATGAAATCGAATGACACCAGAAGGAAATCGACTAATAACAGTGGCTCTGTGGGATCCTATCATTCATTAATCCATTTCCTTCTGGTCACATTTAATCGCTACTAATTTTTTCTTTTTTGTCATGCAAATTAGAATAAATAAATTAACTCCTTAGTGACAAGACTTTTCTTTTAGTCTTGCCTTTCCCTTGGTGACAATAGCTGTTTTAACATTTCTGAGGTGTTAGTGTTGAACTGTAAATTTGTTCCCTCTCATTTAGTGTACCCACACTAGACATGTGCAAAACTAAAATTTTCGTTTAGTTTTCGTCCATTCGTACAAAAATGTTATTTATTTAGTACAAAACGAATTTCGTTCATTACTGCATACGTTTCAGACAAAATTAGTTCATTATTTTCGTTTCGTTTTATTCATTCGGACGAATTGACCTATTTTAACCTCTCTTTCAGTTTATAGACTTTAGGTTTATGGAATGCATGTAATGCTATTAGTATTCTATAAACCGAAATAGAGTCCCCATTCATATGAATTGACCTATTTCAACTCTATTTCGGTTTATAGAATAGCAATAGCATTACATACATTCCATAAACCGAAAGTCGTTCATTATGTCGGTTTATGGAATGTATGTAATGCTATTGGCTTTCTATAAAACGAAATAGAGTCTGTTTATAGAATACCAATAGCATTACATACATTCCATAAACCGACATAATAAACGACTTTTGGTTTATGGAATGTATGTAATGCTATTGGTATTCTATAAAGCGAAATAGAGTTGAAATAGGTCAATTCGTATGAATGGGGACTCTATTTCGGTTTATAGAAAGCCAATAGCATTACATACATTCCATAAACCGACATAATGAACGACTTTCGGTTTATGGAATGTATGTAATGCTATTGCTATTCTATAAACCGAAATAGAGTCCCCATTCATACGAATTGACCTATTCGTATGAATGGGAACTCTATTTCGGTTTATAGAAAGGGTCTAACCCATACAATGGCTTTCATTTGATGCCATTATTGTGATCATATCCTATAATTTTATGTGAAAAAAAAAATATGGTGAAAAAAAAAATTATTTTCTGACTTTTATTTGAAAAATCTTATACTCATCTACAAAAACGAGCAAAAACCCCCCTGCTAAATAGATTCTAATATTGTCCTGAGTTTAGAAATACCCAATGTTTTTATGCTTTTATTCGGGTTACAGGGCTTATAGGTACAAGCAGTGAAATGCTATTTAAAAACCATATTGACCATGCTTCCTGAGGCCGAAGATCTGGGGCAAAATGTTAATTTTTTTTAGTGTTGCTGACTGCATCAACTTGCGAGGTACGGCAGCAACACACACAGAGGAAGCGATTAAATTCGGTTACAAAAAAAGTCACTTTCAGTGCTCTTTTCATTGCCACCCATTTTAAAGGCAGTGTGCCTTTAAAACCTGCATTTAAATCGCTCTCCAGAGCTATTGGGCAGTTTTTGCAGTATTGCAGAATGCCTCTGTATCGGAGGCATTGTAGCAATACACCAGAGGACTGAAAGTGACAAAAAAGTCACTTTCGATGCTCTTTTCACCTCCACCCGTTTTAAAGGCAGAGTGCCTTTAAAACCGCCATTTTAAATCACTCTACGGAGGGATATGGCGGTGTTTGCTGTATTGCACAATGCCTCTCTATCGGAGGCACTGTAGCAATACATCAGAGCACTGAAAGTGACAAAAAAGGTCACTTTCAGTGCTCTTTTCACACCACCTGTTTTAAAGGAAGTGTGCCTTTGAAACCGGCATTTAAATCGCTCTGTGGAGCGATTGAAATGCGGGTGGCATCTTTTTTGGTATTGGATAATGCTTCCATGCAGAAGCATTGTGGCAATACTGAAAAAAGCACTGAAAGCGGGGAAAAAGGTGCTTGTTTCACCGCAGGACGTGTCAGGCACGTCCTTTGTCGTTAAGGGAGTTTCTCCCAGGACGTGCCTGACATGTCCATTGTCGTGAAGGGGTTAAGTACTTTCAGAAATCATAATAGATATAGGAATATATTCATTGTGAAAGCACTTTAACCCCTTAAGGACCCAGTCTGTTTTTACACTTCTGCTGTTTTAGTGTTTAGCTGTAATATTAACTTTTCTCGTTTAATGTACTCATATATATATATATATATATATATATATATAAAAAAAAAAAATATATATATATATATATATATATACTGTTTTTATCACCATAAGTAGGACTTTCTTAACCCCTTAGTGACATGACATTTTGACCTTGTCTTTCACTTGGTGACATGAGCTGTTTTGACATTTCTGGGGTGTTTGTGTTTAGCAGTAGTTTTCTCCTCTCACATACTGTACCCACACAAATTACATATTGTTTTTATCGCCATAAGAAGAGCCTTTGTTAGATATCATTATAATCATCATGTCTTATAATTTATGTCACAAGACGGATTTGGAGATCCACTTTGATAGTGATTCTTGGAGGGCCCTGGGGGCCAGAAGACTCCCTGTGGACTATGGACCCTGTCTGACTCAGGATGTCAGCCAAGATGTGTAATCTTTGTCCCATTCACTGTGTTTCGCCCAGGATAAGATTGTATCCTATCCTGTAAACCCCTGTAATTATGTCACCTTACCCATTGTCTTTATGTAAGTCATTTAGTTTCCTGTTGTACAGTGATGTCCCTCAAGTAACAAGTTACTTTAATTGAGTGCACTCGGTATATATCTGAACTTGACCCCTTTGAATCCTGAAAGGTGTGAGGCAGGATTTCCTCTTTGTTAAACTTTAATCCTGTTATAGCTCCTTTGTCTAATCTGTGTTATCAAGATGTGTTACTGTATATATATGTCCTGTGTTTTGAATCAATAAACAGTTCTTCTTGTTTTACCCAACACGACCGGTCTCTCGTCCGCTATGTTGGGGAATTGCTAGCAGGGAAACAGGGACTATAGCCCTGTTTGGATATTTGTATTTTCCTGGACCTGAGGAGTGATTTTGTGGAACTGATTACGGTAGGAGCTACCCATCTGGTAGCCCTCCCGTGACAATTTACTATCATAAATATGCTGAAAATGTAAAAAAAAGAAACACTTTTTGTAACTTTGACCTAAAAAATAATTTATACAAATACAATTATTTAAAAAAAACCATCTAAATAGTTTCTACATTTTTCCCCGAGTTTAAAAATATACTTGTTTCTATGTTTTTCTGCATTTTTGTGTCAGTTATAGGGCAAAAACTATAAAATAAAAATAGCGGGGTTTTTTTACCTACAGTGACCTTTTGACCCCAACCCGAACCCGAATTTAACCCTAACTCTAACCCTTGTGCTAACCCTTAATGTATTCTAATTTTAATTTAATATTAGCCCTGACCCTTATGCTAACCCTAATTTAATTGTAACCAAAACCATCATTCTAAACCTAACCCATAGATTTTTAGTTAAGTCTTTGTTTAACTTTGCAATGCCTCTAGGGGCAGTCTAGCAACAGCATCAGAGCAACGGAAGTGACATTTTTTTCTACCTACAAGAGGGCCGCAGCCATATTTGAGAAGCATGCTGCTCTCCAATATGGCGCCCACGAATCGCTCCATGGAGCCGTTGTGGGTGCCCTAAGCACTGGATTTCGGGGATGCTTAATGCTTTAAAGCATCACCGTTTTAGCGGTGTTTGCAATCTTAGATTGAAAACACCTCTTGCTTTACCGCAGGACGGACTATGTCGGCAATGCTTTGCCAGACAGGACGGACCTAGTACTTCCAATGTAGGCAAGGGGTTAAGATACTATTATTTTCATCACATCATATAATTTACTATAAAAAAAATCATACAATATTGAAAATTGAAAAAAAATCTTTTATACAATTGCAATCGATCAAAAAAAACCGGTTTAAATAGGTTCTAATATTTGTCCTGAGTTTAGAAGAATACCATTTCCATGTTTTCTGTTGTTTTATTGCAAGCTGTAGGATAATAACCTAAAGTGGCATTTTTTTACCTACAATTTTCCCCTACCACAACCTTTTGAACCCAACCCCAATGATCAACTGAATCCTAATTCTAAACTTTACCCAAATCCTAACTCTAACCATTACTGTAACCATAACCCTAACTTTACTCTAACCCTTACTGTAACATTGAAGTTTTCCCCCGGTTTGATATATTAAATGGCACTTGACAGAGTTGCCCCTTAGCCCCCCTACAATATGTGATCTCCCTAGAGCCCCTTGCTCAAAGTATAAGGAAAAAACAAAACGATAGAAGGCATCATAATAGGTATTGAGGATGATATAATACTTGTGCTGAGAAATCTGTCTTAAACCTTAAAAGCCTTGATGGAGGAGACTAGTGTTGAGCGAACCCGAACCGCACAATTCGGGTTCGTACCGAACATTACGTTTTTTGGACCCCGTACCCGAACACGGACATTTCACTGTATGTTCGGGTTGGAGTTCAGGGTTCGGCGATTACATTGCATGTAATGCTATGGGCTTTCTATAAACCGAAAAAGAGTCCCCATTCATAAGAATAGGGACTCTATTTCGGTTTATAGAATAGCAATAGCATTACATGTATTCCATAAACCGAAAGTATATAAACCGAATGTCTTTCGGTTTATAGACTTTCGGTTTATGGAATACATGTAATGCTATTGGATTTCTATAAACCGAAATAGAGTCCCCATTCATAAGACTTCAATGGGGTTCGTGTTCAGGGTCAAGTTCGAGCCCGAAACCCGGACTTTTTTCCGAAGTTCGGCCGAACCCGCTGAACCCGAAAATCCAGGTGTCCGCTTAACTCTAGAGGAGACTGAAATCTCATGTTATAAGTTAAATGTAGGTAAATGCCAGGATCTTTTCTTTGGTATGAGTGATGAAGAATTGTCAGATCTGAAGGAGAAACATAGCTTTAGATGGAATGTAGACCATTTAGAGTATTTAGGCATAAAGATCTAATTTCATACTCAAAAGATTATAGAAAATAACTATTTACCTCTGTTGAGAGAATTTTCGATTAAATTTAATGAATTGAGGTATCATGGTTCTTAGACTGTATTTTCCAGTAAGATATAATCCTTTGAAAGTTAAACATGTCTTGTCAAAGGAAATATCAGACTACATTCAACAAATTCATATGGAATGGGAAGCATTCAAGACTTGCTTTTAATGTAATCTCTAGACCCAATAAACAAGGAGGGATAAGAACTCTGGATGTTGTGAAAATTCATGATGCTCTAATTGTATCCCATATGGCTAAGTGGACGCATTTAGATATAGAGAAAGCTGCATTGTGTCTCCAGGTAATTCACGAACGTGCCATTTGCATAAAACAACACATTTTCCTGTGTAACCTCAAACTCTTATGGTTTTTCATCTTGCTCTGTCCTCTGAATCGGCCCTTTTGTTCTGGAGATTATCAAATTTTTTATTTAAATATCAATATTATCTTGTTATTGTTATTGTTATTCTTCCTAAATCTTTTCCCTGTGATATTCCAAGATTTTAATTAGGTAGTCTTGGGTAATCATTATTGAAGAAGCTGAAAGGTATTAACCATGCTAAGTATTAAGCTAATATACTGAATGGATTCAGTAGCGTCATCCTTCTTATCGGTTTTATATTTTTTTGTTTATGTACTCTTCTGGCTTCTTTTTAGAGACATAAAGAACAAAAAACACAGATGTAACACATGGGGTCTAGGTGGCATAGGAATCTGAGCGCCCGAGTTGACATGCGCAGCGGTGGAGACAGGTCCTTGTGCTGGGTAACTGCATTTCCCCAGTAGCTTGAGGCTCCAGGTTATTTAGCCACATACCGAGGCAGCTGATGTAACCAGTACATCATAGCTAGGACTGAGAAACCCTGCAAACATTCTAGAGCAAGCATGGATAAAAACTAGACAGGAAAGCAGGATGTGGTAGACTAGGACAGAATAAACCAAGAGACGAAAGATGAAAAGCAACTAAGGCAGAACAAAACTGAATACAGAATACAGGGCTAAGGACAGACTAGAGCAGGACAGAGGAGAAACCAAACTAAGGCTAAACAATGCAAGGCACAGAGATACAGATAATGACATAAATATAATGCAGGGCATAGAAAAATGGCATTGATACAACACACAAAGACCAGGGTTAAGGAACACATTGAAACATACAAAAGAAAAAACATAAATATAGGAACCAGCCTAACACTAAAGATGATAAATTGTAGACGTCTGGTTACTTATGGCCATAAGATTTAATTTGCCAACCAAGTCAAGGTACCCCCACAATTAAGCAAGTGCCTAACCAATATTAGCAAATGAATAACATAAGTTTAAAGATATACATTGCACAGACATACAGGGATTACCTGTATACTGAGCTGCACAGGACTGAAATGGGTGTGGTTTTCTTGGAAGCAAACTAACAAGGTAAAGGGAGGCAGAGAAAACCTGGAATGAATATAATGACAGGCAGAAAGGAAAACCAGAAAGGAGCAAAACAGAAGAACAAAGGAGCAAAGAACAAAAAAGCCCTTTAACAGGGTTAGGATATGGTAGAAACTCTAAGACACGGTAACAGGCATTACTATTACTATTGTGACAGGTTAAAGTAAATACTGATTAAAGTAAATACCCCTTTACAGGGCTCTAAGACAGGGCGTAGCCCATTATGGGGTTCTAAGAAAGGGCATCAGGGGTATAGGTCCCCATATTACAGGTCTGGAACCGGATTGAAGTAGGATTAGGCAGGTGCTGCTGTAGGGTCAACTGGACACGAGCCATACTAGGACCAGCTGGTCAGGTGCCACTGTGGGACCAAACTAGGGAAGGGTGCCACTCAGTGGCCCGGCAAGGAACAGGACAGGAAAAGAGGCAGACAGGAATGAGCATAAACAATATACAGGAAAGCAAAGCAAAGAGGATACTGAATGCTGGATACAGCTTGGATGGGCCTGCACATAGGTAAATGGTTACAACAGAGATTTATTTTATTTTGCCTCTTTTCCTTCTTTTTCTCATCTTGCCCTAGGCAGACAAAATCCCCCCCCCCCCCATGTATCACACCTCCGACATGCCCCATCACCCACGTTACATGCCAACGACATGCTTTATCACCCCATTACATTCCCCATCACCCACATTTCATGCACACCAAATGCCCCATCACCCCCATTACATGCCAACATCACCCTCATTTCGTACTCCCACCTTGTCCATTACATTCCCCCATCACCCTGATTAACTGGAATGAGCTAAAGTTTGCTGAACGGTGGGGGAGGGAGCGAAAATGTTCAAGCACCAGAAGAATGGTTTAACACCCTATGACAAAGTGGCACCCTCTGGCAAAGTGCCGCCCTGGGCGAGTGCCTTGTTTGCCTTGTGGAAGATACACAACTGTATATCCCTTCTTTCCATTACTTCCAGGCTGCTAGAGTGGACTTTGTATCCTTGCTGACTGACTTTCTGTCCTCTATAGACCTCCTTGATGCTCTTTTTTTAGATTTCAGATCCCTACACTCTGTACTGAAGCAGCCCTCTATAAGTATGTGGCAAATACACGTGATTGACTATGCAATGTATCCAAAAATTAAAGTTGCCAACATCAGCCATGTTTCCAGAGACATGTTACATATAGCAGAAAGCAGAAATGCCTCACAGCACTGGCAAGCAGCATGTAGGATGCAAATACACAGAGACAGAATCCAATTCATTGATCAGTCATGGTGGGTCTTATGAGATCTCCACCCTGAATAATTAAATAGATTCTGTCTCTGTGTATATACATCCTACATACTGCCATACATACAGCCTGCACTTTGTATGTTCCTTCTGCAGCATGTGAAACACGCTGGTCCCTGGTTATATGGCCAATTTTGGTAAATTTCTGGGCTGAATCATACCTTGATATTTTGTTAGGTAATAATTCCATACATTTAGAAAATTGAGAGAAAGCCCATGTGTTTCAGAAACATCTGCTTTATTGACTCACCAAATAATTTTTTTGTTTTTTTCTAGTTTAACTAATTTTGTAATGTACACTTTTTCCACAAGGTGTCGAGCTTGCTCCACCAATCACATGTATTGTGATTATTAAATGGTATTGTTTTGGCCATGCTTCTTTATATTCTGTACAAATAAAATTGTTTTGATGTGTATTGACGTAATAGTTTACTTTGTTTTATTATCTACATATTTTTTTTTTTCTTTTTTTTGACACTCAGACTTCAGAGGGGACAAGAGGAATTCACTTCATACTCCCACTCTCTTGTGGTGTTTAACCTTGTGCGCCTCATATATTTTATGTCATCCTTGTGTCCATTTTTAATTTCACTTATTTCTTGGCAATATCTTACTCTTTATTTATAACTAATCCAAGATGATTTAAAATTTTAACCTTTTCCTTCTTTTCACCCTTACTTCTATTTTCTGCTGGCTTTAACATATTGGAGGTCGGGTACTTATTTTCCCTCTCTTTAGTTCTGAGTGACAATTTTGGGAACAACGTGGACTGCACTGATTCTTTTTCCATTTGATACGTAAACTTAAATATATGCTTAATTGTCTGTTCTTCACACCTCTCCGTTCTTTTCACCTTAACACCTTTTCTTCAGGACTAGGATCGGATTCAGGGTGTGCTTATCTATTATTAGTTCATTGATTACCAGACGGTAGGATCAGGTTAGTCTACAGACGAGACATGACGTGACGAACAAGACTTACAAGACATTTAACTCAACCAATATACGTGCTGTACTTTTTAGTTTAATTGTTTTCCTCCTGTTTTCCCTTTATCTTTACGCTTTTCTTCATTCCATTCTTCCCTTTGCTTCTCTTCGCCTGACATCTTATTAATGCGTTGTTTCCCCTATGATCTTTAACCATTTATTCCACATTTGGTATTTTCTGATATTAATACAGAACTGGGAGGTTATTCCTCTTTCCATTTTGATTTGAAATATTAGTTGATTGACTACATCGGTCCAGGCAATGGAATCTGTGGATTTCCACTTTCTAGCCACCACCAGCTTTGTGGCGGCCAAGATATGGTGTAGTATGATCTTTTTTTCTGTTCCCAGTTGGGGGAAACTGAGATGTAATAGAGCCACTGCCGGTGTTTTAGGTATATCTTCCTCTAGGAACAAATTGATCTTTTGGAAAACCTCATTCCAGGTCCCAGCTAGTCGTGGACACTGTCACCATATATGTATTAGGGATCCAATGTATGATCCACATCTCCAGCATTTATTGGATACGTTTTGGAACATTTTAGATAGAGCTTCTGGTGTTCTGTACCATCTATTGCGGAGTTTAAAACAGCATTCTATGATGTTCAGACAGTGTATGTGTTTATTTATCGCATCTCCTGACTCAACCCATTGTTTTAAAGTAACATTTATTTGCAGCTCTTTGTTCCATTTTTGTATGGAAGATGGTACGAATACTTCCTTAATTTCTTTTAAGAACTTCAGACACTCTGAAGTTATGTTGTTTTGGTTCTCTCTCTCTATGAGATTTATGAGTTTCTGGCTTTTGCCTGAGGAGACTCTAGGATTCACATGTTTTATTGTGAAGCTTTTTAGTCTCATATATGTAAATTGTTCTTTTATGTTCAAGTTAAGTCTCTCTTGCAGGTGTTCAAAGGAATCTATTACATTATTCGTTAGCAGGTCTGAGATCTTTTGGTTGTCTCTGTTTAACCAGGGCTTTATATTCAGGTTTTCAACTAATGCTGGGAGTATGTAAATAGGGAGTTCGGCAGGGATTTTATTACTTAGTTCTGAACGTTTTCTAATTTTTTGCCATTGTTTTATAAGATGTTTTAATATCACACTGTCTATTGGTGTTTGTTTCTCCTTTGTATTCGGTTCAAGCTGCCAAAACTGTGGCAGGATCCCTCCTTTCTCTTTAACTGTTTCTAGTTCTAGTTCATACCAACTTTCTTCTGTGTTCTGCCCATTTATTGTGGTCAAGATGTGCTGTAGGGTTATCGCCTGGTATTGCTCGTGGACATCTGGGAGCCCCATGCCTCCTTCTTTTTTACTTAGAAACATTAATTTAGAATTTAATCGTGCCCTCTTTTCTGCCCAGATAAATTTAGAGAAGAAAGATTGTATCATTTTTATCCAGTCAAATGGGAGCTCTAATGGTATCATCCTTAGAATGTACATTAATTTTGGCATGATATAAGCCCTTACTGTGTTGATTTTCCCGCTCCATGATATCTCCGTGCTTTTCCATTTTTTCAGTTTGATGTTTGTTTCCCGGATAAAGGGCATTATATTTTTCTCCATCATATCTGCTGGATTGGGAGTAATGGAGATACCTAAATATTTAAAAGATGATTTTGTCCAGTTAAATTTGTATTCCTTTTTAAGACGGTCTATGACACACATTGATGTGTTTGTTATTAAGGCTGTAGTTTTGTCATAGTTCATTTTATAGTTGGAGAAATCGCTATATGTTTTTATTGTATGCATTAGTTCTTTTAGCGATGATGCAGGGTCTTTTATTACTATCAGGATATCATCTGCGTATAACATTATTTTTAATGATCCTTTGTACGTATCTAAACCTGCGATTTTTGAGTTATTTCTAATTTCTTCTGCTGAAGGTTCAACCGTTAATACGTACAAAAGGGGGGAGAGGGGGCATCCTTGTCTGGTACCGTTAGAGATATTAAACCAGTTTGACTGTATGCCTTGTCCAATGATTCTGCCCGACGGCTGTGAGTATAATGCCATTATGGCTTTCCTAATTGGTCCCGAAAATCCAAAGGCTGTTAGGGTTTCTTCAATGAAATTCCATCCCACCCGATCAAATGCTTTTTCAGCGTCCAATGATAGGGTGAGAGTGGAAAGGCCAGATTTTCCTATCTTTTCATACATATTAATAAGTCGACGAATATGGCTCGTGGAAGTTCTCCCCGGGACAAACCCTACTTGATCTTTATGGATCAAATCCTTAATCACTATCTTCATTCTTTCTGCTAAGATGCTCGCGTATATTTTGGAGTCTATATTCAGCAGCGATATTGGTCTGTAGTTGGTTACCTCCTCTGGAGGCTTCCATTGTTTTAGAATAGTAACTATGTTAGCCCTTAGTATCTCTTCTGGGATATAGCCATTCTGCATAAACTCATTAAACAAATTTTTCAGTTCTTCGCTAATAATGTTTTTATAGATCTTATAGAATAGATTGTCGAATCCGTCCGGACCCGGAGCCTTCTTTTTTTTTAATTTCTCTATTCCCCTCTGGACTTCTAATGTAGATATAGGTAAATTTAACAGGGCCAATTGTTCTTGTGACACTTGCTTAAGATGTTTGTTCTCATAGTATGAATGCGCCTTTGTATTATACTCTGTTTTGGGTAGATTATACAGGGTCTTGTAATAATGAGCAAAAGCCAGACTTATTTTTTCGGGTCTAAGATTGGTCTCTCCATTATAATTGATTTTGGAGATTTTATTAACTGCTCTCTTGTTTTTCAATTTGTTGGTCAATATGCAATCTGGCTTATTGCCCTTATAATACCATTTTGTTTTTAATGTATCTAGGTTTTTATTAATTCTTTCTATGAGCTGTTCGTTAATTCTCTTCTCTAGATTTTGGATGGATGCTGTTGTTTCTTTGTTGGGGGATTGCTTATTAAACTGATTATATGAGGCCAGACGAATATACAATTCTGACAAGCTTAGTTCTCTTTTTTTTTTTCTTGGTGACCCAATTTAATTAGACATCCTCTAATGACACATTTGAAAGTGCACCAGAGGATGGCTGGTGATGTATCTTTGTTTCTATTTTCGCGGAAGAAGTTTTCTGCGGCCGTTTGTATGTATATCATGTTTTCTTCTGATTTTAGTAAGTTGTTATTTATCCTCCAGTCGGCCCGTATTTTCCTATTGGCATTTTTTATGGTCATTATTACTACATTGTGGTCTGACCATGTGACTTCTTGAATACATATTTTGTTGATTTGGTAGGTTAGACCTATACTTGTCAAAATCATGTCTATTCTTGAGTAGGAGCAATAGCTTTTAGAAAAACATGTAAAATCATGCTCTTTTGGGTGGAAGATGCGCCATGCATCTAACAATTGAGCTTTCCCCATTATGGCTCTCATCCTTCTAGACGTATTATTCGCGTTTTTGTCCTGGTTTGTCCCTGATCTTGATTTCCTATCTTCAGATGGATCCATAACTGTATTGAAGTCTCCCATTAATATTACTGGACCCTGTTTTATTTTCTCAATCTTTTTTAATATATTCGCAATGAACTTTATGGCGGCTTGGTTTGGGGCATAAATATTAGCCAATGTGTATGTAGAATTGTTAATTTCTCCCACTATTATGATAAATCTCCCTTCTGGGTCTTTCTCTAGGTGTCTTATATTTAGGACTATATCTTTTGAGAAAAGCAAGGCAACTCCCCTCTTCTTTTCTCCTTTCAGCGAAGCACAGATTATGGTCGGGAATTGATTTGATTTTAAACTTGGCTCTTCATTTCTCACCCAGTGGGTTTCTTGTAGGCCTATAATATCTATCTGTTCTTTTTGTAGTAGATTTATTAGAAGCGATCTTTTAAATGGCGAGTTCAAGCCGCGTACATTCAGAGAGGCAATTCTAGACATACACTTGGGGAAAAATTATGCTTCTTTTAGGCATATCCTGACAGGTAATTTTTGGTTGAGTTAACTTAAGGACATACATAAACACACATGCAACATATAACATATAACCACCAGATCCCTTCCTGGTGATTTCCCGTGCCATGGATACAATTAGCCATGCACAGTTGGAATAATTCATCATTACGATGAATCCAGGAGCCGAGCTGCGGTACGGCAACTATCGATCTTTTATTTATCATTCTTTACCCTTCTAGATCATATAAGGGATGGGATATCTCACACCCGGAAGCGAGAGATAGGGGAGAGAAGAGGGCGGAGAGGAGAGGGAGAAAGGAAAAAAAAAAAAAAAACCCTTTAAACAGCCCCATCCTACTTTATTTTCTCTAATATTCAGACCTTATTTCCTTCCTTTCCCCTTGACTTCTACCCAATGTTATTAAACCTTATTTACCGATTCTGGGGATCTACCCAATTCTAGGGCCCTTTCCGTTATATAATATTGTACTAAGTGAGAATTAGCTTACTGTGTGTCTCTCAATATCTTATCTTCCCTCGATTTGTGGCTTACTCTACTTATACTTGTGGGAAATCATTATCAAAAACTGTGAGTTCCCATCCGTACAATGCATGACCTTCTGCTGTGGTTTTGTGAATCAAATCATTATTACATTTACTAAGTGTATGTTATTTATTGTGTTTAATGCAGTAATATATTAAATTAATTTCGAGCTTTAGGTGAAAATTTCTTTTGGTTTCCTCCATTCCCATTTCTTTCCTCTAGTGCCCTTTCATGTGATTATTTTAACCCCTTCCCTCTCTCTCCTCCCTCTCCCCTCGCCCCATCTGTCACCTCTCTCACCTCACTTAGTATTCTCAAAAATTCTGTGGTTATATTTAATCTAAAAGTGATGTTAGTATTTAATTTTATCTATTATTCCACTCCTATTTGTACCTATTTGGCACTACAGTTCTAAAACATAATAATCTTCCGGTTCCAAACACCAGAGAACATTATTGTTATTTTTACCCGCATTAATTACTACTTCACCCTTCCCCAAAACTTCTCCCCCCCACTGTGACCACCTCTTTTAATCCATTTTCCTGTCCCTCATCCATTTTTCCAGGGATGCCGGGTTATCAAAGGGAAACATTTCTGCTTCAAATGTTACTATGATCTTACAGGGGAAACCCCATTTATATTTGATATTGTGTGACCTGAGGCGGGTCGTCATAGGGGAAAATTTCTTTCTTTGGGCTCTAGTCTGGTAGGACAAGTCTGGGAAGATAGCAATTGAATTATATGGCTCTTCCAAACTTTTCTCTCTTTTTGCCTTCAGGATTCCTTCCTTCAGCTTGTATGAAAAGCAGCAGATAATAACATCCCTGGGTAGATGTGCAGATAGATTTGGAGGTTTATAGGTCCGGTGACATCTGTCCAGTAATTCACCATGTTTTCCACCACCCACTCCTAGTTTTTCTATATATTCTATAACAAAGCTCTCCAATTTATCATTAGTTATGGCTTCCGGTATGTTTCTCAGCCTCAAGTTATTGCGTCTTGACCTGTCTTCCAAGTCCGACAGTTTTATTTCTAGTGCCTCATTTTTGTTTTTTAGCTTTTGTATTTGTTCTTGAGCAAGGGTCGTTTGGAAATTTAAGTCTACTATTTTTTCTTCGTTTATTTTTACTCTTTGACCACAGGCCATTATATCTTGTTTTAAACCGTTGGCATTAATTTCTATTTCTTGTTTTATACGTTCAAATTGTATGTCTAAAGCCTTTGTAAGAGTGTCCATGGTAATCCAGGTTGTAGTGCTCTGCAATTGAGCTTCATTTTCGTTGGGGGACTCTGTAGTGCCTTCTAGATCTTTATGGTGAGTACTATCTTTTCCCTCACCCCTTGGAGACTCCAATTCCTGTTGCACAGATTGAGGTGAGAAAAAAGACAGCCGTTTTTCTGTTTTATTGTCTTGTTTCTCCTGTTTTTTGTCTTTCTTTATATTTTGCCTGTATTCTTGCTGTCTTTTGGTTGCCATCTTGCTTTAACCCTCCTCCTATCAGCCTTCTTCTGTTTGTTTATTACTGGCTTGTTTTCTCAGGTGACTGGGAGACCCTAAGTTCAGTTACGGGGTTAGGTGTAAGCTTTATGCTTCCTACCTCAGAGATATCTTGGCTCCGCCCACCCTCTCACCGTATGTTTTATCCTGCCTGCCTATAGTAAGCCTCAACTGGGCCTTGACTGCAATTTTCTGAAGTATCTACAGGTACAGCTTCCACGTATTACATTGCAATAACTTGGTACTTATCTTTTCTTTTCTTCTGTTCTCATACACTTCGGCCGTCTGTCTTCTGTTTCTCTTCCTTCTTTTCTACTTGCCGCTGCAAATATTCGAGTTTAGCCTCCGTTTTCTGTCTCAGTCTGTCTCTCCTTCGGTGAGGTGCTCTGTCTCCCATACAGCACTTTACCGCTGGTTCATTTCGTAGCCGCCCGCAGCTCAGCTCCTGTAGACCGCGTGGCGTGACAGCGTGGCTAGCGTCACGTCATCGCTCCTCCCCCTGCCTTTATTATCTACATATTAATGTCTGTGTTCATCACTATTGTACACTTATTGTTCTCTTATCTTTTGAATTCAACAAAACACTGAAGGGTCTACTCAATAAGGAGTGAAATGCAGGAAACGGAGATGGGAATTAGGCCAAAATAGTAGTAGAAAAATTCCTTCTGCTATTTAACCCTACTTCCCATGATGCTCAGCAAGCATAATGGGAGACTTTTGCCTGGCTGATCATCAAGTAACATGTAGTTCCCATGTTCATATGGTATTGACTGCAGACTCATTATGCCACGACAAGCAAGTATTTCAAGATGCTCGGGACGATTCTTAGAAATCCATGAAACCTGTAAAAAAACCACCCTTTTTTGTGCCAGGGGGCACTAACTGCGTTGATACGTGATGTCCTCGCGTCCTCATCTTCACTCATTGAAAAAGAGCCATCCAAAAATTAAAAGGAATCCACCTAACTAATGACATATCAGGACTCAATACCAATTAGATATGTGTAAAACTAAAATGTTTTTTAAAATTCGGACGAAAATGTTATTTATTTAGTCTAAAACTAATTTCATTCATTACTGCATTCGTTCCGACGAAATTCGTTTTTTTCGTTTCATTTTATTCGTTCATACGAATCAATTGACCTACACATTCCATAAACCAAAAGTCTTGAAACCGAAAGACATATCGGTTTATAGACTTTCGGTTTATGGAATGTATGTAATGCTATTGGCTTTCTATAAACCGACTCTATATCGGTTTATAGAAAGCCAATTGGATTACATGCATTCCATAAACCGAAAGTGTATAAGCCGAATGTCTTTTTGGTTTATGGAATACATGTAATGCTATTGGTATTCTAAAAAACTAAATAGAGTCCCCATTCATAAGAAATTCTTATGAATGGGGACTCTAGTTCGGTTTATAGAAAGCCAATAGTATTACATGTATTCCATAAGCCAAAAGTCTATAAACCGAACAACATTCGGTTTATAGACTTTCGGTTTATAGAATAGCAATAGCATTACATGTATTCTATAAACCGAAAGTGTATAAGCCGAATGTCTTTTGGTTTATGGAATACATGTAATGCTATTGGTATTCTAAAAACCGAAATAAAGTCCCCATTCATAAGAATTTCTTATGAATGGGCACTCTAGTTCGGTTTATAGAAAGCCAATTGTATTACATGTATTCCATAAGCCAAAAGTCTATAAACCGAACGACATTCGGTTTATAGACTTTCGGTTTATAGAATAGCAATAGCATTACATGTATTCTATAAACCGAAAGTTTATAAACTGAATGTCTTTTGGTTTATAGACTTTTGGTTTATGGAATACATGTAATGCTATTGGTATTCTATAAACCGAAATAGAGTCCCCATTCATACGAATAGGTCAATTGACATATTCATATGAATGGAGACTCTATTTGGGTTCATAGAATAGCAATAGCATTACATGCATTCCATAAACCGAAAGTCGTTCATTATGTTGGTTTATGGAATGTATGTAATGTTATTGGTATTCTATAAACCGACTCTATTTCGGTTTATAGAATGCCAATAGCATGAATGGACGAATGGACGAATGATTTTCGTTTATTAACCATTCGTTCATTCGGCTTTCATTAGTTTAGCATTTTCGTTATTCATTTTTCGTTTTTCAATAACTGCAAGGATCCCATGCAGGGCCGGCCTTAAGTGTTCTGGCACCCTGTGCGGGCTTCACCTGTGGCGACCCCCGTGGCGCCCCTGTCTCTTTTACCCCCCTATGTATGTGTCTCACTCCCTTCCCATGTTTGTCCCTTTCCTCTTCCTTGCCATGTCTGTCTCTCTCTAACTCCCCGATACCTGTTTTCTCTCTCTCTCTCTCTCTCTCCTTTCTCTCTCTCCCTCTGTTCTGTCTCTCTCCTCCCCTTCCTCTGTTCTGTCTCTCTCCCCCCTCCCCTATTCTGTCTCTCTCCTCCCTCCCCTGTTCTGTCTCCCCGCTTCCCCCTGTTCTGTCTTTCTCTCCCCCCATCTCCCGTTCTATCTCTCTCCCCCCCATCTCCCTGTTCTGTCTTTCTCCCCCCATCCCCCTGTTCTGTCTCTCTCACCCTCCCCCTGTTCTTCCTCTCTCTCCCCCCCTCCCCCTGTTCTGCCTCTCCCCCCTGTTCTGCCCCTCTCCTCCCCCTCCCCCTGTTCTGCCTCTCTCTCCCCCTCCCCCTGTTCTGCCTCTCTCTCCCCCCATCCCCCTGTTCTGCCTCTCTCTCCCCCATCCCCCTGTTCTGCCTCTCTCCCCCCCCCCCTTCCTTTTGCCTGCAAAAGTGGATCCAGGGAGGGGGCGGAGCTAACCGGCTGAGAGGTGTAGCTCCGCCCCCACCGTGTGAAGCAGAGCAGCGTCTGCTTCATGGGGAGCCACGGGCAGCAATCGAAAGTGCTGCTCGGCTCCCCATGCTTAATGATCTCCCCCATCCAGTGCCTCAACCGGCTTTTTTTATTTTTTAACACTCTTTTTTTTTTTTTTTAAGTGTACGGGCAAGCGCCCCCTGGGGTGTTGCGCCCTATGCGCTCTCACAGGTTGCACACCCCTAAGGCCGGCCCTGATCCCATGTCCTCTAGCAGCAATACAAGCCCAAATCATCACCCCTCCACCACCATGCTTAACAGTTGGAATGAGATGTTTGTGCTGATTTGCTGTGATTGGTTTTCGCACTGTGAATTATGACCAAATATCTCCACTTCGGTCTCATCTGTCTAAGGGACATTGTTCCAGCAGTCTTGTGGTTTGTTTAGATGCAACTTAACAAGCTTAAGCTGTGCTGCCATGTTTCTTGCAACTCTTCCATACAAACCATACTTGTTCAGTGTTTTTCTAATTGTACTATTTTGAACATTAACATTTAACATTCTAACAACGACCCATAGATTATGAGATGTAACTCTTTTTTGCAATTTCTCTGACCATTGCACGGTCTGACTTTGGGTTAAATTGCTGGGAAATCCACTCCTGGGAAGAAGTACCTTAATTAATGGATTTCCCCACTAAACACATAGAATTATTAATTCTGCAGGGCACCATGAAAAAGTTATATGCGTCTTCAAATAAATGACCAATCATACAGCTGTTTTCTTGAGTTCATGCAGCAACATACACTCACCTAGAACCAGCTCTCCGCATCCTTTCATTTCTTTGTTGTTTGCAGAGTACAGTAAGTGGCCATGAGTTAAAAACTATCAAGAGAAGGTAGAGATAATGAATGATACTAATATTTTGCTTAGCGTGGACCTTTAGGTGCCTTTGTATATGTTAATAGCCAGGCACACCAGCAAATCAACAATTTTTCAAATGTATGATGGATGTTCCATTGCTTCCAAACAAAACTGAACAGCAGACAAGTGATAAAAGTGGCCAACATATATTTTGCAGACGGTTATAACACTTAAAACCTTTAACCAATATGTCCGAACATTACAGCCAACCATGTGCATGACTTTGTAGTGTAAATAAATGTATGTATATATATATATATATATATATATATATATATATATTTATATATATATAACATTTTTTTTTTTTATCAGGATAATGTCCCATGCCAAAATAACAAAATTCACAAAAGGGTTGTGAGGTGGGGCAATTGCAGCTGCTCTCTAACCTGATTCAATAGCTAGGGCTGCACAAGTTTACACTTCTAAACACCCAGTGTGTAAGTTCCTTAAATCCGGTCTGGGATCAGTTGAGTAGGAAAGAAAGCCTCATATATGCATTCTGTGCAGATACAATGGGCTTACATTTGTATGAGAAGATAATATCTCTCTGCACCGTCACAACCTATCTCTCCCCTTTGCATTTCTGGATCAGAGAACACTGATAACTAGGCTTGCCTATGCGTGTCTATCTCTGATGAAAACAGGTGGGTTGATGAAGTTTCACCATAGGCCTCTAAATTGTTTTCACAAAAAAAGTTGCCAGTTCTCTCTTGCCAGCATCTACCATGAATGGTCCATCAAACATGACCACGAATTCAATTTACTGAAGATTACCAGATCACAATCCAAATGAGCATATTCGGTGTGAGATGGAACAAGCTATTTGGAATAGATATTTATTAGACAGACAACCACACATTTATGTGAGAAACATTAATGTCAATATTGGCCAGGCTCCTTGTAAATACTTTTCAACCACATTTGGGTCCATACCTTGATTAATTGAGTCTGCTGTAAAACAAAATAAGGTGCAAATCAATGGCAGGGAAGAGCATTTGCTTCAGAAACACTCTAATTTCTCTTAATTATTTTATGTTGTACTTCCAAGAAATTTAGTGTAGTTTAAATGTTTGCTACCCAGACAATAAAGCCTTATGACATCCTTACATCCTTTCGGAATGAAGTAAACGAATCCTTAAAAAATACTGAGAAAAGACTTGCTGACAGATCAGTATACAATGTGTTTAAAGAAGAACACACTTTTTAAAATGTAATACAGATGAGAGCTAGAGACACAAAGACATGTTTTTCAGGTTCCAGCAGCCTGATACCATAGGGATTTCACTGTCTTCCACGCCCATCTGGTTTTTATTGAGCTATACGTGTTCCTTTTTTCATTGACGTAAACATTTTGGGGCTTTTTTTTTTAAGACGTAAGTCTCTACATTTAAATAAATTTCACTAACATTTCTAATGATATTTTCTGCTGTATATCGTATTACAAGAATAGTAGTTATGGCTGCCTCTTACCATCTACCCTGATATCCTTATGCCCACCCTTTCCTCATCATAATCCTATCCAGTTCCCACAGTTAGTTAATAATCAAATATCCCAAATATTTCCCTCTCCTGCACATTCATTAAAAACCAGACATTTGAATATATTTTATTAATGTACTTTTCTGCCCTGTTTGTTCATAAAAAGAGTGCTAGCTAAGACAGTTAGTTGGTCTGATGCACCATTGCAGGTAGGAGGGAGCAGCATGCTGGATATCACAGGACATGATGCTCTAAAGAGCCAGAAATCTGTTGTCCATCAGCTTGTTGTCATAACAGTGGTGATAGCTTATGTTTTGGATAATGCAAGCAGGGAAAAGAAAAATGTCGGTGCGCTAAGCTTGTCACAGGCTCGAAAAATATAAATGTATAAAATGATGCTTACCAAACAGGTGTGAGCATGCTGCAAATACAGTGTGATTGTATGCACAATGTATACAAAAACTGTCTGCGCTTCTCACCCTAGTAAAGTTGGCAACAAATATATAAATATAATATAAATGAGAGGTTTTGAATTGGCCAAAGCATAATTAAGCTCACCCGCTAACTTGTCAACTTTATTAGGGTGAGAAGCGCAGACAGTTTTTGTTTTTTTGTATGTTTTGGATAATGTCAGCTATAATGATATAGTTTTGTTTTTCACTAATATCATAGAAGATAATATTATTCTATCTATTAGGTTTCATTCTGATTCCACCATTTTGAACATTATATTGTAGTGATTGGTTTTTAAAAAATTATCGCAACACTTTCCTGTTTAAGAGGCATGTGAGAATTGGAACTGCAGCCAATATATCTGTTTTGAATTAGCTATGGCCTCAGTTCGATGATTAATATAATAATTGACTTCAAACTTACAATATTTCAAAAAACCCTTGCAATTCTAGCATGCTTTAAAATGTCGAAGAGTCAGTGTGTTATAGATGGGTTTCATGACCGGAGCCACATACTGCAAACACATTGCGTTATCTCCCCTGCAGACAATCTGGCAATTTGACCCAACCAAAAAAATGGTGAATGGCAATGCTTAGGTAGTCACATCATAAATATAATACTAATGTTAGCAATCTGTGTTTTACAGGATATATGAGAATCATTTTCTTAAGTGCGTCTGTCTTCTGTAAATGTGTTGATGACAAGCTTGCCTTCAGGTAAAAAAGAAGTAAGGCAATCTTGGCCTAGTATTGTATCTTTGCAGTTACCATTACCTGTTGCACCTTGAGACAATCTGCATTGTGGATAGAACACCCAACAACAATACAAGTTTTCTGCACATGGAACGTAAACAGCAATACGCTATATACATTTATCTTGATGCTGTTTCTAATTAATACTGAAGTCATTTTGATAGGTGATATGTATAATTGATACAGTATTCCATTTTGAGTATACAGGTTGAGTATCCCTTATCCAAAATGGGTCCAGAAATTTTTTGGATAACAGGTTATTTCTGATATTTTCACCAATACTATATATTAATACTTCTCAGCACTCATGGAATACAGTAGTATCAATGCAAATAATGTATAGAACAAATAAATCACTTTTACTGTGATGTGAGACATTATTGGGAACCTGCCATTGGTGTGTCAGGCCTGCACACATGGCATTGTATTCGCCTTTGAGAGCGTGGGGGAATCTGAGCATGCATGAAAAGGCTATATTGCAGCTTAAGGAGACTGGACACTGAATAAACTGTTGTGTGCTTGCATTCTGAAAAGTGTGTGGAATTTGCAACTTATGTCAAAATCTGAAATGTTTTGGGGCCAATTGATCCTTTTGGATAATGGATTTTTGGGTAAGGGATACTCAATCTGTACTAATTGTAAGATACTTATTTAATAACATCTTGGTCCACTGAATGTGTGGCATTTCTTGTGGTATGAATATTTGTATCACTGTATAGTTTGAAAGTGTACATAATCCTTTTTCTTTAGAAGTTACATACCTCAAACAGAATAGGATAGTTTGTAAATTTTAAATGATTAGTTTGACTGTGATAAGATGTTATTGTTTTAAATCAAATTCTTTTTAGTGCTTAATTTGCAACTGCCAATCCCCATGAGTAAGGGAGATAAACTGGGGATAATCCATAAAGTGTATGTAAATTATCTGTAATTGTCTCTCACCCCAGTAAAACATAACTTTTAATATGTTATAATATAAACAGAAGACTGAAAGTTCAAAAAAAGGACCAAAATCAACCCAATGAAGGGAGAATATATATATATATATATATATATATATATATATATATATATACATATATATACATATATATTTAATTATACAAGTGTTCACAAAAAGTGTAACAAACCACATATAATAAAAAGCAGATCACAGTACATGCTAGCAGGCTACTGTAACTTTCTCAGAGATAAAAATGTTTCAAATGGAGCTGACATTGATTGTCAGTGTCCAAACAAATACTGAAAGGGCTTAGGATATACTTAACTTTGCAAAAGTTGTTATACATTAGTCAGTGGCTCAGGTTAAGTAAGCACAACTATCAGCTCTTTAAAAAGAATTACTGCTCATTCTCAAGAGCCTAGAAATTCCTTATTTTCTTGATATTAAACACTTGATAGTGGATTTACATATTTTTTTTGTTCCAAATAAGAAATAATAATTTTCATGTGCATAGAGCAATGCATTAAAAGATAATGCTGTTTTTTTGCTGGATTGTCTGCTTTCCTTCTTTAAAGTCTGTGATTTTCAGCCATTACACAGGCTGCCGTCAACTTCCATCAACTCAATTTACAGTAGTACACATTTTATTTTATGTGGGACAAATGCCAGGCATACGGACTAAAGAGTGTGTAGCTGTACTCTAAGGAGATCAAAGGAAAGGCTAGGAGGTGGAGAAGATGTAGAAAAACCATTTATGGGACTTATTCACTAAATACCGTTTTGTAGTGAATTGAGATGCAGAACTTAGCTAAAATAGTTGGAAACATGATGAATCTGTAACTAAATTTAGTTTACCAATTCAGTTATCAGTTTACCAATATTCATCGTTTAGTCAATAGGCCCCATATAGATATTATTGTCTGTCTATTACAATTTTACTGAGCATGCTCAAAAATCTGAAATACTGAGCATGCACACTAAACAACATACAGCTAAATAAAGGTTTCCTTAAATGTATTCCTTCCTGCCTTTCCTCTGAAAGTTTTAATGTCCTATTATTGCAGATTTTCAAACATGCATAAAATATCTGGAATACTAATTCCAAGATTGTCTATATATTACACACAGGTAAAATATGGGTTGGAGTTTTCCTTTAAGTATTGTCTTACTGATGACTGTACAAGAAAGTTGGGTTTCAAACTCTGGTAAGACATACAAGCCCACTACCTTCTATGTTTCTGGTACCTAACCGATTATAATTATAAGGACTACCATACATTTCTTTGGTCACAAAGGCTAACATGCTATACCATGGGTCACAGGGAAAAAGGGAGCACTATTTCTGCTGAATTGAAGAACATTATTTCAGTGTATTTGCACCATTCAAGCTGTTTCTGATGATATTTCTGAACATGGAGTGTCAACAGATGCAGAAAGATATATATATTTTTTTATAAAACTACAGAGAAGCTATAAACAACTCTTCAGAGACCTGTTCATTAATAGAAATGTACAAAGAACAAGATCTTATCCTCTCGGACTGGAAGAGCAATGATTTCATCAACAATAAAAAAAGGGATTATTAATGTTAAGCACAATACAATAAGTACAGCAAAGGTATGGAATTGACTACTAAGAGTGGTGGTGCTATTAAATACAACAGATGTCTTCAAAAAGGGATATTTTTTGTTGGGAAAAAAACATAATATACAGGGATATAAATAATATTATCAACATTAATATTTAGAGCTTGTTGATCCCAGTATAAATCTAATTGTCTTTTGGATCCAAAAAGGAATCTTTTCCAGCGTTAGAGAGCAAAATTGACAGAAAGTAGGTTGATCTCCACTGGAGCAAATAAATAAAGTTTTACACACCTAAAGGGGTTTAAACCTTTATTGATTCGCTCCAACGGAGATCAGCCTACTTCCTGTGAATTTTGCTCTCAATGATTCGAGAGAAACTTCTTGGCAGTCTCGGCATCTCAAGACTGTTTTATGGAGGTCCTAGTTTTCGTGTATTTTCCCAACTTGGCTACTTTGACAATACTTTTGAAAGTCACTCAAAAAAGCATACATATTTTCAGCTAGCACAACCTCAGTAGGGAGTGTAATCCAAAACTCTACTGTTAGAAAAGCTGATTTGATGTCCACATTAGATGCAGGTACATAACCATGGTGATGATAGCACAATCCAGTTTAGAATCATTGTCGACAGAAACTCCGTACCTTAGAAAATCTGGAGCAATCAAATTGAATTTTATTAAAAATAATAAAATAAGTATTTGATTAATGTACGGCAATACCCTATAGCAGGGCTCGACAAACCCCAGGCGCCAGGTCGCCATGGCGACCAGGAAATGAGACCTGGCGCCTGGGTGAAGTTACCCTCCCTGTCCCCTTGCCGCTGCCATCCGATTTTTTGGGGGGGATTTTTTTTTTGCAGTGTGAGGGTGTAAAGTTTGTGCGGATGGCACAGACTGCAAGCTCCGCCCCCTCGCGCAACACGTGTCTGAGTGCCGGGTGTCGTCACGTGATATCCTGGCACTCAGCAGGCCAATGAATGAAGACATGCTGCACCACGGATGTCCCCCTCCCCTGCAATGAGGTAAAGCAGCAGGGAGGGGGGACACACCAAGAAAAGACTGTGTGAGGTGGGTTTGTGTTTCTATATATGGGTATATGTAAAGTAGGTGTGTGTGAGGTATTTGTGTATAGGTGTATATGTAAAGGAGGTGTGTGTGAGGTGTTTGTATATATGCGTATATGTAAAGTAGGTGTGTGTGTGTGAGGTGTTTGTATATATGTGTATATGTAAAGTAGGCGTGTGTGTGTGAGGTGTTTTTATATATGTGTAAATGTAAAGTAGGTGTGTGTGTGAGGTGTTTGTATATATGTGTATATGAAAAGTAGGTGTGTGTGAGGTGTTTGGATATATGTGTATATGTAAAGTAGGTGTGTGTGAGGTGTTTGGATATATGTGTATATGTAAAGTAGGTGTGTGTGAGGTGTTTGGATATATGTGTATATGTAAAGTAGGTGTGTGTGAGGTGTTTGGATATATGTGTATATGTAAAGTAGGTGTGTGTGAGGTGTTTGTATATATGTGTATATGTAAAGTAGGTGTGTGTGAGGTGTTTGGATATATGTGTATATGTAAAGTAGGGGTGTGTGTGAGGTGTTTTGTATATATGTGTATATGTAAAGTAGGTGTGTGTGTATATATGTGAAGTAGGCGTGTGTGTTTATGAATTGCGTGTATGCTTGCGTGATTGTCTGGCTCCTAAATTTTTTTGCTGGCTCCTAAAATCTAAATAGATTTGTCAAGCCCTGCCCTATAGCCAAGCACATCAATTACGTGATGGAAGGAGAGTAGGGGTGGGGGTATTATCTGGGGTCGGTGGGAGAGGCTGAGGGTTTTTCAGCAAATCTTTTTTTTTTTTTTTTAACCTATCTTTGTATAAAATTGAAATCACAATAAACAGAATTTACAAAAATAAATAACAAGAAAGATGATGCACATCATTGGTTTAGAGATTTCATAATCTGGAAGCAGTATGTCACATATATATATATGTTTTATCATAATGGCAGATAGTTTCAAGATTAAAATATTTATTTCAACCAAACGAAAACAGGAAACATTATAAAGTGTGAAGAAACATAAGAGTTTCATTATTAAAACTTCACCTCGCAAGGAACTATCATAGTTGACGGTCAATAATAATGGAAGTTAGCTTGTCACCTATTACTAAATATTGGCCTATGATATTTGGAAATAAGTTTCCTATGTAAGGTAACAGGACTTTGATTTATTTTCAAAAGGATCTTGCACATAAAAGGATTTGGAATTGATCTATCTATTGAAGGCAAATTCTTTGAGGCAATTTGTTGAGAAACAATAGCATCAAAGGGATATTACATCTACTGAACCATTTTAAATTCCAAAGTGATTTATCAATAGACAAAAATGGATTCATGTGGAAACATTTATACGGTCATTTTGTAAAAAGGGTAAGTGTTGATGCCTTTTAACAAAACATCACAGCATCTGAAATGTTTTTTTATAACAATAGTTTCCATTGTAACAAGTTCAGTGTGAGGAAGAACACCAGGTGACCTTATGTTCTGGAATATCACTTTAACATGTGTACTGTATTTGTACGTCTGTTGCTGTGTTATGGCCTTAAATTAGGGAGCTGACATTGCCAAATCTGTAAATATTTCAGGTCATAATTATTATGTAGTACTTAACTTTGTTTAAATTATAGTCCTATGTTAGTTCTTAATGGAAGTCAAAAAGTTAAAATAAACTGTTACATCACATACAAATATATGGTATGGTATTTACTTTACACTTTATTCCATATATGCCTTTTATTACATTTTAATAAGTTTCATTTTATCAGTAGTGTTGCGTTTCCTTTTTATTTTTAGCGTCTACTTGATAAAGAGATAATTGCAGGGAATTCAGATGGCAATTTAAAACTGAAGGCCAATGAAGCAGAGTTGGAAAAATTCTCCAATGCAGCTAAATGGGAGAATTTTTACAACTCAGTCACTTTGGCCTTAGGTTTGAAATTACCGTCTTACTTCCCTGCAGTTCTCTCTTTATTGTGTAGACCCTCATTTGTTTTGTATTTACCATCTTAAAAACCTGAATTTAACATCATGTATAATGTCTATATGTTATCTAAGCATTGCATATTGTATGCATTTGTATTGTATCTCTCACTTTACATATTTCATAAGAAAAGTACAAATCTTAATATTTACAAAATGAAAACTATTGTTGAAATAAACAGTGGCCCCTGTTCACTTAACAAGGAAATAGCACACACAAAGCATTAACCTATTGGTGACGCTAGGACGTTCTAGGCTGTCCTAATTCTACTGGTCTAAAAAGAAGCTAGGATGGCATAGAACCTCCAGCTTTTCACAGCTCATCGCGGCTCTCCGGAGCGGGATCCTACCTGGCAGATTAGGCCACTTTGAGTGGCCTCATTCTGACAGGGAAAATGAAGCCAATGCTCAAAGCGAGCACCTGCTACATTTAACCAAATCGCACTGTGCCCGAAATTCCCCGTTTGTGATGTCCCATGTGATGTCGGGAGGTATCACGATTTTTTGACAAGGACACAAAGGGTCTATTAAGACCCTGATCGGGTCTCTACCATTGAGTCCCTGGCTACTGTTCACCTTGAGATCGGCGGCCAGGAACAAAAAGTGATGTTTTGGTGCTTGCGTCGTTTGGGACGCAAGCACCATGCGTCACCAAGGGGTTAACAACCAACTTGAAATATAGTCAGGTTGGATAATTTTTGCTATCCCCTTGTTAGTTATCTACAGTCTACTGTTTATCGAATAGACCTTAATGCATTTTAGATATTTTAAAATGCATTTTCTTTACAACCAATATGGGAGATAATATTTATATACTCTTCACTTTCCATATACCTTATAAAACATTACCCAGGTGCGGAAATACATAATGCAAACTAAAATGGATCCCCATGCAATACACACTTTCACATTAACAAGATCCTCACATAATGTACACAATGAATGTACATGTATCCTTTTTAATATTTCCCTAGTTCAGTATATCTATATATATGGAAAAAAATTGATTTCTTTAAAAATAAAAATAAAATCTTAAGAACATTTTTGAAGTTGACATACAGAAATCCAAAGACAATTTTTTTTCAACAAGTATATTTATTTTAGTGGCAATTCTTTCAATAGATACCCAACATTAATGAAGTTGTATCGCTTTCTCCTCCACGCTGATTGACAAGCAGATTACAAAACAAAAAAAGAGCTTTTCCAGAAGATAACACGAGTGGAAAAAATATACAATTCTTCCATGACGTACCAATTCCCTGCTCCTTATTAGCTTTTCTCCTCCTGACAACTTAACCCCTATGTTGCTGGAGGGGCCTGCAAATAGCCTCAAAGTAATGCTTTGAAGGCTCCACCAGCAGCAGAAAGATTAAAGGTGATGGTCAGTGGAAGATTTTTTGAACATGCAGACAGATGCATGATAGATGTAGCAGTAAAATTGAAAGCAAAGGGATAGAACATGCTGCCCTGCACAAAAAAGCAATTATGTCTGGGACACCACGTCCGTCTGGAAACCATTCTGATGTTCAATACATTAAACAGCATTTCTTGCTAAGCACGATAACATTTCCTTCAAGAATTTTCTCCGAGTTTGCACAGAACCACTACAAGCTCTTTATGGCTGCCAAACGCTCCACTAAAATGCATGTGCATATCATATTACTTTTAATTTGTTCACTGTAAAAATGTTGCTAGGCATGGCCTGATTTTATTTGGGGATGTTTGTAGTTGCTCAGTAACTTTGTGTGGTAAAAAAAATATATAAAAAAGTACTTAGCCAATACGTAGCCAATAGTATGCAATTCCAAAAATAGTTACTGGTCATAGTCAGTTACTGGTCAGTTATGGACCTTTAATGATCTGATATCTTCTCAAAAAAACACTAGGGATTTATTTGAAGGCGCATATTCTGCCTGATATTAAATAACCTTTAAAAAAAATTTTTTATTATTCTAATATTGTAGATTTTTTTTATTGTGGGTATAGCTTCCATGGACATGGTTAATAAACTCTATTGGGTTTATTTACTAAAATTCGACTTTGGAGGTCGACTTTTCATTTTGAGCTATTTTTGAGACCAACCGAAAAAAAAAATAGTTTTGATCATTTTGCCTCCCATTACTGTTTTTTTTTTCCAAGTCTAGCACAGGTGCTGAATTTGATTCATAATGAAAGTCATAATGACTCGATCTCCAAAGTCAATTTTTTGTGAATAGACCTATCTGATGTGATGAAGGACATTGTTTACATTTTCAAGTGACAGTTAGGTTTTCACCAAATGGAGTTACATCTTTCACCCCTGTAGGAGTATGTTAATATTCACAGCATACTTATTTGTGCGAGGCCTAATAAATTAACATATGTCTATTCATTTTAGAAATTATAATATTTTTGCTTCAATTTTAGTGTTGTAGTTTACTCTTTGCAAAAAAAAAAAAAAAGGATCAAAATCTGATTGAAATCTCATCCTCCAATACTTACTAACGTCTAGTACTTCTCAGCAACAAGTTATATATATTGTAATATTCAGCTTAGGCCACAGAATCCTGGCTTCTGTAATTACTATTCAGTGGGAATGAAGGACATAATGTCATTTGGAAAAAGTCCAATTCTACAGCTGGCATGGAGTGCGGTGACCATTATTTTACTGAGTACGGCATTTCTATTTCCTCAACAACATGTACCTCTTGTAATTTTTTATGATAGAACCACAGAAATGTGCCATTTAGTTCAGCATATAACTTGCCTATAATTTTTAGAAATAAAAACAGCTTCAAAAATACTTTACAAAATAAATGAAAAAAAAAAATTTCCTCATCCAGGTGTCATTCATAATAATGATATATCTTCTATACTATTAAAAATTACATACAAAAAGTCTTAGTTGTCTTTTCAAGACACATAGGAAGCATACAAGGCTAAATCGTTCACTGCGCACTTTTCAGCATTTTATTTTATTATTTCCTTCCTGGCTTCCACTCATCTTTTTTTTTTTTTTCAGTATTTCCACAGTAAGAGTGAGAGAAAGTTGGAATGTTGTGTAGGCCTTCGCTGTGTATGAAAGGTCCAATCAATACGGAGGTTCAGTCTAATGTGGATGTGATCAATATAGCAGCATCAGAAGCCAGTCACATGCGTGAGGCCTTTAATGTCTGATAATAATGCAGAAAGATATTGGCTGCACCTTCAGCACTTTCTATCGCCTAGTCTTTGACGTCTCTCGTTTTTTCGTCTCCTCTCTGACTTCTGTCCTGTTTTCTCTGCCTTTGTTTTCTTGGCCCATCTCCCTCCTTTCTTTTCTGCTTATTTTTTTTGGTTTCATCTCGTTTCCCTTTTTGCCTGAAAGTAAAAAAAGAAAAAAAGTTATGCAAAACTGCGCTGATATCTTGAATTGAATAAGTACATAAAAAATACCATTTGTGTCAATATATTTAACTTTCCATCAAACACTCATGGTATTGTCCCGATTATAGTCTCTACTTTTTTTACCCTAATTTAAATTATTCCTATAATTGGGGTTTATCATTCCCCTCCCTTAGTGTACCTTCAGAAGACCCGTTGCTGAAGGTACACCTTTTCTGTATCTCTCTTCCCTTTGGATTCAGGTGTTTAAGTTTAACAAACTCAGACCTTAGGCTGAGCTACCTTGCTCTCCTCGCAATGATGCACATTGCGCAAGGCAGCTCTGACTGAGGTCTAATTTTGTTAAACTTCAGCACTTAGGAGGAGGAGAGATATACAGAAAACATGTACCTGTGGCGAGGGGGCTGGTGGGAAAGAGAGGGGAAGGGACAGACAAAGGAAGAATAGAAGGGTAGAAAGACAAAGAGGCGATAGAAACAGACAAAGGGAAGTGCAAAGAGGGAGGGAAACAGAAAAATGGTGATTAAAGCAGGGGCATATCCTGCCCTTGAATGATAGGTGTGTGCCGAACGGACAGCACACACACACGAAATGGAGCTGAGAGGCAGACAGCAGCATGAATTCGGCATCAGAGTCACTTACTCTGTTAGTGATTCGACCAGGATGAAAAGTAAGTGATTCTGGTGCTGAAATCATGCTGCCTCTCAGATCTTTTTCGTCTATTGTCGGGGTTTGTGTGCTGTCTGTTGGGAGCACACAAACCCTGAAAATGCAATGCACACCTAGCACACACGGAGGTTATGCCACTGTATGGAAGAAGGGAGAAAAATACAGAGAAGGGGGAGAGTGACAGATTCCTTGGGGGCACATTGACATTGTTAGATGCTATTGGCTATTTTTTTAAAATGACATACAGTTATAGGGGTGCAGCCTATAACTGGGGGTGGCCTATAATCAGGACAAGATTCTCTTTAATACTCCAGTTTTTTTTTATCTGGATTGACTACTAAGCAGAAACACATTAACAAAAAACATATGACTTGTTTTTCTTCACTTTATGTAACTCATCCAGAGATTAGGTGTTTAACATTATTCTATTAATGATAAAATAACATTGAACAAACACGTGTTGGTGTGATTCTGCTCCCATTTAAAAATAAAAGGCCCTGCCTCAACCAATGAACTTTTGTCTGATTTTGTTTCTCCCACTGTGAGGCTGTTTATAACAGTAAATATTCACTTGTATAAATGTTTTCTTTTATTTAATTATTTAATGCATTTTCCTTTTAGAGAAGGGGAGGAATTATAATGTGTTTGTATATATATATATATATATATATATATATATATATATGCACATAATTATGTATTAATACACTAGTTATTAAAGGAACAGTGTAACAAAAAATAAAGATTCTGCTTCATCTACCAGTATTTCCAAAGATTTTACAGAAAAACATATATCAAACCATGATAGAGCCTAAGATAGCCTCAAACAGAAAGAAAGACATCCCCAGCACTCATTCCATTTAAGTAAAACACAACTTATATTCCATTAGAAAAATAACACAAGATAGTTACATAATATGTGAATCTTAATCATAAACATACTGGAGTCCTCCATTATATGAGTAGCAGATTTTTGGAATAGCAGAGATAGTAATAAACGATAGTATAGATAATAATACAAGAACACTTGGGATAATTAGATGATGTGTGCAAGCATGAATATGCAACATACATTTAAAGTTTCATTATGGGCACAGGAAATGGCTTATTATATATTTCCTTTACAGACCAAAATTAATAATTACTTTTGGAAATAAGTCAGTTGTGTAGTTTGTGCAACAAGGTTATGCCAGTAACTGCAGGTGACATGAACTGCAATTTAATTACAATCCACTAGGTGGTGGCCTTGAATTAAAACAAAGTGGGTCCATCTTAAACTAAAATAATGTCCCTTTCATAAGTATTTTTCTAAAAAGTGTGACTTATTCTTTACAATTAGAATAAATGATAAAATAAATACACTTTGAAATGTTTACAAGTATCTAGATGTGGGTGCAAGTCTAAAATAACACATTCATAAACAAACAAGCAACAAAATGCATTGACGATAAACCATTTTTATCCAAAAACAAAGGTAGTATCATGAACAGATTAAAACTGAAGTAGGTACAAAGCACTTTAGCAAGTGCCTCAAGTACTAAAGCCTTAAAAGTAAGATACTATATAATTTTTAACTATGAGTGCGATGGCATATTTAACCACCATCATTTGCCACAGTTTATGAATATATTATATATATATTTGTGAATTCCAAGCACACTCTAACTACATACTTGCATATACCGAAGTATCTATGTGCACACTGGATAATGATATTTGTGAACTCTAATTGCAGTTGCTGAGGTCATACATTTAAGATAGTAATTTATCCAGACAAAACATGGGTGGGAGTGGACCATACAGCTATTTCCCACTGTTAATCTTAATTAACTATCATCAATATAAGATAAATATCACTACGGCTGTAATGAACCAATTTGTATGTCATATAGAATAACGACTGTTACTTTCAACATTAGCCTTTATAGGAGTAAAACCTATTATTGTTATGTTATTTTGCTTGTGAGTAATTTGTTGTATTGTTGTCTGGTGAATATATTTTTTGATAAATGAGCATTGATTTTATAATATGTCATGCTTAAAGAAAAGCTTGATTACTATATATTCAATATTATTACTTTGTGGTACTATAGTGGTACAGAGCTGCTAGTCTCAAACATTGTAAGGTCAACAGATTTATGAATGTCAAACTCTGAATGGCTAATGTTTTAGAAGGGTATCTAAATATAAGGGACCAGTGCTAGATTGTCTTTTTAAATGCACGGTAATGATTTTGCAAATCTAATATTGGCTAATTACTAGTCAAAGTGGAAGACCTCAATAGCTTAGCCTCTGATGTTTATATAGCTGTAGCCAGTATCTGTATTGATGTTGTACTATGCAGGCACAAAATGGTCACCTTGTGCATCCATGACACTAATTAATTTCATGTTAACCTTATCAAACTACACTAAAGATGCCCAGAGTGCAGTTCTGTTAAAGTCAAAGTTGCATGCCAAAAAAGGGAATTTATTGAGCTTTACAATTTGGAGAGGATAAAGTTGGCCCATGCTAATCATTTCACTTTATTAATTGGTGAAATGTCATTTTTGTGGTGTATTATGTTTAGCTATCAACTTAAGTATAATTCCATAATGCAAGATTGGATATGAAAACAGGAATCTTATGTGGACTGGTATAACTGTGAAAAAAACGCGTGCAAAATCTCAATTCCATTGATTGTATATTAATTGCATATACAGATAAGATATATCTTATATCTTTGCCATAAGATGATCATCTGATGCTCAATGCAAATTAAGTCATGTTTTTTTGCCCAGTTTAACAGGAAATTAAGCACATAAGTTAGCCATAGGAAACTGCCTGCCTTGCTTATGTTATGTGAGCCAGTCATGTGATGCTGTCCATGGCTCTATTTCCCATAAGGCATCTTGGTCACTGACCTAGAGTGTTTTTTTTAGGAGAACCACTGCATGCTTTAACCATAAACTTTACCTACTCATGCTTACATTTTACCTACCCATATTCTACCCATTTGTCTAGCCTAATTTATGCCAGCCTCACTATGAGCAGGTTAAAAACAGGCTGTACATCTATTCTAGTCCATGTGCTATAACTTGAAGGACTGGTGATTTCTTGGGAGACAAACTTTTAACTAATATGCTGGGCACACATTCAAAAACATATGCATATGCATGATCCGTTGCACATTTACTTTCCCTATACAGGTTCCCCACACCTAATAATATTGACGTGAACAGTTTTATAATGCTAAAGAGAGTGTAGGATCAGCATAAATACACCCTCGCGATTGCAAGTGGCATATAGTATTACTAGTTGTGATCTGGGCAGCTTTGACTCTGCATGTTACTAATTAGAGCATATCATGGATATCCTTTTAAGTATCAGGGAATTTGGAAAAGGAGCATTTCTGAAGGAGAAAAAATAGCTTGATTATACAACTGTATATTACCCAATTAGACAGAAATACCAGGCTTGGTATGCAACTTTACTATTTATTTGCATTCCATAATGTTGTTCAGAAACATACCACACAAATACACCGTGTGTAATCAAGGCAATCAAACATGACACATACATTCCAGTTAATGCAGAAGTATGGATAAAGAGATAACATACTGAAACTGATTTGCAGGGCATATTACTGCTTAACAGCAATTCAAATCCCTTAAAGCATCCTGCAATGCACATTACATTTGGGTGTTTCTTACCTACAAGCTGTTTGTATTTACATCTTGTACCATTACATTGGAAATTAATAGTCTCGACTTAGTCTGTTGCATCTAAAGTTAAAAAGTTAAAAAGTTGGAAACAAAGACAGGTACGAAAGAACTAAGGATTATCCATAGAATACCAAGACTCTTGCAAAGTTACTACATTTTGCTTGACACCATCAATTTTGAAATCCTTACCAGCCAAAGCACATTGTATTTCATTATTGGATTAAAAGGTTTCAGTCTTATACTTATGTACATATACATAAACAAAAATCGTTTTTATAAATCTCCACATTAATTTGGAAACTTTTGTGTTAGTCTTGTTGTATTTTCTAGTATATATGTGTAGTTTATATATATATGTATATTGTAGTATTTTTTGTGAGGGACTTGTTTTGGACATTGGATATACTTCTTCTCTCCCCTAAAGTAAAAAGAGAATGTGTATAGTATTCTATGCAAATAGACATGTGTTTTGATGAACTGCATTATTTATAGAACTGTGTTTGTGTCAAATGTAAATATTTATTTCTTTTACTTTGAACAGATTGGTTTCCACTAAATTATATTGTCAATGCTTTTGAAGTGGCAAAACAAATTATAATGGGGCACATGTTGTGATGTATTCCATAATATTATATTGTCATAACAGAGTTCTTTAAAAGATAAAGAAAAAAAATCAAATTACTGCCTTGTTATAATGGGAAAAAAAAAGAATTTTACCCAATTTTTCATACTATAAGGTGCACATGCTCTTTGCTAACAATTACTTTCCATAAAGTCTAAATAAGCTTGCAAAAAATCTGAATACTGTCAACACACTACACGTTACACAAAACAAAAACAAAAAAGTAAACAAATAATGCAAACAATATAAGTGATGTAGAGAAGTCACTTGAAGAATCCCTGAGCAGGGCGAAACGCGTCTGACATCACTTACTCCGGAGGTAATGTGAGACTGAACTGCCACTGATGATTTCAGGCCTTCCTGACTTTTAAGCGTTTGTGTGAGCATTCACCAGTATTTTATGTAAGTGATTTTAACATTTTTTCTATATTGATAAAAAAAACGGTTTTATACTATGCAATTTTTTGGTCTCTTAAAGAGATATAGTACTGTCACATTGGAACAGACCTGGAGACTTCAGAGTTCATCAGTTCATTTCAATAGTTTTACTCTGTCACAAAATGAATAATGGCTATTCTAGAGAATAATACAGGTTATGAGTTAAAATAAAAGAGCTACATTTGATGTTTAGCAATGCCTGGAAAACAATAGGATATAAACATCTGTCATCTGCTATCCATTAGTATTAACTATAACTGACCACAGGGTGGTAAATTCCAAAATAAGCAGCTGTGATCTTTCCAGATCCAACCACTTCTGAAACTATGAACAAACAGTGGTGTGCTCTATTATAACTGGAGTCAAATGCAGCACAATATTTAGACTAGGTATATGAACTAAAATAAAAAAAAAAACACATATTAGTCACAAAAAATGTTTTTGCCACAAAACTATATATTGTTCTTTCATTTCCTAAAAATATTCTACCATGCATAGTCCTCGAGTCCTGTCAAATATAGAATATTATTAAAATGGAAAACAAAGGATATCTTGATTATTCTCAAAGATTTACATGCGTCACATGTCCTAATCTAAGATTAGAATATAAACAAGTATTGCAGTTCAGAAAACTGCAACAGTCAATCTATTTTTCCAACTCCTGTTTTTTTTTTTAATACAGATCATGGTGTCAGTTTACCACAGTAGACAGAGGGAACGTCCAAGTTTTTTTCTGAATTGGGCCACGTGATCAAAAAACGCATATGTGTATTTGGCTGTATTACATTTGTTCATTTACAATAATATTGAAAATAATGAAAAGCCATAAAAAAATTAAAAAAAAATAGTTATTTAGCAGTAGTACAAATCCCCCCCCCCAATAAAAACATTCCAATTTCAACTAAATCAGCTATATTCAAACAAAACTACACACATATAGTGTTAATGAAAATATAGGTAGTGATGTCAGTTGGGCTGCACCATATTGTCAGGTGGACCGCATTTGGCTCATTGGACGCCCCTCCCTTACAGCAAAAGTTGTTAGAGCACATTATATAAGGATATTCCTAAAAGTTTATAATAGGCATGTTTGTCTGGTAGGGCAGGCTTGCTGAGCCAACTGATTGTTATCTGTTCTCAGATCCTATGGTTCTATAAAGGAATGTTGGTGTAAACATTGCAGTGACTCATTGATAACGACATCATGTTTAGACAAAAATAGTCCTAAAGGGACTTGCTAAATGTGTATAAATGAGATGCAGAAAACTTTTCCTACTATTCCACATAAATGATCTTGTTTAAATGCAGGCAGAATTACGCTCCAAAATCGGTACACTGTATTTCATCCCTTTGCCATAATGATCCTTCAAGGGTTAACCATACTGACCAATGGCTAAAAAGTTATACAGCCATGCAGCATCAAAGAGGAATTTAGTGTGTATTACAGTTGACGTGGGTCACATGGTATGAATTGTGTGTCCTATGGTCTTAGCAGTGGTCCATGTAGATAAAACAGAGTGACATTCCTGAGATATCAGAGTCTGAAACCTCCTTTTTTTTCCTTAGCAGAAAGTTGATGACTAATGAAGAGCGAGTTTATCAGAGAGTAAGCTGGTAGGGCAGATACTATCTTAATAGCTGAACTCCATGCTGTAAATCTTACAATGTTAAGCTACTGTTCTCTGCTACTGCTTGATATTCTGTTCCATGAATTTGTGAAAATGCCAGATGGTTGAGGGAAACCTTCATCCCTCACAAGTACGTTAGCCATTTAGCCTCGAGGTTCTATTACTTAAATTATATCAGGAAACTAAATACAGATGGCAATTCTACATTGTTTTACAGGCTGTACAATTGTACTACATCAAATAGACCAGCTATGCAGACATACAACCAAAGGGAGATCTGAACAATGCAAATTGGCAAATTCTGCCTACATTTACCAAACATCATGAAAGGAGTTGAATGAACATTGAGAGTTACCTCAAACGACTGCAAGTATTTTAAAAATTGATGCAAATACACATATTTTGCTATAAATATGCCCTTATTTATTTTGTTCTCCTGGGCTGTCAACTATACAGTTCACAATCCCATGTGCAATTAAAATGGACTGGGAATTAATCAGTGCAACCAAATCTTAAAATAGAAACATGCATGTAGGGTGAAGTAAGTCACGTAGGAAAAATGATATATGAGGTTTTAGTGGAGATGTGTCTGGGGAATATGGATCACTGGTTGGATCAAAATAAGAGGAGCAACATGAAAGAAAATAGTTTTGAAATACACAGGAAGGTGCTTAATTGGATTTGAAAGTGTACCTAGGATTAAGGAAAGACAGTTGAGTTACAATGATGGATAGCAGCGCATAACAATCTGAGTTAAACTTCTGCATATTTTGACAGGGGAACTTAATCAGCGCTGTGGTTGGGAAACTTAACTCGTCTTGACATCTTGGCGCACCTCAGGGATCTGTACTTGGACCCCTTCTCTTTAATATTTTTATTAGTGATATTGCAGAAAGTCTTGTTGGTAAGGTATGTATTTTTGCCGATGATACAAAGATTTGCTGGTTTAGGTAAACTACAAAAATTGAGCTGTGGAAACTGACATTTAAGGCGGATAAGTGTAAGATAATGCATCTTGGGCATAAAAATATAGATATAGAATATTTGATACAGTCCTAACCTTAACATCTGAGGATAGGTATTTCAGAGTAAATATTTAATAGGACTTAAAGGTAGGTAGGCAATGCAATAGAGCAGCAGGAAATGCTAGCAGAATGATTGATTGTATAGGGAGAGGTATTAGCAACAGAGGGAGGAAAGTGCTCATGTCATTGTACAGAGCACTGGTGAGACCTCACCTGGAGTATTACTGGAGATATTGATACTTTGGAGAGAGTTCAGAGAAGGGCTATTAAACTGGTTCATGGATTGCAGGATAAAACTTAACAGGAAAGGTTAAAGCATCTTGTAAAGCTTGGGGGAAACGCATAACAGGGGGGATATGATAGAAACATTTACATACATAAAAGGAATCAACACAATAAAGGAGGCAAGTATATTTACAAAAAGACCAACAAGAGGCCATAGTCTTAAATTAGAGGGGTAAAGGTTCAGAAGTAATATCAGGAAGTATTACTTTATTGAGAGAATATTGGATGCACAGAATAGCCTGCCAGCGGACATGGAAGAGTTTAACACAGTGAAGGAGTTTAATCATGTGTGTGATAGGCATTAGGCTATACTAGATATGAGAAAAGGCCAAGGACTAATACAAGTATTTAGGAAATTGGGCAGACTAGATGGGCCAAATGGTTCTTATCTTCTGACACATTTTATATTCCAATGTCCTATGTTTTACTATAAAGCAGTAGTAAAGTGGAAATCTATATGTGCTGAGTATGAGAGCATGTCTGGGAGAGATGAGCATAAGGACAAACTGAATGATGATGTCATATCCTATTTCCCAAAAATAAGGATCACTACAGTATTTGTGCCTGCAATCATCTGAGATATAAATTTGCTTGATCATTACAGAAAGCATCCACAAATCACGATTGTTGCTGATAGCTTAGCTTTACCATATAAACGCTAGTTCGATGCACAGATCTGAAGCCAAATATGGACTTGGTCGATATGCAAATCAGTACAAAGTAAAACTTAACTAGCAATTTCCCTAAACAGATGAACATATCCACATTCAATCCCAGCAAAGAAAAGAAAAATGGCTGCATCTCTGAATGACTCATTTGTACTCAAGCAGGGATGTAATTGTAAATCTCAGCTTGTTGGTGGTCTAAAGTCTTCAATATTGCATTTGACAACCTATGCTGCATGGAGTCACGGTATGATTTTATTTTTTCAAATGACCTAATCTAGGGAGACATGAGTGTTGAGTGAGTTTTCTGGGGAGTTCTGTTACTACTTAAATTTTTTTTACATTCCAAATGGCATTACATTATGCAACTCTAGATTCTACACACACAAATCAGATCTTGCTAGTCTAATATGTCTAGTGAATATCTATGCAGATCATGTTTAAATATTCTGGTAATATCCTTTGTCGTTAGTATCAAATAATTGACAAACAATTATCCATTTGTACATACATGTCGTAAAATGAATAAATAATAACAAAAAATGAAAAAGGCGAACAAACCAATACATTGAAACGTGTTGTTTTAAATGCCTTGCAATATGTACAAAACATAAACAGCAGGAAACAGTAATTAGTTTCAAGTTAATTTTGGAGTCCGAGAGGCCTGGGGAACAATCACACAGTAAAGGTCATTAACCACATTGGTATCTTTAACACACAACCAAACATACTCTTCTCAGCTGTGTTACTAAAATCTTCTGTCTCCCGCCTGCCATGCTGTTCCTGATTACTGTTTGATATACCACATGGGAGTATATGTTTATTTCTTTCACTGATTAAGTTGTCCCCTCTCTCTGAACCATGTATATTATGAGCACAAGAGTCATCGCTATTCCTATTTGTTTGTATATCCTGTTGAAATGGCATATGACCATAATGGTACCAGCAAGAGTCAGCTCTACCTTTAAATACTCCTACACATATGAGTGTTTGACACTACTTGCAGTTTGTTTACACTGTCATTTTTGATAAAGTAACCGGAAATATACCAGAACTCATTTATTTCCATCACGAATAAACTGTGAGATTAGGGACTAATTTTCCTGTTGATTTTGTAAAATAAACATTTAGATTTTTAAAGTGAAATGGTGTTTGTATTTTCTGTATTCTAAGGCAGAAATATGATGATTTTATTATAGTAAGAATTTTGATGACGCATGCAGGATATTTAAGGAGCAGATGAGAGTCATGGTGCTGGAGCATGCTAAATGTTTTCTATAGTTTGTATAATTAAAGGTTGCTTTTCCAGAAGGTCATGTCAGGTTGGAAACCCAGCCCCCTTTTTTTTTGCAAATGAGCCATTAATGCACATATAACCATTATCGCTAAATCACAAAAACAAGCAAAATGTAATGTTCGAAACTCTATAAACCGAATCTCTTTCGGTTTATAGACTTTCGGTTTATGTAATACATGTAATGCTATTGCTATTCTATAAACCGAAATAGTCAATTGACCTATTCGTATGAATGGGGACTCTATTTCGGTTTATAGAATAGCAATACAGTGAAATGTCCGTGTTCGGGTCCGGGGTCCAAAAACCGTAATGTTCGGTACGAACCCGAACAGTGCGGTTTGGGTTCGCTTAACACTATTCAAGGTACAATATTACATATCTAAAGAGAAAATGTTAATTTCAAAGAAGGTGTAGGGTGTATTTGTGTACTATATATAGAATGTTACAGTGCACTAGTAACAAATAAAGCTACAGGTTTTTGATGAGGAAACTCTAGACTCTTTAGTAAAATTAATAATTTAAAGGGCAAGGATGCCTGAAACCAGTGCGCAACAGATCATAACATTATTTTTCACTTGTTAATGCCAGATGGCTGTGGTTACAAGTGCTACTAAGTAGTTACTTTTTCAGTATTCAGGAATAAGCAGGGTTGTATAAGGCCTTCAAAAAACAGACTTTATTTTAGCCTGTAGACACAGTTTTGGACACCTTACAACAACTGGTTTGCTGAAACATCTGAATTCTGAAATAGATTTGGGACGCTATATTGACAGAATAAGTTATTGTGAGATAAAGGGGATTAGATCAATATTTTCATTGAGCACATCATTAAACTTGATAGCAAGTCTGCTGCCTTTCTGCGTTACATCAGATCATATCTGTGATGAGTGTGAGTGGGTGGATAAGAAGAGAATTTAACACTTAATATTTTAAGCCTCTTGGTATTATGTTACATTATCTCCAGCTAAAGTAACATTCACGCTAATCTTGATGCATGGTTTGGAGAATTTTTCCTCAGCATATTTTTGAACTCCAATCAAACTATGATAAAACACAGTAACTACAAGCCAACTACATACTTATGCAATGCTCCTGCCCAGAAATTTCACAAACATTGAATGTAAATGCTTCCCTCCCACCCGGCTCAGCCACACATATTCACTAATATAACAATCAGTTTTTTGACAGGGGAGTATATTAGGATGAACATCTTAGCTTGGGGTACATGTTTCTAATTCAGGCATGTTGATTATGTTGAAAAATATCCGGGATAATCCCCTCAATTTATATTACTCTTGGTATTCACTTGTTTTTTTTTCCCTTTCTTTTTTTACATTACAGTGTGCAGATCTCCAACCAAAAAGTACAAAATAACTCAATAAAAAAAAAATAGAGTAAAGTAGCTTTATTAAATAGATCCATAGGGACACAATAAATCTATTTCTCAATATCTCTCTCACATACTAAGCTGACACTTTTAATATTCTTGGAACACTATGTTGCCCTGTCCATAAAAATAATAAAAATTGCCCTACACATTTCACTCATAAGCCCTTCTTGGAGCAGAAGGAGGTGCACACAGCAGATACATTTGTGACAGATTAGGTGGCCTCTACCTGCTTTTTTTAATTTGTTTTACTCCCCATGTTGGGTAATGTATTTAAGAAAGCCTTGTAGGTAAAATAAAAAAAAATAAAAAAAATAAAAAATATATATATATATATATATATATATACACACAAAAACATTATGCTATAAAAACATTATTGCCTGTATTTAAGGTAGACGCAGGTAATCATGCTATAATATTAAGAACCCCAGACATATTACACAGTGAATTGTGGCATTCAAACTGCACAATGTTGAATAATTGTGTTATTATACTTTTGATATTTATCTTCAACATTTAAGGACTCAGACTGAGGTACAGATACTTGTTCAATAGTGGACAAAGTTAGTGGACTTGCAGATGGGAACATAGAAGAGAAATTCAAATGTAGAAGGTGACATGATTATGTCTATTGCATAAATACATAAACTGTAACATAAAAACAACATAGGTGTTATTTTGTGACTTTGTACCAACTTTTTGCTATTATTGAAAAGATATAAAGCCAACAGCACCACTACTGATATGTGTTACAGTCTATAGTGCAATGATAAATGCGTTTACCCCCTTCCCCTGATAGCATTTGTGCAGTTATTCACAGTAAAGACTGGTCATTACTATGACATCACTAAATATCACTCTAGGTACCTCTATTAAAATTTCCATCCTGCCAGTATTTAATTGACATGATGGTATAAAACTGGCTTGAGAGCAGGTAGCAATAATATGGCTGGTATTTTTTTTAAAGGAGGGGTGGCTTACCGGAAAACTTGTTACAAGTAATATTTCATATTCAATTTATATTAAAACTTGGAAACAGATATTACCTTTTCCTGTCTTGGCATTTCTTTCTTTGCACTATGCATTTTCTTGTCTCAACTGTTGCTGGACATGATGTGCCCCGTGGTGAAGGGTGCTGTACTATTTCCCGAACTCTGGTTTCATTTCCTCTCTTGAAATCACAAGTCTTCCCTCTCTTGGCACAGGGCCCCCAGGGCCCCCACTCACTGACCAAACAGTGCACTATAAGACAAAAAACAATATGAGTTGAGCAGATGCACCCAGATGAACATATCTATCGTTCTGTAGGAATGCTATGTTTAAACCTTCCCAACGCATATATTAATACTACATAATTGATAGCCACAGAAAGTGTTGGAGCCAACACATGACAGGAACATGCATAATGTTTGAAATAACTATTGGCTCTGATCAGGTGTTACACCCAAAGCAAAACAATATAAAGTTCCCAAGGAGAAGTTTTTAGATGAAAAATAAAGAGGAAAAATGGAATCATGCATTATGTTTAAATATAATAATTTGCCTTAGTTAGTAGCACTTATCTGTACTTCCACTGATTTACTGCAGTAATTCTCACTATTATAGTGTCTATATCTCCCAAAAGACCCTGATGGCAGCAAGAGATGCTGGGAACATGACTTGGGAGAGGGAGTGTCAGCCCTACTGTTCATGCAAGTGCAGACAGGAAGTGTGTCATCGAACCACACATGTGCAGAATTCATTCTCATACTTCCCGAATGTCCTGCTTTGTGCGGGACAGTCCTGATTTGGGAGGTATGTCCCGCCGCACTCTACCTCTGTCCCGCTTTTCAGGACAGAGGTAGAGCTGAGAGGGACAGCAGGACTCAGAACCACAATCCCGCGGTCCTGATCGCATTCTCTGGTGTCCCAGACATCAGAGAATGCTTACTGGGCATGCGCAGCATTGTGCGCTTGCGCAGTAGAAGCCAGGATCAAAAATGGGTGACAGTGTTACTGCACATGAGTGGTAGCACTGACACCCCTCCCCAGACTCTTCCCCGATGCCCCGCCCCCCTCCACAGACTCCGACCCCGGTGTCCTGATTAACCAGGGGGCAAAGTTGGGAGGTATGTATTTTACAATGGTGTCCCAAAGGTCTTGCTATCCATGATAGGATCTATAATTCATTGTAACTGGGATGCCAAAGTTTAGACTCACTGGCATCCCAATAGGATATTTGGGGGGGGGGGCGAATATTCAAAACCGCTACCTGGCTGCCTGGGGCAAAGGTTGCTCTTAGCCTCAAGCCCTGCTTTAACTCAAGCATTCCCTTCACCTGTTGAGACTTTTGCAGTTCAATTGTTAGTTCACCACAGGGACATAACAACCATGATCACAGGGGTCAATACTGTGACTGGGTTCTAGGCACTGGCAAGTAGTTTAGAGGTAAAGCTAGTACTAGCAAACTGTTTGCGACAAAGGTAGTACTGGCAAGATGTTTGGGGCAAAGCTAGCACTGACAAACTAGGGGCAAAGCTGGCACTGGCAAGCTGTGGGCAAAGCTGGCACCATCAAGTTGTTTGGGGCAAAGCTGGCACTGACAATCTCTTTGGGGAAAAGCGTGCACTAACAAATTAGGTGCAAAGCTGGCACTAACAAGTTAGGTGCAAAGATGGCACTGACAAGTTGATTGGGGGCAAAGCGTGGGAAATGAGGGTGTATGTCACTGGTGGTGACTTGTTCCTTGGTGAAGTTGGAGCATACAGGGGGCAATTTTCACACTGGAGCCCCGTAGTCTGCATTATCTTCCTTTTTGGATACTCAATAATTAGGTACTACCTCCCCGTATGGACTTAACCCTCCTCAATTTTTTCTAATCTTTTACATTCAATACTCTTTATATGTTCTGTAATAATAATAATTGATATTTTTTTTTTACAGACAGTCCACTTTAAGTCTTAACTATTTTCTACGGATTGAATAGACTACATCTAATCGTATTCCTCTCTTTATCTCTGGACATGTTTTTATTTATTTATTTTTTTACATTTTTTGATATTACATTTCTATTTGTTTCCTTCCCTGTTTTCCCTTACTAACTCAATTCTCTCATTTCCCATTTCCACGTAGGTTCACCCATTCCACTGATTTTTTTGTAAACACTGAAAATGAATGGGTGTGCCACAAATCAAAATTGCTCATAACTTTCCTTTTTTTGGATGTGTATATAGATACCATACCAAACTTTGGGATTTAACTATCAACCAATCATCGTCCAGATCTTATATGTTACTTTACACTTGTTATTTGTTTACATATCACTTACCGACATTACTACACTCCATACTGTGGTTGTTGTTTTCAAATCCATCTGGACACGTTTCAAGACACTTTCCACTGTGTAAGTAAAATCCACCTTTACACTTTGTGCAGAAGTTTTTGTGGAAGCATGTTTCACAATCTGCTTTACATTCTGAAATCATGGTTTAGAAACATATCTTATTCAGTCACATAGATTAACTTGCTGGATCAGTTTTAACAACTAGACTATCATATTAGGGAAATTTACTCAGCATTAGTACATTCAAGGGTAGATTACTGTGCCATACATATTCATTTTCCTAGAGTGCCTTTTTTTGCCAGATTCCTTTAATTGTACAAAATATATCCAACATCTTCTATTTTAGTGGCCATCTGTTTTAGAATAATATGCTAGATGCTCCAAGCACTTCATTTTACACTTTATGGTCAATAACTTCATACTATCAGACCATTCATATATTTGTAGAATTTAGGACACAGTCAATTTGAAATGTTTAAAATGTAGCATTGAATGTTATTTTTTCTAAGAACCAGAAAAGAGATACAGTCCTAGAGATCTTCTTTTACAAAATGGTATAATGATTTTGATCATAACTTTTTGGCAGGCTTAATAAAAGGGAGAAACCGGTAAATGTGGCAACAGGACAAAAAATGATATTCCTAATAATGTATAATGAGATAAACAAGTATTTGAGCTCCAGAGATGATTTGTTACAGAGGGAAACTTGAGTTGTCTGAACTCCTTAATCGCCTTTATTTGCTATCACCTGTGTCCTAGATTGTATGCACACATATAGTGCGCATTTAAAGTATAGTTATTATTTGGGCCAAATGTTGCTTTTTTTCACTTCACAAGTTGTGTGGAAGAATCAAGTGAAGCTACTAACCTGATATATTAAATCTATTTAAAGCATGTCATGCTTCTTCAAGACAAAGCTGGTCTGGAGGCTGGCGCATGCTGACAGTGTCAGTATGTGCACAGCCAATCAGAGCTGATTCCATGCAAAAATGAGGGCACTAACAGACAGACAATATCAACCAGACCGGGCTGTCTGTCAAAAGTACATGCCAGTTCATCCTCATACTAGGGGCAAGAAATTATTCACTTGTGCTTCTATATTAGAAGCACAAGTGAAAAATTAAGTTTAGTGTACCTTTAAGTAAACCATGTGATCATTTGAAATCTCTACAATTATTTGTCGTACTTAACGAGACATGCACCCTCGCAAATATACACCACTTACTTGTGCATTTATTTATTTCTGGAGATCGTATCCCATAGTATCCGCTCGGACAAGAGGGAAGGCAAACCCCAACTTGCTTCATACCGTTCCTCACCAAAGCGAAAAAAAGTCGGGGCTTACACGACAAACAGCCATTGTAATCAGAACATGTTGCACAACCTCCTTGGCAACCCTGGCTGACATTTGGATGCACTGAAGGAAGAAGATAAATATAGTGTTACAAATATAGCTACACTGGATTATCATAAAAAAAAGCCCCAAAAACATACATGTTATCATATTATATCAGGCACATGTACACCATGTTATTGGTGTACATTTTATTAGAATTTGAATTACACAGAAACGTTGATGTATACTGTAGAATTCTCAAAGCCAATATAAGCTATTGATCAATTTACTTAGACTTTTAGCTATGGCTGCTGGTAGCCACATGGCTACAAATGTTACAACACCTTGTGCTAATACAATTCTCACACTTTGTGGGAAATGCCCAGGGCCGTCTTTAATAGTGATTGGACCCTGGGCAAGCATTTGCTTAGGCCCCCTGGACCCTGCCCCCTCCCCTGCATGCAATCCCGCCATCCATCGCAATGTTACCCCCCCCACACACACACACATATGCCATAATTGTTGTGCCATTCAGATGCCTGTAATATTATGCCTGTCAGAGCCCAGTAATATTGTGCCAGTCAGAGCCCAGTAATATTGTGCCAGTCAGAGCCTAGTAATATTGTGCCAGTCAGATGCCTGCAATATTGTGCCAGTCAGATGCTTGCAATATTGTGCCAGTCAGAGCCCAGTAATAATGTGCCAGTCAGATACCAGTAATATTGTGCCAGCCAGATACCAGTAATATTGTGCCAGTCAGAGCCCAGGAATATTGTGCCTGTCAGAGCCCAGGAATATGGTGCCTGTCAGAGCCCAGGAATATGGTGCCTGTCAGATGCCTGTAATATTATGCCAGTCAGATGCCTGTAATAGTGTGCAGTCAGAGGCCAGGAATATTGTGCCAGTCAGATGCCTGTAATATTGTGCCAGTCAGATGCCTGTAATATTATGCCAGTCAGATGCTTGTAATAGTGTGCCAGTCAGAGGCCAGGAATATTGTGCCAGTCAGATGCCTGTAATATTGTGCCAGTCAGATGCCTGTAATATTATGCCAGTCAGATGCCTGTAATATTATGCCAGTCAGGTGCCTGTAATATTGTGCCAGCCAGATGCCCAGTAATATTGTACCAGCCAGATGCCCAGTAATATTGTGCCAGCCAGATGCCCAGTAATATAGTGCCAGCCAGATGCCTGTAATATAATGCCAGTCAGATGGCTGTAATATTATGCCAGTCAGATGCCTGTAATAGTGTGCAGTCAGAGGCCAGGAATATTGTGCCAGTCAGATGCCTGTAATATAGTGCCAGTCAGATACCCAGTATTATAGTGCCAATCAGATGCCCAGTAATATAGTGCCAATCAGATACCCAGTAATATAGTGCCAATCAGATGCCAAGTAATATAGTGCCAATCAGATGCCCAGTAATATAGTGCCAGTCAGATGCCCAGTAATATAGTGCCAATCAGATGCCCAGTAATATAGTGCCAGTCAGATACCAGGAATATTGTGCCAGCCCCCCCCCCCCGTACTTACATGAAGCTGCTCCGTGTCCCCCGCCGGCTGTCTCCTCCGTGCAGTCTTCCCTCTTGCACGGAGTAGGGAAACAGACACCGGATGTGACGCGACGTCACATCCGGCGTCAGGTTTTTTTTTTCCCGGCCGTCGCATCCATTGGATGCGGCTTGCCGGAAAAAAGCGTTCACAAGCGCAATGCGCTGTGAACGCGGCAGCAGGGGCTGGGGGCCCACGGGACAGCTGCCTTGGGGCCCCCCAGGAGTAAATGGGCCCAGGGCAGCTGCCCCGTTTGCCCCGCGTTAAAGACGGCCCTGGAAATGCCATAGAATAGTGGTGCTCATATTTTAGTCTCTTAAAAGGTGTCACAATGGAACAGCCTCCTAGGGCCGACACATATATGTTATGAATGAAAGACGAACTTGGTACGTGCCACTTAACTAAGAAAAATATATATAATCAACCATATAACTTATCATCAGGGAGAAAGGAATTCCTCGGCCTCTGGATCACTTACCCACTAATGTTCTCATGTATGTGACCTGAAAACTGTATTTTAGAAATATTTTATGCAAGTGATGACTATGCACTCTATAGTACATTTAACTTAACATTACATTACATTAACATTTATTTATATAGTGCCAAAAAATTACGTAGCGCTAGATACAGAGCTTAGAAGGGAACTACATACTAAGTTAGAGAAACTAGAACAGACTGGTACGTGAGGTAGAGAGCCTTGCTCGCAAGCTTACCATCATAAATTAAAAACACAGTCCTTTTTCCTTCACACAACTTAGGGCCGTATTTATCAAGACAAAATAGGTGGTATTTCGGGAAAAAGTGCTAAAATAGTAGTAGTAACTATGCAAACCAATCAAAAGTTATAACAGTTTGCTCCAAATTTAGCATTTGTTAAAAAAATTAGCACCTGTTTTGCCTTGATAAATTTGGCCCTTAATGTTTAATGTATTTGAGGGGAATGAAGTCCAGGGTTATTGATGTACAACCGATGACCTGTGGGCTCTCAAGGGATTTTGTGTAGCCTCTACCCTGGCTAAAAAGACCATAGGCAAAAGACCATAGGCGCTACTGACTCACCTCATGAAAAAATCCACCACCGAATCTAAGAGCCTTGGTTGGGCAATACTGCCAAAAGCTGGACAATTCATTCGGCCAAATTGTATAAGAATATATATTTATATATATATATATATAAATTCAGGTGGAGAAGAAGAGACTTAAAAAGCTTAATAAATAATTTCACCAGGTCACCCTTTCTTTGAAAAATCATTGAAAATTTCAACTACGATATATTTTTTCCTTCTTTACAACTTTACTCTATGAATACCTTATTCTTAAAATGCACCTCTCTGAAAATATGTACAATTTACACACATTAACAAATAAAGCATAACATTCATATGCCTGCAGCTTGAACACTCATTTCAGAGCTTGTGGAATCTCCCCTAACACAACAGAAGTGTCATAACAGCTGATACCAGTGAGTGAATTAATGAAGAACTAAACTAGCAGTATTTCTTAAAGGGTAGTAGGAAATAAATCAGCGGAACATCCGGTCATAGGTTCATGTTTAAATATTTATTTTTTGGGCGATTGCTGAATTTATTTCATCTTAAATCTTGCTTACTGTGGAAACAAGGAGCAAGATCTACAATTAAGCCACACTGATAACTAGCAAAGGAATATGTATAAAAAAACGCATATTTTAAAATCATTTTTATGCATACCTGAAATGCTGCACAGCATTATTTGCTCCTAAACCACGAGCACTAACAGTGGAAACATTTCTGGAGGTGTTAATGTGAAAAAAATTGTATTTAGAGCAGCGCTATGCCTAACTGTATGTATGTACCTAGTATGGCACTTCCCCACTCCCCTAGTGTGGCCAAGTCCGCTATCTAACAATCCCTGTTGGGGATGCTAATGAGTGCAGTTGTGACACCCTGAAAGGAACAAAGTGCTTATATTGCACTTACCCAGTGCCTGTCAGGGGAGGGGTGTTGCTGAAGTACCCCCGCTACTCTGTACCTCGTTCTCAGCATAGAGATAGATATTAGATATTATTATAGAATAATAGATATTCTTATATTACAGTCAAACTTTCTTCATTTGACTAGAAAAAGATGAGTATTTAAATATGAATATCTGAGTGTGAATAATTATGTACTTGGGAAACATATGATGTTGATGTGAGTCTGGGTACAAGTGGAGGCTAGGGTGGTTAGTCTCGAAAATGATTGTGTCAAGCACTGAAAGGGCATAAGAAAAAAATTGGCCAATCCTGTCCTGAAAGCTGGTGTATTATGCAAAAGTTGATCTAGATAAGTGGCAGTGAGTGGAGAAAACACCATTACTATGAGCGTGAAGATAACAATCAGCAGTTAAACCTAGACAACATGGGCTAAATCCAGCAGCTTAGCAGGTATGTTATATATTCTATGTAAATTTATTGTTGATTTGATTTTATTGACGTAAAACTCTCACTAGTTCAAATTAGAGTTTAGTATACTTAATAAAACTGTGTAGTGTAGTTAATATGTATATTAGAATGGCATTATCTAAATGCCAATGGGAAGAATGTACATCATAAATGTGCAGAATTAACTTTAAACAGTTAATCTACAAATTGTGGTGCTGATGTTGGCATCTCACAGTGCCAAGCTTGCGTGCTCTACATTAAGCATTAGGAATAGCAATGTCATGCTTTCGTGGTGGTTGAATGCCTCGTGGAACAGTATTCTGGCATTTGAAAGACCAGAAGACCTTCAGAATCAGCAGGTTCCCATATGTACTATGTGTGAATCTCACTTGTGTGAGTGGGAGTGTCAGGTAACCACAGAGATAGATAATAACTAAATTCCATGTGCTTTACACATTGCAGATGCAAAAGCTTTCTGGAAACAAACTTTTATTTGTAAAACTGCATCAACCGTGCTATATTTATCTACAATATGTTTCAATTTTACTTGATAATTTGTATAACTTATATACGGAAATATGAAAAGGAAAATATATTTAGAAAATTAATTATTGTACAGCATTCTACTGTTTTAATTAAATAAAATATAGTGATTTTAAAAAAAATACAGCTAGTGTACAATTGTAGTTGCTATATATAGCCATGTGGCAGATTCCATGTACCAGAAATCTCTAATATTATGATATGTAATATTGTGTTTTATTAATTATTTTGAGAATTCAAGACTATTGATTTGTATAGTGTCCAGTTATGTTTTAATAATAGAAAGTAATTTACTAAGGAATGTAAACTGCTAACGAACTTACATGTACTCTAGGAAGCTTGTGCTTACAAGCAAATTATACTGGGGTATTTCCAAAAATATTTGTCTATGGCTCATTAGCGTAGAAAAGAAAACGTTGATAAAACTGTGACCATGCATCACACAAATTCCCAAAATATTCCAGGTATAGGTGATTGATGACACTAAAAAGATAACAGTTTGTAAAAGGATCACTGTAGAATTTAGCAAACTCACAAATTTAAATTGAGTGAAACAATTCAACCACATTTACAGCTTAAAATAAAGAAAAATGAATCCACAAATGGAAATGACCACGCTTCTCTAGCTGTACTTTATTTAAAAATAACATCACATACTTTGCCCCAGTTGCGCAAGTAAATCATCTAGGGAACTGCTGTCTAATTTGCAATAGAGCTAACAAAGGATTTTAATGATGCAGAAAAAATTGTGCATTTCATAGCAAAGATAGAGAATGTAATGGTGTAGATCTCATTATCATATTTTACTACAACTGCTCCATCTAATCGCTGTCTAAATTGTTCTCTTATGCAAAAAGAACATCATAAGAGCCAATATCAGTAATCGCAACAAATCATTTCAGCTTGAGTACAGCTTATACAGTTAGTGTTAAAGAGCCACAAAACCTTTTTTTTTTTAAAAACTGTGCTTCAAATATAGAAGCACAAGTTAAATATCTAGTGGCGCAAGTATGTGGATTAACTGGCATATACCTTTGGTATAGAGGCCTAGAGTGTCACTGACAGTCAGTTTTTCATACAGAATTAAGAGCATGTCACTAACCTAGTTAAGGTAACCTCTGTTGGTGGCATGTAAAATACAAGGCCATTGCATTCATCATACCTCTGCCATATGTGAGTTGGCCAGCCCCCACTCTATTTGACAGCTTCCAAATCATGGCTGCCTCAGTTGAGAGGCAGGCCTGAGAGTAAACCCCATGTATCTCTATTAGTGACAACATGTTTTTACCTTTAGCTTTTATTAAAAACAAAACTAAAAACAAATTCTAAGGCCACTTGTGCATGTAACAAATTAGTTAACGAAGCTCATAAAAATTGCTAATTTTGGCACAATCAGCAAAGAGATTGAATGTATTTCTATGAGGTGTGCTCTGCTTTTAGTATATTTTCCTGCACTTGTTCCAGTTTTGCCATGATAGGTATGTTTGTGGTTTAAATAAAAACAACAAATTAACACAGACGGGAGTCTGATTACAACCATTTACAATATAACATAATTCTCCTATTAAAGTTGGTGAGTGGTTTATTTTCTTTCTTTCACTCAAATGACAATTAAAGAGAGCAGGAAAGACTGATGCTGGGTGTCCATGTGAAACAAATGAAGATTATGTAGCTGAGGTTTTCTGTTATGGGTGCTAAATGGAGATAATACACTTTTTGTGAGGTCAAGGGCTGTGATAGGAAATGGAAATTCAGTACTGGATATCATTCTAAGACTCAGACATGATTCCAATTCAGAGCACCAGTATGCATATGTTATCAGGAAGAAATTGATTTGCATTCAAATCAAACAGATTTGCTACATTTTGATTAACAAAAATTGTAAAATGTAGACAGCACCTTGATCAACAATGTACACCCTGATTCATGGTTTTACATTACTAGCTCAAAGCTTGATTAAGTCTCAGTCTCATGTTCTGTACAGATATTGAAGAATGAAATTACACAGTATTATTTTGCTAGCCTCTGGTTGGCTGGCATAAAAAGCATGACTAAAGTATTCAAATAGGCATCCTGGAGAGAAAAGCTCCATGTGGAGGATCCTCTGGGGAGCCTTAGATTTAATGACTGTCCTTTCCATTGGGCATTAAAAGATTAATGTGAGTAACTTCCTTATGGAATACTACATTTTTGCCTGCAGTGAAGATTGATGGAGGAAACTAATACGTTGAAACAATATATAAAGAATGAGTAAAACTTACCTCAATGTTTGGAAATGAGGCAAAGCAGTGGGTTGTTACAGATACAAATATTACAATATTCAGTGGCCTACAGAATTCTAGCAAGCCTAATCTCATAAAACAGGATATCCATAACTTCATTGTAGGCTAGAAATATGTATTCCAAACCTACCATAGCTCTGTAATGTGGTGGGTATAATATCACAAGTGGCACCACAGTCTGCATTACAGCATTTTAGTTCTTACGTATTAGTCAAACAGCACATATTTTAATTTACTATCAGTTCTGTACAATTTAACAAGAAAGATTTTTTTTTTGTATTTAAACCTATAAAATAGAAATGTATATGCACAGGGAAATTATCTCCTTTGGTCAGAAATTGTTTTCAATATAGTGTGACTCTTTATTCAAATTTAAACACTTACCAACGTCACCAAGAGCTTGTCATCATTAATGCATTAACAAACCAACAAAGGATTAGGTAGAGCAGTAAAAGAAGGTTTCATGACTGAGATAACGGGTACATTAAAAATAACATCAGTGAGTAACATTGGCACCAGAGAGGTTGATCTCTAAGATCTTAGCGTTCCTCGAGAGCTTACAGACTCAAACCAAACCCAGGGCAATGGAAAAATGGGAAAGAGACCTGTCACTGACCGAGCCACTGCAGAAATGGCAAAACGTGTGGCAAGCCACCAGAAAGGCAACACATTGCGTAAACCTCCAGGAACAGTATTTTAAACTGATATATCGGTGGTACCTGGTTACCACACACCTATTTAAGTTCAACCATGTACCAGATGACCTGTGCTGGAGGGACTGTGGGGCCCAGGGAACACAGATCCATGTATGGTGGGAGTGGCCAAGGCTGAGGGCACTGAAGGCTAATTTAACCGAGAGATGTCAAGATATCTTCGGTACACCACTTCAGTTATTCCCTCAAACCTTTCTGCTCCACTGGGATGTCCCATACACGGACAAGTATAATAGAGTCCTCTTTACTAATATATTAATGGCAACAAAAATGTGCATGGCCAGATATTGGCGAAGACCCGATGTCCCATCTTGGTCAGAAATTGAAAGTCAGTTGGATATCCAGGCCGGGGGAGAAAGATACTTTTATAGAAGGGACAAAAAAACAAGAGAACAATACAATAAAATCTGGACTACCTGGATTAAGTCTGGTAGAGTCCCAGTGAGTTAGGAAAAGGAAAACATCAAACAGTCAAAACGGTGGAGGTCGGGGGGCGGGGCCCCCGCCCCGGGGGAGTGGGGACGGAATGATTGTGGGAAGATGAGGGTGAATGGTTGGATGATAGAGATGCCTCGGAGATGGGTGGACGAAACAGCGTATACCTAGTGGAAAATCCATGGGGGACAGACGACCAGGTGCTTCCCGTAGCCCTCCTGAGACAGCTGCAGACATTGGTTTGGTTAACTTTCTTTGTCTAATATTGTATAAATTGAAATAAAATTGTAATAAAGATGAATTTAAATTAAAAAATAACATCGGTGAGTCTTGTGATCATCCTATCATTGCCTAAAGCCAAGACAATTGCTAAAACACAAACATGACAAAGTATACTCATCTTCCAAACAATCATCAATATATCGCTTAAATCAAAGATAATCATTATCAAATGAAAGGAGAAAACACAGAAAAAATAGACGGCTACAAAATTTAATAGCAGAAATAAAATCATAAATAAAAGTGATAGTAAGTTAAGCATGAAAAATGTAGCTTAGAATAATAAAATTATCATAACAATGTAAACTGCTGTTGTGAGTTATCAGATCTTTGCCAGCGATGGTGGTCAACTATACATGACCAGGAGAATAGTTCAAGTATTTATTATTATTATTAAAGAATGCTGTAAATTTCCCTTCAAACCAGATTTGGTTATTTTTACAATTAACACTTCTATATGTTTTATATTTTACTAAATGTTGCCACTTTCCTCCCCTTGATTATTTTTGTACTATGTGCCAGTAATTTAAGCTTTGTGAAATCCCATTATGCAGTTAAACATGAGGAGGCAGAGATAAAGAAATAAACAGTGCAATGAGATGTAGACAGGAGCACAGACGATACAAATTTCTAAGGGACATAAGAGAGAATCTCAGTACAGATCTAGATATGGAGATTTATTTAATGCTGACTGAATGTTCTAAATATTTCTTTTTAATGTTATGATTTATTATGATCAACATAGCAAAGACATTTTGCAGCACAGTTTGTTTTTCCATGGATATATGGGCATTGATTTCAGACGATGGAGAAAAAGGCTGATATTTCAAAAAATATAAGTTTGAATTTAATGAATTTTTAAACTTAATTTTAATTTTTTTTTAAATTTAACTGTAGTTTAACAAAGAACCTGAGTATAAAGGTGTGCTTTTTATATGTAACATACCCAATAGATTAGCAGAAGTGTGTATTAGTCTGTGCCAGAGGGGGGTGGGGAGAAAAAGAGGGGGTAAAAGGTAAAAAAAAAAGTGTACCCTTTGTGCAAAATGTAATAAACTGTTTATATATAGCACAAACGTATGCAGTCATTATGCTTCCAAGTAGATTCTTTTGATCAGTTGTTGCACATTCCAACATATGTTGTATGGACTCCCTACTGAGAAGAGATTATTCTGAAGAGCTCATACAACACAATGTAAGTACACATGTACAGTGCAAGTCTTTGGATTTAAGCATTGTTTTAGCAATAGTGAGGTTTGTCCCTTTCATTTCATAACCTACATTTCATTTATTTAAGTTAACAAACTTCTTTAGGAGTCCGTTTTTTGCATGGTTCAGTCATCCGAGATAATACATTTTAATCCATTGTTTAATGGTTTCATTTACTTTTCTTGTTGTCCTGTATTCATCAGACTAGTAAGAAAATGTGTAGCTCAGTCTGATCACCCCCCCCCCCCCCCCCAAGATGTTGATTACCACCTGTTACACAGTAGTTGGTATTTACATAATTGTACACTGCTTTGATCTTTTTAGGTTGAAATACAGCAAAAAACAGAAGTTTGGATCTGCAGGGCTCCCAAAATAGAAGACTTGGCAGACAGTGATTGTCAAATATAAATGTTTATTGTAGGCAGCATTTCATAATGACTAAACAGTGGGTTTACTTCCACCCGACCCACGGGCTCCCCCTAACGCATTTTATGCCTATAACTGGTGGCTAGTCATAGACAACTTTTGTTCTTTTTAGGTATCAACTGTGAATTCATTTTTGAAAGTTTTTATGTGATCTGTGAAAATTCCATTACATTACCATTTTATTATTAATATTATTTGTGTAACACTAGCAATTCACACATTGCCGGATAGAATAATTAAAAGATTTTACATGCCTTAATTTGACATTTTAATGTATACTAGTTTGTATTAGTTACTAGTTTGTAGTTTGTATATGTAATGTTATATAGGCCCTTTTATAGATAAATCCACCTTTCATATTCCACCTTTGAACAATCATAAATACATTGGCATGGAAAGTTATGATAGTGACGAACCTGCGTTGATGGCCTTAATTTTTGTATGGTAAGGTGGCTTTTCCTATGCATATTAATGTGGATTAATTATTAAATGTCTTATTTTATCTTAATGGAAAGCTCCTTGGGTTCTCAATTACCATATGACTAATTTTTATAAAAAAAATCTTACATTAAGGGCCTAACACTGTGTTCTGTGATATTTGTCTTTTCACAAACATCTTGCAGTCTTAATTCAATCGGGTGAAGGATAAATAATAAAGGATTTAAACACTATCCTCAAGAACAAATAAGCTATTAAGGTGAGATTTTATTATTTCCAGACAAGATAGGCCAGTTCTCATCTGCTATCATACTCTATGTTTCAATTTAAAAAGATTTGCTCAAAGAGAAAAGGCAAATAGAATAAAAATGGAAATAAAAATAAAAATGCAAACTTATACGTGTTGAAAAAATGAATTTTAACTATTCTATAAACCCATATTTGCAGATCCAGAAGGAAAAAAAAAAAAACAGTGTGATATTTTATATTAAGGGAAGAAAAATTCCCGAGTTAGGAAGATTTTCCATAGTTGAAAATATAAAAGATTCATTTTGTTACAGAATAGAGATAACTTTTTTTCGTATAATTTATCCTGCTATACAGAGCTTCATCAATGCTGTTTTTATGTCATAAGGAGAGTTGCATACAAATTGAGGCTAGGAGGATACACTTCTGATAAAACATTTAACTCTCTAACTATATATATCATTTGAATTATCAACAACATTCTTTTTCCTCCAATATATTTAAACGTTTACAAAAAAAAGTCATACATTTACAAAAGCAGTGTGTTCGATAACATGAGTTACGTTAGTGATAGGATCATTAATTGCAAAGGTTATATTAACATTCTAGAACAGATCTGTAATTTGTGTTCAACATCCAAAGGTTTAAATAAATGGACCCTCCCCTTGTTTTAATACATGTCCAGCCATGTGATGTGATGAATGGGCATGAGGAACTATCCATTGTGGTCTAACCTTATACATGGTGGTCTAGCTTGATACATCAGAGCTACATATCTGTTCCCTTCCTCCACCTTCCAAATAAGTAATTTTCTTCTATCATATACATTGTTCTCTCCACTGGTCCCGCTTCACTTTTGTGTGTTCATAATCTGTGTGTTTCCCCCCATGTAATAATGACCTCCTAATAATGTTTAGAAACATTGACTGCTGTTAGTTAAAACTAATTCATCTTGCTTTGGCTCTACAATGATTTCTACATATGCCAATTGCCTCTGCATGCAAAATGTGATCTAGAATTGATGGCAAACCTTTACGTCTGTGCTGAGTTACTGTAGGTTATTTACCACTGCCCTAGACAAATTGTGATTTTGGTACATGCTCCCCCAACCTCTTAAATCATCATCTTTTGTGTATCCTAGGCCTTGAATATTCATACAGACAAGTATACCATGTATGGATCAGATGTAAAATCAAAGATGAACATGCAAAGTACTTTTGACGAAAATGAGCTGTACAAAAAGAATTAGCTGTGATATGTAACTATTTTAGGTCTATTTAGAGGAAAGATAAAATAATAGGTGAGAGAGAGAGAGAGAAAGAGAGAGAGAGAGAGAGAGAGAGAGAGAGAGAGAGAGAGAGAGAGAGAGAGAGAGAGAGAGAGAGAGAGAGAGAGAGAGAGAGAGAGAGAGAGAGAATTCCATATTGTGCTTAAAGGAAACGGGAGTTGTTTAAAACATCTGCCATTTCACCTTCACTTAGGAGAACTCGTGTCTGTTCCCAATCATCCAGAAAAGAGAAATTATGGAGTTTTATAATGTCCTGACCAAAATGTAGAAAGTATGTCAAGCAAAATTATATTTGAGTTTCTACTGATTGAATGATGAATTTGCAGGTGACAACCACATTGGCATCATTCACAGAGAAGCAAAATATACCAAAATAGACATCATTGATTTGGGAAATAAGGAACATCAAAGCATATTTTTCTCTGGCTTGTTAATTTAAGTCATGAGAATTAGTCAATATCTATAAATCTATAAATCTATGTACATACAATAACATAAAAAATTAAAATTAGAAATGTATACTTGATTATACCAAACATAATAACTTACTATTTATATTTATTTTATATATATATTTATCTCTTACCATATTTATTGTTTATTGTTTGGCAAAATTCCATGGGACGGTTTAATTTTAAAAGTAATTTCAAAGGTCTAAATGTGGTCTATTGGTTTCCAGGGTGACTGCAACCCCCAGGTTGTCATCTACTGTAACATATGCTCAACTTCTTAATATATTATTTTACATTTGTACATTTCCTATATATTTCTGTGTGTGTATATAATTTCCAAGAACATATTTTTGGGGGGTAAATTAATGACATGTATTTATGGCATATATTATTATTTTTTTTTTTTTTTTTACATTGAGAAATAGTATACAATAAATACATTATATAATAACATTTGTCGTGTGATTTTGTCATTTACACACAATACATTAAAGGGAGTATTTAGTCACTGACAGAGATAATCTACCAGTACTACATTCACCCTTGATTCATACAACATACAACACTCACCTGGAACTGAGACACGCCAAAGAGGTAAAAAAATATTTACCTCTAAGATACTTAGGAAGTTTAAAATCTCCCCGTGATACTAATATTTATTAGAGCATCGCAGAGATAAAAAATAAAAGATGTAGAAAAACAAAACACATAACAATATGCACATGTGTGTATCATAATAAGCTTAAGAGGATGATCATTCAATGCAGTGCTGTATTTATTTTAACTCTTTGAAAGCCAGATGAGTCCTGCGTTAAAAAGAGATACATTGCACTGAAAGGGTTACAGATACTTCTGGCTTTCATTTTCTCCTTGCCTTTTTCCATACTGTGCTTTAATACGTCATTTATCATTTGAACACCTATCTTGCACAATAGTATTATGGTTGTAATGACATAGATACTGGAATGAAATACATATGTATCAGGCAGTCTAAGCCTTCTTAAGGTTTCCGCTGTATTACTAATCCATCTTATGAGGGTTCACAGTATGAGCAGCTATGATCCCTTGTTACTGTGTATATTAAACCCCATGCTATAATATTTTTTATAAAAAATAAATTGAGTATATTAATAAATTAATCGATTGGATTAGAAAAGAGTTCTCATAATAATAAAAACAATTGGATTAGCAAGGGGTCCAGTTACTACTACTAGGCCCTAAGTCCCACTGACCTGGTAAATCTGCATCCCTGAAAAATCCTGGTGATCTAAGGTAGGGTACAGGAGGTCTGTGACTGGTGTCACAGATCCCTTTTCCTGCTCCCTATTGTGTGTGCTATAGAACAGACAGAGAACTCCAAGATGTGACATCATATCATCATATTTTGCTGACAATAGTGTTAGACTCTTGCTCACTATGTGACAAGTAAATGAAAATACAATATATTTGTCTAAACTTAATTGTAAATCACACACATATTAGGTTATTTTTCATGCTATTTGCTATTCACTGAACTGGGAAGAAGAAGATAAATGAATAATTAAGTAAATTGTATTTACAAATCACAGCAAAATCACAGAGACAACACAAGTTGTCCACATAAACAAGCTCTTATGGAGAGTTTGCTAATTGCCTTCACAGTTTGGTGGTTAGTTGTAATGTTTTATTATGTTACCAATGTTACATCTGCAGCTCAGTTTTTCTCGGTCCACTCCAAAAGAGTGTGCATGTAGTTAATCATTCTATCATCTGCGCGCTCCCCACAATGTTAAACACTTCACAGCCATGTACAAACAGAGAATTGGGTGAATCTGATATATCCCAGAGCATGCAAATCTCTAGCTTTTATGCAGCATTCCAAGGTCTTTTGGCTAATTTTTGCATGGATAAAGAGAATATTTTTCTGATACATTTTCTTTTTGCCATTGTACCAGGCATTAATTTTTTTTTTTTGGGGGGGGGGGGGGGGGGGGAGGTTTCAGTGAAGGCCTCTTATTAAAAAAACAAAACTGATTCAAAGGGTAATGTCCACATTCTTTCTGTGTGATTTACCAACACGTTTTTCTTACAGACCGTGAAGCATCACAAGTTAGAATAACAGTCTGCGGCATCTGCAATTTTTGTTACTAATGATAACATAGTGTAGCTCACATTACAGCACACTGCACTGTCTTTCTTCAGACTTGATTTCACACTATACCTTTTTTTCTTTTCTTCATAGAATATGAAGCCATTCTCTTAAGGCGTTGCATATGGCTTTTGCAGGAGGTAACATTAACAAGAGCTATCACTTATGTTGGCTACTTACACATTGTTTAATCTCAATGGAAAGGATTACTACAAATATTTACAACAGACCGTCTGTGTGACTGTGCATTGCAAAAATAGCATCGCTCCAAAGAGTATTAAGTAAGCTTTAACCCCCCCAAAAAAATGTAATTTGCATTTCAGCTTATTACTTCAAATGAAAATATTAGATAAAATGACATACTTTGGGCCCATCAGTATTGTTTTGTAAACTTAAACTTCTATTTGATCTATAAACATACAGTATATGAATATTAAAAGTGGTTCCTTGTTAAAGAAAACAAGGATATTTACTGATCCATACAACACTGTTTCTTGTCATCTACTCGGGTATCTCAGTCTTGCATGAAGATGACCTCACGAGTTTATGGCTAAGCTTGCTCTTTAATAGAACATAAAAGAGAGTAAGTATATGCCTCTATGTTTATTTTGCATTCAGCGTGTACTTGAGAGGTAAATGATGGAGAGTTGCATCGGTGATATAGGAAAAACATTATTTCTTTATATAGCACAAAGGACACTTGTATATCACATGGTTTTAGTGAAGTGAATGGAAACACTTGACTTAGCATGACCTTGGTCTAACCTCCAAATGTGCAACATGTGGCTAGTTAGGTCTTGTTGACATAAACCCGGACTAAAAAGGTTTTCAATAAAATATGTATCAACAAATGTTTGCACAAATTTAAAATAACATTTTCATTGCAATTTGTTACACCACGATTAACAGTTAGCATTAATGCCAGAGTAAGGGTACTAACTTTACTCTGAAACCTTAAATTAAACTCTCAGCCAATAAATGGTATCACTTTAACACTACTTGTTTCCTATAATTCCCTGGCTAACATGGTAATATCCTTTTTCTACAATTGCAAATTGATATTACTTTACATAAAATGTCCTACTAATTTGTAGTTTGCATTCATAAGATTTACTAATTTCTCCAGTTCCAATATAGATTTGGACTGGCCCTTGCAGGTTTGTATGTAATAACAGTGGTTATAGAAAAGTCATGAAGAATTCTTGCCTCATATTATTGTCCTCTGAAACATGTAGGGATCTATTCATTTAGCAGCAAAATGCCACCAAATATAGTAAGGTATAATATAATATAATCAATATAGCATTTGGGATTTTACACCCAAATGCACACTGTCAATTCGAGTTAATTTGGTTCATGCGAAATGTGAGTAAAATGGTATTAGAAAGCATTGGATTCATGTTGCATGGCCTGTACTCGCATTTCAAGGATTGTAATTCTGTAGATATGATTTGGATATGATTTGGATATGATTTGGAGAATTGTACATGCTGGTCCAGCACTGAAACACTCTTCTGTGTGATAATCGTCACCCAACCAGTGATTCAATGATAGTCAGTAAAAACTAAATCTTTCACTGATGGGCAAAATATCTTTGCACATTGTAACCCATTCAGTGTTATAAGGAACACAAACAGTGCTCCCTACAGTACTGAAAAGTTAACCTGAAAAACAATGATGGGGGAGCCAAAAATAAAATCATTGCACCCTTTGTGCGCCAGGGCAGCTAGCAGTACTGTCAGGGGCATTTGGCCAGTCCCGGGCAAAAAGGGTAATTTTGACAAATTTAATCGTAGTTTGGGGCATATCATTTTTCAAATATCAAATGTAACTTATTTTAATCAGGGCTGTATTCATACACCCTCTCAGAAAAGGGGCCCAATTCTTTATTTTTTTGGGTGGGGCGGGGGGTGTCGCTTGAGGACTAGCATACTTTTTACAGGGAAATCGGCGTTTAGCATAAAACACCCTTACCGCAGTACTAGTGCTTTAACGCATGCTATTTCTGCAGTCCCCATTGCAGTTGAATGGCATGTTATTCCATCAGGATTAACATGCAGTATTCTAACTTCAACTTTTGCCAGCCATAACGTCCCCATTATGTCCAAAAAGTACAAATAGCTCCAAATATAAATAAGATAAGAGCATAAAAACAGCATTCTCTGAGTGTGATTTCCCTAAGCAGGCATTTTGACCAATCAAGGCTATATTTTGCGGAACATTAATTCATTCAAAAAGATCCAGCAATACTTATCCTTGAGTGCACTTTTAATTTCTAATTTCATTTAGGCCAAAGTAGCTGAGTTTGAAAAATACTCCAATGCAGCTAAATGTGAGACTTTTTCCAACTTATCTACCAGAAATATGCGAAAATTGACAATTTAAGGTCGAAATCGACGATCTAATTTTGGGAAATTTCGCAACTTTGACCGATCTGGCCCCATTTTGGGTGATGTTTGGTCTATATTGGGTAAACCCTTATGTTTTTAATCAGTTGAGTGTTGGGTTTTTTTGGGTCTTTTTTTATGCAATACATTCTTGTATAAAAAAAAAGATACATTATATATTTTAATATATATTTTTCATTTTAATTTTTTTTATATTATTACATTCATGTGTAATTAACTTAGTTTTATATATGTATGTTTATTAATAATATGTATTTAGATTTTGTATTATTATTGTATTATTTTATGTTTTTATTACTATTATTATAATATATAATTATAATATTTATAACATTTATTTAAACATTGATATGTTTTGTTTATTTAACTAGGCCCTTTTTTTTAAATTTATGTGGCAATTTGGTGCATTTCAGATCAATTCAGCTAATAGCAATTCAAGTTAATTCTAGAATATCAATTGGGATGTTCAAGGCTATTTTTTACCGTTTCTGTGTACTTCAAGCCAATTCGGTACAAGATAGCTTAATTCCGGTCAATTCGGTGCACTTCAGGTATATTTCGGTGGTACTTGAATAGCTCATTTTGTTGAACAATGCTAACCGCTGAATTGACAAGAATTGAAGGGAAATTTGGATGTTATAATTTCCCATAACAGTTCAGTACTACATGAATAAAGCCTTTAGTATTATTCTTACAAAATGTAAATGTTTTAACCTTGAGTGAATCACCTGTGTAAACTCATCTGATATTGCGTGTTTCCAGTACCTCTCTAAGGATTCACATATAACACTTACCTTTCTCTTTGACCATCATCCAATTAAATCTGTGTAGTCCTGTCAGTGATCTCTTCTCACATTTTGTCTACTGCTTGAATAAGATCTTGGCCTTTCGCCTCACATGCAGGTGCACTGCGATGTCATGAATCTCTCAGAAAGCTCTGTAGTCAATGCCAGAGATGTCAAATCTCTGTACATTTTGAATCCATAAGGATAAAGTTTTGTTTTTTGTTTTTTTGTGAGTAAAGAAAATTGTTCCTATAAATAGTACCCACGGGTGCTTTTCATTGCATTGTTTTAGTGACTGGGGTGAGCTCATGAGTCAATAAAATAAATGTTAGGTTTTTTTTAATAACTTAAAAAAATTTGATTTTTGAAAAACAATTACAACTTTAAACCTTGGCTTCTATATACAAGACTCACTACTACTAATATTTGCTGCCAACTTTAAAGTGTTGTCTGCAGAGGGCCTTTTAAATAAAAACTCAGACATGTTGAGGCATTACACAGAAAGCACTTTGGCAATCCTATACTTAAACTAATATAGGTGCCTTAGAAACTGAAATTCACACATACATCCCGTGGTATCCATAAGCACTTACAATTACACATTACAGACATAGCCCCTTTACTAAGGATTCAGTAATCACACCTTTACACACTAGAAGCGTCCTGCATACTCTATTGGACCTTACTTGGAGCAGAAACTAGCATCTTCTTATTTTAGTTTATTATTTTAATTTCTTTAACCTTGTATATCAATCCAGTACAGTATTTAATATCAGACAAACAGTCGGATCCTATGTCATACTAAGTAATTTAACTTGCTTTCATTGAAACTATGTAAACTTTTATCTGTAGATAAAACAGATGGTCCCAACCAATATCCCAACTATCTCCATTGTGGTTCATAATAACACAGGCATGAGTCCAAACATGTATGGGGACACAGCATGTTGCTCCCAGAGCATATAGTTGCATATATCAACGTGCACATGTCTACATTTCTACTAACTTTTTTTTTTTTACTATTTGTACAGAATCAGTCATGGACTAATATTTTATTCTTACTGATGTCACAGTGGAATAAATAGCCCATAACAGTCAGTAGCACTCCAACCCAATCTCAATAAAACCCAGTGTATCTGGCTTGACCTGAAATGACTCCACCTTGGTGACCTAAACTGTCACTAGGGTTGCCATCTGGCCAGTATTTTACTGGCAGGATTGAAGCCAATGTTAAGTCTATGGAAGCGATAGTATTTTTTGGAAGAAAAGGTCAGCTAGGTTACTCTTGATCCAGCCCTGAGATACAGAGGTACCATAAAGTAATGTCAGTTTTGTAGAGTGTCACAACTCATGGAAACCAATGGATATTTCCACTGCCAGTTCTTTCTGCTGCAAGAGAAAACTGCAGCATATGACAATCTTTATATAGTCTGTGCCAATGGATGTTTACATGTGGCTCTATTTTGCGAAAGAGGGAAATGGACCTTGTTATATAAACAGTGAATAAATTGTGAGCTGCTGTTTTGGGGCTGTCAGTTCCAGGAAATCATCACATTAAGTTTTATGGTGATAACGCTTTAAGTGACTGAGAACAAAACAGAGACTAGCTGTCCCATTGAGGGCTGAAATGATGGAGCTAACAATGTTTTCTGTACATTTTAAAAGTTGAGTAAAGTAGGGTAGGATGGTAAAATGATCAAGAAAATTATTTTTCTATTGTTTTAAATAAACAACTCATTTCTATCTGACCTGTGTCAGCTTCCACTCTGTTAAAAACTACAGTTAGATCTCATCTCATGAAAGAAATGCCCCACACAGAGGAGGAAATCTACTTTATTTCACACTTTTTAACTTCTTGCTGCAAGGAACCTCAGGTACGGTGTGCTTTGCTTAATCTACTGGCAATAAAAAACGGAAATATATTTCAAGATATAAAATAGGCTGCTTCGTTTGTCTGAAATCAAGAAGTGAATATTGTTTGTGGCCTCATGGGATTGCAGTAGAGGAACAACTCTAGGACCATCAAGAGAAAGCAAACTTAAGGCGCTGTTTGTTACACATTATGGAACATGTTAGATGTTGATTTATACTGAGAAGTGATTGCTATATTATTTTGACTTACATAACAGTCATTTCCCCACCTGATTTCATTAACTGAGGGCAGTGTTTGACAATGATCATTAAAAACTCACTGAAAACCTAGTTGTTTTTTAACATTATTATGTTATTTCTTTTTGTATTTGTTTGTTGTTCATACAAAGACAATTAAATAACGCTCCCTAAATTCGAGTTTGCCATCATCAAAAAGCCCACACTCCCCCCTCAGTCCTGGTAATACAAAAATACTATATGTACACGCAGCAAACATTACTTTAACAAGCAGTGAAATTAAAAGAACACTGCAGAATCTTGTATTACCCTTTTTATTGGTCTGAGAGTATTTTGTTTGTTACACATTATGGAACATGTTAGATGTTGATTTATACTGAGAAGTGATTGCTATATTATTTTGACCCCCGTGCACTATATTCTTAAGTTTAACTTTTGCTTGTCGAACTGTCCAACAGTTGGTTAGATACTTGATACTCGGTTGGTAATGAGTCCCTCAATATGGTTGAAGCTCTGATGTTTCTAGTGGATTCTTAATCGGCTCAGAAACTTGGCTTAAGGGAAACATGCCACATGCTGAATTGATCATCTATAACCCACGAGTAAAGCTACTGAGGAGAGGTACCAAGTCCTTTGTCCATTGACCTTAGTAGTTTCCAGGTAATCAGGTCTATCAAATTGAACTCCCTATTTGGTATTATTATAAATAATAATAGTTATTTGATTTTCACCATACTAGTACAACTTTAGTACAGAGCTGCATTTCTAATGTATTAGATTTATGCTGAAACAAGTTTAAAAACAATTGTGTAACAGTATTATGTACAATCATCAATTAACATAAAAGTATAATTGATGTCACCATTAAACTACCAGTGTCAGCGCACAGCCCAGATAAGTGTACTTGGAGCAATCTAGGTGATGGACAACTATAAGACTGTTAGCGTGCTGTGTAACCATTTATGGAAATTGTTGTTAACAATGTATCCTAAATCCATGCTTTATAAAATTAGTTACTTATGTCAAGTGTGTGAAGCATAGATTTGTAAAGAGGCATGCTTAGCATAAACCATTTCAACATTAACTTATATGTTTTATACACATTTTTATGGTTTGTAATTCCTTTAGAGGAGCTGTAAATCTGTTTAGTTATTCTTCTTTTGGATTAGAAAATACAACTGTATTAAAGGATCTACTCAAACGGATTTGCTTCAGAAAGATTACAACATGTAAATCTAACCTAGAGGCAGTTTCATGAAAACTTTGGACATGCTCAATGATGACAGTTATAATAATACTTGTATTTATTACTTACAATCCCTTTGGCAATAGCTTGGATCATCTGCTTATCCATTGCTTAGACTAAGAAATGATTTTAGCAACATATTGCGTATTTATAAACAGCAATATACCCAGTCAGGCTAAGTAAGTGATTGGAGATGATATGGTAAGGCATGCCAATTCAGTCCCGAAGACGCCACTACTGGATATAATAAGCCATCCTCTGGAAAACAGACGGATAGATTGATATAGTTGGACATTTTCTTCTAGCCGCAGTAGGGCTGAGAGACGCCTTCTGGAACACCAAAGTAGATATTCTGGGATCACTACACACATTTAAATATGAGTTAGAACGTGGAACATTTTACACAACGAGGGCAATTTGTACCCAATTTTTGTACTTTTTTTGTAACACCATAACTAAATGTTTTTTTTTTTTCATATTAAACTAAAATAACAAGAAAGAAAATGTATTCACTGTATTTTTGTTGTATCAAGTTCTCAGATATTATTCAATGTATTATGCTATTGGAACCTTCTCAAGAGCTTATTCGACTTTCAAAATGTTTTTTTTAGATTTAGATTTTGTTCAAATATATCATGTAAAGTCACTCAATTTTATCTTATTAGTCATCAATTTATTGTTTTGGTATAACATTTGTGTGAGTAATGCCTTAAAAGTGCTGACTTAACTGCGATCAATGAATATTAAATTTTATCACAAGATTTACAAATACATTTATATAAATTGATAAGTATATAAGTTATAGAAGATACAGTACAACATAAAAGTTGTTAAAATTAAATAATATAACTATCTGTGAATAATTTAATAACTTTTGCCTTTATATCAAAATTAGTTTTAGCAATTCTTATGTCTGTTACAAGATCAGCTATTCTAATTGTACTGCAGAAAGAGCTATATGAAATGCAACAATATAAGCATTACATTTGAGTTTCCAATGCAATAACGAATTTTAGATAGCTACAAGATTTTCTGTGACTTTCCTAAAACAAGTAGTACAAGTAACCAACCATAGGAGAACATTATATTTACTTTTTTCTCTTTATTAATTATAACTTACATAACAGTCATTTCCCCACCTGATTTCATTAACTGAGGGCAGTGTTTGACAATGATCATTAAAAACTCACTGAAAACCTAGTTGTTTTTTAACATTATTATGTTATTTCTTTTTGTATTTGTTTGTTGTTCATACAAAGACAATTAAATAACGCTCCCTAAATTCGAGTTTGCCATCATCAAAAAGCCCACACTCCCCCCTCAGTCCTGGTAATACAAAAATACTATATGTACACGCAGCAAACATTACTTTAACAAGCAGTGAAATTAAAAGAACACTGCAGAATCTTGTATTACCCTTTTTATTGGTCTGAGAGTATTTTGATTTTGGGCTTTGTCAAATGAAAACTTCACTCAGATATATCTTAAACAGATTCAATGTGACATTCAGAGATAACCAATGTTAAGTATTTTTTCATCACAGGCAACAAAATGAGTTAAAAAAACATGGCTGCTTGACAGCATATTACATTACATTAACATTTATTTGTACAGCGCCACCAATTCTCGTAGCGCTTGGTACAGAGCATAGAAGGGAACTACATACTAAGACAAACTAGTACAGACTGGTACATGAGGTAGAGAACCCTGCTCGCAAGCTTATCAATATAGCATCACCATAACAACTCTATAGATTCATTTCTACTTTACTATTCCAACTCACACACATATATATATATATATATAAACAGCACTCCAATGTATTCATTTTTTACTCCTGTCTACCCCTTAACAAATATTATTTTTAAAGCATTATGTTTTACCACTATCCTATTCCAGCCATCTTCCACCCTTTCTATCAAATGGCACTTTCACAAATTGCACTTCAAATTGCTTTTTTATCTGGAAGGTATGTACCAAAAATGGGTACCAGAATCACAATATGTACATGAGTGTCCCACAACTGTATTTCTTGATTAGAGTAAAGTAGTTACTCATGTATCCAGAGTCATAGCTAGCTCTTTCTGTGCCAGAAGCAAGATTATAAGACTGTGCCCCTCAATATAATTTCTTGGCTGATTTTGCAGGGGGAAAAACTGACATAAATAACAACAAAAAAATAATGATTAATTAATAGAACCTATCAGTGACTAGCTGGACAGACAAAAAAGGTGGTCATACTGTATAGCTCCCATGAAGTTTCTATTGGTTTATAGTCAGCAAGTATGGTATAGTATAGATCCCATTAGTATGTAATCACGTGGTCATAGACTGTGGTATTGTGAAGCTCCCCTCAGTATGTAGTTAACTAGATTTTTAATGTGATGCAGCATAGCTCCGATCAGTGTATAGTTAGCCATGCATTGAAATGACCCCATAACCAGCTGATTAACCTCAAGAAGCATTGCAGCTGGGAGGGAGGCTTGCATTAATTTTGATTATTAAAACATAATAAGGGAGTTCACAGGTAACAAATCTGGTTACATACATGCTGCTGCATAATTTAAAGTTGCAGGCTCTCATCACTGCCCCCCCCCCCCCCCCCTTATTTTGTGCGCCCATGGCAGTTGCCTCACCCTCACTATAGCTCTCCATGTATTCTACAAACAAAAGACTGTATTTAGCTCAACAACCTAATAAATAGCTGCCTGGCAATGTGTTACTCAATGCATTAAATAAAAAAAACAGCAAATGGACTTATCATGACCCCATGATAGTAAAAGACAGAATGGTTATATTATATAGGCTTGTTCATGTATTTTTATTATTAGTCTATTTATAAGGAACCAACATATACTCTGGTTCTATATAATTGTTAAGACATTCAAGAATAAAGGGTTAGAAGATCAGAAATCAGCTTACAAATGTTTATTTGTTGTTGTTGCTCTTTCTCCCTTCAATATATAGTTTGTTAGTCATTATCATATATCTGATATTGTAAGCTTGCGAGCAGGGTTCTTTCCCTCATGTATCAGTCTGTCCCTGTTTGTCATAGTATATAGTTCCCTTTATTCTCTGTACCAAACACAATGTAAATTGTTGGAACTATATAATAAATATATTTTTATTATATATTAAAAATAAAATCATTATGTGTTCCCTATGGATTGAAATCTCAGCAGATATATGTTTGAAAATATGAGATTCTGTTTTAGAATTTCCCATAAGTATATGCAGATTTCATAAGTAATAGAAGCCATATGATATTTCTCAAGACTCTGCCAATTCCAGGATGGAGGTAAAGAAAAATATTTATTGCAGATAACCAGTTAGAAATAAGCTCCATACATACAAGTACAAATCTAAATAAAAATGATGAATGTTATATTGTTGCTATGAAGTTCAGGGACAGATTTATAAATTCACATTAAAAAATAATGTAGAGTTTCATTATCAATTCATGAGATTAATAAATCCCCTTCTAAGTCTTATCCTCCCTACCACATTCCTTAGCAGATCCCTTGGTATGCTCTAAATTACTCCACAGCTGAACATAATTCCAGGATTTACCACCAGAGGGTAGTACAAACCACAGCTTTGCACTTTTAGTCTAATGTAAGTCATGATATACAGAAAGCACAAGTTTACAAATTTGTTTTTGCAGCTATGTTATTTTATCTGTCTTTCAATCTAGTGGGACTGAAGTTACTACTATTACAATGTGTGATAAATTACATGTTAAACATATAAATGGTTTGCAGAATTTACAATTTATGAGAGATGTACCTGATGATCTTTAAGCACCAGATGGGTGGGCAAAGAATGTTAATAATGGTTCCCCCAAGCTCTGGGCAGGGTACCAAGTTAGGGCCTCCATCCTTTCTCACATACACTTAATACACACTCTTGGGGATTGCAGTGCATATATACAGACCCATCCTGAATGCTATGATGCCTGTCAACAGCCTTAGACAGGCACTTAGAAAGTAGTCATAATTGCCTTTTGCTTACCCACTTTTCTGATTGTGAGCAATGGCACCCTTGTGATTCCAGAGGTACTTAGTACTCATTTCTTAACCATTTTATTGCATCAAGCTAAGAATGTGTTATAGATAAACTTCTTAGTATTTAACTTATTTTTTAGATTTCTGTATTTGTTTTATTTTACAACACCCAAGTCAGTTTTAAATGGAATCATGTAGTATATCATAAACATAAATCAGTATAGTTCCCCAACCTTTATTGTCTATCAAAGAGGAGCCTTACATTATTGAATGCATTCACTGTTTAAGCACTGACTTATACGTCATTTTTTATTTTGTTGGTGGTTTAAATGTCTGCAGACAGGCATAAATATGTTCCACACACATCATTACTGTACTTTTAAAGTCTATTTTTATTTGTTGTGTTTTACTAATGGTTCTGTCCTTATTGCTCTGAATATGAAGTGACGGATATGATTTATAAGTCGCATTATTATCGACTTATTATTCATTAATGAGTCAGCATTCTCAGATATTGTATACACCTTTTACTATCTTGTTGATGGACTGTGTAGGTAACATAGCTCTCAATATAAGAAAATCATTTATTTTTCCCTGTTTTTAGAGACGAGACAGACTTCTTTCTACCCATCTAATAAAGGTAGATCACAAATAAGCTTAGTACGTCACCTATAGATGAGATGCATGTTTTTAGACAATCCTAAAAAGCTTGGAGGAAAGACGAGACAGCGGGCATATGATGGAAACATTTAAGTACATAAAGGGAATCAACACAGTAAAGGAGGAGAGTATATTATAAAGAAGAAAATCTACCATAACAAAAGGGCATGTGCTTAAATTAGAGGGGCAATGGTTTAAAAGTAATAATCAGGGAGTATTACTTTACTGAGAGGGTAGTAGATGTATGGAATAGCCTTCCAGCAGAGGTGGTAGAGGTTAACACAGTGAAGGAGTTTAAACATGCATGGGATAAGCAAAAGCATTTTGAAAATTGGGCAGAGTAGATGGGCCAAATGATTCTTATCTGCGACACATTCTATGTGTCTAAGTTACATAAACAACAATCTTTAATTCTATTATCTTTGGTCTCTGGTACGCTGTGGCTTATCCGGGGAATAAACTCTCCAGTATTTTATTATAGCTGGAGCTAACATTTTTGCTTCTCTGCTAAACTGATTTTAAATTAGGTGAGGTGATAGTCATGTTGCATGCCCAAAGAAAACAACAATGGCTCAGCCACCTTATACCTTTAAAAAAAATGTATGTGGTATATTAAATCTTTAACCTATAGAGAAAGCTTTTTTTAAATGAATTGTAGAGATTATAGCAAATAATCAAGAGCTACATTAATTCAGTGTGATACAAAAAAAAAAAAGTCTGCCTTTTTGATCGGCCACAGTGATTTCACAGTGTTAAAATAAAACTCTGTACATGTGCTCAATAAAACTCATTGTGCATATTCTGGCACATGTGCACCTCTGCTCATTTGCCCGTCTCATGTGCACCTGTGCATGACTAATGTATCTAATTATGTGCATGCGCAAAAACTTATATATGCACTTATGCGTGCCATTTTAGGAAAAATTACACTTTTCAGGAGAGCAAAACATTTTTTTCTACCTTTTTAATTCTTAGGAGTCACCCATCATTTTGGGTGAATACTAACACATTTTTGTCTCACGTATAATTTTGATTTAGAAGACAAATTAATTTAATTACACAAGCTTTTTGTGCTAAGATTACAAAAAGTTTCTCGCAAGAGCCTTATTTAACTTATCTCCTTGGCACATGCATTTCTATCATGCACAGCACATTGCTGCTACAAATGCTTATTAAGGAGAAGTCTGGTGATCTGATCAGTGAGTAAAAGCTAAAAGAAACACATTGCTTTTGCCTGCTGCAGGGCACGGCTTTACTCACGCAGACACTTTCTACCCTACATGTCCCATCTGTAAGCAGTTTCACAGTAACATGCTGAGGTCTCTTGCTGAGCTGAAGGTAGCAAGGAAATCAAGTCAAGATAACACTAGGCATGCACAAGATGTCTGGCTACCACTGTCACTACAAAGGGGAATATGTATCAAATCTAATGCAAAGCAGTTTAAGGAGCTATAAAAAAAAAATCAACAAAAGTGTAAAAAAAAGTTTTCTAGAATCAGGAATTTCATGGCTGGATAAGTAAAAGGCGCATTTATTAAACATACATGCTTGGTTGGAGTACTGGAGGGGGCCAATTCAACTAGCCAATTAAAAAAGTTTCATCATTTTCTCACCTAAAAAAAATGCATTGGCAGGGCCTCATTGATTTTAATGCAGCATTTTAAGTAGATTTTCCATAAGGATCTTCTCAGCTAAAAAGTAAAATCTAGATGCTACATTACAGTGTCTCTGGATTGGGAATCCCTCCAATAAAAAAAAAAAACATCAGTTTTTTTTTCCTTTGTAAACCGATTTCCTCTAATTTCAGACAAAATTAGATTGTAAGCTCTAAAGTCAAGCAGTCACCTTGCTCAGTATACTAAAGGTACTAGATAAGATTAAGTATATTAGGACTGCGTGTTATAAAAGGCTTCGACTTGAAACTAAACTCCTGTGCAAATAATCTCCAGATCTCATCCAGCAGGCAAAGGGTGTGTCAAAAAGTACTCAAGAACTAAATCAGATATCTAGAAACTAAATATGTGGTGGGATAAGTACAAACATCTTGTATGTATGGGATCCTGGTTACAGTCAGCGAACTTCAGAGGCATTCATGCAATGATTTAGTTTGTAATGGGATTTGCAAGCAAGGGGAGAAACATTCCAATTACAAACTAATTACCAGTGATCACCAAGATGTGCTATGCAAATAAACTTAACTTCTACAAGGCCAAATCTGTACATTGTTCTCCTTGTTTCAGGTTTTTGAAGGCTTAGTACAGTTAATACTCTGTGCAGATCAGCCTCTTATCAGCAGAAGACATATTGCAAATCAGAGTGTATTTATAGTGATGTTGCTGTTGGATATTAGCATTCTTAATCTGGGCCCCAGGCATCTCAAGGAATGAATGAACTCCAAGACTGTTTGCTAAATAGTAATTAATGTTCTCCTCTTCTTCTATGGTCAAGCCCAATACTAGACGAGTATGAGCTGCACTGTATGACTAGTGATACTTTTGATTGAATAGTAACTTTCCTGGAGATTGCAATAGAAAAGTGGGAAATAACATTCTGTAATTAAAGTTATACTCTGGCACCATGTCAGTTAGTAGAAGCAATGCAAGTGGAGCAGAAGTAGCAATTGAAGCCTCTTGACAGAGGTGTGTGTATACAACACCCAGCTTTCTCCTGGTTGCTGGCTGCCACTGGTGTGGTCTCTACTTAATCTGAGTTTAAATTGCATTGATCCATTGGTCATAAGGTGAAACTGTATATGTTTCCCTTATTAACTAGCCCAGTCAAAACAAGACTAAGAAAAAGCCCATCTGTATCTGATAAGAAGAGAGCAGGGGTTTCAATAAAACAGGCTTCTCTATCCAGCAGAAACCTTTTAGTCCTGATACCTGAGACATCCCCCTAAAGACCTGCCTACAGTGTTATGTACAGGGTTATGATATGTATTTATTAAGAATGAATCTATTGTTCTGTTGTACAATTTAAGTAAGTATATATGTACTATATAACATATAGTACAATATATAATACCATTGAAAAGAAAATTGAGAGCCAGGCCAGTGAGGTCACACTCTAGGCTTTGTAGCACTTTTAGAAAAATCTGAATAGATTATTAAAATAGTTTTACAACTTTAGTATTAAATGCTATATATACCAGTGATTGTGATAATTGGGCACTCCAGCTGTTGTTGACTATGTCCCATGTCAATCAAATACCAATAAAACACAGTGTTTTCCAGTTTTAGCTCCCATCATCCTTAGCTTGCATTTGGTCAGTTAGGAACTTATAGTGGAACAGCTGGAGGGCAATAATTTGACAAAAGTGGGTTCATTGAAGAGTTTGATATGATGATAATGGTCTGCCCAAATCCTCATATGAACATATGGAATGTAACACTGACATGGCAGGAATTTTAAATTCATGTTTTGCTACTTTATAGACACATAATGTGACAAGCTTACCAAATTATTTTGCCCAATGATCTACCTGTTGTAAAGCCTCTTACCTTAGTTGGTCTTTTTTTATGAATGGCTTTATGCCCTTTCTAAGCATAGTAGTTCCATCACTAATGTAATCTCTATCGCCATCCTATCTGTGAAGCAACTTTACACATGCATCTCAATGATAGGGCAAGTTCTTGATAAATTGATGCTAAATTAAGAAACACACTGGAAAGCTAAACGTTACAGTAATTTTACCTTTACAAAAAATATAAAAATATACTTTGTTAAAGTCCCTTTGCAGTAAAAAAAAAAAAAAAAAGGATGATTAAATATTAGTAAGTTTAGTATTGCTGTTATTACCGTTTTGGCTAAGATGTATAATTATGTATCTTGTGATTCCTACATGGCTTCAATCTGTGTGATGATATTAACCACTGCTCGTACTGTGAATATAGAGAACAAAAAATGATGAAATAAAATATTTACATTATGATAGTAAACTTGCAGGCAAATGTATAAAATAGGAGAATTATATGTTTTAAACGTGTCTCTGGTGTCCCCCTGCTTATGACATCACCTGTGGCTTGTTATGCAAATTACACACTGCCCATTAAATTTAAGCTTATTTGCATATTAAGTCACAGGATAGGTCATAAACAGGATACACCACAGACCTCTTAGTTTATCCATTAGCATGAAATTCTGCTAACACAGTGTATAGATAATTGTTCATACTTTTTTTATTTTCTACATTCACCGTATAAGCACTGTGTATTCCCTTTAACACTTTCAGTACTGTTGGGTACTTATTCATTTTGGTATTTAAGACAGTTTAAATACACAAATAGGATACTCTTATTAATAAGTTTCAATATATTCTGATATATTTCAATACAGTGCAACATAGAGATTTCATCACAATTGTCTGTAGTTATGCCTTAGTTTAGCAAAGTATTAATTTTAAAAAGATGCCTGCAATACCCGTGGGCATGGGTTACATTTAGACTGTGGTAAGTAAAATATAAAAGTGCGTCCATGCTGTGTAATAGACTGTTCTGTAGTTATAGGTCTATATCAGTATTGGCTAACCTAGCACTCAAGCTGTTGTGGACCACAGTTCTCATGATGCTCAGCCAGCTTACATGCTGAGCATCATGGGAACTGCAATTCACAACAGATTGGATACTAATGATTGTCCTACCTATTCTATATGTTATGTAAAGTGACCTCTGTTACTCAAAGGAGTATGAAACAGACACACACACACACAAAAAAAAAACACAGAGCAGCAGGTGAAGCATATATCGAACCGTCACCTGCACTAACACTTACTTCTGCGATGTCGCCTCCCTTTGGGGATTTGCTGGCTGCCAATGTATTCCAAGAAGTTCAAAATGATAAAACACAAAGAAATCAGTCGCAATTGCATAGTAACCTTATAATGCTTTCCTGTCTATGTTCTTCAGTCTGGAGTATTGTCTCCTCCAAATCTTCAGATGTCCCAAAATAGAAAATACAATCCACAAAGATTTCCAAATTGATGAACAGATTAGCAGAGAAATCAACCGATGGGAGAAGGTTATTTTTCAATTTTCAGATACACTGCTTGTCTGGCGAGGGTTGATGAAGGCAGGGTCCTGTGAGAGGATGAGTGGGATGCAGGTAGCATGTTGCATAGAAGGACAAGCTAAGTTTGTGCTGCTGAAATCTGAGAATAGCAAATCTTGACCAGAAAAGCCAGAATCACACCAACTCCAGAACATATATGGTGCCGGTGATCCGGCTGTCACTTCCAATAACCACAACAGCAACCCATCCAGCACATCTCCTGACTGCGAGCTACACAGGATAAACATCCATCTGACATCCAAGCTCCCTGATAGCCATCTGCGATATTACACCAGCAGACCTCACAGGCAAAATCATGCAAGCACGCAGAGGCTGGTCACTGACTCCTTCCCACAACAGCAGCAGCAAGTTCCTTGGTCAAACAGAAAGACCTCAAATTCCAACTTCTCCAGAGCTGGTGTTTTCTGGGGAGTAATCCAGAAAAAAAATTTGTAGGTTCAAAAAGAAGCAAGAAAAAAAAAAAAAAGTCAAACAAGAACCCCACAGCTTCTATGGACTTTCACAGTGCTTGAACCAAGGTCTCTGCTTTATGTTGATGCACAGTAAATCATTCCTCAGTACTGTTTGCCTGTTACTCTGAGGGCTGCACACTTAAGACTGCCTGCTCCTGCTGTCATCACAGACTCTCCTGACTATGCCCTATCTCTCCCTCTCCCCTACTATTCTCACCCCCTCCTCTTTTTTTTTTAAAGAAAGCTGAAGATTGAGTATTTAACGTAAACTACAATAGGACGTGGGCAGTGCTCTAGAGTTTGGTGGGGGGGGGGGGGGGGGGGGGGGGGGGGAGAGAGAAGTGCTAAAGGAAAGCCTCCCATCGTCTATACATATAGCTCTGGGTTGAATTAGCCCATAAAGAGTGAGAGAGGGGTGGGAGAAATCCCAAAAAAAGCAGCTCAGTGATTTTTCAGCAAATAAAGAAAAAAACTGCCTGTAACTTCTCCATGAATATAAGTGATACAGGCGAGGGGTCACTCACTCAATAGCCCCCTCTGTATGATTAGCACCCTCAAAACGATCTGGAGTGGGACGGGAGGGGTCGTAGAACCCTGCACTGTGCAACAATTCTGTATTTCCCAATACAGCTGTGCTTCTTTCCACTTTTTTTTTTTTTTACTGTCAAAAATGATTACAGATTTTCTTTCTTTGACTTGCTAGAGGGGGTAAGCACACATCTGGATTTTGATCCCTTCATTATAGGTGACTGTCCCCTTGTGTGTCCCCAGCTTCTGCATTGGGTCTCAGTGCAATTTACACATTAAACGAATATATTCCCACTTCTGTTTTATGTGTTGCTTGCTGGTCATGGAAGACTGCAACAACAAGTTTCATAACACTTTACAGAATAAAATAAGCCATCAAAACTGATTTGTTTCAACATAAAACATGCACAATTTAAATATAATAATAGCCCAGGGATTTCAATCTCACTTCATTTTTTTTTTCTCATTGAGAATTTTTTTTACAAGTAGTTTTAGGCCTGCTTTTAATGAGGTTTTTAGAATGTATACACATTCATGTGTTCTAGAAAATGTTTATTGTAGTTATTAGAATGATTAAATAAACATAAATAATAAAAATACAAGTTTAAAATGATAAAATTAATTTTTAGCATTTAATACAAGGGTTCTTTACCTTCAATGATAAGTATTACTATATCATATAACTAAAAAAAATTTTGGGTTAAAAATAATAACATACAAATATTCCAATAAGTAACTGCTAGTAACTTTACAATCTCTTTGTCTGTGTGTTCATGAATATATTCTTTGGGTAATATGGGAAAATAATAATTTCCCGAGCAATTATAGGAACACTTTAAGTGATAGGTCTTCTCCTAGCCTGTAGACCCAAATTCCTGTCACAGTAATGACACTTCATTTGAGAAAGGAACTGTCATGTCCGACCATAATGGAACATCATTGTTCTTTCACAAACTAAACATAGGGATGTAGATGGAAAGGTAAGAAATTATAGGGATTAACCTCACCTTCAATATGCTAATCCCTGTCTTCAAAAACCATGGAACCCCCTAAGGTCTTAACGTCAAAGTGGTTGACAAAAGGCCTCAACTGAGACCTCTGAGGAGATTATTATTTGGGAAGAATATTTATAACTTGGTTAAATTCCACAATACATTGTAAATAATAATGTGTTATTCGAAAGCATGTAACATATGTTTGTTTCTGTTCATTAGATTGAACCTTAGCTACTGATAACTAGGGAAATAATAGTTCTGGAAATCATACTGGTTAAAGTATTGATTAGGATAACATTACACTTTGTATTATTTTTTATATATGACAGAACTGTACCAAACACTTGTTGAAACAAAATGTTATGGTGGCTTGCTGAAAGAATGTAAAATCTAATAATTACATCATTATAAAAGACAATTAGCAATTTATATGAAACACATGAATTGGAACATATTATATTCTGCAGTACTGTATAACATTTTAAAGTGATATATTGATACCTATAGATACATTGATCATATTGTCACAAGCATATGATATTGTGATGGCGATTCACTAGATGTGAACTGCAAACAAATAGGCATTAATAAGTGAATTGGATATATATGAAAGTGGAGAAAAATCCCCAACTCAGATATTAATACATGATTTTTGCAATTCACTTGTCAGAGATCAGTTTAAGTAAATAGTGCACAATCAGTAGAGGAATCAACAGAATAAAATAAATGTCCTTACCCTGAGCATTATAATAAAGAAATCAAATATTTAAGTGTCTACTCCAAAAAAAAAAAAAAACAATTGCAAGGTATTGAGATGGGAATTTCAAACGTAAGGCCAAAGTAGCTGAGTTGTAAAAATGATCCCATTCATCTGCAATGGAGAATTTTTCCAACTCGGCTACACTGACCTAAAGTTTGAAATTCCCTTCCCAACTCCCTGCAAATCTCTCTTTATTGAGTAGACCCTTTATGACTATTCTGAAATCATGGAGTTTCTGCATACAGTGTGTTCACGGTGTGCAGATGTCAGCTGACAAATCAGCCCAAATAGAGTTGTAGATATTCTCCATCTCAGGTATTTTAACCTGATTTTTGCCACTTGTTTGTCATTTCACCGTAGTTCACTGTTTACAGAAGAGATCCCATGTATTTATATATCAGAAGATATTTTACTAAGAAAATAAGGATGACACAGATTGGATTGAGGGGAAATCTAAAACTAATCAGTGGCAGAGAGATGCTTGTCTCAGAAGGTATTCATGAAAAAGTGAACTGAGGTTTGCTGACAGGCAAACTACAAGTAAACTGGAAAACTCAGAGAATTCTCCAGCTTGCTTCTCTATCCATCTCAGCTATTAATGCCTGGTTTTTACAGTTCAAGTCACCATAATTAACTGTTTTAGTGAATAGACCCAATGTGTTGTAGAAAACAAAAACAAAACCAAAGGATACACAAATCTTCATTACAAGCAAGATGCAAAAATAAAACTTCATATTGACCATATTTACCAAGTGTAGTAATGTCATTTGCATATTTAAAACTGTAGTCATTTGTGATGATGTCTCATGTTGGCCAAGTTTAGAGTGGCAACTCTGGCTGAGTTACTTGAGCGGTGGTTTAGAACCCCCAAATGAGTGGCATAACCCCCCATGACATTATGCATATGTCCACTCCATCATGATTATCCATTTTCACAGATTTTTTGGAAACCTATAAAACCGATATGTGCCATTCTCAGCAACCAGTTATCCAAGCAAACTACCATCCACTTCTCACTAAAAAAAATCTTAATAAATAAAGAGAATGCTGTTTACTTGCACTATGGGTTATAACAGAACTGAATATTACTTTACCTAAAAAAATAAACAGTTCTATGCTATGATCAAGGAACACATGACATGATGGAAATGTATTGTTAGTCAGGCATCTTCAATATTCCCAGGTTTGCAACACTTGATGACATTACATTACATTACCATTTATTTATATAGTGCCAACAATTTACGTAGCGCATGATACAGAGCGTAGAAGGGAACTACATACAAAGTTAGACAAACTAGAATAGACTGGTACGTGTGTTAGAGAACCCTGCTCGCACTTGATTCGTATTAACTGGATGTCAGGAGTTATCTAAAAGTTTTCCCCATTCAGCAAGCCAGGCAATGTTTCCATTTGCTCTGCTTAGGGACCTAATTGTTTTTTTCCCCTTGTGATAGGCTAGATGGGCCTCTAATTATTTTTTCAGACTATGATTTTTTTTTATAATTTTCATATTTTGTCAACAAGCAATTCATCAATATGTACCAAGTAGTTACGGTGCTAACTGTACATATGTTTTAAAGTCACATTATGACTTAACCTGGTAACTGTTACCCTCTGTGCTACTACTTTGTACATCAACATAATATACAAAATATATTTCAAAACATTTCTGGTACCAAGGTGTCCAGCAGATTTAGATCCAGTAGCATTGGCTGCTGCAAGACACTTTCTAAAGAAAGGGTACCAGGACATGGTGCCCTCATAAACACTTGTAAGCTTCGACTCTGGAGGCTTGAGCTAATGGCACCACTTCCTGTACAATCCACAAAACAAACATTGTTTATGCACTTTAATACTGGTAACACCTACATCTGCTGATTTTTAAAAAAATTTACATATATTTTTTAAATATTTTTCTGCACTTGGGAGTCCTCTGGTCTGGGGGACATTTACTGACTTTGTACTGGACACTTTAAAAAGATTCTATGGACATTCAGCAGAACCTGGCCACAGACAGTGCTGCACTAGTCAGAACGGGCAAAGTGTCCTTACAATGTCCATGAAAAGGTCTGTAAAGGTCCATTAAGCATCATTAAATTGTCTGTCACAAAAGTCCAGTAAATGCCCACCATAAACAATGCTAATGTGTATCAGCCTCAGCTATTCTGCTCCTCTTACTCATTATCTTGCGCTATGAATATGTGATGAAGGCATTAAATATTTTCCCTAAGTTCACTTCAAAAAAACAGCAAAGACATGTTTTACATGCAGGGCAGTTAAAACTGGTTGGTGATGTATATATGTGTCTGTCCTTGGGTGAATTTCTGTAGACAGAAGGATAGTTTATCTGCCCTGCTGAGAAAGGAGATTTTGAAGAGATCAAATGCTATGTACATCTGTCTAGATGCCACTCACCTCATCTTGTTCTAGAATAGGAAGTGTGATTGGTATCAGACCATTTGTACAGGAATTATTTGTGGAAGTGATAGTTCTAATCAGCATGTACACCAATCAGCTGGTGATCTTTACATAGAAAATTAGTAGAACCAGAGAAAATCATTTGTATACAGAAGGTAGAAAATGGAAGTTAAAGTGAAAAAATGATTTAATTGAAAGTGTAGTAACACTAGAAAAACATCTACGAATCAAAGGGATGCAGACAAAGCTGAATCACAAATACATATTAGAAGTATGAGGTCACCTTACAGAGAGAGTAGATGGGAGAGTAATTGTTTCTTATCTGCTGTTACAATCCATCTCCTATTGTTTTTTAAAACATCCCCTGTGGATCATGTTATTTGGGAAACGTACATGCAGAGTGAGTGGACAGTAAAAGATACCATAATGTCAGACAGTGTCAGAAACCTTCCAAAACAATATAAAATAAAGTTAAATTAAAAGTGAAACAGGTAATAGATTAGTATATTAGTTCAAGAATTCATGGGAAGTGTAAAATCCTAGATACTAAAAAAAGGGAATTTCATAAAATAAGTATGTATTGCTAATAAAAGATAAACTAGATGGGCCAAATATTTTTTCAGGTTCCATTACAATATATGTCATAAGTGGTCCTGAGGTAGACAATAATATTTATAAAATACAACCTGATTTATATTAGCGGCCCTTCTACAGACTGTAACTACCGACTTTCATAACTAGTGAGATTGGAAAGAATGATGCAAGTTTATAAATCTGATTATAAAACGTAATATAATGTACCTGTTATAAGCTTACCACATTCTAAATCTATATATACTGTATATCTTTATTTTATTGTTTTCTCTATTTGTATGGATGAAAATATATACAACCCAAAGGAAGTATGAGAACAAAGCGCCTAGGATAAAAATGTGTAAATATAAATAATATACAAACCCAAATGTAGATAACTACTGAAACAGAGCTTGAAATATTCCCGTAACAGGTCTTCTGGCGTAAGCCAGGGAGTGCACCACTATAGACTAATAAAAGATATATTAAATGGTTAGGTAGCCGCTGGTCTTATATACCTCGCAGTGAACCACTCACTGCAAGAGAAACAGGGGGAAATAGGTGAAAAAAGGGGGAAGACAGCGCTGTATAGGCACAAAATATAATCAAAAAATAATTAAATGAATAAACCACAAAAAAATGATACAGAGTATATAGAAAAATATAAATTTAATAGATAACACAGACATATAAAAATAAACCCACTCTATATGAATGGTGGGGATACAAATGACACATACACTGAGTATAATAAAAATAGACACAATAGCAGGTATGTAAATCAAAAGGTAAAACCACAATAATCAATTGGGGGGAATGTAAAGTATGTAGATTGGTACACACCTGGTGATCCACCCGAGACACCACTGAACTCGAAGGAATCAATGAATCCAAGGGGAGAAAAAAAAGCGAAAAAGAGCCTGGCCAGGTCTTTCGCAAACTAGAGAGGACGCCAAAAAGGGACGCGTTTCGAGGAACTTCTTCAGCCTCTGGCGTCCAGTGTATGGATACTTGTAAACTGTGTGTTCTCTACCCAATGCCTGAATATGTATGTATGTTTTTTTTCTTTTTGTATAAAATGTGAAACTCTGTGTAATACAATTGTGGACTTAGTCCCCAGGACATACAAAAAAAAATAGATACATCTCAATGTATTCTTCCTGGTAAAACACTTTGTAAATGAAATAAATAAAAATGAAATAATAGGCAACCTTTCCACTTTTTTTTAAATCTAGTATGATCTAGATGAAGGCATCTGTTGGCGATTGGCAATTTTTCCCAAAAGGGGGATGGGGAAATTCTTTCATGATTCAAAAGGCAACCAGAATGATCCCTGGATCAACTTGTACTAATTTCCCTTTAAAAAAAAGCAAAAGTATCATCGTAATGGACAGGAACATGACCCGGAAAAGTAATTCTGGTCCAAAATTGTTGAATATCAATTTCCCTTGAGTTTACTGTGCATAGTCTGTTATTCTTTCCCTTCATAGTCTAAACGCTTCCTTTTTTTTATACCTACTATGTAAAGAGAGTATGTTTGCTTTGATGGTGTCTTGCAGTGCTGATCTGCTCCCTTAGGGCGTTGTTGAAACTATACTCCCTACTGGGTATTGATTCCATGCAGAGGGCCTCAATCAAAATTAGGTTTAGTCATTTTTTTGCTTATGCTAATGAATATTGCTGGAGAGAAAAGGAATTCCCTGCCGTCTCAAAACATTTGCAACTCATTTAAGTTCCAACATGTGATATTCTTTTCATTTGGGCCAATAATTGACAAAAAAAAAAATAAAACTCGTAACTGAACATCACAAATCTAAAAAGGTACTCTAAACATGTTAAGCAGATTAAACTGTTTACTAAAATGATTATTGAGATTTGTTTTTTTGGTTTTAGTTATTTTTCTTTTTTAAATAAAAAGTTTAAAGGCATATTTGCACAATTATGCAAATGCAGTAACTGCCCTAGAAATGTTTGGTAAGGAGTTTGGTATGTGCCTAACCTAAGTACGTTTTCCTATCTTTAAAATGCCTGTGTAGTCTGGTGTGATACTTTCATACTATCAGTGCTGTATTAAATTCATTGATGCCGCTCAGGATACATATTTTATAAGTGCTGACAAATGAATGGGAAATTCGGTGATGTTAATGTGGTAACACTGAAATTGCATAAGGCATTTCAGTGATAAATATTATGACATATTGGGGGATATTTACTAAGTGGAATTCAAAGGAACTGCAAAGACCAGGCATCAGTGACTGAGTTGGAAACATGGGCAAGTTGTAAAATTTTTAGGAGAAGTTGTTAGTGCATGAGTTTTGCAGTTCACTTGTGTTCTTACCTATTATATTAAAAGTTAAAAGGCGAGTCTGTAATTACCAATCTTTTAAACCTGATTTGGACAAGAACAGGAGCACACCTGAAGACATAAAGGAGCAAAATCTACTTGTCTGTCAGATTTTGAATGGAATTCAGTATACGCATCAGAGTTCTATTTTTGGCTGTAAGTTACACAGCATATGGTACCTAACAGCAGATTCTGGCTAATAGCCCTTTAAAGACAGATATGTAGATATTGTTTATTACTCACTCACAGCATACTGACTTTCTGCTAAGCTGTTTCTATGCAAGTTGCGACTTCCTTGTATCTGAGAGGTCATTCTCCTACTTTAAGGCAGTTTTTTGTAACTTATGGATTATTTTTGGGGAATTGGAAAAACTGGCTGTATATACATACTTTGGAGATCTCTTAAAGGAGACAAACCTAAAAATACAAATAAGAAATAAACTGCAATCAATTAGGTTTTTTTATTCACCGAGAAGTCAAATAAATATATCTGGCTCCTTATCAAAATCTTCATCAGGACAGATCTTAGAAATGAGTTAATTTGATCCACTTAGTTTCATAATACAAATTAGTCTTACTATGGGATTTGATACGTTGTACATAAAATCAAAGATAATCTTGATAAAATATTACAGAAACGTAAAGAGGAATTGTCACAACTTTGAAATGCTTTGATTTCTCAATCTTGAGAGATTATCCAGCTCCATCAAAGATTTAATGATCTTCAAGTGGAGAAGGATACTTTGAATGCTATTATAACAAAAATGGGCCTTAAGTTAGCTGACTTAGATGATGTAGCAGGTCACTACCTATATCTTATGGAACTTCTCTCTGTATACATAGTACCAAGTTACATGGTGAAACTCCAATTGAGAGAATGCATAGGCTACAGAAATTGGCAAATGTAATACATTCAAACATACCTGTGATGTTATTAATTGCTTTAACAGTTTCTGCATTCAAGAAAGATGCAATTCTGGCCATTAAAAGTAAAGTAAAGATTTTAATATACTGCATGATATTCCTGAAGGAATAACATGCAATTCAACTGTAAAGGGGACCACAAATATCCAGCGTGGTAAAGCACTGGTATTGCGGTAATGGGATAATGGTGTTTAGCATAAAACCTTGTTGCTTTCTATTTCCCTGTTAGAAGGTTGGCTAGGAGACTGGGGGTGTACCAAAAAAAAATGGTTGGCTCCCCTTAGGGCCAACAGGAATAAGTGTGGCCCCCTAATGATCTTGGGCTGTGCCATGCCCGACATAAATTCCAAAAATGAATAATTGGCTGCTTGTGGCTGGCGCTATGCACCACATAAAATAAAATGAATGGCCCCCATGGGGCTTGGGGCTGCTCCTATGCCCTAAACCCCAAATCAAATGAAATCAATGGCTCCCTGAAGCTTGGGACTGGTGCCCAAAATAATGTAAATGTCTGAGCTTGGGCAAGCCCCAAATAACATTAAATAAATAGTTCCCTCCACCCTTGTGCAGGGGCCTCATCAATTTCCTCTGGCACAATAAATAAATTAATTAATTAAATTAAGTGCTTTCCTACCCGGCCACCTATACCTCTTCCAGGAATGGAGTATGGTCTAAAATGGCCCCATTAATTGAACAAAAACCACCGTTTGATTGGTATGAGGGTTGGCAGCGAAAGGGTGTCCAGGTAAAGGGGCAAGCAATAAAAAATAAAATAATCCATCTCTAAAAAATCCATGCTGGCAAAAAAAAGAAAATGCACAGTGCTTTTTCTCTTTTTAGTTTGACTCTATCAGCTAATCAGAAGCCTCCCTGTCTTTTTTATTTATTTTATTGATGGCATTTTCTTTGCTTTTCCCTGTGCCGGAAGATGAGGGTCCAGGGCATTTTATTTACAGGGCATCCTTTGTGTCCCAGTGGGGTGGTCAGTGATTAGTGTTGGTTGAGGTGTTTTTTTTTTGCTTCTTTTACTCCCCCCCTTTTCTTTTCTTATTCTTCTTTTCTTTCCTATTGTTTTTTGCACTTCTAATTCACTCTCTTGCTGCTCCACGGAATACCCGACATGAATTTGTCCCTGGTGGATTTATTCCCCTTTCTTCTGTGTACTCTGCCGAGCCTCCTATTAAATCCTATTTGTCGGTGTGTAGTAGAGGCGGGGCTAGCGGTGTCATGTATGATGTCATTCCCATCTGTCATATAAAGCCCCAATTCACAACTCTGCCGGTGCTCAGGTATTCTGACCCTTTCCTAATAGCTAAGAGTCTGTGCTCTCACTGTTATATCCTCTTTAATCTGTTCCTGCTTGTTCTTAACCTTGCTGCCTCTATCTACTGCTGACTTCTTGATCTGTTACCTGGATTTTCCTTTTTGTTTGCTGCCTGCACTTTGACTCCTACACAATGTACCCGGACTTTGTTTTTATATCTGCCTTTTATTCTAATTCGCATGGATCATATTCTCAGATAGACTATTTTCTTATGAAAGGTCCAATGCTAGAGGCTCTAGGTTGGGTAACATCAGTTGGTCAGACCATGCCCACATAAGTGATAATCCTCATTAAAATATATTTGTAATATTATAACATTAAATATAATTATATAACATTATAATATATAAGTTTGAATTGGAAACTTAATGTGTATATTTTGATGTCAGATGAAAGTAAACTAGAAATATTAAATCAAGCTAAAGAATTTTTAGAACTTAATGATAACGAAGTTGTTTTTGATTCGACACTTTGGTGTACTTTAAAATGTTTACTGAAAGGTTAGCTAATTAAACAGGGTTCATGGCTATAAAAACAGATGGATCCGGGAGGGGCAGAAGGGCATGGGTCCTTGGTTCTTTGAGAGACGAGAAGTAAATGACGCCCTATCCCTGGAAGATAAAGATGTTATTAAAGACAAACTTAAGGATGGAACTGAGCTGGCTTTTTCACAGCTAAAATATCGATTTTATTACAGCAATGATAGAGTAGGGATAATTTTGACTAAAAAATGTATTTTCAGAATCAATGTGGAATATAAACAAAATAAAACAAATAATCTATCATGGGGAATTGTATCTCTCACCTTGCCAGATCAGAAGTGTCTTTAATCCCTTTTTTGAGTCACTATTTCATAAGGCCAAATGGACCCATTGAAGAGATGAACCAGTTCCTGGACCATCTTCATCTTCCTTGCCTCTTTTGTATACTAAACCAACTATTCTCAGTAGAATTTTAGAAGATTTCCTGTGCCATAACGGAGCTGAAGAAGCGTAAGGCTGTTTTTTCAGCTCTCTTTTATCGGTTAACCCAGCAGCCTCTCCACTACTAAGCTGTCTGTTCAGTGCTCTAGCCCTCTCAGTGGTTTTCCAGCAGAGATCTCCGCTATTTTAAAACCGAGTAAGGACCCCACTATAGTAACTAAATACAGGCTTGAATTATCTCAACAAACAACCAGGATTGATTAATCTCAACATCAAAATATAGCCAGAAATTTTGGCCCAGAGACTGAATGTGGTCATATTGGATCTTATTCATGCCGACCAGACTGGTTTTTATGGTCGGTAGATCAGGAGAAGATAACACCCGCAGGGTCGTTGGCATACTAGAAGAAATACATCACTAGGACATTCACTCTGTTTTTATGGCCTTAGATGTCGAGAAGACATTTTACTTTTAGATTTCTTTTGAAGACACTGCAGACGTTTAGAGATCTTACACTGGCTCATTATACAAACAATATTTATAAAAATTCTCTTGACTCAAAAATTTTTTATATTCAAAATGGAACCAGGAAGGGGGCCCTTCTAAATGCTTTAACAAGTGAACCTCTGCTCTTTTGGAAGGGCTAGAGAAAATTTAGAGTGAGTTAGATGTAACTGTTTGGTTCCTTTCCTATTTTCTGTGGGTTGCCCCAGATACTTTAGGAAAATGAACATGTCAACTATTATTGTTAGGGATATTTTTACAATAGTTTAGAAAAACAAGGGAAATTGGTTAATTTCATCTCAAGTTCGTTTAGTCCAATAAATGATGTCTTGATGTGTTTCCTTTGGTGATTTACAGATAAAGTATAATTTCCGATTCCCAGTCCTCCAAGTTCCAACTGAACCAGACATCTTGGATAATTTTATCACCTTATAGACGCCTGAAAAACTTATTTCTAGTTACACTCCGATAATTAAAGCTACATCTATCAAGAAATGGGGGCATGATGTTAACAGTTTTTTCCCCTCTATAGGTTTTGTATAAAGCCTGGCAAAATGCTAGAAAAGCAGTACATTGCAATAATCTACAGAAGCAGTACTATAAATTAACACACAGATGGTACTTAATTCCTGCCCATTTATGTAAATTTCATTTTAACACTATGAATGTTTGTTGGCAAAGTCATAAATATGGAGGTACCCAGTGTCATTTATGGTGGGACTGTGAGACTATTTATGGTATTGTTAAACTAATTATTTGTAATATCTACACAGACCTTCTCCTTTCATATTGGCCTTCCTGAAACATATAAGCATATCAAATTACCGTATTTGCTCGATTATAAGACGACTCTGATTATAAGACGACCCCCCCAAATTTGTACATTCCTTTAGGAAAAAAACTAAAAGCCTGATTATTAGACTACCCTATAGGAAAAAAGTTTAACTTGTATATATGTAAATTGCTTTTTAATATTTAATAAAAAGTTTATATTATACAAATGCATTTCTTGTTTTTATTTGCTTTTATGCGCCAATGCGGCCTCTCTCCTGCTCCCCCAGCTGTCTCTTTCCCCCCCAGCGTTGTCTCTCTCTCCCCCCAAAACTTCTCTCTTGTCTCTATCTATCCCCCCCTCCCCTTTTCTCTCTGTCCCCCTCCCTCCCCTTGTCTGTGTCTCCCCCCCCCCTTTGTCTCTCTCTGTCCCCCTCCCTCCCCTTGTCTGTGTCTCCCCCCCCCTGTCTCTCTGTGTCCTCCCCCCATCCCCCTCTCTTGGTCTCTCTCTATCCCCCCCATCCCCTTGTCTGTCTGTGTCCTCCCACCCCCCTCCCCCTCCCACTTACCTCGTTCCCTGGTGGCTAGTGGGGGCAGCCGGGGGATGTCTGCACGATACGTGCAGACATCCTCCATGCTGCCCGACACGGCAGTCTATTATGACAGACAGCTGGTCCGTCATAATAGACTGCCATGTCGGGTAGCATGGAGGATATCTGCACGTATCGTGCAGACATCCCCCAGCTGCCCGATTCTTCCTGGTGGCTAGTGGGGCAGCAGAGGATGTCTGCGCGACGAGCGCAGACTCCCCTGCTGCCGCCCGGCACGCTCGCCGGGACTTCTGTGACGAAAGCGGAAGTACCCGGCTTCTTCACATAAGCCCCGGCGGTCGTGCCGGGCGGAAGCAGGGGAGTCTGCGCTCATCGCGCAGACATCCCCTGCTGTTAGAGAGGGGGATCCAGGTCCCCTGCAGCTCTGCTGGGGACCTGGATCCCTGTCTTATAATCTGACCTCAATTTGAGGTCAGATTATAAGAAGACCTCGAATGTAAGACGAGGAGGATTTTTCAGAGCATTTGCTCTGAAAAAACCTCGTCTTATATTCGAGCAAATACGGTATTATGTATTAATATATTTCTTACCTTCAAAATATGCTTGGCAAGATATTGAAGGAAACAGGAAATTCCATCTTGGTCTGAAACAAAATCCTAAATTCAGTTCCAAGCGCATTCTGAAAAATACTTCTATGGTAAAGATACCCACACAGAGGAACTATATAATAAAATATAGTCCCAATGGTTTTCAGATCTTGAATAGACTTACTTGTGAGTGGTTGAATTGAATACTTTAACTTTCAAGCTATTCTAATAATCCTATATCCTGGTCATCATGGCAAGTCAACTAGCCTTAATGGCGTCCGTGGAGTACCTGTTTCTTGCATTTTCTCATGTTTTGGATATCTCCACCATACTCTAACTTGTGACTTGAATGAAATTTATTTTTTTGATTTTTTTTATGTTTGCCTTTTTCTATGGAAAAAGAAATTGCTAAATAAAGATTTATAAATAAACAGGAAGTCTAGGTAATGTCCAATGCGCACTATGTTGGTGTCTACCCCTGAACCAAACCCTGAACCAGAAAGCATAAACACCTCAACAAAATGTCTTCCATAATTTAAAGTCACTGAAAAATATTTTCCTTTACTTTCTTGACATAGATGCTGGTAGCAATTAGCTCCTTAGCTCTGCAAGTCCAATGCAGATGTTAACATACAATCTCACCTTTATTTAGCAAACTGTGGATTTTTAGATCACGATATGGGCTCTTTGTGATGCTATAAAGAGACAGCTCTGGTTGCATGCCAGCAATTTGGCTGAACAAAATCATTTGTTAAGGGACAACCTTCCTGCATGTAAAGTTTCTGTTTTAATACTGGTTTTATGGACCGTCTAATGTACCTTTTTTGGCTTTGTTTACAGGTAGATTGGATTAAAGGATAAAAAATGTTGATGACAGAAACCTATTAACATACCAACAGTTCCGTGGCGTATGTGGTAGTTGGGTTAATTCTGAATTGTAAAAAAAACTATTATTTTAAAGCTGGTGCCAACTATATCCATGAACCTAGCCATTTATGGGAAATAGAGCAATAAAGTTTAGCACTTAACAATTTTACTTGAATTGTGTCATAATAGTTTCACTCTTTTCCCTTATAACTCTTGTAACTCCACATAGTAGAATTAAACTACAGTCTCAGCAACATTGAAAACAAATCGTTTAACTATTAACTTTCTATGTTGGAACTCCAAGAGTAAAGCAGACTTTAAAACAGGGACGTGAAACATACTACGTACTGAAGAAACTCCCATGATGCACCTGATGTAAGAGTACCATTTTACTTTCCTGCAATGGAAAGTATTAAGTAATTACTTAAATAAGCAGTCTTGAAATAAAGAAAATGAGCACACTGACATATCTCTATCTCTACAGTGTGTTTAAAAAAAATGGGAAACCAGTTAATGTATTATTTATTACAATATTTTTACAGCATAAATGTGAAAATACATCTGCAAACCAGACTTTATTGAAAATAAGTGTCTTGTATTTATTTAACATTTAATGTAGACCTACAACATGCAGTCTCTGTAGATGGCATGGGTTGCAACTGAGATTTGGTCATTTTCTAATAAAGTCTAAATACTTTTCATGTGTTCTCTTGAATGAATCAGTATGTTCTGAAATGTTTTACAGCTCTTGTAATATTTTACAATACACTGGATACCATTTCATGAGACCAAAACATATTAGGTGTCTGGTCACCTGCAGCTTTAGATTTTTTTTTATTTAAAGCTGTCTTCTCACATGAGTGTCCATTTTTGTATAGGTTGAAACATCAAAATGATGGTTTCAGGAATCCCAGTACATATTTAAAGCCAGATATATTCTCAAACTCTGCATTGTTTAGGAAAGTATTTTAAGGTGAAGAATACTACAATGTCTCAGGTAGTGTTGAGAGACATATAACCCAATTCCCACAGTGCCAGCTGTGTCTCCAAACAGCACATCAGTGCCATCTTTGTGCTTAAACAGCTTCCCAGTGCCATCTCAGTCTCCAAACAGCTCCCCAGTGACATCGTTGTGCCCAAAAAGCTTATCAGTGTCCTGTTTCTGCTCAAACAGCTCCCCATTGCCATCTATGTTCCCAAACACCCTTTAAAGATGGTAACGAGTGAAAGGGAGTAGCACCTCGTGATGCTTTCCCCACTGATGTGCCCCTATCTACAGAGCTTCCAGCACTATATCTTTAAACATGGCATGGAGTGTGAGGGGGCAAAGCATCGACACTGATGTGCCCTGGTCTGCAGAGCACCAGGGCACATTGCACCCCATGCTCCCACCCAAGATTGGCTCTGCATTAACTATTTAAAATGGAGACACTTGATTCAGTCTTTCAATTAAATATAACTTAATTTTGTGCCAACAGTTTAATTGTTCCAGTTCAAGAACATTGTCCACAATTGCTCTTTTTGCACTATGCTTGAAAATGTTTCCATTTTGTGCAATATTCTTAGTGTAAACCTATAGCACAGCATTGATCATAGATCAGTATCCTAGTGGAATAACATTTTGCCAGGTTATGTCCCACTGGAGATTCATAAAGGTAATCCTCCACTGTAGTCTCATCTACAGACACATAAATACTGTATTCTACAACAGGACATATTGTGCACATTTGTACAATAGCCTGGAGAGAAAATATTCCTTTCATGTGAGAGATGATTGCTACAAGCTTTGGCTGGTACTGTGGGAAAACAAGAGAGCTCGTCCAAGAGAAATTAATTGTTTAAATGCATGTGATGGTAAAAACATAAATGAATAGAATAATCAGAAAATACAAAAATATGCTAAGCTTAAAGTATTTGTGGAGGATTGTTTCTTTGATTTATTAAATAATGGATTTTAGTATAGTGTTATCAAACGGTCTATTGCAAAATGATGCACCTGACAACATTAAGATGCAAGAATTACAATATGACAGTATATGCGTGAAAGATATTGCCTAACATATGTTATCCTACCAGGAATGCTACTTTAGCAGCAGTTGTCAGACTATGGGACTCCAGCTGCTGATCTAGCAGAGATTTGTATGGAACAAATGTGGCAGAGATGCCTGTAGTGTGCTCTCACATTATGCTACTAATCTAATTCCAGAATGGAGTGGGAGATGCTCATTTTTAAATTAATAAGTGAGTTAGGCTGTAGCGGTGCACTCTGTAGAAGTCAGAGGCACATATCTCTGTCCCCTTTACTGCATCAGGGACTTCATTATGCATCCGTCCCCAGCTGGGGTCGAATGCTTATAAAGGGATTCTCGCAATTTTTACATTTTATTTTTGGCGGTGGGTTTTTTATTTTTAATTAGAATAGCTGGACTAAATATTTTCTTTTTGGGTGGCCTCTTTTCTTGGGTTGAAGATGAGAATCTGGGCATCACAGATATTAGCCCCCAAATCCCGGGGGGCTCTAATTTATTCTATGAAGAGACGGGGCAAGCAGCCCTGGTTCTCGCAGCCTCCAGTAGGGTAATTTTTACATTGTGGAGGGGGGGTCTAAAGGCATTTGCCAAGTCCTCAGATAAGGGGGGGGGGGGGTAAGTAGCTCTGTAGCTGGGAGCTATAAGGGTGGATCCCTTTATTAGCCCTACTATTACTAGCCCTGGTCACTCGATGTATTTTATATGGGGCAGGAGAACTTGCCTAGCTCCCAGCCCCATTTCTGATACTGGGGGTGTCAGGGCTACCTGTGTAATGGGGGGGGGGGGGGGGCTGAGAGCCATTTGGCCAGCTTCTTTTGTAGGGGGTTCATAGCTTGCCATGATTATTACAGGGATTGGGACCTCTTTTGCCAGGGAGAGGGGCAGGGGTTATTTTTTACTTTTGTATTTTTAACATTTAATTTAAATTTGTCTTCTCAAAGAAGGAGAATTGAAACAACAGAAATGCGGCAATCATCCCCGAATCCGACTTTCTTTGGGGCTGATTATTGCATACTGTGTAGCCAAAATTGTATGGTTTTTATGGTGAAAATTTCCCGATCCAAAGGCCTCCGATGCCTTGGTTACCGAACTCCCAATTTTGGTGGCAAGTTCATGTATACAGGGAGTGCAGAATTATTAGGCAAGTTGTATTTTTGAGGATTAATTTTATTATTGAACAACAACCATGTTCTCAATGAACCCAAAAAAACTCATTAATATCAAAGCTGAATATTTTTGGAAGTAGTTTTTAGTTTGTTTTTAGTTTTAGCTATTTTAGGGGGATATCTGTGTGTGCAGGTGACTATTACTGTGCATAATTATTAGGCAACTTAACAAAAAACAAATATATACCCATTTCAATTATTTATTTTTACCAGTGAAACCAATATAACATCTCAACATTCACAAATATACATTTCTGACATTCAAAAACAAAACAAAAACAAATCAGTGACCAATATAGCCACCTTTCTTTGCAAGGACACTCAAAAGCCTGCCATCCATGGATTCTGTCAGTGTTTTGATCTGTTCACCATCAACATTGCGTGCAGCAGCAACACAGCCTCCCAGACACTGTTCAGAGAGGTGTACTGTTTTCCCTCCTTGTAAATCTCACATTTGATGATGGACCACAGGTTCTCAATGGGGTTCAGATCAGGTGAACAAGGAGGCCATGTCATTAGATTTTCTTCTTTTATACCCTTTCTTGCCAGCCACGCTGTGGAGTACTTGGACGCGTGTGATGGAGCATTGTCCTGCATGAAAATCATGTTTTTCTTGAAGGATGCAGATTTCTTCCTGTACCACTGCTTGAAGAAGGTGTCTTCCAGGAACTGGCAGTAGGACTGGGAGTTGAGCTTGACTCCATCCTCAACCCGAAAAGGCCCCACAAGCTCATCTTTGATGATACCAGCCCAAACCAGTACTCCACCTCCACCTTGCTGGCGTCTGAGTCGGACGGGAGCTCTCTGCCCTTTACCAATCCAGCCACGGGCCCATCCATCTGGCCCATCAAGACTCACTCTCATTTCATCAGTCCATAAAACCTTAGAAAAATCAGTCTTGAGATATTTCTTGGCCCAGTCTTGACGTTTCAGCTTGTGTGTCTTGTTCAGTGGTGGTCGTCTTTCAGCCTTTCTTACCTTGGCCATGTCTCTGAGTATTGCACACCTTGTGCTTTTGAGCACTCCAGTGATGTTGCAGCTCTGAAATATGGCCAAACTGGTGGCAAGTGGCATCGTGGCAGCCGTACGCTTGACTTTTCTCAGTTCATGGGCAGTTATTTTGCGCCTTGGTTTTTCCACATGCTTCTTGCGACCCTGTTGACTATTTTAAATGAAACGCTTGATTGTTCGATGATCACGCTTCAGAAGCTTTGCAATTTTAAGAGTGCTGCATCCCTCTGCAAGATATCTCACTATTTTTGACTTTTCTGAGCCTGTCAAGTCCTTCTTTTGACCCATTTTGCCAAAGGAAAGGAAGTTGCCTAATAATTATGCACACCTGATATAGGGTGTTGATGTCATTAGACCACACCCCTTCTCATTACAGAGATGCACATCACCTAATATGCTTAATTGGTAGTAGGCTTTCGAGCCTATACAGCTTGGAGTAAGACAACATGCATAAAGAGGATGATGTGGTCAAAATACTCATTTGCCTAATAATTCTGCACTCCCTGTATTAGTATCCATATTTTGGGGAAACTGTGCGATTTGGCTATAATGCCTGATCAAACTGGTCAAAAATTATGTAGACCTTATAATGTGTATATTAATTATGAATGGATAGTATAACTTATATGTCAAAAATGCAGGTAATGATAGAAAAATAAAAAACGTAAGAAATATACAGATCATAAGGGTCTACTCAGGTAGCTCCTGTTTTCTAAATGAGAATCGTAGATACACGTTTTGTACGACTTTGGATCACATCACACTCAAAACCAGACAATGGCTGGCCTTCAAGCAGGGAAGTCCTGCATCTGATTGTCTGACAGGATCAGCCAATCAGATGCGTACTTTGCTATTTAAATTCTTAGCCCTCCTGGGCTATTTCATTATGCATTCATCCTCCACTGAGGACAGATGCTAAAGAAATAGGTCTCCAGGGCATCACTGTTCATCAAGGGACATTTGTTAAAGGTATATTTTTCTTCCACAGGTGCACCCTTTGTATGCCAAGGGAGTGGACAGTGATTTTTTTTTTTACAGGTTCATATAATGGATTCATCCCTCCCCTACCTGGGCATGGCAAAGGTATGGAGGGAATAGTTAGAGTTATGTTAATATTCTTAATGAACTCATTTGCAGTCCCCAAACCCCAGACCTAGGTATTTTGTTAGGGATGGTCAGCGCAGTTATGTATAAGCATCGCCAGACACTAAATGCGTAAATGTCTCCTACATTTTCTACAGCACTTTGCAACATGTGTACTTTTGCCCTTTAATAAAAATATTATATTTCTCGCAAGGATCCAGGAGTGCCGTTGGTATCCGTTTTTCTCTGCTTCACTGTTATCACAGCGTGGACGGCTGTTCTTCATCTGAGCACCCAGGACCTGCTAACGTTCTGTTGCATATTTATTCTAATTTATCTTGCCAGCGAGGAAGAACACAAAATTTCCTATTTTCCCCCTTGTTTGGGAAAATATTTACTTACTTTGAAATTTTTCACAACCTAATGTCTACATTGTATTTCTGATTCATTTGATGTTATTTTAAAGGGCAAAGTTTGCTCTTCTTTCAAAGACAAGGACATTTTTACATGACCCCAAACTTTTGAATGGTAGTGTATGTATTTAGAAAAAATTATGCCCATCTCAGTCTGTTTGCGCTACAACTGAGCGAACAGACTAAGCCAATTAAACAGCCACTTGGAGCTCAGGTGGTAGCGAGGTCCATCTACTAATTGGTCCCCCAGGGAATAAAATATGCTCAGTCTGTTCTGCACTGGTAGCTCAAACTGACTGAGCTGGGCACTTGGGGCATATCTTTTCATCCCACGCTTTAAACAATTAAATTAGGGGGAAAGAAGTGCACCCTATAATTGGGTCACAAAGGTATAAATATAATATACAATTTACTGCCACATTGTATACATTATCTATTATAAAAGAAAATGAAGGGGGCACTTATGTTCAATAACCTACACATGGGGTCCTGAGGTCAAAAGATCATATACACCAAATAAAACAGGCAATACTTGTAGGATTTGGTCAGGAGTAGCAGAATATAATTATCGATAAATCTATCTATCTATCTATCTATCTATCTATCTATCTATCTATCTATCTATCATCTATCTATCATCTATCTATCCATCTCTCTATCATCTATCTATCTATCTATCTATCATCTATCTATCTATCTATCTATCTATCTATCTATCTATCTATCTATCTATCTATCTATCATCTATCTATCTATCATCTATCTATCCATCTCTCTATCATCTATCTATCTATCTGTCTGTCTGTCTATCTATCTATCTATCTATCTATCTATCTATCTATCATCTATCTATCTATCATCTATCTATCTATCTATCTATCTATCTATCTATCTATCTATCTATCTATCTATCTATCTATTTATCTATCCATCATCATTTGTATTTTATTACAAGAACTGTGACAACTTGCAGTTCTTCAGTGGAAGGCTCAGAAAGAGTGTCTTCTTTTCCTGTGCAGGTTTAGTGCTATGTTTCACATAAGCAATTGGCTGGCTAGTCATAAATTATACTATAAATCTATCATGCATCAGTCCACTGAACTTTACAGTAATTCTATAGCACACAGAGCCAAAGGTTGGATGCCTTAGGCAACTGAGCAGATCAGTTAGAGAGTGTTACCAGTTTAGTATCCTCTATTAACAAAGCCCATGGAGGCACACAAAAGAAAAGATGGAATTGAATCTGTTTGAATTCTCATGTTGCTCTCCTAAATTAATGCAATATTTCTAGGGGCTTTTGTTTCTTGTACTTTTCTGTTTGCTCTCTCATGTGAATGACCTCACAGAAACCTTGATTGCTATTTTTTTTCCTGTTCATTATGATTTGAAGTTTTTTTTTTCTTTTTGCTGTGTCTTTCAGTTTTTCTGACCAATTAACCCTTAAGAATACTTTAGTAATGGCCTACCCATGAATGGAACTGGAGTTACAACAGGCCAGCACTGAGAGTGCATTAGTCAAGGTTATTTAAGTACATATTTTACTTAAATCCAAAGATATCATGTCATGGAAGTGATAAGCCTTAAGTCCACCTGCTGACTAGTTATCACTACCCATGTCTCTCTTGTCTTCATTCCAATTTCATGGATGCCAAAAACAGACTATAGTGGAGATCAGCTTGTCTGTAGTTGAAGTCCAGATTGGTGGACACCTGATGACAGAAGGAGATGGACAGAAGAGAACATTCAAGTTACACCATTCCTATTCTAATACCTCTCACTGTATAAATAAAGATGTGATTCCTAAAGCTAAACATATTCCCTATCATTTTATCTTTGTGTCAGTGCTTGCTGGTACGAATAATTGGTTTTACACAAATGTACAGTATGTGTGTAAACGGTCTATATGGGGTTTATTCATGTGTACAGATTGTGGTCTATAAATTATGCCAGAAACTGCAGCAAAAATGTTGCACAAAGTGTAGAAACATAGAACGTGTTAGCAGATAAGAACCATTCGGTCCATCTAGTCTGCCCAATTTTCTAAATATTTTTACCGTTCCCGGTCTTATAGCTAGGGTAGCCTTGTGTCTATCCCATGCATGCTTAAAATCCTTGACTGTATTTACTTCTACCACTTCTGCTGGAAGGCTATTCCATACATCCACTACCCTCTCAGTTAAGTAATACTTCCTGATATTACTTTTAAATCTTTGCCCCTCTAATTTAAGGGGATACCGGGAAAGATCCTGGTGGGCCGCCTGCCTAACTCTTCTAAAGTGAAGAGTTCGGCTGCTGCAGCATCTGGCGGCAGCAGGCGAATTTCTTAACGCGGCGACGGCCGCCGAATTGCTTAAAGTGGCACCGCCACAGAGAGAGAGAGACGCCACAGAAAGGAAAGAGAGAGACGCCAGAGAAAGGACACAGAGAGAGAGAGAGAGACGCCACAGAAAGGACAGAGAGAGAGAGAGAGACGCCACAGAAAGGAAAGAGAGAGACGCCACAGAAAGGACACAGAGAGAGAGAGAGAGACGCCACAGACAGGACAGAGATGCCACAGAAAGGACAGAGAGACGCCACAGAAAGGACACAGAGAGAGACGCCACAGAAAGGACAGAGAGAGAGAGATGCCACAGAAAGGACAGAGAGAGAGAGACGCCACAGAAAGGACACAGAGATAGATGCCACAGAAAGGACAGAGAGAGAGAGACGCCACAGAAAGGACAGAGAGAAAGAGACGCCACAGAAAGGACAGGGAGAGAGAGAGACGCCACAGAAAGGACAGAGAGAGAGAGAGAGAGAGAGACGCCACAGAAAGGACAGAGAGAGAGAGAGACGCCACAGAAGGGACAGAGAGAGAGAGACGCCACAGAAAGGACAGAGAGAGAGAGACGCCACAGAAAGGACAGAGAGAGAGAGACGGCACAGAAAGGACAGAGAGAGAGACGCCACAGAAAGGACAGAGAGAGACGCCACAGAAAGGACAGAGAGAGACGCCACAGAAAGGACACAGAGAGACGCCACAGAAAGGACAGAGAGAGAGAGAGACGCCACAGAAAGGACAGAGAGAAAGAGACCCCACAGAAAGGACAGAGAGAGAGAGACGCCACAGAAAGGACAGAGAGAGAGAGACGCCACAGAAAGGACAGAGAGACGCCACAGAAAGGACACAGAGAGAGACGCCACAGAAAGGACAGAGAGAGAGAGATGCCACAGAAAGGACAGAGAGAGAGAGACGCCACAGAAAGGACACAGAGATAGATGCCACAGAAAGGACAGAGAGAGAGAGACGCCACAGAAAGGACAGAGAGAAAGAGACGCCACAGAAAGGACAGGGAGAGAGAGAGACGCCACAGAAAGGACAGAGAGAGAGAGAGAGAGAGACGCCACAGAAAGGACAGAGAGAGAGAGAGACGCCACAGAAGGGACAGAGAGAGAGAGACGCCACAGAAAGGACAGAGAGAGAGAGACGCCACAGAAAGGACAGAGAGAGAGAGACGGCACAGAAAGGACAGAGAGAGAGACGCCACAGAAAGGACAGAGAGAGACGCCACAGAAAGGACAGAGAGAGACGCCACAGAAAGGACACAGAGAGACGCCACAGAAAGGACAGAGAGAGAGAGAGACGCCACAGAAAGGACAGAGAGAAAGAGACCCCACAGAAAGGACAGAGAGAGAGAGACGCCACAGAAAGGACAGAGAGAGAGAGAGACGCCACAGAAAGGACAGAGAAAGAGATAGACGCCACAGAAAGGACACAGAGAGACGCCACAGAAAGGACAGAGAGAGAGAGAGACGCCACAGAAAGGACAGAGAGAAAGAGACCCCACAGAAAGGACAGAGAGAGAGAGACGCCACAGAAAGGACAGAGAGAGAGAGAGACGCCACAGAAAGGACAGAGAAAGAGATAGACGCCACAGAAAGGACACAGAGAGAGAGAGACGCCACAGAAAGGACAGAGAGAGAGAGAGAGACGCCACAGAAAGGACAGAGAGAGAGAGAGAGACGCCACAGAAAGGACAGAGAGAGAGAGAGACGCCACAGAAAGGACAGAGAGAGAGAGAGAGAGAGACGCCACAGAAAGGACAGAGAGAGAGAGAGAGACGCCACAGAAAGGACAGAGAGAGACGCCACAGAAAGGACAGAGAGAGAGACGCCACAGAAAGGACAGAGAGAGACGCCACAGAAAGGACAGAGAGAGAGAGAGAGACGCCACAGAAAGGACAGAGAGAGAGAGAGAGACGCCACAGAAAGGACAGAGAGAGACGCCACAGAAAGGACAGAGAGAGAGAGAGACGCCACAGAAAGGACAGAGAGAGAGACGCCACAGAAAGGACAGAGAGAGAGAGAGACGCCACAGAAAGGACAGAGAGAGAGACGCCACAGAAAAGACAGAGAGAGAGACGCCACAGAAAGGACAGAGAGAGAGACGCCACAGAAAGGACAGAGAGAGAGACGCCACAGAAAGGACAGAGAGAGACGCCACAGAAAAGACAGAGAGAGAGACGCCACAGAAAAGACAGAGAGGGAGACGCCACAGAAAGGACAGAGAGAGAGAGAGACGCCACAGAAAGGACAGAGAAAGAGAGAGACGCCACAGAAAGGACAGAGAGAGAGAGAGACGCCACAGAAAGGACAGAGAGAGAGAGAGAGACGCCACAGAAAGGACAGAGAGAGAGAGAGACGCCACAGAAAGGACAGAGAGAGAGAGAGAGAGACGCCACAGAAAGGACAGAGAGAGAGAGAGACGCCACAGAAAGGACAGAGAGAGAGACGCCACAGAAAGGACAGAGAGAGAGACGCCACAGAAAGGACAGAGAGAGAGAGAGACGCCACAGAAAGGACAGAGAAAGAGAGAGACGCCACAGAAAGGACAGAGAGAGAGACGCCACAGAAAGGACAGAGAGAGAGAGAGACGCCACAGAAAGGACAGAGAGAGAGAGAGAGAGAGAGAGAGACGCCACAGAAAGGACAGAGAGAGAGAGAGACACCACAGAAAGGACAGAGAGAGAGAGAGACGCCACAGAAAGGACAGAGAGAGAGAGAGACGCCACAGAAAGGACAGAGAGAGAGAGACGCCACAGAAAGGACACAAAGAGAGACGCCACAGAGAGAGAGACGCCACAGAAAGGTCAGAGAGAGAGACGCCACAGAAAGGACACAAAGAGAGACGCCACAGAAAGGACAGAGAGAGAGACGCCACAGAAAAGACAGAGAGAGAGACGCCACAGAAATGACAGAGAGAGAGACGCCACAGAAAGGACAGAGAGAGACGCCACAGAAAAGACAGAGAGAGAGACGCCACAGAAAGGACACAGAGATAGATGCCACAGAAAGGACAGAGAGAGAGAGACGCCACAGAAAGGACAGAGAGAAAGAGACGCCACAGAAAGGACAGGGAGAGAGAGAGACGCCACAGAAAGGACAGAGAGAGAGAGAGACGCCACAGAAAGGACAGAGAGAGAGAGAGACGCCACAGAAGGGACAGAGAGAGAGAGACGCCACAGAAAGGACAGAGAGAGAGAGACGCCACAGAAAGGACAGAGAGAGAGAGACGGCACAGAAAGGACAGAGAGAGAGACGCCACAGAAAGGACAGAGAGAGACGCCACAGAAAGGACAGAGAGAGACGCCACAGAAAGGACAGAGAGAGAGAGAGACGCCACAGAAAGGACAGAGAGAAAGAGACCCCACAGAAAGGACAGAGAGAGAGAGACGCCACAGAAAGGACAGAGAGAGAGAGAGACGCCACAGAAAGGACAGAGAAAGAGATAGACGCCACAGAAAGGACACAGAGAGAGAGAGACGCCACAGAAAGGACAGAGAGAGAGAGAGAGACGCCACAGAAAGGACAGAGAGAGAGAGAGAGACGCCACAGAAAGGACACAGAGAGAGAGAGACGCCACAGAAAGGACAGAGAGAGAGAGAGAGAGAGACGCCACAGAAAGGACAGAGAGAGAGAGAGACGCCACAGAAAGGACAGAGAGAGAGAGAGACGCCACAGAAAGGACAGAGAGAGACGCCACAGAAAGGACAGAGAGAGAGAGAGAGACGCCACAGAAAGGACAGAGAGAGAGAGAGAGACGCCACAGAAAGGACAGAGAGAGACGCCACAGAAAGGACAGAGAGAGAGAGAGAGAGAGACGCCACAGAAAGGAAAGAGAGAGAGACGCCACAGAAAGGACAGAGAGAGAGAGAGACGCCACAGAAAGGACAGAGAGAGAGACGCCACAGAAAAGACAGAGAGAGAGACGCCACAGAAAGGACAGAGAGAAAGACGCCACAGAAAGGACAGAGAGAGAGACGCCACAGAAGATACAGAGAGAGAGACGCCACAGAAAGGACAGAGAGAGAGACGCCACAGAAAGGACAGAGAGAGAGAGAGAGAGAGACGCCACAGAAAGGACAGAGAGAGAGACGCCACAGAAAGGACAGAGAGAGAGAGAGACGCCACAGAAAGGACAGAGAGAGAGACGCCACAGAAAAGACAGAGAGAGAGACGCCACAGAAAGGACAGAGAGAGAGACGCCACAGAAAGGACAGAGAGAGAGACGCCACAGAAAAGACAGAGAGAGAGACGCCACAGAAAGGACAGAGAGAGAGACGCCACAGAAAGGACAGAGAGAGACGCCACAGAAAAGACAGAGAGAGAGACGCCACAGAAAAGACAGAGAGGGAGAGAGACGCCACAGAAAGGACAGAGAGAGAGAGAGAGACGCCACAGAAAGGACAGAGAGAGAGAGAGACGCCACAGAAAGGACAGAGAGAGAGAGAGACGCCACAGAAAGGACAGAGAGAGAGAGAGACGCCACAAAAAGGACAGAGAGAGAGACGCCACAGAAAGGACAGAGAGAGAGACGCCACAGAAAGGACAGAGAGAGAGAGACGCCACAGAAAGGACAGAGAAAGAGAGAGACGCCACAGAAAGGACAGAGAGAGAGACGCCACAGAAAGGACAGAGAGAGAGAGAGACGCCACAGAAAGGACAGAGAGAGAGAGAGAGAGAGACGCCACAGAAAGGACAGAGAGAGAGAGAGAGAGACACCACAGAAAGGACAGAGAGAGAGAGAGACGCCACAGAAAGGACAGAGAGAGAGAGAGACGCCACAGAAAGGACAGAGAGAGAGAGACGCCACAGAAAGGACACAAAGAGAGACGCCACAGAGAGAGAGACGCCACAGAAAGGTCAGAGAGAGAGACGCCACAGAAAGGACACAAAGAGAGACGCCACAGAAAGGACAGAGAGAGAGACGCCACAGAAAAGACAGAGAGAGAGACGCCACAGAAATGACAGAGAGAGAGACGCCACAGAAAGGACAGAGAGAGACGCCACAGAAAAGACAGAGAGAGAGACGCCACAGAAAAGACAGAGAGAGAGACGCCACAGAAAGGACAGAGAGAGAGACGCCACAGAAAGGACAGAGAGAGACAGGCTACAGATATGCGAGAGACAGGATATGTCTCACACACTGCCCTGATATATACCTCTGCACAGGGCAATTCATATAACTCTGTGTACATACTGGAGGTATATATATTGCCCTAGACAGGCTTATATACCAGTCTTATCTATAAATAATACACTGTTCAGATGTGCTTTTTAAAATGCATGATTTTCCCTTCTATGAACAAAAAAATTATATTATGCTATGGGCTGGTTTAAAAATCTTATGCGATGGGGCTGGTATATAAATTTTTTCCAGGGCTAGTTTTTGTTCCCAGTCAGGCCCTGGTCCTTTAGTTGTGGTAGTTTTTCTTCTTTTAAATATACTCTCTTCCTTTACTGTGTTACCCTGTATGTATTTAAATATTTCTATCATATTTCCCCTGTTACGTCTTTCCTCCAAGCTATACATGTTAAGATGCTTTAACCTTTCCTGGTAAGTTTTATCCCTCTACCCATGAACCAGTTTAGTAGCCCTTCTCTGAACTCTCTCCAAAGTATCAATATCCTTCTAAAGATCCGGTCTCCAGTACTGCGTACAATACTCCAAGTGAGGTCTCACCAGTGCTCTGTACAATAGCATGAGCACTTCCCTCTTTCTACTGCTAATACCTCTCCCTATGCAACCAAGCATTCTGTTAGCATTTCCTGCTGCTCTATTGCATTGCCTACCTACCTTTAAGTCCTCTGTAGCTTTTTTTTTATGCAACAAAAATGTAATTGGTAGAGGTGATAGAAAAAATCTTTTGTGATATAGAAGGAGCTGAGGATAGAGATCTTGCTACTTGTTCAGTTTTGATCACACTGAACTGGCCACAATATTGCCCCTTTTCTACCACACATGACCAAGTCAAGAAGGCCTGATGGCCTGATGTGTAGCTAAGTATTGAATAGTAAAGCCCTTCTGATTTAAAAGAACCCTGCTCCCCAGCTGATGCTTTTCTATTATGTACAGTCATGTACAAACAGGACACCTCTGATGAAGTTAAATAGAGCAGTTCTGTACTTACTAAGAGAATACTAGGCTTAATGTCAGTGGAATTTGTAACCTGTATGCTTAGGCACATATGTTTTTAAGCCTGGGTTAGTGTTAGCCATTCCTGTTGTATTAAACGTTTTCAGTATGTTTAGATTCCTAGCTGTACTTCACACATTCTGATAACCATGCAAGAGCACGTACAATGCTCTCCAAAAACATCAATCTATTCAGAGTAAATGTTGCTCAGAAATGTTTTCTTTAACATAACAGCACTAGTTTGCAAGGTTAAGTAGGTGCTCATCTGCTCAAGTTTACTTTAACATTACTTCATTGAAAAGTGTAAAATAGGACATTCCAAGACTCAGATTCTTTGAGTGGCAAATATTGTTTGCCACTCATAGTTTTGTGCAGTGTAGATGTCTAAGTTGCTTTCCACTTTCCATCTTACTGAACATTAAGTTTAGTCATCACCATAATTGTTTAGACGTATAGGTAGCAATAATCAGTTTTACCAAGAGGACCAAATATATATATATATATATATATATATATATATACACACACACAGAGTATATATATATCTCAGTCCAATGTTGGAGCACTCAGCACATTCAAATACAACAAAATGACTCTGATAAATTAAGCACTCACGGGATTTGTCAAAAAGTCGATATAGTATTATTTTAATATAATATATAAAGTTCCTACATTTTCTGCAGAAGTACAACAAAGATTAAAAAAACACAATATGAGCAGCGTATTAGGAACAAAATGTCCTAGTACATGCTAGAATTCTTCTTGGAAGAAGAGACATATGATATGATGTGGTATAATGATAAAATGACAATATGTAATTCAAGCAACTTATATCGACGTCATTACATGACATCATGTTACATTGTTACTTTTTTAGTATGCTACAAAATTATCTCCTGTTATATGCATATGTTGTGTGAGACTGCTCACCTTTCTCAACAATGAAACTAACTTACAGCCCTTAATAAACAGTGTTCACTAGCATTTACATGTTTGCCATATTTTATACATATTACTACAGAGCAGTAGCTAGCTCTAGCTGTGCCGGAGGCCTGTATAGAAAATTACACTCCCATAGATATAATTTTATAGCTGTTATTTTTGCAGAAAATAAAAAAGGAACCTAATTAACGAGCAAATTAATGATTACTTAAAATAGTTGGACAGACAATAAGGGTGATAATGTAAAGCTCCCATGCGAGCCAAATATAGTAGTCTCCATTAGTTTATAGTCAGCCAGGCTGATGTAGTGTTGTAGGTTCATGCTGGTGTAGTATAGCTCCCCTTAGCATGTAATTAACTGCACATAGATTGTGGGACTGTGAAGCTTTCCTCAGTATGCATTTAAATAGATATTAAAGGGGGTGCAGCATAACTTCCAACAGTATATAGTTAGCAAGACATAGAAATGAGCCTCAAATCAGCTGAGTAGCCTCATGAAGCAATGCACCTGGTAGGGAGGCTCATATGTACTTTTATATTAAAGCATATCAGTGGAGTCTTTTGACTGGTTGGACATCATGATGTGACTTGATGTTCTCAGGTAACATCTTCATCTGATGACTATAATTCTTATGAGGCTCAGCCAGACAAGATGGTGTATTCCAGATTTGCATGTTTACATTACTGCGACTCCTGTATTGTGTGTGCCCAAAGCAAGAGCCTTAGTTGCCTCACTACTGCTCTATATTAGAATGTTATAAAACATTATAAAGTACTATTGAAAATCCTGGGGCTGGTATGTATAACCACGGTGCAAATGCAGATAGCGACAAATCATTGCACTATTGGTGTGTGTGCCTATGAATGAAGCAGACTCCCATCATATTTCCCCTCCGCTACAAAACGACTTCCGGGTTGTGTAGACAGCCCATGTATAATAAAATCAGTCACCTGATCAGTGTCTCTCTCGCGCACTGCACAGTGATGATAAAAACGCGTTATACATAACAAACAGTGATTGCGCCTTTTTAATTCTCTTCTGACACTTTGCAGTGCAGGAGCTTTTTATACATACCCTCCACTGTATATCCATTATATTGTTAGTACAGTTGATTACATAGTAATGGTCATTTCTAAATTTAAGCTGAATGTAAGACAGGTATCTAAACACATTTAAATTGCACAAGTTCACTCAGGATACAAAGTATAAAGAAACAGGTAATCCACATTTTCAACTAAGGGCCTGCACACACAGTCTACTGCAGCTATTAACAATTTATTGAAAAATTGAGAACATAGTCTTCTCATAAACTTATATGCATAATAACAGAATGTTGCCGAATCTTGTAATACCTTTTTTTATTGGACTAACCGTATTTTGTATCAAGTACAAAGCATTTCACTTCGCTCCAATAAAACCAAAAGGTATTACAAGATTCTGTAACATTCTAGTATTTTGCATGTGCTTCACTGGACTAATACAACTGCTCCAAACCATAAACTTACATGATAGAAGATAAGCACTACAATTATTTCTGGCTCGGTGAATGTAGCCTCAGATACCCAAACATAAAAATCAAGCAACTCTATGTAAAGTCCAAAAAAAGTCCTCTTAATGGGGTGCATTCAATGATCTCATCGCATGTCATTGAATACCATAGACTGCAATAGAAAAAACAGTATTAAGTGATATTTTATATCATTGAATTGGGCACAATTTTTGTATATAGTATATATAATGTCTCCTGTGTTAATAACTACAATGTAATGTAATGTGACTTACTAGTGATATACAGTTGTGTTGTGCACCACCCATTCCCGAATCCCTTTATACTTAACTGGACTAACTGATATTGGACTAATTGATATTTTCAAGCAATTGGGATAGTTAAAATATTAAATGACTGTGAGGTCTTTAAATCACAAGAAATGCCAAAGTATGACTTTTGCTGAGACTTGCTAAAATAAATAAATAAATAATGAATGATTGTAAAAAATGTAATAATATTTATGCAAATTATAATTTTAGATGAAGACCAAAATATCCTTATATATCATTCTATTTTTCTATTAACATAATGACTTACATCAATCAAGTTCAGCATGAGTGCAAATACTAGGTATATAATGTAGTTGGTCCTTGCAACACCTCAGACTTAAAGAGACACATGCCCCTGTGCTTGCTCAAGCATGAATGTAGCACAGAAAAAAGAGAGCACTCCGGGGTCTTCTTAATTAAATATAACAATGATTTATTGAAGAATTAATGTTTTAATCCCTACTTGAGGACTTGTGTCATGCTAGACAGCAAGTTACTGAATGTCAAATGTAGAGGCAAACAAAAATGGTTTATTTAGAATGTTTAGTTCTATAAAACTTACATATCACATATAGCATACTAAATATATAATATACAAGGGAAACTAGTGGGAAAGTTTGCTAATTAACTTTCAGTGACCTGGAGTCCAGCAGGGCACATGGTGCCTAACAGGGTGTAGATTTTCACATTCTAGGACAGGATTGTGACTTTCTAACAACTATACAGGGGGTTGTAAACCAGCAGGCTCTGTCACAGTTGGTAATTAATGAGGTGCTAAAGCTGCCAAACCAGAGGATCCCAGACACAAAAAAAGTACAGCTCCAGTGGATAAGAAACCACCACCTTCTCAAACAGCAGGGCTGTTAAACAAACAAACAGAACAGTAAAGGTTTGAGTTGCAGTCTATGAGATTCTGCATGGTTCCACCAGACCACACTTGACTGGTCTATAGCATTACCAAAGGAGACTCCTTGATTGTCTGTGTCATGATACAATTAGATTAGAATGTGAGGGTAATGAAGTAGTGAAGAGCTGGAATCTACAGCAGCCCCTCCGCAAATATTACTAGGTGGAAAAAAACAGGAAATCTATCCACTTGTAAAAATATCCCGTCGTTTACAGTATGCAGCTTTTATGGCAAATCATACAATAAATATCTCAGCATTTTAAACACATTATCGTGACTTCTGTGCTGAAGCACATGCCAGCTGAATAAATGCTAGCAGACATGTCTTGTATGTGATGTAATAAACAGAAAATATGAAAATCATATGCAATGAATATTTGTTGTTGAAATCTCTGTAAGAGTTTTATGTCTTATATAGTGAAATATTTATTTTGTTTTATGTAAAAAAAAGAAACGTTCGGAAATGTTCTCATGAATCATCGCTAGACTCTGCGTCTTCCATTTGTCATTCAAAATACTAGTTTAATCCAACTTTGTCAAAGATTATTCAAGGTAATTTGCGTGTATTTGGCCATGATGGCGAGGTCGGGGCATATTGTGACCCTGATGTACCCCGAATCCTCTAAACTTTGGGCCAATTGAAATCCTGCAAGTGATATATACCAAAAGCTAATTACATAACAACTTAAAACATGAATTTTGCAGTTTTACAAGTCAAGTTGTAGATTTCACCCCTTTGTAACACTAACTGAGAAAGACCTGGAGCAATGTGCCCAGCTATGCCATTAACTGCTAACATAGGAGGTAAGTATATTTATTTTAAATGGGATATATGAACAGTCATCTAAACAAAATCAGATTTCCACTATATGGAAACACATGAACTCAAATGATTTTTAATAATATTGCATGAATGTATACAAATGCAACACTTAACGATTAATCTATAGTTTGAAGTACTTAACAGGGAGGTAACAAATACAAACTCTGACATTATTTATATTACAGAGTCATTGCCTTTCTTCTAGGGAGCATCTGGAGTTTTACTGTTCATTAGAAAATGCTTCAACATAAACTAAAAACTTATGATATAAAATATATTAAGGGTCTATTTAATAAAGAAGGAATTGCAAGAAACTGAGTTGGGAATTTCAAACTTTAGGCCAAAGTAGAGTTGGAAAAATTCTCTAATGCAGCTGAAGGGGAGAATTTTTCCAACTCAGCTACTTTGACCTTAAGGTTGTAATTCCCATCTCAGCTCCCTGCAATTCTCTCTTTATTGAGTTGAACCTTTGCCCTAAGATTGAATTTCCCTGCAATTCTCTCTTTATTGAGTAGAACCTTTAGTTTGATGATATCACATAAATATGGATTCTGGGGATCTTCTATTTATTTCTGTATTTTGCCCAAAAATATGGGAAGTTTATGCAGAGAATAAATTAGTTAACTGTTAACAGTTACATATAAAAAGAGGAGTCGCCATAATGCTTTCGTATAAAATTAAATTTGAACATATATATGAGGAGAGTGACCTTATACACTCATTAATACAAATAGTCCCAATCAAAATCCAGTACGTTTCCTACAGAAGTTAAACAGTAAGGTTGAACAGGTATCAAAAGGTATACTAATCTGGGGAGGGAACATGAACTGTATTCTAGAGCCCAAATTAGACAAGAGCCTCCCACAAGGTAGTACCTTAGACCCAAAGATAAAGGTCACTTCTCGAGCCCTACAAAACTTCTTATGACTAAACTCCCTATTCGATCTGGAAAGTTCAACATCCCACACAAAGGGACTATTAATTTTTCTCCAATACTCATGGATCTTAGTCCAGGATTGATCTTATTTTTACAAAATACCATAATTTAGATGTATTTACCAATTCAAACATCGGACAGATAACATGGTCAGACCATGCACCAATATTCTTTTCAAATAGAAACCACCCGGAGTATGGCCATAGAACAAGGTGGAGACTAAATGAAGCCCTTTTGGCAAGGGAATCGGATGTACATGAGCTAAACTCTCAGCTTAAAACTTATATAGAGTTAAATAATAATGCACAGGTACCAGATCTCACATTATGGTGCACACTTAAATGTTATATGAGATGTCTCCTCATAAAACTAGGCTCCATATATAAAAAACAGAGAGGGAAAGCTCTGGCTGACCTTTACATTTCTTTAGCACAACAAGAAATAATTAATAAGTTAATTCCTAATACATCTTTCTCAAAAGAAATACTGGAGTCGAAGGAACAAATCAAACTAAAACTGCAGGAACAAATAAACAAAGCAATTCTCTTCTTAACACAAAAAATGGTATTATAAAAACAACAGAATCGATAAGATCCTTACTAACAAATTAAAAGATAAAAATAAACATGAACGCATTGAAAAAATAGTAGTGTGAAATAAAACATATCCCCCAAACAGATATCCAATGTCTTCATGGAATATTATCACACACTCTATAAGTTGAAAGTTGAACACACATCTCCTATAGAAATTATATAATTTCTGAAAAAACTAGATCTCCCAAAGATTGACAGAAATAGTAAAAAAGAACTAAATAAGCCATGTAGTCTAGAAGAGATACAAATAGTAAAAAGTAACCTAAAAAAGCTCAAGGCCCCGATGGCTTTTCGGCTAGATTCTACCAGGCTTTCCCAGATGTTCTACCTCCCATACTCATTAGGGCATTTAATGAAATAACCCTGAAGAGACAAATACCTCCTGAAATGCTGCAAGCAACCATCAGTGCGGTATTGAAGCCAGGGAAGGAACCAGCTACTCTGTCAAACTTCTGTCCGATATCTCTAATTAACCAAACATCTTTCAGACAAAATTAAGGAATATAGTGTTTACTCCAATAAACTTATAAATTGAATATAAAAAAAAAAAAAAGTTTGACATCAAATCTATTAGGACACCACAAATTAGTATTTAGTAACGTGTAATTTGGACTGGGACAATCGGGAGAAAGAATATCTGGGAATCAAGTTAATGTTTCATTTTGACTCCATGGCAATAAATAAATATCAACATATGCTAAACCAATTTAAAGATACGTTTAAGAACTGGAAGGTTCTAGAGATTTCATGGATGGGACGTCTCAACTCAGTAAACGCATATTTGATACCTAAACTGCTATATTTTTTAGATCACTGCCCTTAAGAATCCCTTTAAAAACCTTAAATCTTTAAGAGCATAATTTCTAAATATATATGGATGAATAAAAGACCGAGAATAGCATATAAAACAAGATCCCAAAAACTATCTAAGGGTGGCCTTTCAATGACAAATATAGTCCCTGCATGAGGCTTGTATGCTTCACCATTTTATGAAGTGGAACAGAGACTCTTCAACTAGAACTACCTGGCATATAATGGAAACAAACATGTGTAAGATTATACCACCATTCCATTTCTTTTGGGTAGAGCATGAAACCTTACAACAATCTATTTCACAAAATCCAATCGCAAGAGATTTGGCCCATACAGTCACCAAATTCATAAAAGAACTAGGGATCCCAAGGGGCATATTACTTTCCTCTCCCAGAGACATATTTTGATATTACCTACAAGATTCTGACACAAAAATATGGGAAATCAAGGGAATCTCCAAATGATCACAGATTTGCCCCAGGGCCAACTTCTTTCATTTAGTAGTTTGATATCAACATACAGTCTTCCCCAATCTCAGTACTTCTACTACTTAAGACTAAGAAAGAAGGTCTAATTCAAAGCTCTCAAGTGGAAGACTTTATAATAACCTCAAATAACACAAGAACATTATGTAAAATTATTAAATTTAAATCTGAAATAACCTCAGAGTGTAATACTAAATACATATTAAAATGGGAGAGAGACCTGAACCAAGAATATTCCCTCCTAGACTGGATAATGACACCTAATGTTGTGAGGAAATGTATAAATAGCTTGACCCTACAAGAAACCTATTAAAAATTGTATCATAGATGGTGCTTGCCCAACATTGCATGATAAAATAAACACTCTTATCAAACACATATGTACTCCCAATTATGATCTCACATAATTCTCAATGTTTTTGTTCCATTTGGATCTTCCAAAGAGTAATAAAAACAAGATTTTTTTGTTAATTCAGATCCTTATGGCCACAAAACTATGTAAAGCTCGGAAATGGAAATCCAAAGATCCCCCGTGTTGGCAGGAGATCCAAAGTCAGATTGATTTTCAATCTTCCATGGAAGAAGGATTCAATAGATTTATAAATCAATTAGACAAATTTCAAAATATATATAAAACATATTAAATACCCAAAACAGTACCTTAACCCTCCCCTATGGGACTAGACTACTACCCACCAATCCCTACACCCCCCGCCCTCTCTGGGGCCTCCGGATCTATGTATAATGTTTCACGTATTGTAATGTTTTTTATGTATGGTACGACTCACTTTAACATATTTATATAAGCAGCAATGCCATATGTGTATTTTTATTGTTAATTTTCTATTCTTTCAATAAAACAAACACACAAAAAAAGAAAATTAAATCTGATACCCAATGTCCTTTTGGTAATATCAAGCTTAGTTAGCAAAAGTTCTAATGGGACAAAAACATATTCATTTCAATTCATTAATAGCTAATTCATTTATATTGTTGGCAAAATTATGAAATGCAAAAATGAATCCAACAGTTAACTGGATTTATAGCATGGATAACTCCAGATGTATAACCTATGTACTTTAATCATAACATACAGTGATGAAGGGGGTTTCTGCCCCCCTCCCCCCCCTCCCTCCCCCCCAAATGTGGTTAGTCACTTCTGCATAAGACTTTTTCTGTGATTGTTTTTTTTTAAATTTTGAACTTTAATAAACTTTGTTGCTTTAATAAAGATAGGGACCATTTCAAACCTTGGGGTAATAGTAACATCCCCTGAATGCTGTGCAAAAGTAATATTCCCAGGATGTACTTGAAAATCAGAGAACCTTTCCTGGTTAAACACTTCATAAAAATTATTATTATTTTTAAAGTAGCTTTATGGGGCATATTTATCAGCAATATAACATATCATTTGTGGCCCTTTGGTTTAGGCCAGCAGTAGTACTGTTAAAACTACTCCTCTTTTAGAGCTTACAAGGATATAACACAGCTAGTTCACTGTTTCAGAAAGCTGTCCTGACACTGACAACAATGACACTGCAATGAGGGATGTTACACCTTCCCCCAGTCATAGGCAGGATAACCTGGATAATATGGGACTTTAGATCACCAGATTTTAGTCATCAAGACAGATGTAGAATGCGTATGTTTATATGCACAACAACTTGTACCCTGTTAGGTACAAGTTAGAATAAAGGTGATGAAGAATTGATGTACAGATTCTGCTCAATTTTCCTTGAGAGTAAACCTCTATATATTTCATAATAATATAGCTCTTGTTTTGCCATAAAAGTTTATTTGATACTAAAAAATGATTATACGGGCCTGCCACCTGTAGCTTTCCTTTGCTTCCTGATGTGACAGATTTGTAGGAAGGCCATGTCCCATGGTCTAAAGGTAGAAAATACCCATCTAGACATATGTTTTATCACACTAAAATCATTTTACGCTAAAGTGCTACTAAACCTTTTTTCATTCTAGTATACAAAATATAAGTGAAAAAATAAGTGGCACTAGTATGAGGATAAAGTGGCATGTATTTTTCAATATACATGCCAGTTTATCCTCTGACCAGCAGTCATGATGTTTCCATAGGAAGCGTAGAGAGAGATCTTCATTTTTGAATGCCACCCACACAGGAGACCTTAACTTGACCCAGACAGACCCTGATCAGACCATAAATGCTATGCTCCCGCGCTGATTGGCTGAGCTGACACTATCAGTGTGCGCCACTTCCAGCTGAGCTCTCCTTTAGCTGAGAGGCACAACTCAGAGTAAACCTGTGTTCCAAAGAAGCATTGGTTTTACCAAAAGTTTTGTTACCCATTAAATGTCACAAATCTTCACAAATCATTTCTTCTGTTGACTTCAGGGCTTTTAAACCATATGTGGATTGCAAATTTTTCATTTGTGATTTTTTTTTTTTTGGGTAATTAACTAAGCATTAAACATAATACTTTTTTTTCCCCAGGCCAATTTATATAACTTAAATCAATATACATTATGGAACTTTTCTTGCATTGTGTATATTTGCAATTAATTCCAAATATTTAAATAAACTGTGAATAGAATAGAATTAAAGCAATGCCCACAAGGCACTTTTTAATGTATATTACAGGCACTGTCAGATACCAGTCTTCAATCAATGGAATCATTTCCTATAATAAACTCTAGAGGGAGTCAAATATAAGAAAGTGTTCTAAGCACAAGTGCTGTATAGCATATCTTTCTTCAAAAAGTATATACTTTGTCTAGCAACATATTTCTTTAAAAAAATAATTATAATTATTGCAATAGTGTGATTCTTTCTTTGGTTAACGGAGGTAAAAGAAGGCAGACTTTAAAAAAAGGAGACTATAATAAAATATAAATCATGGAAAATGCCTTGGGAAAGCAGGTGATACATGACATTTTTATTTTATTTATTGAAAAACATTCTGTTATTACTATGGTCTTATTTCTAAGAAGATATACTTTGGTACACCAGCTTTCCCATGCCTTTGATGATTATATAGGGTCTAGATAATTCATATGTATTTTATTTATAGGATTATCATTTACTATGGCATGATCAGAAACGCTACACACAAGGCCTATAGTTGACACATAGAAATTTGTCAATGTTAACGGAGCTCTGTGTTTCCTGTGTCCCCCAATAACTTCTGCTTCAGTCCATTTGCAACAGCACAGTGCCCACCATCCCTTCACTCCAATCCAATGACCCTATAACCCACCCATAAATTCCCTCCTTTACATAAACACATACACAAATGTATACATACACACATGCAGAAAATACTGTAGAACCTTTTGCACTCTATTAGAATTTTCATGCTACTCAGCAAGCTTTGACTGAGCATGATGCCAAATATAGTCCAGAGATGAAGCATAAAAGGTTAGACATTACTGTAATGCAGATGCATACAAACATTTATATACAGACATAAATCTATATAAACAAGTGTATTTGTATATAATCACAAATATATATAAGAAAATAGAGAAGTTATGAGGGAGAGGTGCTGAGGCACTAGCCTCAAGTGAATTCAGTTGAGGAGGCATAATGATGATAGCTAAATAGCTAAGCTGATGTCCTCTCATTCAATGGTTCTACAGCTCTCTTTCCCTTCTGGCCTGTTCTATAGCGTCAGTCATGTAGCAGGCAGGATTAATACGATCAGAGCATGACATATGAAGCATATCCTTGCACCCCAACATGAAGGGACATGAGCAGTTTTCTTCTCGTAAGAGAAAGAAATTTATACCTCCCTCAACAACACTGATCACGAAGGAAGGACTAACAGTGAGTAAATGAGCCTCCCAACCAGCTTAGGATCCCTAGGGGTGTATCTTATTTTACACCATTAGGGATCTTAAGCTGGTTACACAAGGGGGCACAATTTGTATACTTGTATACAAATAATACTTGTTTTGGGCCCAGAAAGAGCCAGCTATGGCTCTGAACAAACATAAATGTACATACACATCATGTTACCCGGACTCCCTGAAATATATGGACTTTCATGTATCTAACAAAATAAAAACCCAACAGAGCTACCTAAACACAACTGTCCTCAGCCCCATAGAGCTGTTACTCTTAGACGTGCTCGGCCTCTATTGCTAGTTATTAGGGGGCTGGGGGACATTTTGGAAGGCCTCGGCCTGAGGTAGTTAAAGAAAGGGGGGTGCATTTTAAAAAAAATTAACCTTTTTCTTTTTAACAGCTGTGGTAACTTTACCGAACATTTTATAAAACACCTGTTATTTTACAGTTGTGATATGAATTGACTCTACCTGCAGTCGTTTCAGTGTAACTCGCCTCCCAAATTGAAGTTGACCTTTGTTGAGGAGGGCAGAGGGAGGGCAAATGTATTTTAGTTAATAGCTCAAGGTGGTCAAGTTGAGATGTCAAATTTTATTTTTACACTAATGGGTCCACTCAATAATGACTAGGGTTGCCACCTTTTCCTCAAAAAAATACCGGCCATGTGTGGGCGGAACTACAAGAGGGAGGGGCCATGAGGGGTGGAGCCACAAAGGGGGTGGATTATCACTGAAATTATATATATTATTTGTATATCATGCCAGTGAGAAGCGTGTGTGTACAGGGCCAGCCTTAGGGGTGTGCGACCTGTGCGAGCGCACAGGGCGCAACACCCCAGGGGGCGCCCGCCCAGCCAGTAGAAAGAAAAAAAAAAAGTAAAAAAAAAAAACGGAAAAGGCACTGGCTGGGGGAGATCAAAAGATCCCCCCTCACCAGCCCTCTGCTCGGCATTCTCTGCTTGGTCCGGGGAGGGGGCGGAGCTAACCGGCACAGCGGTGTAGCTCCGCCCCCACCCCGGGAAGCAGAGCAGCATCTGCTTCATGGGGGGGGGGAGCCCCGGGCAGCATGAGATAGTGCTGCTCGGCTCCCCATGCTTGCATTAAGCATGGGGAGCCGAGCAGCACTTTGTCTTAGAGCTGCCCTGGGCTCCCCGTAATGCAGACTCTGCTCTGCTTCCCGGGGTGGGGGCGGAGCTACACCGCTGTGCCGGTTAGCTCCGCCCCTCCCTGGAGCCACCTTTTCAGGCTAAGGTAAGGGGGGGGGAGAGACAGAACAGGGGTTAGGGGGGAGAGACAGAACAGGGGTTAGGGGGGAGAGAGACAGACAGAACAGGGAGAGGGGAGAGAGAGACAGACAGAACAGGGGTTAGGGGTGAGAGACAGAACAGGGGGAGGGGAGAGAGAGATAGACAGAACAGGGGTTAGGGGGGAGAGAGACAGACAGAACAGGGGGAGGGGAGAGAGAGACAGACAGAACAGGGGTTAGGGGGGAGAGACAGAACAGGGGGAAGGGAGAGAGAGACAGACAGAACAGGGGTTAGGGGGGAGAGACAGAACAGGGGGAGGGGAGAGAGAGACAGACAGAACAGGGGGAGGGGAGAGAGAGAGAACAGGGGGAGGGGGGAGAGAGAGAACAGGGCTAGAAAGAGAGAACAGGGGGAGGGGAGAGAGACAGAATAGGGGACGGGGGGAAAGAGACAGAACAGAGGGAGAGAGAGAGAGAGACATGGCAAGGAAGAGGAAAGGGACAAACATGGGAAGGGAGAGAGACACAAACATAGGGGGGTGAAAGAGACAGGGGGGGGGCGCCACGGGGGAAGCCCGCACAGGGCGCCGGAACACTTAAGGCCGGCCCTGTGTGTGTATATATATAAAATATATATCTATATATTTGTATATCAGATACACACACAAGTTTCTCTCACACTCGTAAACAAGCTTTCTCACACACACTGTCTCACACACACACACACACACACGCTGTCTATCACACACACAGACAAGTAGTTTCTCATACACAGACTGTCTCTCTTGCTCACACACAGACTTTTACTCACTCTCTCACAGACTGTCACTCTCACTCTCTCTCTCACAAACTCTCCCTACCCCCACCCCCCGACAATATCTCCCACTCGCCCCACCTACCCTCACAAGCATGTTATCCCGGTCTAGTTTAATATGGAGGGTGGTTGGGAGCAGTTGGTCAAAATGCCAGTAATATTTTGTCACTCAATATGCCAGTAATAGTTTGCCACTCAATAAGTCAGTATTTTGCCCTTAATATGCCAGGATTTAGCCATTCAATAAGCCATTCTTTTGCCATTTAATATACCAGTATTTTGCTCTCAATATGCCAGTATTTTGCCTCTCAGTATGCCAGTATTTTTCCCCTCAATATGCCATTATTTTGCCATTTAAAATTACAGTATTGTGCCCCTCAATATGCCATTCTTTTCCCATTTTAATAAGCCAGGATTTTGCCCCTCAATATGCCAGGATTTTGCTACTCTACTGCCACTTAATATGCCAGGATATTGCCAATTAATGTGCCAGGTTATTGCCAATTAATATGCCAGGGTATTGCCAATTAATATGACAGGGTATTTCCATTTAATATGCCAGGATATTGCTAATTAATATGCCAGGATATTGCCATTTAATATGCCAGGATATTGCCAATTAATATGCCAGGATATTGCCATTTAATATGCCAGGGTATTGCCAATTAATATGCCAGGATATTGCCACTTAAAATGCCAGGGTATTTCCAGTTAATATGCCAGGATATTGCCATTTAATATGCCAGGATATTGCCAATTAATATGCCAGGGTATTCCTAATTAATATGCCAGGATATTGCCATGTAATATGCCAGGATTTTGACCCTCAATATGCCAGGATTTTGCCCCTCAGTATGCTCGTTATGCCACCCTCCTCCCCCCTTCCCCAGCCAGTACTTACCTCCTTACTGCTCTCTCCCGGTGCAGGTCCGTGGCTGTGAGGGAAGCGTTGTGCGCTCCCCTCCTGCGGTGCGGATCAATAAAGTTTGTTTAAAAAAAAAGTTTAAACAAACTTTATTGATCCGTGCGGCTGGAGGAGAGCGCACAACACTTCCCTCACAGCCACGGACCTGTACCGGGAGACAGCAGCAAAAAGGTAAGTACTGGCTGGGGAAGGGGGGAGGATAAAACCGGGCCTTACGTTGCTGGTATATTACATATACCGGCCACAGCCCAGAGACCCCAAATACTGGCTGTGCCGGTAAATTACCAGCCAGGTGGCAACCCTAATAATGACATAATTGCAAGGAATTGCAGGAAACTGGGAGGGGAGTTTCCAATATTAGGCAAAAGTAGCCGAAAAGTTGGAAAAATTCTCTTATTTAGCTGCATTGGAAGTTTTTTCCAACTTGGCTTCTTTGGCCTAAAATGTAAAATTCCCATCTTAATTCCCTGCAATTCTCTTTTTATTGAGTAGACCCTTAAGTCAAATTCGGCCTCCCAACTCGGCCACCTTGAGACAAATTCGAATATTAGTGCAAAGACCCATTCGACTTTTAGCATTAATTCTCATGCTTTACCCTTGTATTCAATACTTATCTGCTTCTCTGTGTGGTCTGCATTTACGTAGAGTCATCTGAAACAAATGCAGCAATCAAATGTGGCCTTTTTTGCAGAAGAGAGTGTTCCAGATTTGCACACTAATACCATGTTGAAGCAAGTGATTAAGAGCAGTTGTTTGGGAAACAGTCACCTACAACAACATTATTCAACATATTGTGATGCAAAGCTATTGTCATACTTAATACTATTAACCCCTTTGCGACCTTATGACGAGTTAACTCGTCATAAGAGCCGCAGCATTAGCGACCTTATGACGAGTTAACTCGTCATGCAGTCTAGCCGGCGGTGCGCTCCGTGCGCACTGCCAGCCAGTCTGCAACGGGTCCAGGACTAAGCCTCACACCCGAGGCAAAGCTCCTGGACCCGATCGGTGGATTTCCGGGCATGTGATCAAGGTGATCGAGTAATCACAGCGATAACATACAAATTAGATGCAAAGTCAATGTGTTCACACACTGACTTTGCCTCTAATTCACTCTCTGTGCTTCACGTTCTTTTAGTGAAGCACAGAGAGTGACCTGTAAGTATAAAGAAATAAATAAAGAACGTTGCCTGAGGAAAATAAAAATATTAACCCTTTCATTGCTGATCACAGTTTGTAACTGTGATCAGTTTCCTTCCACTTTATGGCCCTCATTTAGTTTTTTTTTACAATTTTTTTTATTTTTGCAATTTATAAAGTTTTTTAATAAATAAATGTAATTGTAATATTTTTATTTAATAAAATTTAACCCCTGCATGCATTTTGCATAATTTCTGACATAATTTCTACGGATCTGACATCGCACTCTTCCAAAAAAAATGTTTTATGTCTTTTTTGTTTAGGGGGGTTTGGGAACCAATATTTTTCTTTTTTTATTAGTTAGTTAATTAGGTGGGATAAGTGGGTTAGTGTTGCACTAGTTGTGTAGCTTATTATTGGGAAAATAATGGGGAAAAACTCCCCCCCCCCCAAATTTCCTCTTTTATATGTATTTTTTTTAAAATGTAAATAATTTTTATGTATAGGGTATCAAAAGAAAGCTCTAACTGTCCTGTAAAAAACAACATATAACTTGTATGTTTGCGTTAAATGAGAGAGAGGAAAATTATGTTTCAAAAAACGCACATTAAAAATTGAAAAACGCTCTGGTCTTTGGCCTAGGAAAATCCCTGGTACTTAAAGGGTTAAATTAATAAACGGAATAACTGCTCAGAGCTGTGATTCTTTATACACATGTGTGCCTTAGTGTTTAAATATATGACATTAATCTGTCATGTAGGATACTGGTCTGTCACAGTAAATTCAAATTTCATACCCGTGTTACTGAAACATGTTCATGGAAGAGGGTAAGTGATACAAACAAAGGCCTGTTCAAATAAAAAAACAAAAACAAATTGCAAATCTCTCTCTCTCTCTCTCTCTCTCTATATATATATACGAATATATGTTAGTTCACTTAATTACATGTAATATTTATGTCTAGAACTGCCTGGAATGTAAAAATGTAAAGCCCATAATTCAGTATTTTAATCAAATGTATTCACCAAAAACCTCAGCAGGAATGTTCCATGTGACTGTATGGACTGCATTATAGCATTTTCAAAGGGACTGTCTAGTGCCCAAAATGCATCTTCCAATTATTAATGCATATTAATGTGCTTTTAAAATAATTTAAAATGCATGTCTTACATTTTGCATTGCTTAAAATATAAAATACTTACAGCTAGATGAAATTGTGAAATTACAGTAGTAACAAAACTTTATATCCTCAGTGTCTATATAATCAGTGCTGCCGCACCTGCAGTAAACATGCAGAGTAATCACTGGGGAGGGCTTGAGTCCAATACTAAATATGTGATATATGGAGAATTCCTGCATCAAATCACACAGGGATAAAAGCCTGTGCATTATACAAGCAGTGATCTTCATCTTGCACCAAAGTGAGTTTGGGGACTAGACTGTCCCTTTAACAAGCCTTAGGAAATACAAAACGATGGTGTAACCACTGAAGTGGAAGTATCAGGAGGCAGGGAAATGGATTTAAAGAACAGGGAGAAAGCAGCTCATTGTACAGAATTAAAAGTGATGTTACAAACTCAATTAGACAAATGATATAAAAGTCAGAGGCAACTCTACTCGAGTTATGATGGCGGCCTGGACACTATTTGTTTCATGAGGTAATGCAATAAACCCCTTTGGCTTTTCAGTCAGGATAAAGGCCTCACAAAACCTGTCCAGGCCACATCTGGCAGGCGGGTCCCCAATTGAACATCAGTGATCTAAACTAGAGTGACAAAGGCCAAATAAGACTTTTCCATCTTCTTATATTGTTGAAATGTGTCACAGACCTAAAAAAAAATTACATTAAACTAATTCTAAATTCTGAAAATAATCAAATTACTGCACATTATGAAATTCGGAATTCTGCAATGGCAACAGGAACAGTCCAAGTAAAAAGACAAAAATGATTACAGCCCCATTATTTTACTTTGCAAAGTATAACCACATCACCATACAAGCCTTATTCAATACTAAATTGTATAAACACTTGCATTTTCATACATGTTGGCAGCAGAAACCATGGCTTGACATAGATCATGTTTCACTTTATATTTTTGTAGTTGACATGTACTGTCACTTTTATTTATTCTTTTTGCTGACATCTGGTGTGTTTCTTTGTCAGCTTTGCTATCTGAAATTACAACACATCAGGTGTTGATCCTATTCACTTCCCAGACTGCAAACATGTCTCTGTGTGGGTAGTGATTAGGAGTGTGTAAGCAGTGCCCAGTAAGGCTATGTATTCCTAAATGGACTGGTTGAAATACGCAATGTGGGAACGCTGTTTGAGCAGTACCACCATTGTTTATTAACCTGTATTGCAATAGTCCTAAACCTTCTCCAGGGGTGTGTTTGTCAGTTTGTGGGAGTGACTTTAGAGGTTAAAAGTCTGACATCAGAGTTTAAGACGGTGATCATTGTCAGCTAGGTGAAATTAAAATATAGTAAAAATATAAAATAAATTGAATATATAGCATCACTATGGTCCCTTTCTCATAATAATTCACATGCTCATCATGCTTAGCCAGTCACAGTCCTGCAGAACACCTTTAATTTCTACACAGTAGTTGCTCTGCATGAAAACTTATCATGCTAAGCCATAGTCTAACTAGATAAGGATCTTTTCTCAAAATATTTCACATGCTCAGCCAGTCATAGTTTTGCAGATCATTCTTCTATAGCCTGTGTTTTTCTTGCCTCTTTTTTTAAAAAAAGCTGTTAGCTATGTTTTGTAATTAGGACTTTGTCTTCAACCTCATTTATGCCTGAGGAAGGGACTTAGAAACTTGCTCTTGAAAGCGTACAATCAAGCTCTCACTTAGCCAATAAATGGTATCATTTTAACCCTACTTGGTTCCATAATTTATCTGTGCACAGTCATTAAATAAATGCATATGGTATGTGCTCATGTACCCACAAAATAATTTGTAAAAAATGTAATTACCCCAAAAAAAGACCAATAATGCTCACTGCGGGTTATGTATAAAAGTGAATGCTGGGGCAGGGTTCTAACGCACACAATACAAAATCTTACCTTCAGCAGGTGATAATTATAAACTCTATGACAAATCAGAAACATTTTCTTAAAAAAAAAAAAAATAGTGGAGATTATTATGTATACTTCCAAATAGGAGCATAGTGTTTATTTATGTTATTTATGTTGTGTCACTTTATCATGACATGGTAGCTTCTATCATTGGAGATATGTATTTGCTTAGAAATAACTGAACTTATAACCAGACTGTGGGGTAAAATAATGGCCACAGCACTTTATTTAATAGTCATTGCATTACATTATATATATACATTCCACACATATATATCCGTATTATACAATGACTAAACATAACATTCCATATAACAGTAAAAACCGACCAAGCATGCATGAGTATCCAGGTGGCTGCCGAATAAGTCCATGTTCTGGGCATATACCAATGCCCCCAATACCTGAGGTTCGAGATACCACTTTCCCCTCGAACCTCCCACCAGAGTCCCGATTGACTTTCCACAATCCATTCTTCCATTAACCCCCCTGGATACTCTGCAAGCTTCCGCCACAAGCCCATCATCCCGGATGGGCTCCCCCCCAACACCGAACTGTGGCCTTCTTGATCCCCCCTTGGAAGAAATCCAACCCTAGCTAGTTTGGATGTACCCAGTCGTCCCTGAACAAACCTCCAATCTTACCTTCTAAATCGAAATGCCGCACCACCACCCCGCCATGTTTTCGCATAAAACTGGCCATCAGCTTGTTAACTTTTCCCCTGCAACGGTTCATGGCCGCCGGATCCCTGGCATGTCTCCAAACCAACCCGGGAACCATCTAAGACCATACTATCCTGATACCAGGTAGAAGATCAAGCAAGCGGAATACATCCCGCTGCATGATCATCACCAACTCCTACTGCGTCACTACCCCTAAATCATCCCCCCAGGCATGAATAAGGAGTATGTCGGGGCGGCAGCCCTGACCTACTCCTTGCATAACAGTACTTACAACCGTTTTCCATAACATTCCCCTAACCCCAAACCACTTCAAATGAACCTGATCCGGAGGAAAGCCCAGCTGAATTCCGTTCCAACGAACTGCAGCTCTCCTCTCGGCCCAGTACACGAATGAATGGCCGACGATCCACACCTCCACACAGGAACCTGGAACAGAAATCACAAACATGAACAACATTGCACTTTGAATCCGCTCACATGGAACAAAGGTACATAAATTCACAAAACTTCGAACCAACCCTTTTTTTAATTTTTTTTATAAATATTCTTTTTATTTATTTTTTTTATACTTTTTTAAAAACATTTTTTACAACCTTTAAAACAATAAACACTTTTTTTTTTTTAAATTACAACAACAACCTGTGAGGATGAACATAGGATTTAAAATGTCCTGATTCCCAGCGGCCAATCTTCTTGACTAAAGCCTACCTCAGGCCTAGCCGTGAAGCCTCCGTGGCAGCCCCAATCCGAAAAGAATGGGTGCCGAATTCCTGAGCTGGCACCCCCAGGTGACTCAACCCAATCCTCTTTACCCTGAGGAACTGAAACAGAGACAAACCAGAGGAGTCTGCATGGACCAGGAGGGACTGGGACCCCTGCGCCCGCACCCCCAAAAACTCCCTGATGCAACGTACCGGGCACAGCCATTCACATGGTACCTGAAACAGTTCAACCATCCGGCCCCGCTTAGCCGTATCCATTTTGGAGGACCTGAGCCAAACCAACAGCTTCCCCTGCTCACATACCACATCTGCTGCCCAGATGCCACCCAAACGGGCCCTGGAGGGACTAACAAACTCCGATATACAGAATGCTACAAAAAAAGCCAGGGAAAACTCTGCACTGAACAACAAATACTCATAGTCAGATACACAAATGACCCGCAGCTCCTCCACCATCTTACGCAGCAAAGCAACCGACACCAGGCGCCTAACGTCAGCCTGTTGCTTACCCTTCCGGAATCCCTTCAGCGCCTGCCTGACCAAAAAATGCTTGCAAACGTCTACCCCCCCTTGCAATTTAAACAAAAAGGACAGTGCCGCCACTGCCTTGTCTAATTTGGAAGGGGACGCTCTGCCAGACGAAAACTGCACTAAAAACCAAAGCAATGCATCGAGCTGCGATGCCTCAGAGAGGGGCCCACCCCGCTACCCACCAGTGCTTCCCAGTCCCGCCAGACCCTCGCATACACCGACCACATGGAAGGAGCAAGCGACCGCTTTACCTATCCCTCAAGCACTCCATCCCGATCTTCCACAGCACCAACTGGCAATCCTGCCCCGTCCTGTCTGTTCCCGGAGCCTCTGCTCGAAACCGATCCCACTGGAATCGAGAAAGAGCATCCACTATAACATTTACGTGCCCTGGTACATGCTTTGCACCGAACGAGATGTTCAGTTCCATGCAAAGCAGCACAAAACGCTGCAAAAGCCGCACCACGGGGGCGGAGGCTGCTGACAGGTTGTTTACTGAAGGCACCCGCATCACGGACCAATTCCACTGCTTTGTCAAATGATGTGTATGATACGGAGCAAAGCTCCCTATCGATGTCATGATTTACCGACCCTCCCTCAGGATAGGACAAATGATGGATCAGACAGAATTTCCCGGGAGAAACCCATAAATTCTCCATCAGGGGTTCAGGAAACGGGCCGGCGATCCTGTCCCTCACTACCTCCGGAAATTGAAGCACCAACTTCAAGTTCCGCCGGGAGATGCGGCCCGGGCCCGGAATGAACGGAATGCAAAACCCTACCCGAAACCCGTCATCCAAAAACTTTGCACCGCGCACCTAAAGTAACACCTTAGCCACGGCAGCATCGCGTCTCTGCTCACTGGTGTTTTCCCCTTTAGACCCAGACTGCCCAGCCAAACTCCCTGACTTGCTGCGTTTGAAACAGCGGGATGCGCTGTGGGAGCCTCCGCAGACCGAGCACTCGTGCCGGAACTTGCAAGAGGTACCCCATTTGCACTGGCTGTCGTTGAACAGCCAGCATATACCACGTTTTCCGGCGGGTGGCGCGGAACCCTGGGTTCCTCCACCGGCCCCCCCAAGAAAGGGCGACGCCTTTTGAGCTGTCATGATCTTTACCCAGAGAGTGATGTCAATCTAGTGAAAACTCATTCATGCCTGGGTTAGCAGCGAGGCGCTGCCCAAACTGTTCGTCATACCTCCACCAAGCTAACCCACGTCTACGTAACAGAATAGGGAGGAGCACCGCTTTTCACCCACGACGCTTGCCAGGATGCAAAAGGACCGCAACCAGTTCCTGAATGTTTTTGGAAGTTCCTATACCGCCACTTCCTTTCCTCTTCCTCTTTTTTCTTCCTATCCTCTTTTTTCTCGTCATCCTTGAGGTCAATAGACTCCTCCAAGGGAAGCAGAGAAAGAAGCTCCACATACTCCCCCCTCCAGATCTTTTCCCGAACCTCTACCTTCAAATGCACCCCTAACGGGCCCGAAAAAGACTCATAAGAGGAGTATCGCAGCACTTCAGCCACACTAACTGACCCTGTGTCCGCTCCAACGCGTCACTGCCTGAGGAGCCCCCTGCCACTGCTGTCCCCTGTGAACTGACCCCAAATGATTGGGGAGGCTCTGCAGCCAACCCAGCGGCACTACTCGGCCCGCCGCTCATCGGGAAAGGGAATACCAGATGAACCCAAGCCGCCACCACCATCTTAGCCACCACCGCACTGTTCCTACTCGCCCATGAATCTAAAAAGGCATGCAAGCCCCCCAGTAACTCTGCCTTCCCCCTGCCCCTCCGGAGAAGGGGTAACGAACTACCACAGACTGATTCTTCCTTTTGGTGGCCGTCCTCCTCACCTCCACAGACCTCATGGGGCCGCTGCGACCTCGTGTCCTAGAGTCCCTCCCAGCCTGCTGCCCACTGCGATGCCCGACGATCTATACCCGAGCCCTGTTCAGGCCGTTGGCCATAATACATTTGGGAGAGGGCTCTACCGGTCAGGGACTGAACCCTGCGCCGTGACCGACAACGACTGCGAACCCGCTGAGTTCGATTGCGCACTCCTGCGCTTCCACTTGCCCCCCCAACCCAGGCCGTACACGGCCTAGCCTAGCCCGCCCACCGGTGCTTCTAGGTGGCCCACCCTTCCCGGTACCGACCTGCACCAAACCGTCGCCATCCCCCGAGTCCTCCCCATCCACCTCAATCAAAGACCCCCCTCGAACAACAGGAGAAGCAGGCTGGGGAGCCTCACGGGGAACACAACTCAGGGGACACAGACACCTGCTGGGGCATGTGGGGGGACAGACTGCCATAACTGCCCCCTGAGGAGGACCCCCACACACTAACGCTAGCCGGAAACTGCCCACGCTGCAACGGAGCCTTCCCCCTTTCATGACCTAATGTTGGGGAGAACTGGCACACCATCCTGGGCTACTCTTTCCCCTTCATTAGAATCAAAACATGACAGCCCCAGATAGGAGCACCCAGCGGAAACCTGCTCTGGCAGGGCGGGCAATTGAGAGGGCCTGCGGGAGGTGAGTGGGGCAGAGGGCAGCAGCGGGACATTTCTCCTGGTGCTGGGGCCTCCTCCCCCCCCCACACCAGACCCGCTCACCTGGTGACTTCCGGTTGCTTTGGCTGCTCCCGCCCACTGGCCGGAAGTCCCCATATGGCCTCCCTGCTTCCGCGTTGTAGACGGCTGCGTAGAGGTGTGGGGGCCACTGGTCCTAGGCCCCCCATGCCTTCTACCGCGCCGCCCATCTGCTGCTGGTCCAGGATGCGCGACCGCATCCACCCGGCAATCCACTTCTGGCGGGGCCTTGTCCTCCGCCGTCAACTTCTGGGTTCGTCCTCCGCCACGTGACACCAGGGTTGCGAGCTCGACGGAGCTCGATCCTTTCTTGGCAGCAGCTCCCCGGCCTTGGGAGGAGGAGGGACGTGTCCGCTGGTCCCAGGAAGGCTGTCATCTCCGGGGCTCAGTCGACGGGGAGGCCTCACCGTCCGTTAAGGCCTCCCAGATGCACGGGCAGCCGCCCCCGACGAAGGCCCGACTCCCTCCAGGCGTCCCTGGAGCCATCCTGGTCCCTTCAGAAGTGCAGCAGCAGCAGCCCTCATCTCGGCCAGGATCCGGTCAATTTCTGCCTCCATGTTCCTGTAAAAATAAAGAGGGGAGACAGACACAGGACAACAGGTAGGGGAAAAACCTTTCCTAAAATGGCCCCCAAACTTCCTGTTCCTAGCTTTTATAGATTCCCAACTCCTCCTACTAACTCCCACTATAGGCTGAACATATCCCCTCTGCACCCTGTCATGATTGCCCCTCCCTGTCCTTGTCTGGGTCCTACACACTGTTGAAACAAGGTATGTCTTCAGATATTGTAGACACTTTTGAGCAAAGTTTTTGGTATCTATGGTGATTGTACCTTCTAATGCTTCTGTAAGGCTACATATGTTTTTTTTTCTATGTACACATGAGTCTACCTCTGTTCTGTTCATAGTAACAATAATACATAATTTCAAACAGGGATTTATTTAAAACTGTAAACAATTTTTAATTCACTCTTTAGCTGAGTTAATGCAAAAGTTTATGATAAGTGAAAAAGTAGACTTTTTTTTACAAAAAGAGTCTTTTTTCTAACTCTGAGATAGTTATTTGATATTGAGATAGTTATTTGATATTATGGAACTGGCTAAATGTTTTGGCCAGGGTGATTTGTAATGAAGTGGGTTTTGTATAGTTTATTTTTATATATATGTATAACTTTCATAGACAGCAAAGGAAGGGATTCTTTATGTTAGGGACATTAAAGATATGGAACTCACTGCTAAGAGAGGCGGTGCTATGAAATGCAATAGATGCATTCAAAAATGCATTTTTTTTATAAAAGCAGGCTATTAATAATAGAATAAGCATTAATAATAGAGCTGCTTCTTGATCAAAGGAGAAATCTGATTGCCTTTTGGAGTCAAGAAGGTCTTTTCCCCCCTAAGTGGCAAAATTTGAAATAGCTTACTAAGGTTTATTTTTTTGCCTTTTTTTGGATCAAAAGCAGGAATGTTAGATAGAAGGGTTGAACTTGATGGACTGAAGTCAATCTAAATTACTATGACCTCACTGGTGCGAAACATTTCCAATGCTATGATAACCAAACGTAATCTAGATAGTCTGCCTACTAGGAGGCATAATGATGATAGCTACATAGCTAAGCTGATGCCTACTGGATGTAAGGTGCAGGAACAAGCAAAACCCAAAACCAAAACTGTTAATGGTATGAAGAAACATAGGGGGTCATGTACTAAACAAGTGCAGTGGGAAAATAAGTAGGTAAAACATGAATAAGGAGCAATTTGCGACTATTTGTAACATTCTGCGCTTTTCTTTCTCTGACTTGCGCCTCTTCCGGGTTTTTTTTATGTAGCGTGTATTTTTCTGGTCGCGCTGAAAAATTGTGATTATATTTGTGCACGCTACAGAGCTTTGCGAATAGTTTGTGAAAAATAATACTTATTTGCGTGTGAAAATTACACCAGCTTTTAGCAAGTGCTATCAAAAGAGGTAGAAAAAATATTTGCAAAATTGCCTGTTTTTATTTTCAATTATGCCCATTTTTATTCGTAATTGGCTCATATGTTATATTTGAGTGATAAATGTTTAGTACATTGCAATAGGAGAAAAGCGCAAAAATTGTTTTGCACATAAAATATATTTGCATTTTTTTTTTAAGTACATGCCCCTCATAATGTTTTTTAGTCCAGTTTTAATCCATTTACACGGAATTATTTAGTAAAATATCCTGACTCCAAATGTACTGTATGAAGCCAATTCTTCATAGACTGAGTAGTTCATCTATTAATTCTGGGTAGTATTTGATTTGTAGAGAAATGCATTCTTGCAAAAGTGCAGTACTACATGCAGAAAATACCAGACGCTGACTCTGCTCTGCTGCTCAGACTATCGGCTTAGGAGTCATTGGTTTCCCTGACCCATCAAAATGACCACAAAAGAGATACATTTGCAAGTCTTCTCATTAAAGGGACCATTAGGTATAATAGATAACCATTGCAGATCAAAGTTCTGTTTCTACAGATCTTCAGTACTGTACATGCATATTCTCAAGCAATATACTGTAAAGCGGATGCATAAGGCCATATGCTATGTGTGATAGCATTTATAGGCCAACAGAATTACATTGACAGGTTTACTGGAGCCAGCTGGAGACTTCTCATCAGTTTTGAGGAAATACTTTATGGAAAGGAAATGGCAAGGGTGGGGTAAGGGATATAACATATGCTTTATTTAAACTAGGGTACACATATACAGTTAAAGGTAAATATTTTAGGAGAGATTTACTGACATCACATTGGATTAAGCAGGATAAAAAGTAATGTGTGTTTCTAGCACCACATTTAAAAAGAAGCTATACCATTTTTTTATTGCCGCCATTAATAGTAGGATATGAGTGTGAAGACATTATTATAATTTAATTTCTGATGAAACAAAATTGTAGAAATTAAAAGTGTGATTACTCCTGGCTGCTCTCCAAAACTTGTTTTTTATATCATGTTGGGCAAAATAGATAAGATGAATCCTAGTTATTTAAGTTTATTTTACGAGAACTTATTTGTATAAATTGGGCTTCTTGGTTAATGTGCGTAATCCAAATATATTTGAAAGTTGATATTGGACCTGTCCAAAGGGTCAAAGAATGTGAGATAAGTGAAGCATGTGCAGACAATTTTTAAGTAAATATTCTTCCCTTACAACAAATGCCAAAAATCCACAGCAGTAAGGCACAGACAAATAGGCAAACATGTTTTTAAGAAAATATATAAGGCTCTTTTTTGGTAGCTCAGATTTTTGTTGCGAAAATTGGAGCCCCAAATATCGCCCTAAATAGGATCATTTTGATGATCTGAAATGGCCCTTTAAATCGGGCAATTTAGAAATGCCCTTGAACTGGCCCAAAATTAGTTAATTTTGCACTGAAATTGTAGCCTTAAACGTCCCTTTATTTCCCATGGTTCATTTGAGGCTACCAATTTGTCTATTTTGTGAAGTGAAAAGGTAGGGAGATTGTTCCCTAACATCTTCTGTTGGCCATGTTATGTGCACTAAACCCAGCTGGCAGAGCAGTTACAGGAGATGCTGGTTGGGGAAATCTTTCCTAATCAGCACCTCTACATGTGTGTAGCAGGGGGTCACCAGGGCCGTCTTTAACGCGGGGCAAATGGGGCAGCTGCCCTGGGCCCAGTTACTCCTGGAGGGCCCAAGGCAGCTGTCCCGTGGGCCCCAGCCCCTGCTTGCCGCGTTCACAGCGCATTGCGCTTGTGAACGTTTTTTCCGGCAAGCCGCATCCGCTGGATGCAACGTCCGGAAAAAAAAGAAAAAAAACAACTGACGCCGGTGACATCCGGTGACTGTTTCCCTCCTTCGTGCAGGAGGGAAGACTGCACGGAGGAGACATCCGGGGACACGGAACAGCAGCAATCGGTGAGTACTGGGGGGGGGGGGGGCTGTGTTGGGGGAATACAGGCATCTGAATGGCACAATATTACTCGGCTCTGATTGGCACAATATTAGTGGGGTCTGAGGGGCACAATATTAATAGGCTCTGACTGGCACAATATTAGTGGGGTCTGAGGGGCACAATATTACAGGCATCTGACTGGCACAATATTAGTGGGGTCTGAGGGGCACAATATTACAGGCATCTGACTGGCACAATATTAGTGGGGTCTGAGGGGCACAATATTACAGGCATCTGACTGGCACAATATTAGTGGGGTCTGAGGGGCAAAATATAACAGGCATCTGACTGGCACAATATTAGTGGGGTCTGAGGGGCAAAATATTACAGGCATCTGACTGGCACAATATTAGTGGGGTCTGAGGGGCACCATATTACTGGGCTCTGACTGGCACAATATTAGTGGGGTCTGAGGGGTACAATATTATAGGCATCTGACTGGCACAATATTAGTGGGGTCTGAGGGGCACAATATTACTCGGCTCTGACTGGCACAATATTAGTGGGGTCTGAGAGGCACAATATTAATAGGCTCTGACTGGCACAATATTAGTGGGGTCTGAGGGGCACAATATTACAGGCATCTGACTGGCACAATATTAGTGGGTTCTGAGGAGCACAATATTACTGGGCTCTGACTGGCACAATATTAGTGGGGTCTGAGGGGCACAATATTACAGGCATCTGACTGGCACAATATTAGTGGGGTCTGAGGGGCACAATATTACAAGCATCTGACTGGCACAATATTAGTGGGGTCTGAGGGGCACAATATTACAGGTATCTGACTGGCACAATATTAGTGGGGTCTGAGGGGCACAATATTACAGGCATCTGACTGGCACAATATTAGTGGGGTCTGAGGGGCAAAATATAACAGGCATCTGACTGGCACAATATTAGTGGGGTCTGAGGGGCAAAATATTACAGGCATCTGACTGGCACAATATTAGTGGGGTCTGAGGGGCACCATATTACTGGGCTCTGACTGGCACAATATTAGTGGGGTCTGAGGGGTACAATATTATAGGCATCTGACTGGCACAATATTAGTGGGGTCTGAGGGGCACAATATTACTCGGCTCTGACTGGCACAATATTAGTGGGGTCTGAGAGGCACAATATTAATAGGCTCTGACTGGCACAATATTAGTGGGGTCTGAGGGGCACAATATTACAGGCATCTGACTGGCACAATATTAGTGGGGTCTGAGGAGCACAATATTACTGGGCTCTGACTGGCACAATATTAGTGGGGTCTGAGGGGCACAATATTACAGGCATCTGACTGGCACAATATTAGTGGGGTCTGAGGGGCACAATATTACAAGCATCTGACTGGCACAATATTAGTGGGGTCTGAGGGGCAAAATATAACAGGCATCTGACTGGCACAATATTAGTGGGGTCTGAGGGGCAAAATATTACAGGCATCTGACTGGCACAATATTAGTGGGGTCTGAGGGGCACAATATTACTGGGCTCTGACTGGCACAATATTAGTCGGGTCTGAAGGGTACAATATTACAGGCATCTGACTGGCACAATATTAGTGGGGTCTGAGGAGCACAATATTACTGGGCTCTGACTGGCACAATATTAGTGGGGTCTGAGGGGCACAATATTACAGGCATCTGACTGGCACAATATTAGTGGGGTCTGAGGGGCACAATATTACTGGGCTCTGACTGGCACAATATTAGTGGGGTCTGAGGGGCACAATATTACAGGCATCTGACTGGCACAATATTAGTGGGGTCTGAGGGGCACAATATTACAAGCATCTGACTGGCACAATATTAGTGGGGTCTGAGGGGCAAAATATAACAGGCATCTGACTGGCACAATATTAGTGGGGTCTGAGGGGCAAAATATTACAGGCATCTGACTGGCACAATATTAGTGGGGTCTGAGGGGCACAATATTACTGGGCTCTGACTGGCACAATATTAGTCGGGTCTGAAGGGCACAATATTACAGGCATCTGACTGGCACAATATTAGTGGGGTCTGAGGAGCACCATATTACTGGGCTCTGACTGGCACAATATTAGTGGGGTCTGAGGGGTTCAATATTATAGGCATCTGACTGGCACAATATTAGTGGGGTCTGAGGGGCACAATATTACAGGCATCTGACTGGCACAATATTAGTGGGGTCTGAGAGGCACAATATTACAGGCATCTGACTTGCACAATATTAGTGGGGTCTGAGGGGCACCATATTACTGGGCTCTGACTGGCACACTATTACTGGGCTCTGACTGGCATAATATTACTGGGCTCTGACAGGCACAATATTAGTGGGGTCTGAGGGGCACAATATTACTGGGCTCTGAGTGGCACAATATTACTGGGCTCTGAATGTCACAATATTACTGGGCTCTGACTAGCACAATATTCCTGGTATCTGACTGGCACAATATTCCTGGGCTCTGAGTGGCACAATATTCCTGGGCTCTGACTGGCACAATATTACTTGGCTCTGACTGGCACAATATTCCTGGGCTCTGAATGGCACAATATTACTGGGCTCTGACTAGCACAATATTAGTGAGCTCTGACTGCACAATATTCCTGGGTTCTGACTGGCACAATATTCCTTGGCTCTGACTGGCACAATATTACTGGGCTCTGAATTTCACAATATTACTGGTATCTGACTGGCACAATATTACTGGGCTCTGAATGGCACAACAATTATGGTATCTTAATGGTACAATAATACTGGTATCTTAATGGGCAAATTGGCTGGGGCATCTTAATAGTACAATATTACTGGTATCTGAATGGCACAATAATATTGGCATTTTAATGGGAAACATGTCTGTAGCATATTTATGGCAAAATAATACTGAATATTAATGGCAAAATAATATTGGCATATTGATGGGCACATTGACTGTGGCATATTTAATGGACAAATGGTGTCATATTTTAATCAGGCAAACTCTCTTTTGCATATGCAATGACAAAGTGACTGTGGCATGTTCTCTGGGAAAAAATAACATGTACTATGGGGAAAAATGTCAATGTGGCTTTTTTCTGCATGGGCAGTTCAGTGGAACAAAGTTAAACTGGTATGTTCTGTGGGGCAAATTTACACTGTAGCATGCAAAATTGTGTGGGTTCAATATGAGTGCAAGCCATGTGCTGTTGGTGCAATATAGGTGCATGACAAGTGCTGTGGGTGCAATATAGGTGCATGACAAGTGCTGTGGGTACTCTTGGGGGCTGTGTTAAGTCCTTTAGGTGCAATGTGGGTGCAGAAAAGGGGAATAAAAACAAGAAATGCAAGTCTTCAATAACATTTTTATTACATATGAAAATAGTTGAATATAATATTAAGAAGTCCATGTAAGTATACATGCAACTAGTGAGAGAGAGTGAGATGTGTATAGATATTTATAAATATATATGAACATATGTAAGTGCTCTCTAATATCTGTGTATGTTTTTGTCATTTAGGTAATGAGTAGTTGTAGTGCAGTGTTGCATAGTAAGATGGTATACATAGTGCAGCCATATATACACATTTTGTTTCCAAAAATACAGTTTATACACTGCAATTATACACGTAATATACACGTTTTATTCAATGCAAGAAAAATACTCACTGCAAGAAAAATCCAACTGTGTGTGTGCTTATTTTTATGTTTTTGTGTGTGTGTGGGGGGGGGGGGGGGGGGGGGTAACATTGCGATGGATGGAGTGATTGCATGCAGGGGAGGGGGCAGGGTCCAGGGGTCCCAAGCAAATGCTTGCCCAGGGTCCAATCACTATTCCTACTACTACTACTGCCCTGGGGGGTCACACAATATATCTGAGGGCAAAGCTCAGCACCACCAGGGAAATAATCATGGCTGTGGTTTTGATCCTTTTTGGCTCTAATAGGTATGCCAAAATGTATCAATGGAAAGTCCTCATGTACTGTCCTTGTCCCTCACTATCGTTGTCCCTGCCTTGCCTATCCTGTTTCCCCCTGCCCTGCCCCCTCTTACTGCCCCTGCATCCACTAAGGTGACCACATTTTATTTCTGTCATTCACAGACAGATTTCATAGTATATAAATTATTAGGAAGCCTTGGAAACCATGTAGATTTCAGATTTAATAATATATTTATAAGATACAGACAGTCATTAGCCAAGATGAGCAGTTTCAGAAACTGCAGATAGGCAGTTTCATAGAATTACCGCTTCTATTAGCAGACATTCAGTTTCAGAGTATTGGCCCCTCTATTAGCAGACATGCAGTTTCAGAGAATTACGTCCTCTATTAGCAGACAGGAAGTTACAGAAAATTAACCCCTCTATTAGCAGACTGGAGGTTTCAGAGAATTAACTCCTCTATTACTAAATATGCCATTTCAAAGAATTAACCCTTCTATTACTAGATAGATAGTTTCACAGAATTAATCCCTCTATTAGCAGATAGACAGTTGCAGAAAAATAACACCTCTTTTAACTGACAGTCAGTTTGAAATAATTAACCTAAAATGTTTTTTTTGACATGGTTCAAAAAGAGGGGAAAATCATTTGATCTCCCTAGCCAAAGTGTCTGCCACCCCCAGGGTGTTCTTCGCACAGGTTGGATACATCTAAGACCGGCATAGGCTAGACAGCCATCTTCCTCACATGAGGCTCTAATTCTGATCAATATATTAGGACAGAAAAGCTTGAGGTCAGGTATACTCTGTCTTTTTGCCATGCAGACACTATAGACATGCACTTGTGTGAAGGACAGTCTCTCTCTGTCTCTACCTTCATAGCCTTTCTCTCCTCTCTGCATTTCTGGATCTGAGGTAAAGAAGGGGCAATAAAAGGTATTGTGGGAACTGGGTAAAACAATAATGCTCTATCTGTTTGTCAATCTCTGTGTCTGTTTGCCTATTTCTTTGTTTTGGTTGACTATCTATGTGTCTGTCTGTCTATCAATCTCTGTATCTGTCAGTTCATCTGTGGGCTATAAGGTTGTGGAGAATAACAAGGTTTAGATCCTGTTGGACTTCAAGATCTAGAGGTAAAGACAGATTCTGGCCAATCGACAAGACATTGTGGTAGTAGACAAGGGCCAGAAAACAGCGATGATTATAGACGTACCAGCGCCAAGATGTTGCAATATAAGGAAGGCGTATGAAAAGCTGGAGAACTACCAGGACCTAAAATAGGAACTATAGAGGACGTGGAAAGTGAAGGCCAAAGTGGTCCCAGTAGTGATAAGAGCAGTCAGGGCTGTGACACCTAAGCTGAGAGAGTTGCTCCAAAATATAGGAGGGTAATGCTTGGAACAGGTAAGATATTGCAGAACCCTCACACTCCCAAGCCCCTGGTACCGAAGGTTGTGGAAGACACATACCACCCATAGAGGGGGGCGTGAGAAAAAAAAAAATATTTGTATAAATATAATGTGTGTATGTGTGTATTCGTTAGGGTTGTCACCTTTTCTGCAAAAAAATATCACCCATAGTCATGGGTCATAATCAGTCAGCAGGGGGGTAAAGGTGAGTTCCTCTGCAAGATTAAGCTTCAGCCTCCCGGTTAAAGGAGCTCAATTTCTGCCTGTTGTACATAGCTTTCGCTTTGCCACACAATACTGTCACGTTTCCCTTGATGCAGAGAATGCTCTGTCATACCCTCATGCACCATATGAAGTCTGCATGCATGCAAATACACAGGGTGCGTGCAGAACTGGACTAAGATTTTGTGCTGCCTGGGTCAGACATTAAAATGCTGTCCCCCTCCACACACACACAAAAGGGTCACACATACATCCATGCTCACATACTTAATAAAACACATAGTCACACACACCACTCATACACACATAGTCAAATATACACACAGCCAGCAGTTGTTGTTTTTTTAAAGGCATATTGAGATCCACTTTAATTTATACAGCAACAGACACTGGCTGGCAAGACATTTTAATTTACAGAGTGTTTGTGCTGTGGTTTATGCTTTCAGGAATCTGACATAAACATTCCCAGTTTTTATTGGAGAAAATAGGGACATTTTGGAGAGCCCCGGGTAGTGAATTCAACTGCCTGGGCTCCTGCTATAAAGAACTGACATTTACAGCAGTGATTATGGTGGATCTTTAAAAACAGATCCATTAAAGTGACAGCAATATTTAATCTCTTGCAGACATCTTCTATTTACACATTTTCCAGTTTATTCTGTCTGTGTCTATTCAGCTGGCGAAGTATTGTGTATAAGAAGTGGAACAGTTAATAAACAACCTTTTCACAAACTAGGAGCTGTTATCTTAATGAGGAAGCAAGGAACCTTTCTCTGTAGGGAGAAGTGAAGCAAATTGTGAGTCCTTACATCCTGTTCACTTCTAAAGTCCCAGGTTTAGTAAAGAAGGAAGGGTGTCTGCAAACCTGGATATTTATACCCATCTATATGGAATGTGCATGCCAGGAAAAAAAGTGTTGAGCAGAACTCAACCTCCCTTGACATGCGCACAGTTACAGTACACGCACCATGGGCGCCACACTGCTGCCTGATTCAGACGGAATTAAAATTTACATATTGCAGGTTTGTGAGTTGTGTGACAGTACAGAATGGCAGTGAAACTGTGACCGCACTGCCATTATGAAAAAAAGGCTTTTTGCATTGCTGGCGTTTGACTAATAGCGTCACCGTATCTGAAGGGTCAGTTATTGGCTGTACCGGGTGGCAACCCTAGCATGCATACAGCATTTTATAATTGCCTCCTACTTCTGTCCCTGTGCCCCATTGTGTCCTCCCTAATTATAATTTTATAATATAATTTTATTCTGTGTGTGTGTATAGTACATAACTTATTATATATGTTTGTTTAGGTGTATTCCTTCCTTCATGGTATTTTGTCTTCTATAATGTGGCCATGTGGCCATCCTACTATTAAGTGTCCTGTTAATATCATTATTCGACCTGGAGGTAAAAGGGGAGCAGACTACAGGCGAAGATCATCAGTAGAGCAGAGGCACTGAGGGTTTATTTGGGAATGAGAGATATAATATATTTTGGAGACCAGAATTTTGAATTCAATCTGTACATGTATATGATGCTATCATAGAGACTGATTTACGGTCATGTTAAAATGATCATATTAAAAATATTCATAGCATGTAAATTGTATTTTTATTAGTTGCAACAATAAAACATGTTTTGGCTAACAAAATAGATCAGTTAGTTTTGTGATAAAAATCCCAAAATGTTGTGCAAAAATGAATCCTTTTATGAGCTGACTGAGAGTGTAGTAAATAAAAACTTTCAAGACATTAAGGTCCTTCTCTAAACACCAGTGTGAAAAAATTAAAAAGTGAAAACAGGCATAATATATATCCATTAGTTACTTTTGTTTATAAAATGTACTTTAAAACTTTCCTCTAGATTATAAACTTGCGAGCAGGGCTCTCTCCAGCGGGGGTGACACCCGTGCTGCCGGCAACCCCCCCCCACCCCCCCGGTTAAAATGAGCAGTTTATTACTGAGCTCTGACTGGCACACTATTACTGGGCATCTGGCAGGCACAATATTACTGGGCATCTGGCTGGCACTATATTACTGGGCATCTGGCTGGCAATATATTACTGGGCTCTGGCTGGCACTTTATTACTGGGCATCTGGCTGGCACTATATTACTGGGCTCTGGCTGGCACAATATTACTGGGCATCTGGCTGGCACAATATTACTGGGCTCTGGCTGGCACTATATTACTGGGCATCTGGCTGGCACTATATTACTCGGCTCTGGCTGGCACTATATTACTGGGCTCTGACTGGCACTATATTACTGGGCTCTGGCTGGCACTATATTACTGGGCATCTGGCTGGCACTTTATTACTGGGCTCTGGCTGGCACTATATTACTGGGCTCTGGCACTATATTACTGGGCATCTGGCTGGCACTATGTTACTGGGCTCTGGCTGGCACTATATTAATGGGCATCTGGCTGGCACTATATTACTGGGCTCTGGCTGGCACCATATTACTGGGCTCTGACTTTCATAATATTCCTGGGCTCTGACTGGCATAATATTCCTGGGCTCTGCTGGCACTATATTACTGGCATCTGACTGGCACAATATTCCTGGTATCTGACTGGCACTATATTACTGGTATCTGACTGGCACAATATTCCTGGGCTCTTACTGGCACAATATTACTGGGCTCTGGCTGGCACTATATTACTGGGCTCTGGCTGGCACAATATTACTGGGCTCTGGTTGGCACTTTATTACTGGGCTCTGCCTGGCACTATATTACTAGGCTCTGGCACTATATTACTGGGCTCTGGCTGGCACTATATTAATGGGCATCTGGCTGGCACTATACTGGGCTCTGGCTGGCACCATATTCCTGGGCTCTGACTGGCATAATATTCCTGGGCTCTGACTGGCACTATATTACTGGTATCTGACTGGCACAATATTCCTGGTATCTGACTGGCACTATATTACTGGTATCTGACTTGCACAATATTCCTGGGTTCTGACTGGCACACTATTACTGGGCTCTGACTGGCACTATATTCCTGGGTTCTCACTGGCACAAAATTACTGAGCTCTGACTGGCACAATATTTTTGGGCTCTGACTGGCACAATATTACTGGGCATCTGGCTGGCACAATATTACTGGGCTCTGGCTGGCACTATATTACTGGGCATCTGGCTGGCACTATATTACTGGGCTCTGACTGGCACTATATTACTTGGCTCTGGCTGGCACTATATTGCTGGGCATCTGGCTGACACTATATTACTGGGCTCTGGCTGGCACTATATTACTGGGCATCTGGCTGGCAATATATTACTGGGCTCTGGCTGGCACAATATTACTGGGCTCTGGCTGGCACTATATTACTGGGCTCTGGCTGGCACAATATTACTGGGCATCTGGCTGGCACTATATTACTGGGCTCTGGCTGGCACAATATTACTGGGCATCTGGCTGGAACAATATTACTGGGCTCTGGCTGGCACAATATTACTGGGCTCTGGCTGGCACTATATTACTGGGCTCTGGCTGGCACAATATTACTGGGCATCTGGCTGGCACTATATTACTGGGCTCTGGCTGGCACAATATTACTGGGCATCTGGCTGGCACAATATTACTGGGCTCTGGCTGGCACTATATTACTGGGCATCTGGCTGGCACTATATTACTGGGCTCTGGCTGGCACTATATTACTGGGCTCTGACTGGCACTATATTACTGGGCTCTGGCTGGCACTATATTACTGGGCATCTGGCTGGCACTTTATTACTGGGCTCTGGCTGGCACTATATTACTGGGCTCTGGCACTATATTACTGGGCTCTGGCTGGCACTATATTACTGGGCGTCTGGCTGGCACTATGTTACTGGGCTCTGACTGGCACACTATTACGGGGCATCTGGCTGGTACTATATTACTGGGCTCTGGCACTATATTACTGGGCTCTGGCTGGCACTATATTACTGGGCTCTGGCTGGCACAATATTACTGGGCATCTGGCTGGCACTTTATTACTGGGCATCTGGCTGGCACTTTATTACTGGGCTCTGGCTGGCACACTATTACTGGGCATCTGGCTGACACTATATTACTGGGCTCTGGCTGGCCCTATATTACTGGGCATCTGGCTGGCAATATATTACTGGGCTCTGGCTGGCACAATATTACTGGGCTCTGGCTGGCACTATATTACTGGGCTCTGGCTGGCACAATATTACTGGGCTCTGGCTGGCACTATATTACTGGGCATCTGGCTGGCACTATATTACTGGGCTCTAACTGGCACTATATTACTGGGCTCTGACTGGCACTATATTACTGGGCTCTGGCTGGCACTATATTACTGGGCATCTGGTTGGCACTTTATTACTGGGCTCTGGCTGGCACTATATTACTGGGCTCTGGCACTATATTACTGGGCTCTGGCTGGCACTATATTACTGGGCATCTGGCTGGCACTATGTTACTGGGCTCTGGCTGGCACTATATTAATGGGCATCTGGCTGGCACTATATTACTGGGCTCTGGCTGGCACCATATTACTGGGCTATGACTGGCATAATATTCCTGGGCTCTGACTGGCATAATATTCCTGGGCTCTGACTGGCACTATATTACTGGTATCTGACTGGCACAATATTCCTGGTATCTGACTGGCACTATATTACTGGTATCTGACTGGCACAATATTCCTGGGCTCTTACTGGCACAATATTCCTGGTATCTGACTGGCACTATATTACTGGTATCTGACTGGCACAATATTCCTGGGCTCTTACTGGCACAATATTACTGGGCTCTGGCTGGCACTATATTACTGGGCTCTGGCTGGCACAATATTACTGGGCTCTGGCTTGCACTTTATTACTGGGCTCTGCCTGGCACTATATTACTGGGCTCTGGCTGGCACTATATTAATGGGCATCTGGCTGGCACTATATTACTGGGCTCTGGCTGGCACCCTATTCCTGGGCTCTGACTGGCATAATATTCCTGTGCTCTGACTGGCACTATATTACTGGTATCTGACTTGCACAATATTCCTGGGTTCTGACTGGCTCACTATTACTGGGCTCTGACTGGCACTATATTCCTGGGTTCTGACTGGCACAAAATTACTGGGCTCTGACTGGCATTATATTCCTGGTATCTGACTGGCACAAAATTACTGGACTCTGAGTGGCACAATATTTTTGGGCTCTGACTGGCACAATATTACTGGCATCTGATTGCACAATATTACTGGACTCTGAATGGCACAATATACCTGGAATCTGACTGGCACAATATTACTGGGCTCTGAGTGGGACAATACTACTGGGCTCTGAATGGCACAATATTCCTGGTATCTGACTGGCACACTATTACTGGGCTCTGAGTGGCACAATATTACTGGGCTCTGAGTGGGACAATACTACTGGGATCTGAATGGCACAATATTACTGGTATCTATAATTGTAAGATTGTTACCTCGTGGGGCTCCTGTGTGTTGCATAATTAATGGCGGTCCCATGTGTGCATAATTATGGGGCACTTTTGTGTGGCATATTTATTGGGCCCCATGTGTGGCATAATTAAGGGACTCTTTTGTGTGGCGTAATTAAGGGACTCTATTGTGTGGCATAATTATGGGGCACCTGTGTGTGTGTGAGCATAATTATGGGGCACCTGTGTGTGTGGCATAATTAATTGGGAAGAGGTGAGGCATAAATAGTGGGGCTCTGGTGTGGCATAATTTATGGGGCTCTGGTGTGCATAAGTTATGGGGCTCTGGTGTTGCATAAGTTATGGGGCTCTGATAAATACTTCCCTGTAAAAAATGGGGAGTTGCAATACTGATCTCAAAAAATGTGGAATATGAGGAGATCTATATGGAAGTAGATAAAGTAAGTCGCTATATATTCTTGATATGTAAGGTCGACGAGAGATTATATACTCTAGTTAATATATATGCCCCCAATAAAAGACCCACTTTATTCCTGAATAAAATTATTAAGAAATTAGATCGCCTAGCCCAGGGAAATATACTTAAAGGGGGAGATTTTAATAGTGTGGGCGATATAGTAATGGATAAAAAAACGAGGCAGGGAAAAAAAAATAGATAGATCGGCAAAAAATAACGCAGCTCAATTCCAGAGAATAATGGCAGGAAATGGGTTGTATGATCTTTGGTGCACAATGCATCCGGAGGATTTAGACCTTTTTTTCGAGAGTGCATTTGTCATATTCGCGCATTGACTATTTTTTGGGGGATCAACATCTCTTACAGATGTCTGAAAAGTGCTACTTGGAAGATATCTATTGGTCAGACCATTCGGCAGTCATCATGTTGTTCAATATAGACCAAACTCGACAGAACAGAGCATCATGGAGATTAAATGATAAAATCCTAGGGGTTGAGTGGAATATTGAATATCTGATGAATATGATTAAGTTCTTTCTAGAGGAAAACACTAAAGATGGTCTGCTCAAGTCAACAGTGTGGACTGCCTTGAAAGCAGTTATGAGGGGGCATCTCATCAAACTGGGTTCTGAATTAAAAAGGAAACGCCATCGGCCCCTCAATCAACTATACTTGGAACTGATCATTCAACAACGAATTAATAAAACAAATCCCTCCCCGTACATCACACAAAAAATTATACAAATAACTAAGAATATAAATATGCAGTTACTAGCCCAAGCAAACTTCGCGCTGCTCAAACTAAAACAACTATGGTACCAGAAAGGTAATAAAGCAGAGAAAATGTTGACAAACAAGTTAAAAAATATAAAAGCAAGGAATAGAATTAAAAAAATAAAAGTGGGAAATCAGATAAAAATCCATCCACAAGAAATTGGTGAAGCCTTTTTATTTTGACTTGTATAACCTTCATACTAATGGAACCACGCAGGAACAAATTGATAACTATTTGAATGCTGTTAAGCTACTGACACTTTCGCAACTTCAGTTGGATAGTGTAAACCAGGGGTCCTCAAACTACGGCCCGCGGGCCACATGCGGCCTGCCGAGGAAATTTATCCGGACCGCGGGGGGTGCTGCCGGTACCCCCCCTCCACGCTGTTTACCCTTTTTTTTTTTTTTCTTTCTGGCAGCCGCAGAGGACGCGGCTGCAGGAAAACAAAAAAAAAATTTAAAAAAATCACCGCGACCGGATGTGACGTTACGTCACATACGGTTCCGGGATCTGTTTCCCTCCTCCGCAGGAGGACACTGCGCGAGACGTCCGGGGACACAGCAGCTGGAGGTAAGTGATGGGGAAGCAGGGGAGGAGGGAGGTATAACGAGCACTGGAATGGCACACTAATCCTGGGCATCTGAGTGGCACACTATTCCTGGGCATCTGACTGGCACAATATTCCTGGGCTCTGACTGGCATAATATTCCTGGGCATCTGACTGGCACAATATTCCTGGGCTCTGACTGGCATAATATTACTGGACATCTGAATGGCACAATATTCCTGGGCATCTGACTGGCATAATATTCCTGGGCATCTGACTGGCACAATATTACTGGGCATCTGAATGGCAAAATATTACTGGGCATCTGAATGGCACACTATTCCTGGGCATCTGACTGGCACAATATTCCTGGGCTCTGACTGGCACAATATTCCTGGGCTCTGACTGGCATAATATTCCTGGGCATCTGACTGGCACAATATTCCTGGGCTCTGACTGGCATAATATTCCTGGGCATCTGACTGGCACAATATTCCTGGGCTCTGACTGGCATAATATTACTGGGCATCTGAATGGCGCAATATTCCTGGGCATCTGACTGGCATAATATTCCTGGGCATCTGACTGGCACAATATTACTGGGCATCTGAATGGCAAAATATTACTGGGCATCTGAATGGCACACTATTCCTGGGCATCTGACTGGCACAATATTCCTGGGTATCTGACTGGCATAATATTACTGGGCATCTGAATGGCAAAAAATTCCTGGGCTCTGACTGGCATAATATTACTGGGCATCTGACTGGCATAATATTACTGGGCATCTGACTGGCATAATATTCCTGGACATCTGACTGACATAATATTACTGGGCATCTGAATGGCAAAATATTCCTGGGCTCTGACTGCATAATATTACTGGGCATCTGACTGGCATAATATTCCTGGGCTCTGACTGGCATAATATTCCTGGGCATCTGACTGGCATAATATTCCTGGGCATCTAACTGGCATAATATTCCTGGGCTCTGACTGGCATAATTTTCCTGGGCATCTGACTGGCAAAATATTCCTGGGCTCTGACTGGCATCATATTCCTGGGCTCTGACTGGCATCATATTCCTGGGCTCTGACTGGCATAATATTCCTGGGCATCTGACTGGCATAATATTCCTAGACATCTGACTGGCATAATATTCCTGGGCTCTGACTGGCATCATATTCCTGGGCTCTGACTGGCATAATATTCCTGGGCATCTGACTGGCATAATATTCCTGGGCATCTGACTGGCATCATATTCCTGGGCTCTGACTGGCATAATATTCCTGGGCATCTGACTGGCATAATATTACTGGGCTCTGACTGGCATAATATTCCTGGGCATCTGACTGGCATAATATTACTGGGCTCTGACTGGCACACTATTCCCATTGAAATACTGGTAAGTTTGTTGATTTAACTTTACTTAATTTTAAATATTGTATTTGTTCCCGTTTTGTTCAAAATAAGATATATGCAGTGTGCATAGGAATTTGTTCATAGTTTTTATTTTTACTATAGTCCGGCCCTTCAACGGTCTGAGGGACAGTGAACTGGCCCCCTGTTTAAAAAATTTGAGGACCCCTGGTCTAAACCGCCCGATAAAGAAAGAAGAGATCCTGGAGGTAATAAGTAAACTAAAAAAAAATAAAGCCCCAGGCCCAGATGGCTTCAACAATACATTCTACTTAACGTTTGGCTATAAATTGGCAGACTATCTAACTGAAGTATTTAACGAAATCATAGAAGAGGGGAAAATCCCAGTTGAGATGTTACAGGCGGCAATATCCCCCATCTTAAAACAAGACAAAAATAGCACTGACACAGCTAGCTATAGACCCATCTCCTTAATAAATAACGATCTGAAAATCTATTCTTCTGTCCTTGCAAATCGGATTCAAAAAGTAATCTCCTCATTAATACATAAAGACCAGATAGGTTTCATCCAGGGGGTTCAATCTAGCAATAATATCAGAAGGCTATTGAGTCTAATAGAGGAGGCTAATAGGACGGGGCAGCCCCAGTTGACCCTCTCGCTAGACGCCGAAAAGGCGTTTGACAGGGTCGGCTGGGGCTTCATGTCCCGGGTACTTGATAGGTTCGGATTCACGGGACCCATCCATGCGGCAATAATGGCTCTATACTCCGCCCCTATGGCTAGGACTGTGGGACGGGGGAATAGAGTCAGGGTGGTTCAGGGTGGGGAACAGAACACGTCAGGGGTGTCCCCTGGCCCCGCTTTTATATATTCTAACCCTGGAGCCATTCGCTGCCAGGATAAGACAGAATGATAAAATCACAGGAATAAAAAGTAAAAACTCAGAATACAAGTTGTGCCTCTACGCAGATGACGTAGTCATCACAATGACTAATCCAGTTATATCGATGAAATCCTTTATACGAGAAGTGGATATCTATTCAAAAATATCAAACTACAAATTAAATCTTTCCAAAACAAGAGCAATTATGTTGAACGTAGAAAAAGATACAAAAAAGATAATAAAGGACATATACCCTCTGGAATGGTCCGCAAAGGGCTTAATACATCTGGGGATACAAATTTCCACATGTTGTCGGGACATGATGGAAAAAAACTACGCTGCACTGTTTAGCGATACCCAACTTAAACTAACGAAAACCTGGAACTTCACTGAAATCTCATGGCTTGGTAGAATAAACGTCATTAGATCTTACGTGCTACCAAAGTGGATATATCTATTCAGGATGCTGCCATTAAAAATCCCAAAACACAAGCTTCAGATGGTTCAGAGACTATTCATGTCCTATATCTGGAATGGTAAGAAGCCAAGGGTTAGCAAAATAAACTCAATGAAACATTCAAGGGCAGGGGGTCTGGGGATCACAGACCTGGTGAAGCACTATGACTCGAGCAGATTATACCATATACACAGATGGCAGGACAGCTCAGAATCATCTGAACCGTGGTTCCAAATTGAAGCAAACTTAGTAGGAGTCAAAGATCTATCATTAATACTCTGGTTAAATTGGGGGTCTGACAAAAACTCCATTATGCAGAAAACCCCAGTTTTTGTTCAAGACCTATTGGGTTTCTGCAAGTGCTTCAGGAAAAAACATAAGATCTCGCATAAAATCCCCCTTACAATTACAATTCAAGCCCTAGAATATAGTATAGTCGAACTGTCCCTAAAAATTTGGAATAAACATAGTAAAATCTCAGATCTAATGGAGGGCGACCAAATAAAATCTTTCACCCAAATTCAAGCCCAATTGGAACTACCCGCTAAGGAACTGTTTACTTATCTCAGACTAAACATTTTTTTTAAAAATGGGTTACTAACAAGAAATGCGAACACAATTGAAAGTAAAATAGATAGATTATTCGATCAAAAGCCAAAAAGGAAGCTCATGCCTAGGTTATATAATCTACTTGACATAAATAAAAACGATAAAAAGCCAAAAGCATGGATTACGTGGGAGATAGATATGGGCAAGACATTTGAGATGCACCAATGGTACTCTATTATTACCGATCTTAAGAAAACAATTAAATGCCTAAATATAATTGATCTGCAAACAAAAATTAACTATAGATGGCATAGAGTCCCAAAAATTATGCATAAGATCGATAGTAGTAATTCCCCTATGTGCTGGAGATGCTCTCAAAGTATAGGCGACCACTCCCACATATGGTGGGATTGTCCGGTAATTAGAAAAATATGGGAAAAAGTAATAGGGATAGTGGAGACAATTTTAGAAATAAAATTAGAAAATACTAAAGAGGCCGCCCTTCTTCACATAGTGCCACCGACGTTGACATTCCCAAAAAAATATTTGTTAATTCATATTATGATGGCCACTAAAATGATCATCGCCAGAAATTGGAATAATAAAAAACAACCGTCATGGATACAAATAAAGAATCAAATAACATACCAATATAAAATGGAACAAAACATTGCATTTAACAACGGCACTATGGGAAAATTTAAAAAAAGATGGTCACCTTGGCTTACCCATCTCTCACCGGACGATGAGAGTCCCTGCAGTTGATTTCTGTTGTGTCCTTCAAGGGGGGGGGGGGGGGGATGGAGGGGGACAATAAGACAATAAGATATCACATGCATTTCTATGGAGAGACAAGGGGATACACTTTTGTGCATGTTGCACAATTGGACAAGCACTGGGCATGTGCAAATAGTGCTATTGGTAGAGTATCCCTATTTTGTGCATCAACTATGTATACATCAGGATCCAAAGAAATTCGAAAGGTTTAATGCATCATGGGCCACTAAATTCAAAGAATAGCATTGGCCCTTTAAGCATGACTTGATCTAGACATAATATCACTGAATGCATTTTTCTTTAAACTCAGTATTATACTAATCACATTCAAATCCCCTTTTCTTCGCCTCTTTTTTGAGTCAGTGACAGACTTTTTCTCTGAGCCAAATACCAATGTACCCAACTTGTAAATTATTATATATCCACCTGCATTGGAAAGAAACTGATCAAATTTAGCATTATTTTCCAGCAATGGAAAACTGTTATATAAAGGAGGTTGCTCTGTAAATGTTATTTCATTCTCTGGAATAAAAAATAAATTTCCAAAGATTTTATATTTAGTTCACAACTAGTAAATGCTAATTTCATTTAAAAGGAAGCTTTAGTTTACCTATCATTATGAATTTGCATTTATATAGTTTAGCTTCAAATGCATTAATATTAATGTTGCACCTTCCTCCTTCTCACTGCTGAGATTTGTTTGTGCTAGTAAAGGATACAACAAAGTGTATATTATCTATAGCTCTCTGTCTGTCTAACTGTCTCTCTGTTGGCACATCAATTTGCCTATCTTTCATGTATATCGTGTCACAATACCAGCCTGGAACACTTTATAGATGGTATTTACCCCCCCCCCCCCCCCCCATAGGTTTAATAAAATGAACTCCAGATATTCAGACAAATGTTGGAGAAACTGTGGAATTATTGGCTCGATTTCACATGTTTTTTGGTATTGTCCTAAACTCACACATTTTTGGCAGGAAATACATAAATTGATCCAAAAAGTAAATTCTAATATTCCAGCACCCACTTCAGAATTGGCTTTATTCAAATTCTTCCCTGATATTATTGAAAAAAATGATAAAATTATAATTGGACTTATCCTTATAGCTGCTACTATCCCCAAATACTGGAGGTCACCAACAATCACTACTATTAAAGAAGTTTTTAATTATATAGTAGAAAATAAGGGGTACGAACTGCTCTCAGACAACCTTCTTTGCAGTTAGATAACCTTAGCCACTACTGGGACGAACGGGAAAGAAAGATTTAAGGAGAATATAGGTATTGATTGTTTATATAAAGAAAAGTATTTGAAAAATTGTTTGACAAAATTTTTTTTTATTCTATTATGCAATTGTCAGAACTAGGTATTGTTGTGTCATTATTTATACTAGAATTTGTCATAGTCATTAGAATTTAATTTGGAAGAAAAAGCTATTGTGGATGGATACATTGATATTTACTGTTTTTATGTATAACACATGGTATTTTCTCTTTCATTGTAAAAGTTATTGTTATTGTAAAAATTTCTCTTTAATAAAATATATCTGAAATTTGTTTTTTATGTTGCAGTATGGGATTCAATGACATGAGATAAATTAACTCAGGTCATTGAATAGACCACAATACCTGTTTCTCTTTCTTACCTTTATTTGTATTAAACTACCATTAAATGAACAACTGAAGGTTATTTGAATCAGCTGCAAACATCCATGATATTGTCCCATTGTTCAGCTTATGATGTAATATGAAAAAGAAAATAATTGAGTTTATTGAATAATGTTATATATATTTGTGTCTCAATTATTAATCAATGAAAAATCTATTTCTTTTAAATTGTTTCTTTTCAGTACTTTAAAAATAAAGAAAACATAGAAATCATATTTAAAAAAAAAATCATAATAAATTAAAAAAAATAATATGAAGATGAAATTATTTAAAGAAAGAAAAATATCTATATGAATTACAATCATTTTATATAGACTGATATATATTAAATGATCAAAGTTTAAAGACAGTAGCTTTTATAGGGAAGTAGATTAACTAGGGCTTCCAATTTTTAGTAAAGATTTTGGGAAGTCATGGAGATAAGAATTTAGTTTGTCTAATTCAACAACCTCATTCATCAAACTAATAACCTTACTGATGGTTCCACATCTGTGCCAACGATCTTCTGGCTGCTAAAGCAATGTTTGAAATTAGCTTATTCTCTGCTTTAGTAAATGAGGTATATGTCCTGGACAAAGTAAACATTTGTGGTTCAGGTGGAAGGCTTTCTTGTTTACGCCATCTAAGTTTCGCAATCTCTAAAACTCCTGTTTAATGATCAATAGTGGACAAACTCAAAGTTTATTTTAGAAGTAAAGCAGTTCCTAAGGTAGAACCTTACAAATATATATGATATAAATTAAAGTGTCATTGACCATCTTTTGTTACATCACAGAGTGGCCTATTCATTATAATTCGACTTCGGAGGTCGGATCTTCTCCATTGAAAGTAATGTGAGGCACAATGATTGAAGCTATTTTCGACTTAGTTTCAAAAATAGCTTTTATCATTTCACCTCAATACTTTAAATGACTTTAGAAACTTGCTTTTTTTTTTTTAGGTCAAACTCAGGTGCTAATGCCATCTTTGCCATAAAAAAGCCTGCCAGTTGCATCTCTGCCTGAGTTTGCCAGTGCCATCTATGCCCCCAAACAGCCAACTAATGCCATCTGTGCCCCCAATCTGCAAGTACTATCTCATTCTTCCCTCAGCCTCTCAGTGCCATTTCACTCTGCCCAAGCCTCAGTATCAATTCACTTTGCTCCAGCTTTGATGCCATCTCACTCTCTCCCTCCAGCCTCTCAGTAGTGCCAGGGCTGGCGTCATCGTAAGGCCACTTAGACAGCTGCCGTAGGGTGCCACAGCGATGGGGGCACCAGCCCGGAAAGCGGAAAAAAAAATGCCGGTGGAGGCACTGGTTGGGAAGATGATCTCTCACCAGCACTCTACACAGCCAGAGTGGAGCACCCTGGGAGGGGGCGGATCTCACCAGGTGCGAGGTCCGCCTCCTCCTCATGAAGCAGAGTGGCGGGGAGTGCAAGCAGCACTTACTGAGCTCCATATGTGTTTTACACACAGAGCTCATGCTGCTCGACTCCCTGTGAAGCAGATGTTGCTCTTTTTCTTAGGGAGGGGACAGACCTCGCACCCTGTGAGAGAACAGGAGAGAACAGGGGGGATAGAACAGAGATGGGGTTCACAGGGAGAGAACAGTAGGGAGGGGAGTGAAGAGAACAGAGATAGGGGAGGTGGAGAGATCAGGGTAGGTGGAGAGAACAGGGTAGGGGGAGAGAGAACAACAGGGTAGGGGGAGGGAAGAAAACAGATGATATGGAAGGGGAGAGAACATGAGAGAAGGGGAGAGAACAGAGATGGGGTGGAAGGGGAGAGAACAGGTGAGAGGGGAGAGAACAGAGATGGGGTGGAAGGGGAGAGAACAGAGGAGGGGGCGAAAACAGAAATGGGGGAGAACAGAGGAAGAGGGATAGAGAACAGAGATAGGGTAGGAGGGGGAGAGAACAGAGATGGTTTAGGAAGGGGAGAGAACAGGAATGGGGGAGGAGGGGGAGAAAACAGAGATGGGGAGAGAATGGAGAAAGAGGGGGAGAGAACAGAAATGGTGGAGAGAACAGAGATGGGGGTAAGAGGGGGAGAGAACAGAGATGAGGTAGGAGGGGGAGAGAACAGAGATGGGGAGGAAGGGGAGAGAACAGAGATGGAGAGAGAACGGAGGAAGAGGGGGAGAGAACAGAAATGGCGGAGAGAACAGAGATGGGGGTAGGAGGGGGAGAGAACAGAGATGGGGTAGGAAGGGGAGAAAACAGAGATGGGGAGGAGGGGGTGAGAACAGAAGATGGGGGAGAAAACAGATGAGAGGGGGGAGAACAAAGATGGGGAGAGGGAAAGAGATATGGGGAGGGATAGAGATATGGGGAAGGAGAGATAAGAGATATGGGGTTAGGGAAAGGGATATGGGGAGAGTCATGGGATTTGGGGGGAGGGGGCAGCAAAAAGCACTTTCGCCTGTGTAGCTAAAAATCCTTCCACCGGCCCTGAGTAGTGCCCTCTCACTCTGTCCCTAGCCTCTCAGTAGTGCCCTCTCACTCTGACTCCAGCCTCTCAGCAGTGCCATCTTACTCTACACCAGCCTCCATATGCCATCTCACTCGCCCCCAATCTCTCTGTGCAATTTAACACTGCCCCAGCTTTAGTGTCATCTAATTCTGGCCCCAGCCTCTCTGTGCCATCTTACTCTACCCCCAGCCTCTCTGTGATATCTTAATCTCCCCCCAGCCTCTCAGTGCCATTTCCCTTGGCCTCCAACACCATAGAACACACTTTTATTTTGTGCTGACATAACAGCTAACATAACCTGTCTCAGTTCCAGGTGATCACATTAGGGGTGAGCTAATTAAATGTTTGACCAAATATAGCAGGTTAATTTTTAAGTTGATAATTTTGTATGGTTCTTGAATGACGTTGTAAATATCCACATGGCCCTTGGCATAAAAAAGGTTCCCCACCCCTGCTATAAGTCCTAGAATGTCACTGGTCCACTATGGAATAACTTTGTTCATTTTTAAAATTGTATTTTTATTTAATGTTTTAAAGCATTTTTTTAACCTTACCCACGCTTATAGTTAGAACTAAAAAAAAGTTGTTTTTATTTAAATTGAAATATCCTGGTACCCTTAGTCTCTCCCTGTCCTATGATAGCCGTGGAGCAGGGGGAGACTATCACTGTCAAAGCAGGCACTTGCTTTTACAGCTATAACATCTGTGATTGGATGTTTCACTGGTTGTGAAGGGGTTAAAACGAGAAAGAGGAAAATCTCAGCTAAACTCAAACACCACAGAAGTGTAAAAACAACCAATGTCCCGAGTGGTGCAACATTAAAGAACAGTTTGTCCTTAAAAGAATAATGGAAAGACAAATTCACACAGAATTAGTTGTGATCTGTACTTTTTTTAATCATCTTTCTCTGAAACTCCAAAAATGTGTGTAAATTCCATTGTTTAGTATTTAGCAGTGTGGAACACCCATCGGCACCAACAGCCAGAATATCATCCTATTTAGATAAGGGTAAGACCAGTGGTCTGATTATTGCTATTTTTGACTTGACTGCTTAGCACATACTTAATTTGTTTATGGTTTTCCATTTGTTTTTGCACAAGACAGAGGTTTGTTAAATGCACAAATGTGTATTTTGTTAGAATACACACATTTCTTTATACATTTACCTTTCTAATCCTTAAAGGTTCTCTCGTTGCTTTAGTTTTTTGATAATTTAAAGAACTTGGCAGAACAAAATTTTGAAGACACGTTGCTTCAAATCTCACTTACAACATTACATGGATTGACCAACTGTTATTGCACAGTACAAAAAACATTATTTATTCATGGGACTTTTGGGATATGAGGTTGTAAAAAGACATATTTCTATGGTCCAGAAGACACTTGGATCTTTGAAGCACACAGTAAAGTTTATATGTACACACTACCACACACCATGTTGTGCCTGACCTCCTGTTTTCATTCAGATATTAAAACCATAAAACTACTGGCTTTCTTCTGGATCAAGTTAATGATGCTTTGGGATCTGTTTCACATCAGATTCGATCCAAAAGTTCACATAGGCATCTTAAATGGGGGATGGGACGGTTAATTACGGCTGCATGAACACAGCCGCTTCACCGTCCCCTCTCATCGCAGGACAGTTCGTCACCGGGATCGCTGAAGGTTTAATAAGGGTTCATTTTAGTGTTAGGGTTGTGGGGGGGGGGGGGGTTTAGATATTAGTATTAGGGTTCAGGGAGGTTAGCATTAGTATTAGGGTAAATGTTAATATTAGGGTTCAGGAGGGTTAATGTTAGTATTAGGGTCCTGGGGGTCACATTTATGTGATTTATTAGGGGGGTGGGTATGTTTGTATGCGCTGAAAGTTCAATGCTGAACTGTCAGCGGTGAAGCAGCCGCAAAGAACTGCCCTAGACCCTCTTAAATGGACACTCCAGCCACCAAATGCAATTTAGTGCATCTTGTCATTTGTACATAAAATATTTAATCAAGACTCCCTATTAATTGGTTTCTGTTTTAAGATCAAATCATGTTAGTTACCGCCGCACTGCCTTTTATATTGACTTTAAACTGGGATTGGATGAAGAGATGATACATCCCAGGAGTAAATCTGACTGGACATAATTGGGGAGGGGATTCTGTAATATTTCCGCATTTTTGCACACACAGCATATGAACACCTTTGCCATGGAACTTGGTTTGATAACAGCATAAGAATATTAAATAAAAAAAAGGACTACGCATAAAAGAAGATGGCGTAACTCATGTAATTCGAATAAACGTACCTCCATCAAACACATCATGGATTATCAGGTCATAGTAACTCAGAACAAATCTACATTCCTCTGTCTTGAAATCAGCCCTCCACACAACAGAGCAAGGCAGCTATTTTGAATCTAAGAAAGGCTCTGTAAGCCATCTTGCTTGCATGCCCCCACAAAACTTTCATAAACAAAATATGAAGATTTTGCTATCTTATTCTGATGCAAGAAGACAGCCAAGGATCTTGCAGAGATCTAGGAGTGGGGTTCCTAATTCCCTACCTTGTGGACAGGCTTCGATAATGTAGGCATGTAAGAAATCCTGTCAATCACACAAAGCCTGTGGCAAACTACCTGTAAATTAGACCCTGCACCTACACATCTTCTATATGATGCACAGAAATGATTGGTATAAGAATAGTCCAATGTTCTCTTGAATCTGGAATCTTTCCAGACCCACTGGAAGAAGCAGTGGTGAGACTTCCATAGATCCAGACTGTATGTTGTACTATAGGCCTATATCAAATAATATTTTTTCGGAAGAAAATATTGAAAATGTATGTTAATTCTAGTTGAGACCCATCTCTCAAGAAATAACTTTGTTGATCCTGTCAAATGAGGCTTTGGAAAATGTCACAGTACTGAAAAATCCCTAGTTTGTGCTCTAATTGATTTCCTAATTGCAAGAGACAACAGTGATTACTCAATCTTAATTTTTCTAGATCTCTCAGTTGCTTTTGCACCATTGATTATCAGAGTCTAATTTAGCAATTGCAAGACTGATATGGTATCTGGGGGATAAAGTTTTTTATCTTCTCAAAAGCAGAGTATTATCAGGAATGTCCGTTTCAGCTCTCACACCACGAATGTGTGGACTACCACAATGATCTATTCTATCTCCTGCTGCATTTGCAATACATATGTGTCAGGCCCGTACTTCGCAGGCCTCGTCCTCCATCTCACGCTACGGCGGGGGGCGTGGACATGTGGCCTGGTCCTTGCCCTCCCAGTGGTGGCATCAGTCACGCTTCTTGCCATCTGTATCTTCACTCCCCATATCCTCACGGGGAGAGAGAGATGGCCGCCTGATGCAGAGGTCAGCGTAGGGGGCGGGGCTTTGGTCCATGACTTTGACGTCCCCTTCTCTGGATATAGTGAGCGGTGTGTGCCACGGGGGCGTGGCCGGTGATGTCTTGCGTGATGTCATGCTGGACAGCCCCTATATAAGCCCCAGACTGCCCTAATACCAATGCTCAATTATTGATCAGTCCTGCTACTGATCAGTTGTCCTGTTCTGTGCTACCTGTTTGTCCTCCTGCTGAGCTCCCCTCTTCTGACCCAGATTTCTTTTGACCACTCCTTTTGCCAGCCTCCTACAATTGCGACCCGGACTGCCTATTGACCACTGCTTTTGCCAGCCTCCTACCACTGTGGCCCGAACTGCCTAGTTACCACCCCTTTTGCCTGCCTCATATCACTGTGACATCTGATTGCGTTATTACTACATTTTGTCTGCCGCCTTCCCTAGTGATCTTTTGATTGTCTGTGACTACTCTTCAGCTACAGTTTACCCCTGCATATTCAGTTCTATTCCTAACCATTCACTACCGTTCATCCCCTGTGAGTACTTCTGTTTGTTTGTTGTTATTCTGCATATTGAGCTCCTTTCCATTGGCCCCCCACATCAGAGTGTTACAATATGCTACCAGTGGGGGACATCATTAGATGTCATGGCTTAAGATATCACTGCTATGCGCAACATTATCCTTCCTGTGCACCAGGAACTAGGTTTCTGGTACCTAAAATTAATAGATGCTTAGCAGATATCCTAGAATGAATGGAAACTAGCTGGTTAAAGGTAAATTCTAATAAGTCAGAAGACAAAGGATAACTTCAATCAGCCCATTACATATCTACCAAACTTGTGTAGAATTCAGAAGTTCAGAGCTACTTGGCTCAACTGGAAATCTTGGCGTGTTGCTTTGAGGAACATAGCCAGGATAAAGCACCTTATCCCACCAAAGGAAACTGCCATTGTATTCCATGCATTTGTGACTTCACCTTTGGATAACTGCAATGCACTGTGCATTGGCCTTGAATAAAAAAACTTCATCACCTACAGTTAGCTCAGATTGCAGACGCCATACTATTAACAAACCACCCCATCTTTGATTTTCACATCTACCACATTCGGGAACTCCCTGCAGTCACACAGACAGTGTGTATGTTTGTGAATGTGGGTGAGTGTGTGTGTGTGTTTATGTGAGTGTGAATTAGAGTGTGTGTGTATTTCAGTGTGAGAGTGTGTGTGTTTATGTCATTGTGAGTGAGTGTGGGTGTATGCCGTTGTGAGTGTGGGTGTATATCAGTGTGAGTGTGTATGTCAGTGTGAGTGTGTGTATGTCTGTGTGAGTGAAAGTGTGTGTGTGTGTCAGTGTGAGTGAGCGTGTGTGTGACAGACTGTCTGTCATTGTGTGAGAGTGAGAGTGTGGATAAAGGGGTTAACTCATCTGATTATGACTCTGTTTACCCACCCAAGGGGTTAACTCCTGTGACACTGCCTAGATCTGTCTAGCCACCCAAGGGGTTAACTCATCTGACATTGCCTATATCTGTCTAGCCATCCAGGGGTTAACTCATCTGATACTGCCTACATCAGTCTAGACACCCAAGGGGTTACCTTCTGTGACACTGCCAATATCTGTCTAGCCACCAAGGGGTTAACTCCTCTGACACTGCCTATATCTGTATAGCCATCCAGGGATTAACTCATTACTTCCTGATAAGTTTCATTTTAGTTTGAATTAGATTTAGCCTATGATTAAGTGCCATTTAGGCACGAAACGCGTAAGGCAACCTGTCTGCCTTTCCATGTCCTCACGTCTCCCCATATTCCTGTGATTTTATATTGAATAAATACTACAACTTTTTTCACCATCATATAACGGATATTCCTCTTGTCTGAAACTGGTGAGTGCTCGAATCGACCTTTGATCTTGTTACCTACCTGCTGTGTCCACAACACATTCAGAGCACCGCCCGACATAGGAAATATACCTTACCATCCATACACTGACGGGTGGAGCTGGCTATCCCCTTAAGGGGAACACTTTTCTTCTACTGCCAATATCTGTCTAGCCACCAAGGGGTTAACTCCTCTGACACTGCCTATATCTGTATAGCCATCCAGGGATTAACTCATTACTTCCTGATAAGTTTCATTTTAGTTTGAATTAGATTTTTTTATTTTTTTAGTGGGGGTCAGCATTTTGTTTTTTGCCCCAGACAGCACCATATCTTGGGCCCATGTCAACACAGCATTTACAAATCCACAGCATTTACATATCCTACACTTTTACCAAATGCTAGTGTTTGCTTAAATTTGTAAAGAAAACTGACACATTCTATTGCCAATTGTCGAGTGGTATAGGTTTTGACAGTCTTTTTGGCAGCTTTGAGGATCTCTGTAATACATTTATTCATTTGGATTTGGTGTAAATATTAAGGTGAGGCAACTACAGTTGCTAGTAGTATTAAGTGATAGCAACAACAGTTGCTTGTTCCTCATTTAAAAGTAGTGGATGACGCATAGGTGCATTTGATGACTGTTATGAGAGGCAGGGCGGCTTGTTTGTTGCCATCAGGGAAGATATGTTTGCTTTTAAGGAAAGGTGTTAATCTTGTTCATTGTATATTTAAGTGAGTGAGATAGTGAGTTGGTTGCTTTTGAAGAAGCATTTACTGACTGAAAGTGTATATGTATCAAAGGATTTCCCACATCTCTGTATAGTCTGGGACCAGGGGCGGATCCAGAGTCTGATCTCGGGAGGGGCACATGTCCGTCTGTCTTTTCCTCTCTCCCTTGTCCGTCTGTCTTATCCTCTCTCCCATGTCCGTCTGTCTTATCCTCTCTCCCATGTCCGTCTGTCTTATCCTCTCTCCCATGTCCGTCTGTCTTATCCTCTCTCCCATGTCCGTCTGTCACGCTCCTCTCCCTTCCCATGTCTGTCGCACTCCTCTCACTCCCCATGTCCCTCTGTCTCTCTTCCTTCCATGCCCGTTTTTCTCCTCTTCCTTCCCATGTCCGTCTATGTATCCTCTTCTTTCCCATGTCCATATGTCTCTTCTCTCATTTCCCATCTCTCTGTCTCTCCTCTCCCATCCCATGTCTGTCTGTCTCTCCTCTACCATCCCATTTATGTCTCTCTCTTCTCCCTTCCTATTTATGTCTCTCTCCTCTCCCTTCCCATGTCTGTTTGTCTCCTCTCCCCTTCCCATATCTGTCTGTCTCTCCTCTGCCATCCCATATTTGTCTGTCTCTCATCTGTGAACCCATGTCTGTCTGTCTCTCCTCTACCATCCCATTTATGTCTCTCTCTTCTCCCTTCCCATGTATGGCTCTCTCAGCCAATTTGCCCAATAATATGCCAGTGTTAGTTGCCATTTAATATGCCCCTGCCAATTTGCTCAATAATATGCCTGTGTTAGTTGCCATTTAATATGCCCCAACCAATTTGTCCAATAATATTCCAGTGTTATTTGCCATTTAATATGCCCCTGACAATTTTCCCAATATGCCAATGTTATTTGCCATTTAATATGCCCCTGCCAATTTTCCCAGTAATATGCCAGTGTTATTTGCCATTTAATATGCCCCTGCCAATTTGCCCAGTAATATGCCAGTGTTATTTGCCATTTTATCTGCCCCAGCCAATTTGCCCAGTAATATGCCAGTTATTTGCCATTTAATATCCCCTGCCAATTTGCCCAGTAATATGCCAGTTATATGCCATTTTATATGCCCCTGCCTCTTTGCCCAGTACATCCCCCCATCTCCCCACTCCCCAGAACTTACCTTATCCCCTGGTGGCTAGTGGCAGGCAGCATGGTCTTCTCCATGCTGCCTGTTCGTCTCACAGATGATTGTGCCGACAGGTCACGTGACCCGGCGCGCGTATGACGTCAGCGCGCCAGTCACGTGACCTGTCGGCACTTCCGTGTCGGCACACTGCACGGGGAGCCGAACAGGCAGCACGGAGGTTTCTCTGTGCTGCCTGTTCAGCTCCCTGTGCAGCCTGCCGGCAGGCAGAGAAGATGAGGGGGATCTTCCGATCCCTTCTCACCTCAGACTCTGCCTGCAAGCGCGTTTTTTTTTTGTTTTGTTTTTTAAAGTGTCTTTTTTTTTTTTTTTCTCTCTTCTCGGGGGGGGGGGGGGGGCAATTGCCCCGTTGCCCCCCCCCCCCCTGGATCCGCCACTGTCTGGGACTGTATATATATATTTCACATTAAATAATTATATTCGATCATCGAGTGCCAGATTTTATGATTCAACCAATATTTTAACACTACAAATATGTAGTGCAGAGTATGTCACCTAAATGTTCTAGTGACACCAGCCAGTGGTGACATGTGTAGACATTTGCTGGTACTATTTATTCCAACATATGGGAGTCATTTCAGAGCATTAGAAGAATACTGTACAAACAAGTGCTTTCCATTATCAAGGCAAAGACTGCAGACATCCCAGACATAACAATGACCGTATTCTAAAAAAAGAAGGCATAACTATAAAGAGTATTCCAATATGGGACATAAAAAGGAGTACCAAACGACTTGGTAGCTTATACCTTTCGACAAGTGTAGACACCTGGTATTCATACACAGCAACTTTTTAGATGTTGACTTCAAATTATGTTTGAGAACTGGTTATCTAAAAGAACAATTCACATTTTAGAGAATTGCTATAAGGTTCGCAAAGGTAAATTCTAGTGAAGAACCAAAGAAAACTCTGTTTAGTCATGCAAAATTAAATGAAAAAAAAAAAAAAAAAAAACTGGTTAGAAAAAGTATATTTTATAAATCCCATCTTATCCCAGTCTGTTACTGCCTGACATTTCCTGACATCGCCGGAAGGTCACATGACCCGGCTTCCATCATAGAAGTCCTGAAGGAAGTGCCGGGTAGCACTGGAGGATGTCAGTGCACAAGATCCAGGGAGAGCTGGATCCCAGTCTTAACATCAGACCTCAATATGAGGTCTGATTATAAGATGAAGCTCGAATGTCAGACAAAGGGTATTTTCAGAGCATAATAATATGGTAATATGTGTGGGTTTATTAAATGAGAGAGGAAAGTTACAGTTAATCATAAACACTGCAGAAATGTTAACACAGCCTTGTCCAGAATGACTAAAAATGTCCCAAATGACCAGTGCTTAAGGGGTTCATTTTGTTCTTCATTATATTTTCCTGGGAAAGTGATGGCAGGGATCTCTAAATAAACTGCATGCTACAACCTCATTGAATAGTAGTCCTTATGGTTCCTATCAAATGTGTATAGCTTGTGAGGGCAATAAATGGTGCATTCATGTGTAGCTTGGGCTGTTTACTACAACACACATATATTATTTTTCATTTATGTTTAATGCTAATTGTCCTGGGGTATGCCTATAAATTAGCATGCATTCTAACAATCACCTAACATTTTTAGAGTATATAGACTGGTAAATGTCCAAATCTTAGTGGCTGGCATTTATTTTTAATACATATTGTTCCATTTTTATGGAGGATCTAGAAAACAGGTACAAATAAAATCATGAGGTTTTTTCAGCAGAACAGAGATATAGAATGAGGCTGATGGCGTACCATCTCACACCAGGAAATTCCAGAGATTGAAATTGTCTGCAGGTGTCTCTGCCCTTTAATTCCAGATGTTTTCCTTTGCTCCTGCAAATTACTAGTTGATTTAACAGTTTCTTTTGCTTTGTGACCTTGATCTTTGTACCTTCTCTTGTGACCTCGACCTATGATCCTGTTTCCTCTCTTGATTGAGACCCTGACGTCTTGTTGAATCATTGCTCTGCTTAACCCAAAGATTTCAGTGGAGGAAAGGCTAGATATCCCTATTTCCATCCCTGTGGTCTACAGTCAGACCAGCAGAACACTGTCATCACAAATATTGGGACCCTTTTGCTATTACACTAATACAAAGATTAAATAAAATTGGTCCAGTTGCAGTTCATTGAGGTACCCCACTTATCACAAAACCTTGCTCCAAATAATCTCCATTGACTGCATCCCTCAGTTGTCTGTCACTCAGCCACTGCTTAGTCCATTCAACATAATTCAAACTGCAAAAATTGCAGTTTATTGAAATGCCTTGCATGTGTGACAGTGTCAAAAGCCTCACTGAATTCTGCATAAGCAATGTCTACTGACCACCTTGATCTACTATTATTTTAGCTGCTCAATCAAAAAAAAGACAATAAGATTAGTTTGGCATTTTCTCCCTACAGTAAACCCATGTAGTTTCTGATCTTGTGATTCCATGTGGTTTTTGATGTTCTACAATTCCGTCCTTTAACATGGTTTTAATTAATGTCTTCACTACTGATCTAAGACTTACTGGCTTAAAGTTGCCCAACTCCTCCCTACCACCTTTCTTGTGAATGGGCACAAAATTTGCTATTTTACAATCTACTGGAACTACCACATAGAAACATAGAAACATATAATGTGTCGGCAGAAAAGAACCATTCGGTCCATCTAGTCTGCCCAATTTTTTTTTGAGTACTTTTATTAGTCCCCCGTTCCCGGTCGTATAGCTAGGATAGCCTTGTGTCTATCCCACGCATGCTTAAAATCCTTGACTGTGTTTACCTCTACCACTTCTGCTGGCAGGCTATTCCATACATCCACTACCCTCTCAGTAAAGTAATAATTCCTGATATTACTTTTAAATCGTTGCCCCTCTAATTTAAGACTATGTCCTCTAGTTGTGGTAGTTTTTCTTCTTTGAAATATACTCTCTTCCTTTACTGCGTTGATTCCCTTTATGTATTTAAATGTTTCTATCATATCCCCCCTGTTACGTCTTTCCTCCAAGCTATACATGTTAACTACTAAGAGGGATTGGTTAAATAAATCTATTAACAGTTTTGCTAGTACACCACTAAGCTCTTTGTGTGTCCCATCAAGCACCATAGACTTATCTGTCATTATCTTAGAAAGCTGTATTTATGTGATCACACTAACACAAACCTGATCTCTCCTCTTTTTATAGTTTTCCATATCTATTTTAAGCAAAGTCCTACAAATCATATTTCCCTGCAGAGATACTCTCCAACATAAACAATGCTCCCTCCCACCTACTCCTCCATTCTGTGTCCCTTACTCTCTTTCTTCATTAAAATAAACTGTTTCTACCTTTTTGGAGCCAGCAGTTTTAGCAGTGTTGTATCAGTTCTAAAGCATAGCATTACAAAAAAAGAGCTCTGAATGTTAGTGACATCATGATGTCAGTGTCATGACTACATTGCACCTATAATGTTGGAAAGTGAGTAAACATTGCAACACATGTTGGCTGCTGGACACAGGGACTGTGCAGGTATGCAGCTAAATTCCTTAATGGTGGTTCATCTCCTTTGGCAGCCGGGACGTTTATTTTAGTACTGACACTATTCCTTGACAGTAGCCTGGCTATTGCAAGAAAATGCACAGACAGATGGGTCTATTCACTAAAATTCCAATTTGAAGGCCGGCTTCCATTTTGAGACTCAGGTACCGAATTTGACTTAGTCTCAACAATAGCTTTGATCATTTCATCTCCCACTACTTTCAATGAGAAAGATTCAAACCTGTTTTATTCTGGGGGTTAGTCTAAAAAAATGAAAGTCGACCTCCAAGTTTGAATTTTAGTGAATAGACTCAATAGACACAAATGTGTTTTAAATGTGTCTATGTTCTCTTTATTCAAATAATCCTGTGGCTTAAAATGTAAATTACATTTTCCATTTAAAGGGACTGTATCACATAAACATTATTTTCACTCTGAATGTAATTAATAAAAAAAATGATTAAATGATCGATACATTGTGTTAGCAATACTGCATGCAAATGCCTAAATCATAAGAAAAATGTCTTTTAAACATGTCTGTGGTGTTTCCTGCTTATGATATAACATGTTGCTTGATATACAAAATAACTGGTGTTCAGTAGGAAACGTGTAATTTGCATACTATGCCACAGGTGATGCCATAAGCAGGAGACTGCACAGACACATTTAAAACACATTTTCTCACTAATTTAGATACTTTTAAATACATTTGCATTCTCTACATTTATAGTTAACTAAAAGCCTGAATATAAGACTACCCTATAGGAAAAATGTTTAACTTGTATATATTCACATGTAAATTGCTTTTTAATATTTAATAAAAATTATGATATTAAACAAATGCTATGTTTTGATTTCCTTTTATGTGCCAATGCTGCCTCTCTCTCCCTCTCCCCCCAGCTTTGTCAATCTCTCTCTCCCCCCCCTTCCCCCAGCGTTGTCTCTCTCTCTCTCTCCCCCGAATGTTATCTCTCTCCCCCTCCCTCCCACGTTGTCTCTCCCTCCCCCCAAACTTTTCTCTCTCTCTCACCCAAACGTGTCTCTCTCTCCACCTCCCTCCCTCCTTTTCTCTCTCTCTCTCCCCCCTCCACCTCACCTTGTCTCTCTCCCCCCTCCATCTCCCCTTGTCTCGCTCCCCCACCTCACCTTGTCTCCCCCTCCCCTTGTCTCTCTCTCTCACCCCCTCCCCCTCCCCTTGTTTCTCTTTCCCTCCCTCCCTCCCTTCCTCTCACCCTCCCTCCCTCTCACCTTGTTTCTCCTTTCCTGGTGGCTAGTGGGGGCAGCCGGGGGATGTCTGTACGATACGCGCAGACATCCTTCATGCTGCCCGACACTTCCGTCTATTACGACGGACAGCCAGTCCGTCATAATAGACGGAAGTGTCGGGCAGCATGGAGGATGTCTGCACTATCGTGCAGACATCCCCAGGCTGCCCAAATATCCCTGGTGGGGACTTCCGCCAGGACTTCTATGATGAAGCCAGAAGGGCCCGACGGACGTGCCGGGCAGCAGCGGAGGATGCCTTCGCACATCGCGCAGACATCCACTGGCTGTTAGCGAGGGGGATCCAGGTCCCCTGCAGCTCTGCGGGGGACCTGGATCCCAGTCCTATAGTCTGACCTCGATTTGAGGTCAGACTATAAGACAACCTTGAATATAAAACAAGGGGTCTTTTTCAGAGCATTTGCTCTGAAAAAAACCTTGTCTTCTATTCGCGCAAATATGGTATTACCCTTTTAGAACAGAATCGGTAAGAATGTCATTGGGTCTTCCTTTTTTCTCTCATCAATTTGTAAACAAAAACTCTCTTGCATTATTTTCACTTAACTGGTATATTACAAGGAACACAAACGCCTTCCAATATTACATGATCTACATTATGTATCAAAACTAAAAAAACCTACATTTTAATAAGTTAATGCATTCTTCAAAAAAATGTTTATACTTTATGATTGCTTACTTCAATATTTCACTGTTTAACTGAATAAATGTTCAGAATGATCCTTATCTGCTACTGTTATAAAATAAGGTAAGTACATTACAAGACTGTGGTGGCAATCAATCTATTATTTAATAGAAGAGAGTTTGGTGATAGGGCATGCGGATATGCCCTATCAGTGGTTGATGGTTTTATCTGGGGCATCCATGGGAGCAAACTTGTCTGTTATGATTGTCCTTGTCAAAGATATATGGTTGTATATTCATGTTGAATTGTGTTTCATGCTTTATTGTTATGACAATGACTGGTTTATTAAAAAAGTCTGTTGCATTTTCAACGCACTGCGTCTGTGCCTGTGATATTTGTTAGATGGTAAGACAACCCAGTAGTTGAGGCTGCATCTGTCATGAGTATAAAATGAAAAGGTCAATCTTTTCCTGCACTGGCTAGAGGTTTACTCATATCCACAGGTTTGCTTGGAGTATTATTAACACCAACATATGTTCATCCATTGTTATTTTAGGGCAACAACTTCATAAAAATACACAGTATTTGTAAGACTGAAGAATGTAAAAATATATAAATACATGTATATAATCTGATTGAGTGTCTGGTGTATCAATTTATTATAATTTAAGGGGAAATGCAATAAAACTCATTTTATGGAGGAAGAAGGTAACTACCCACCCTTCAATATATAATCCTGATCAAACCCTTACCATGTTCAAGCAATTCTCTTATTTGTGAATGCAGTTCTATCAATGATTATGTTCATGTTTCTCATGTTATGCCCAATCAGGCAGACTGTAAACTTGCTGAAAGTCTTTAAAGCCAGTAAATGCAAACAGTGCAGAGCCTGAAGCTACATATACCAGAAATTCATTATGAATGACCCATGCGACGAATCTCTTTCTTTCTTGGGACCATATGGAATCCACTCACTTCAGGAAATAATTTAGCAGCATATGCAGATTTTGACTAAAACATAACATCTTTGGAAATAACAAACACAAAATGTCACAGGAAGTCATTACAATATGTACAGTTTTCTTTTCTTAAAGGTACAAAAAATGCTATATAAGTTTTATATCAGGCAATGTGTTACCTTACTTTGGTAATGCTGGGCAGCTTTTAGTTGAAGGGAATATCTGCAGTTAATTTTAACCAATATGATCCACACATGACCCCTTTTGTCATCATTCTTCCACGGAGGTCTCCGAAAAGTGAATGCATGCTATAGTAAATTCATGAAACGTGCATGGTTTAAAAAAAGTATACGCTGAGAAACTTGATAAATAATATATTTGTTATAAAATACATACTATTTTTATTGAGATTAACAAGATGCTGAATTAATCTAGTGGCTTTATTATTTCATGTGTGATAATCCTATTTAACACTTTTCCATACTTTTCACAAGGTCAGTAAAGCTTTTCGAATTTGGTAATTGCAGTGTAAAGTATTGCATTGTGTTCATTTCCGATCTTTAGAAAAGAAAAAAAATATTAATTAATAATACAGATGTTAATTTCTGTTCAGAATTACGTAAATTAATTTTTCTGAAATTCTCAGTCTACAAATTCCTCTTAATCCTCCTATAGCTCATGAAGGAAGAATGTAACATTTTCTATTTATTTATATACTTCACATTAATGACTGGATCTCCTGGAGTTAATGTTTTATTTTGTGGATCATTATCCCAGAGATACTAAACACTAAAATATTTAATATTTAATTTTAGGGTTTTGTATTTCATCGTTGAATATTATTCATGGCTCTTGTCCAAAGCTTACTTCCATAAACTATTTCTGCGGAATCCTGCCTTTTTATAAAACACAACATGGACATTTCCTATTTGAAGGTCCTTGAAGTATTGCATCTTTTTCAAGCAAGCAATGTGCACAAAAAGATCTCAGGTTTCCCAGATCTCAGCACAGCATGCAAAACTGTTCTGACTCTCCATGATACCAATTATATTATGAATAGCTTCGATTTTTTTAAAGAGACAGTTTCACCTAACTTATTTTTTGTTTGCAGTAAGTTTCTAATATATGTGACATGCACTTATTGTTACTTTAAAACGATTTACAGTTTCACTGGGCCTGTAATTCAGTGACATCCAATAAGGGGGTGCTTGATAATAACTAGTTTGATGAGAAATATTGTTATGACAACAGCAATTAATGGATTATTCTTTGTTTGCAGTTTTTAGGAGGTAGGAAGAGTTGAGTAAACATCTAATGACACAGATGAGTTTCTTTTTCATTACTTTGTATGATGAATTACTTGTCTCAATTTTCTCTCTGGATACTGAAGTTGGAACTCCTCCTTTAACATGAGAGAGGTTTTAATATTTTTCCCTCAACAGATAATAACACAAAACAAGTTTATATGAGCAAATAATTAGGAAAATAATAAAAAAATAATATAGTAAAGATACATATCAATAATATTATAATGTTTAACTGTATAATCTCTTACAGAGACATTCCAGTACAGTAAATTAATAAATAATCTGAAATAATAACCCTGTAATAGCTGCCTATTTTTAATTAAACAAGTATGTAAATATATTAGAGGAAATAGAGAATTGTCTTTCTATGTACAATTAAACAATTAACCTGCTTGTTTGTGTAGAGGGATAGGCACCAGCATTTCTCATAGTGTACATCTACTGATTTAATGATGTTCTTTACTCACCTTACCACGGACACTGTTGTCATTGTTTACTTTGCCTGTCCCTGTTTGTATTTAACAAATGTGTACATGGGAGATAGAATATGTACATGAATGTTAAAGATCTGCGGGTTTGTAGATATTTATTGTCTATATATATATATGTAATTAATATATGTTTAAGCTTTCATTACTTTATTATGTTTGTTAATGGCAAGATAAATCCTCCATTTGGGTGATAGGACATTAACTAAGTTTGTAGGCTAAGACATTTCTCATTAACTGGCTCACTATGGTGAACCATGAGAGAGTAAAATAGATATTCCTCTACCTGTGCTTTTTCTGAAGTCCAGAGTCAAGAATGGTACTATACTTACATTTGGAACTTCTGATTGGAGTCTTTCTTCACTATTTCTCCATCTCCGTGCCTTTGTAGCATGTTATATCTCCTTGTTTCAATAGGCTGCACATGGCTGGGAGGTGGCAGTGATATACTAGCAAAATGCTACAAAAAATCATGAATAGCTAAGTTGATAAAACAAACAAAAAAAATCAACTTTCTTTGATTTTCAACTCAGCTATTAATGCTGTATTTTTGAAGCTCCCTTGTCAGTTCACTACAGTTAATTTTTTATTAGTCTTATATGTTCTTTTGATATTTTGTCTCTGCAAGTGAGCACAAAAACCATGTGAAATACTGTTTAGTGGGCACTTTTCCAAAGGGCAGAGTATTAAGTCCTATTCATTCTCAGTTAAGCTGGTCTCACACACCAGTTTCTGTTTCAGTAGTAGTCCCACTGTTTTAGGATGTGAAGGTTATTAATGTTTTTAGCCCTTAGAAGGATGTTGGAAATGTTTCTAAAAGCCATCATTTGCTATGGTTAATAAAACTGAAGCAATATATCTTGTTTGCCTAAGGAGCTATTTGTTGCAATGAACCCTGTCCAGACCATACTTAGAGCTCTTATGTTTTTACTTTATGATCAGATCTATTGTTTTTAAACTGTTCACATTCTTACAATTTTACTCCTTTGAAGTCTTTGTACCTGAAAATTAATTATATTGTAAAATGTGCACATGACATTTCAAAGACTTACATTTTCACAGCATACTCAAGTACAATTCATCTCCATTTCAAAAGTATCTGCACTTAGCTAATAAATGCTTTACAAAATAATTATACATGTACATAGTTATTGGAAAAGTAGTAATTTTGTAACTTTTATTGTACAGAGGTATATTTCTTTACAAAGCGTTTAAAGTTCATTGCAATATGCTAATGTGTATACTGAGAAAAAAGACACTCACAAACCTCTTAAAATTGTATTAGAATGTAGTATATCCCCCCCTGCAGCAGGGCTACCCCCATGCCAGGATAGCTGCTCACCCTAAAGAATATATAAATATATATATATATATATATATATATATATATATATATATATATAGTGTTTAACTGTAATACTTTTATGCAGATCGCTTGCTGCTGGGATAACTTACACTGTTTCATATTCCAATTAGTTAAGAAAGTAAGGTCATATTAAAGCTCGTTTTGTAGAGAGATTGGAAGGAAAACAACAATATTGTCTAATATACCTTCTTCACAAAAACTTTGAAGGTCGACTTTAAATTTGAGACTAAGTCAAATTCGGCACCCGAGTTTGACAGAAAAAAAACCCAGGTGCAAATCTCTCTCCTTTGAAAGTAATGGGAGGCAACATGATTGAAGCTGTTTTTGAGACCAAGTCAAATTTGACAAAGTCTCAAAAATAGATTTGATCATTCCACCTCCCACTACCTATTTTTTTTCTCTTTCCCTGTTTCTTGTCAAGATCTTTCATTTTTACTGAATCTTTTTTACTTAGTCAACCCGAGTTTTGTGATCTTTATTTTTCTTTTCCTAGACGCTGAGTATCCAATCCCCGCCCTCCAGGAAAAGGTAGACATGGGTAAGAGGTTGACTACGTCTTACTTTTTCTTGATTACTGATTTTGTGTTAACTTTGGATTTTAAAATTTAAAATCTGAGGCTGCTTCTCTTCCTGTTTTAAGGTTTTTTTATGTTCCGGAGTTGTGTAAAATGATGTAATAAATTTATTTGCCCCGTCTTTCTTCTCCTCTTTGTTTTTTTGAGTTTTTGTTTCCTGTTGTTTCCTTGTTGCTATTTTTGTAATGTATTTAATTTTTTGTGACAGACTTTATTCTATCTTCACCTGGTTTACTTCTGATTTGATGGATTTAGTAGATCAGAGAGTAATTTTTTCACCTTGTGAAATATTGAGAGCCTTCTGTATAGATATTGCTCCTCAGAGTGTCAATTTTTTTAATGATAAATACGGTCAGCAAGATCCACACAATTTTTAGTATCAGTTCTTGCAACTAGGTTTTCTTTTTTCTCCTTGTTCAGATTTTATATCTTAGTTTAACTATTCGTTGCCCTTTCTGAGAAGGTATTTATTTCTCTCTTTAAAAGTTGTCTCACTTAGTTTTATAATAGGCGATGTTATATCTTCTCCCGTTTTCCTTATAGTTTAAATGAATAGAGAGACAGAGGAGAGGGATGCCATACCGGGTTCTAAGCTTAATTTAATCTTTCAGACTATACAGTTGCTGTATTTATTGGTGATAAGTACAGTCGGATAAAGGTCCCATTTTTCTGTATCAGATTTTGTTGGATAAAGTTGCAAGTTTTAGGGGAATCTGCTGGGTATTTCTTTATAAGGCGAAGGGAAGGTCTTTTTGTGAAGCTATTGCTCCTTAATCGTATCTTTTTTTTTTTTCCTTGATGATGTTATGTACAATCGGCAAATACAACCTTTTTGTATCAGTTCTTTCTAACAGATTTCTTTTCCTTTGTTCAGATTTTAGACCTTAATTTTGCTGTTCTTTGCCGTTTCTGAGATGCAGGATATTTGTTTCCCTCTTTAGAACTTGTCTCACTTGATTTAAGGGTGCACCTGTCTATATTTTAAAGTAGGCAATATTATATCTTCTCCCAATTGCCTTGTAGATTTAATGAGTGGGGAAACAAAGGGGAAGAATACTATATCAGAATCTCGGCTTGATTTTATCTTTCAAAAGAAGTATAGCAGAAACGTCCAGAGGATACATACAACAGATCCGAGCAGTCTACTCCCCAACTGTTCGTTGAAAATCAGAGAGACTGTTTCCTTAAATGTTCTGCAGATATTTTTCCACAATCTATCTACAAACACAGTCCTCCAGTGTATACAGTGGAGTGCTTCCACACCTTATATATTAACACAGTATTCCAAAAATTACCAAATAATATGTGCAATAAATATAAGTATTTTGGACCCAGGCTGTACCTTGTGGATCAAATAAGCTTTTTCATTGGTTATAATACTTGGTGTTCTTCCACAATTTATATGCAAACACAATTCAGGGAAAAGTTTGCCTTTCTTTTCCAAATAATTAGTCTTTCAGACTGTGCAAAATAAATATTTCAAAATGTCCAGAAGATGTGTGCCGAACAGATCTGAGGCTTTTACTCCCAATTATATTGCTAGATAGGTTTCCAGTGTTTTTTTTTTCAAATACAATATTTCAAAACCTATATTGCTCTGTGTTTTTTTCACAATTTGTTACTTTTTTAAAATGTCCAGAGAATGTATGCAGAACATGTATGAGACTTTTAGTCCCAATTATATTGCTAGATAGATTTCCACAGCTTTTTTTTTTTACAAATCCAATATTTTAAAACATATATTGCTCTATGTTTTTCCACAATTTGTTGGTAGGCACAGTATTCCAGAAATGTTCACAAATGTGTGCAGGAATTCTAAATGGAATTCTAAATGGTATACTCTCAGATTATACCTTGGGAATCATGTGTATTGTTTCATTGATTTGGTTGATAGATATTTTTCCATGGTTTTTATACAAACACAGTTTTTTTTCCCCCTGTTAAGCTCATTTGTTTGTATGGGAGAGAGACATACCCATATTATATAATAGTTTGTGGTGTTTTTCCCCCCAAATTCCTTATAGGGTTAGTGTGTGAAATTTTTTATTTTTATAATATTAATTTCTCTCCTCTGCATGTCTGGTTAGATCTCTCTTTTTTTCTTTTTCAGATTGTGGAGTCTCCTTTACCACACATCCCTCCGTGCATAAGCAGTCCCTTGCAAGACTCCCCTCATTCTACCACAAGGTGACAAAAACCGCTCAACAAGCAAACAGTCACGTACTACAAGTATTTTTTTAGTATTTGTGGGTCAATTTTAGTAGACAGTACATACTTGTATATGCAAAATAGTAGTATAGTTTCACTTCCCTGTTTTTTATGCGGGCTCCATATCGATCCTCGGCTTTGTTGTTTTGGTCTTTTTTTCCCCGAGTTCCTCCTCTCTCCATTTTCGATCTCTCCTCACCCCCAAACGTTGAAACTTTCTCTACTGCTGTTTTTCATTTTTTGATCTATGACCATGCAGTTAGACTCTTTTTGCTTCTCTCAGTGTCGCAGCTCTCAATCTCTTACTTCCTGCTTCTCCATCACTGCTTGGCACCAAACCATCTCCCCTCCCGCTCCACTCTGCTCACGTTTCACGTCACGCTACACTCCTCCCATCCCCATGTTTCCTGAAAAAAAACCCCATTACCTTTTTCAATGACAAAGATTTGAAACTGTTTTTTTTTCTAAGTCAAACTTAATGAGTCTCAAAATGAAAGTTAACCTCCAAAATTGAATTTTATTGAATAGACCAATTAGACTACCAAAAAAGTCTGGAGGAGCTAAAACAGTGCTATCGTTCTGCTGTAATATATTACATTTATTTAAAGTCTGATGCATACATCTAATGTGTTATAATTTTGTATCAGTAAATAAGCGTTGTTACTAGGCCTTTCAAAAATGCAAACAAAATAATTAGTACATTCCTCTATTTAAAGGAAAAAACTAAAAGTAGACCATCGGCACTCCAGGGGTCGGTATGTGTCAATGTAGAAAAACTTTTATTGTAATCCAAAATCCAATGAAAAAATGCACAGCAAAACAGGATGGAGTGAACAAGTGAAAAACCGCAATCACTAAGCTTGAAGTGTTTTGCGCATATAGTGCTTACTCATAAGCTAGTTTGTGTTTGTAAGTGAGCACTTTTAAATATTGTGCCAAAAAAAACATGTGTGCCAAGGCAACCAATGAAATCATGATTCCACCCTTCATGTGTGGGAGGAACCTCCCATCAGCCATTACATGAATGTCTATTACTAAAGGGGGGATGGAGACAGTCGGCTGCTACAAATATATGTGATTCATAGTATGTGATAGGTGATTACACAATGCCTCTTGGCTGATATTATATTATGTGATAGTTAAAAACAAATTGCGGATGTCTGTATACTTGTAAAATTAGGCAAACCAGTAAATGTAAAAATAGTAAATGGCTTATCCGTTTATATATAGACAGTATAATACATATTCAATCGAGGTGCCATTTCTCATATTAATGTTGCAGGAAACCCCATTCATTAATATTGAATTAATACATACTTATTATCATACAATATGGTTAATAACTCTTTTGATGTAAATTTCTGTAATGTATAAATAGATACTTGTAGCACCAATAATGTCTCCTTGCTGGAAGCGGATAGCGGTTTTGTAAGAGAATGGATATATACCAATTTATATTTATCCGCTTCCACGGATAGCTTCACTCAATCCTGTTTTGCTGTGCATTTTTTCATTGGATTTTGGATTACAATAAAAGTTTTTCTACATTGATACATACCGACTCCTGGAGTGCCGATGGTCTACTTTTTGTTTTTTCCTATATTGCTGATATTAAGGTGCGAACCAGGCACCTGTAGAGGCACCAGAGTCGAAGAGTGTGTTTGATACTTTACGGATACACTCCAGCGCTGTGAGCCGGACATTTGTTACATATTAGCTCTGTTCCTCTATTTAATCCAGATATGTATTCCTGACTGATACTAATATACTATCTAGGTAACAGATGTGCCACATGTCTCAACATCAAAGACTAAACACATGATCATTGACTAGTTGGGAGTACCAAAGTGTTGCAGTCTTAGTTATGTTGTCTATGCTCATTTTGGTATAAGAGCAGGGCAACAAACATATTAGTTAAAATAGTGAAATCCACTGTCCATGGTACTGAATTAAATTAAAATGCATTTATTGTTTACCATAGTGTCAGCAAAATTATTAACAGATAGCCACACTATATCCTGATAACTGGATTATCACTGAGAGCATGGGTCATTTTTACTTCTCTGCAAAGAACGACCAAGAAATCGTGGGAAAAAACCAACTGATAATTCTGATCTCCAGCAACCGTAAAATTAACATGGTAAGAGAAAACTTGCTAAAATGTTTACTATACATATTCTTATTAATGTGTTTCAAATTAGAGACACAAGAAACTCCCATGTGTGTTTTGAATAATGTTAAAACGTAACACTGGAAAACTGGGGTCCCATCTGACGGAGATATTTAGTGAACCGCTAAAGTCAAACATAAACATCGCATATACAATATTACTAGGTACAGAAGAAATGAAAAGGTCCATCTAAAATATACATATATAGGCCCTGATTTATCACAGAATACTAAGCTATATCTGGCAATTTGATAAAGAATGTAAATTAAGGACTCTCTCTCTCCTGTTTATTAGCCAAGGTCCAAACCATTTGTTGTCCCTCTACTGTTGTTTGAGAGGACATATATTGCATGTCTTTCTTCTACACATCACACAGACTTGTAATAAGTTAAGCAATCTATGGGTTAGATTTGCAGGATTATTACACCTTTAAGATACAGACCTTCACCTCAATTTTATTGCTGCTATTGTATGTGTTCTATTAATTGAGCTAATATTTATTATATACAAAAACTAAGACCTATGTAAATAAAATGTTTTACAGTTCCTGTGAAGAGTTGCCAGAGTTGAGCACATCCACAAACTGCTAAGCTATAACCTACACTGTGTTTATTTTACACAGGAAAAGGTTTATCTATTATCTGAGTACATTAACATTAAAGTTGCTTCATATTGCACAATGAAGAAGGAGAGCTCCATTCATTCCTATTTTAATCTTTTTAGAGTCCAAGAACTCTTTTTACTTACCTGTAAAGACACATGAAGCTGAAAAGGCAAAATGAGTCAGGTCGTATGAGATACACAAGTGCAAAAGAGCATCCAGCTGGGCTCAGCCATTAGGAACAATAACATGTTTCATATATATTTGGTTTTATTGTACTAAATATTGATTAAAAAGTGTAGATTTAATTGTTTCATACATGAAAAAGTTCCAATTATCTTCATTTTGTGAGCACCAAAACACAATATTTTAACATAAAGCATGTAGTTGATCAGGCATGCATTAATACAGATTTTTACAGAAGCTTCACATTACTAGATTCATACAAATTGTAAATTCGTACCATTGAAATATTCCTTTTATAGCAGCACATACCTTTTATGCTGCATGCTTTCTTACAATATCCTTCTCATTCCTTCTGTGGCCTGACAAACCACAGCTGTTTTATTCTTGGCCTTTAATTACTTGTTTGTAGCCCTTTAATTTCCTACAATTAACCAACAAACACAATACTAAATAGATACTACAACAGGCATGTCCCTTGTAACCTGAGATAAAGGAGACACTAGGTGCTAACCTTTCATTAAATATAAATTGATTTAAAAAAAAAAAAAAAACTAACACCTCTGATGTACAGGAAATTCTCACCAACATAAGAATGTCTTTGATTGAGGAAAACAATAGCTCCAGGGCTTGCTAGAATACTATAGCATCAGCTATGGAGAAGCTAGGAATAGTTATTTGGATTGGAAAATATTTTCCAAAATACTCAAGAGCAAGATAGGGAGAATGGGGATATGTCCAAAGTGTAAACCTTTATAAAACATGGACATCTTTTAAAAGAATAAGACTACTCCATTCCTTTCTATCTGGTCCACCATGCCAAGATACCTTTCTCCCTGTAGTGCTCAGGAATAGAGTTGAGCGGACACCTGGATGTTCGGGTTCGGCGGGTTCGGCCAAACTCCGAAAAAAAAGTTTATTAAAGTTCAGGGTCAAACTTGATGTCCCCCCGGTCCCCACCTATTGCCGGCGGGTGGGGACCCTATAATAATAATGAGGGGGGGGACCTAATGCCCCCTCCCCGGTCCCCACCCATTGCCGGCGGGTGGGGACCCTATAATAATAATGAAGGGGGACCTAATGTCCCCCCCGGTCCCCACCCATTGCCGGAGGGTGGGGACCCCATAATAATAATGACGGGGGGACCTAATGTCCCCCCCCCCGGTCCCCACCTACCCCCCCTACCCCCCCTCACCCTAATCCACTGGTGGGTGAAAAAATTATCCATCTTCGTCCATGGAGGGCCCTGTGCAGACTGAGCTCTGCAGGGTGGGGGAAGGCTTATAAAGCCTTGCCCCGCCCTGCAATTAAGCTCGGAGCACTCTGATTGGTTGGTTTAAGCCAACCAATCAAAGTGCTCTGACAGGTATATGAAGAGACTGACAGGTAAGTCTCTCCATTTACCTGTCACAGCACTCTGATTGGTTGGTTTGAAATCCAACCAATCTGAGTGTTCTGTGTCATTTTCCACAGCGTGGGAAAGTTCTTTGGAATTTTCCCACTCTGTTTAAAATGGCTAGCACTCTGATTGGTTGGTTTAAACCAGACTTACCATGTTCTCAAGGGCAAGCCACATTTTGCCAAGCTCTGGCAAAATAGACGCTGTGGCAAGATTTATGTGACACCGTGCCATGTGCTGTGAGGCAATGTGGCAATTGGTGGTGCTGTAGGGTGACACTATAACAATTTATATGAGGGCAGTTTGAGGTGGAGGGGTTGCCATAGAAAAGGGGTGCAGTTAACTGTGTCATATTTGCGAAAGGCAGGGAAACTAAGGGTGCCATATTTGTATTAGAATGCCCATGTAAAAAACAATATAGGGAGAACCACAAGGTTCCTATTCAAAAGATTTAATGAACATGTCAAAAATATAATTAAAGGCTTTGAAAAGTATAACATCTCTAATCACTTTAAAATTGTACACAACTGTAACCCGAAAAGGTTTAAAATGTATAGGTATTGACAAAATGAATAAAGACTAGAGGGCGGAGGTGACTATATCAAAAAATATTGACAGACATGAAACTAAGTGGATCTATGATCTATGCACTCTAGAACCTCAAGGTTTAAATATTGGTTTTGAGTTAAAAGCATTTATTGAAGATTAACCTATTTTTATTTAAATATATTATATATATAATTTTATATACATTTCTATACCAAACCGACAATGTGAAGGGTAACTTGAGGAATTAAAAGTGTCCAAATAGGATTAATAATGTGCATTATGTCCTTACTGAAATATGTGCATTGGAAAGTTTCTACCTAGGTGGTACATTGGCAGTTACAGATGCAACAGAATTATGACTAGGAGCACTGTTAATGCTCTCGAATACATGGTCTACATCCTTAGGAAAGAGCTCTAGGTCTTGATCCTCAAAGTGTGTTGTTTTATTGATACAGTCTTTACAATGTAAATAGCTGAGAAGAAATGTTGAGGGACATGGCAATACAGGGACTATTTAGCAAACAAGATCAATGCTGAGCAATGTGCCTCTTTCGCTACACCTGTGATGTCCACTTACCACTCATTAACTGATGATGGACTACAACTTACCTAACCCTAGGGGTGTCAGAAAATTATAGTAGTTCTAATTTGGGAACAACTACAGAGAGGCAGTTACACAAGCCAGTTCTACACCAGTAAAGTCAATTTTGTTAGGAATTAAAGAGTAGTGTATGGGGACAAGAGTCCCCAGTATATTTTATAGTAAGAATCCCATTTTAACAAAGTTGAAACAAAAAATAACAGCAAAAGAACGACACACATTTCTGACACTATGGATAATATGTGAAATTAATGCCTAAAAATAATTGGGGGGGGGGGGGGGGGGAGTAGAAAATTCATTAAATAAGTAAAAATATACATTAAGTAGAAAAAAAAATATTTTCATAAGACGAATTCATTATTACAGTGAGGTTCGCCTCTATGGATAATTAAAAAAAAAAAAAAAACTGGGTAAAGGCCCAATGACACTCTTCAGAAAAGGAGACTTGTAGGTATGGATAAACAGAAGGAAGTTTTGTAGGATGCCTTAGACTTGTATGGTGCAAAAAAAGAATGATATAGATACATATGTATGTATGTATGTATCATAGAAACATAGAAACATAGAATGTGTCGGCAGATAAGAACCATTCGGTCCATCTAGTCTGCCCAATTTTTTTATTTTTTTTTTGAGTACTTTTATTAGTCCCCCGTTCCCGGTCTTATAGCTAGGATAGCCTTGCGTCTATCCCACGCATGCTTAAAATCCTTGACTGTGTTTACCTCTACCACTTCTGCTGGCAGGCTATTCCATACATCCACTACCCTCTCAGTAAAGTAATACTTCCTGATATTACTTTTAAATCGTTGCCCCTCTAATTTAAGACTATGTCCTCTAGTTGTGGTAGTTTTTCTTCTTTTAAATATACTCTCTTCCTTTACTGTGTTGATTCCCTTTATGTATTTAAATGTTTCTATCATATCCCCCCTGTTACGTCTTTCCTCCAAGCTATACATGTTAAGATGCTTTAACCTTTCCTGGTAAGTTTTATCCTTCAACCCATGAACCAGTTTAGTAGCCCTTCTCTGAACTCTCTCCAAAGTATCAATATCCTTCTGGAGATAAGGTCTCCAGTACTGCGTACAATACTCCAAGTGAGGTCTCACCAGTGCTCTGTACAATGGCATGAGCACTTCCCTCTTCCTACTGCTAATACCTCTCCCTATGCAACCAAGCATTCTGCTAGCATTTCCTGCTGCTCTATTGCATTGCCTACCTACCTTCAAGTCCTCTGAAATTATTACTCCTAAATCCCTTTCCTCAGATGTTGAGGTTAGGACTGTACCAAATAGTCTATATTCTGCTTTTGGGTTTTTACGCCCAAGGTGCATAATCTTGCACTTGTCCACATTAAATGTCATTTGCCACTGCTCTGACCATTTTTCTAGTTTAGCTAAATCATTTGCCATTTGGCTTATCCCTCCATGAATATCAACCCTGCTGCAAATCTTTGTATCATCAGCAAAAAGACATACTTTACCAACAAGACCTTCTGCAATATCGCTAATAAAAATATTAAAGAGAATGGGTCCAAGAACAGATCCCTGAGGTACCCCACTAGTAACAAGACCTTGCATCGAATATACCCCATTGACTACAACCCTCTGTTGCCTGTCACTCAGCCATTGTCTAATCCATTCAACAATATTGAAATCCAAACTCAAAGATTTCAGTTTATTGATAAGCCTTCTATGTGCGACAGTGTCAAAAGCCTTACTGAAATCTAGGTAAGCAATGTCTACTGCACCACCCTGATCTATTATTTTAGTTACCCAATCAAAAAAATCAATAAGATTAGTTTGGCATGATCTCCCTGAAGTAAACCCATGCTGTCTCTGATCTTGAAATCCAAGCGACTTTAGATGTTCAACAATCCTATTCTTTAACAAGGTTTCCATTATTTTCCCCACTACTGAAGTAAGACTTACTGGTCTATAGTTGCCCGCCTCCTCCTTACTACCTTTCTTGTGAATGGGCACAACATTAGCTAATTTCCAATCTTCTGGAACTACTCCCGTTAACAATGATTGGTTAAATAAATCTGTTAACGGTTTTGCTAGTACACCACTAAGTTCTTTTAATAACTTTGGATGTATCCCATCAGGTCCCATCGACTTATTTGTCTTTACTTTAGACAGCTGAAGTAAAACCTCTTCCTCTGTAAACTTACATGCATCAAAAGACTCATTAGTCTTTTTCCCTAAATGAGGTCCCTTACCCTCATTTTCATTTGTAAAAACTGAACAAAAATATTCATTAAAGCAGTCTGCTAAGCCTTTATCCTCTTCTACATAGCATCCTTCTTTTGTTTTTAATCTAACTAATCCTTGTTTTACTTTCCTTTTCTCATGTATGTATCTAAAAAATGTTTTATCCCCCTTTTTCACTGACTGGGCTATAGTCTCTTCTGTGTGTGCTTTGGAAGCTCTTATAGCTTGCTTTGCCTCTTTCTGCCTACTCTTATAGATCTTTCTATCTTCCTCACTCTGAGTATTTTTATAATTACTAAATGCTAGCTTTTTATTTTTTACTATTTTAGCCACCTCTGCAGAGTACCACAGTGGTTTCTTCAATTTTTTGCTCTTACTGACAAGCCTTATGCAATTTTCTGTTGCCTTCAGTAGTGCAACTTTTAGATAATCCCATTTCTCCTGGACTCCATTTAAATTGCTCCAGTCTGATAATGACTCCTTCACATCTAATCTAATTTTAGAAAAGTTTGTTTTTCTAAAATCTAAAACTTTTGTTTTTGTGTGGTGTGACTGCGTCACTGTTCTTATATTAAACCACACTGTCTGGTGATCACTAGATCCTAAACTTTCACCTACAGTAATATCTGATAACAGATCTCCATTTGTGAACACTAAGTCTAGTATGGCCTGCTTTCGAGTTGGCTCCTCCACTACTTGTTTTAGAGATAATCCCAGTAGGGAGTTTAGGATATGCGTACTCCTGGCACAAGTAGCTGTTTTGTATTTCCAGTTCACATCACGAAGATTAAAGTCACCCATGATGATCACTTCTCCCTTCATTGTCATTTTAGCTATTTCCTCAACTAGTAGATTATCTAACTCCTCTATTTGTCCAGGGGGCCTATAAATCACACCTACCCGAGTTACCATATGATTACCAAATTCTAATGTAACCCAAACTGACTCTATGTTCGCCTCACTAACTTGTATTACGTTACATTTTAAGCTATCCCTCACATACAGGGCCACCCCTCCCCCTTTTTTACCTTCTCTGTCTTTTCTATATAAAGAGTACCCTGGTATTGAAATGTCCCTGTCATGTTTTTCATTATACCATGTCTCAGTAACAGCCACTAAATCTACATTCTCAGTTGCCAATATTGTCACAAGTTCATGGATCTTATTCCCTAAACTGCGAGCTTTTGTAGACATGACCCTAAGCTTATCCTTTTTTAGCACGCTGACTACAGGTAACTTCTGTACCTTTTTTGGGGGCATCCATTATAAGGAGTTAATGTAGTGAATAGATAGTATTATAATTGTGAGCTAGTTAGGGATGTAATTATTTAAAATACTGGTGCATAAAGACTACATAATCTTGTCCCTTTAATCGATATATGACAATTTAGAACACTGATGGACAGAGACTTTAATCGATTTACAATTAATCTATAATAAACTCCCTTTTTTGCTTCAACAGCAATTGCTCCATAGTTTTCCTTGCATTATGGATAAGAGAAAACACCTCTATTTTCCAACTTAATAGATACAAGTTTCACTATATAATAAAGTGGGTATCATATTTAAAAACATTGGGTTTTTTTTGGTCATATGAATGTGCCGCTTTTATAATCACATCTCTAAAATATACACAAATGAATGACCTACTTTATTCTCAGATATCCAATCATTTCATTACTTGATCAGATACCATCTATTGTGCTTGCCTCTATTGCAGACATGTAAGTTCGTTTCTCTTTGTTTTAAATGAATGATTGAATTATCTCCTCTCTTTTAGGTAGAAATGGCCAAAATACTTGTTTATAATGCTCAGATACAGTATCACAATTCCTTGAAATGTTTCTTATAAAAACTATGGAACTGTACACCCACTTATGTATGCATTATTTGATCTGTTTTTCCTATGCGGTTCTGCTGTGAAAAATATAATATAATTATTAGCATACATCTAGCCGCAAAAACTTGTTTCATAAATAATTGTGTTTATATTTATACTTGGTCAGTTCTGTTATGCTTCTCGAGTTCAATTCTTATTTTATTTTACATGTTCTTTGGGCAGGTCCTCTATAAAGTGATGTTCCTTAGGAACTCTGAGGAAGCTTCTTTAAGCAAAAAGTGTCAGGTTTCTTCCATCTGGATTATCACTTTACATCACTCTGTATAAACGTTTTTATCACAGTATTTTTAACATTTTGCCTCTTGTATGTTTTTATTATAATTACATTTTTGATTGACTTATCTGCTCGATATTTATATATTCAGCATTCATTTATTTTACTATTATATCGTCCTAGTTTCTGTTATTATCTTTCTCCCATTTTTAAATATATATTCTTCTCTCATCTATTTCATACAGCGCAGTTGTATTTCTTATTTTATCTGGTTTGTTCCTTCAAGGCGGACTGGGAAGCACCTGTACAACTAGCAGCTCATTTTATTTCTTTTCCTCTATTTTTTCTTAGCGCAGTATACTTCCATTTTTTTACACACACACACACACACACACACACACACACACACACACACATATATATATATATATATAATCCTTTTGTAGTCAATAAAAGTGCAAAACATTTTTTTACCTAATAAACTACTGCCTTAAACTTTTTCTATTCCTTCATCCACCATCCCATAATACCCCAAATTCCCTACCCTTGTATATACATACATATATAAGGTTCGGGTTTCATTATAGTTTAGCTGTTTCACCATGTTATTTAAACAGATACTGTTTTTGTGTGTTACTAGCTATGCTTTCAGTAAAAAGCAATATATTACATGGCATATGTGAAATAGAGAATTTAGGATCTTATTTTTCTTGCTAATAAGGAAACATTTAAGTTATGTGTTGAACACCTTATAAACTGTGTTTTGTGTCTGTCAAGTCAAGGTGATGATACATTAGCAGTGTTTTTGTTTGCTTGTGGTTGAAAAAAAAGTCTTTCTTGGCCCTTGAGAATTGGATCACTTTTGGTCAGGGCTATCTTGTTTTATGTTTAGTGTTGAAACGGTCTTCAGGCAGTTCAAGGTCACTTGGGTCAGCGGAATATAGTTTCAGTTCATTGTTTTCCAAAGTAGTACAGAGGGTGTTGCTTCTTTAAACAATTGTACGTAGGATACTCCGGGATGCACAGAAGGCCATGAGAAAGATAGAATAATACTATATCAATAAATCAAGTACAATATGATTATTGAACTCCGACCTTTAGGAAATCTAGATATGTAGATAAGTAGATGTATGTGGGATCAAAGCAACCAGTGCTCACCAGATGCAAATAAATCATTGAGGTCTTTGATGTTCGCAAAAAAACCCATTCAAGGTTGGTTCATGTGATTCATTTATGGTGAGTGTAGATGAGGTTACCCATGTGCTTAGCAAACCATATGGACAAGTTTGACATTCAATTAACCTGTTGAAAAGGAATCAAATTCAAATCTTAGTATTTCAAATATCACTTAAATGCACAAATTCCAAATATGTGTGTATACTCACACTATATGGACAAAAGTATTGGGATACCTGACTACAACACCAACAGGTACTTTTATGACATGACATTCTTAATATATAGACATTGATATGTAGTTGGTCTCCCCTTTGCAACTATAACAACTTCCACTGGCAATGCTTTCCCCAATATTGTAGATTTTGGAGAGCTCCTGTGGGAATATTTTCCCTTTCATCCAGTAGAACATTTGTTAGAAGGCCTGACTCACAATATCCATTCCAGTTCATCCTCAAAGATGTTGGATGAGGTTGAGGTCAGGGCCAATCAAGTTCTTCCACACCAAAATCATTCAACCATGTCTTTATGGATCTTGCTTTGTGCACTGGGGCACAGTGATGCTGCAATAGAAAAGGGCCTTCCCCAAACTGTTCTGACAAAGTTAGAAGGATAGCATTGTCCAAAATGTCTTCGTATGCTTAAGCATTAAGATTTCCCTTTACTGGAAGTAAGAAGTCTTGACAAACCTCTGAACAGCCCCATACCATTATCCCTCCTCCACCAAACTTTACAGTTGGCATAATGCAGTCAAGCAGGTAACATTCACTTGGCCTCCACCAAACCCAGACTCAATCATCAGACTGCCAAACATTTAAGAGTCCACAGAACATGTTTCCACTGCTCCAGAGTCTGGTGAGTGGCCTGCTTTCTACCACTCAGCCAGGAAACCCACTCCATCAGCTCCAGTTTTTGTGCTGATATTAATACCAGTGGAAGTTTGGAACTCTTCAGCTATGGAATCAGCAGAACATGGGTGACTTTTACGCACCATGCAATTTAGCACTTGATGACCCCGCTCTGTGACTTTATGTGGACTTCTACTCATGACTGAAGTGCTTCTGTTGCTAAACGCTTCCACGTTCCAATAAAACCACTTACAGTTGACCCTGGAATATCTAGCAGTGATTAAATTTCACTTACTGACTTATTGTAAAGTTGGCATCCTATCATAGTACTATGTATGAATTCACTGAGCTCTTCAGAATGACCCATTTTTTTCACAAACAATTGTAAATGCAGACTACATGGCTAGGTGCTTGATTTTATACACCTGGGGCAATGGGTCTGATTGAAATACACCTGAATTCAATAATTAGGGGGTGTGCCCCAATACGTTTGTCCATATAGTGTGTGTCTGTGTGTATATGTATGTATATATATATAATATATATATATATATATATATATATATATATATATATAATGTTTGTATGACGAATATAATTTATGTATATTATTTTAAGCTTACACGTAATAGTTTCAAGTAGACAAGATTCTTTTTTACTTGCAGAAGGACTAGGTTGTGGACAAAATCCACCTACTCCCATAATTAATGGTAGGATGTGAATGACACTGACACTCCATTTGTTCTCATGGGGCAGGTAAATATTTTCATTTTGGTGGGTGGTGAAACTGACCCTATATATATAGTTTTCCATTTATGTATTAGTAAACTGTACTCCTTTATGATATACATATGTATATATATTTTTTTATTGTAAGCTGGTCCCCCATTTATTTATTATCTTTTAATCAGAATTTAGTGTCATGTGTTATATATTCTTTTTGAAACCTTCTATGTAATTATATAATGTATTTTAAGTGTTTTTTAGAATATCTGTTGTCAGCCTTCATGCCAGTAACTTTGAAATTTATTATCTATTGGTATTGCTGGCGTCCCAATAGGAATATTATGCACTTTGTTTATATGTGACTAGTTTTATATTTTTATATAATTAAAAGTTTTCTTATTTTAAGGACTTTTTAAACATTTAGTCCAACCGCAAATGTTTTTCCATATATATAAAAACACTGCGAGATAACCGTTTGTAATATAACAACGATCACTATGGGAAATACTGCTGAAAGAAACGCCCTCATCCACTTAACTACCAGCTGATATGTGGAGTCAATCACAGAAGGCAGATGAGTGGCTATAAAAGGAAAAGGAGTGGTAAGGACATCATTCCCTGATGAAGTTCCCTCTGGAACGAAACGCGTTGGATTGAGTTTTTTTGCTCTTTGTGAGCCACCGTAGAGACGTATCATCACACACCAGGCTATCATAACGAGGCACCAAAGCGCACGGAGCCGCCGTTTTTTGCCACTGGGACTGTGTTTTACATATACGGACTCGACCTGTATACAACAGACTTCTATCATCGTTTTTCTATCGCATCCTAAATGTTTTTTAACTATTAAAGGATACATTGTACTGGAGAAGAATCTTCCCGTTTATTGGAAAGCAGCTATCCCAGGAGGGGGCAAGTATATGATTTTTCATGCTGATACCTAGCTCCTGAGTCGTTGGGAGCTAATTTTGTGAGTCCATTTATTACCTTGGGCTGTACCAAAAACCTTTATATAGTTCATACTTGCACTATTTTGTGTTTCTACCTTTTGTTACAGGTTTATAATCGTGAATACCTGCAGCAAGTATATTACATTTGTTTTGTGCACTTGCATATATGCACTTCTATTTATTTTTATTTTCACCATATCACGTATGATCACATAAGGTGGAATATATATATATTAAGCATTGTCAGCTACTTGATTCTCTTTGCCATATTTGCCACCTATGATATTTACACAGCTTGTTTTATACTAATTAGCTATAAGTGTCCAGGAGCTGTGCGCTGTCACTGCCACTTGTTTTCTCACTTGTTAAACAGCCCTAGAAGTTGTTGTCACTCTAGTTTCAGCTGCCGGTCCCAAGTGGACACAATCACGTATTTCAGTTATCACAATATTTGTTTGATTGTAGCACTTGCATTTGTTTGCTCATCCACACCACTGTTCTAGTGGTGAAACTGACCACCTGATCGCCTGTCACTCCCTAATTGGTAGTTCATCCCTGATGCATTGCCAGGGACAAAGGCCTGTGCTTCCTGCTATAGGCTATATTTACTATGATGCTGAGCATCAGGCAATATGTCAAAATTCCCCATTTGAATGCTGCAATGACCGTATCCCAAATTTTTTCCTGTACCTGCAACATTAACCTGGCAAACCTATGTATGTGGGGTATGGCAGTACTCTATAAGGGAAGTTGCTGAACACATATTGGGGTGGTGTTTGGCAGTAACACATAGCAAAAGATGTAAATTCAAACCTGAAGTACAATATATGTGTACGATCTATGTGTACAATGTATAAGTCAATGACTGGGGATAAAATGGCTACATAAAACGTGCCACAACTTACATATCCTGCATTGTCAATTTTTGTAAAATATGTTGATTATGGGATTCATGATATCAATCTTGCAATGTCACATCAGTAATTTGGGATTGGAAATATCAATGCATTGCTTGTACTAACTTACTTATATTTTTCAAAAATAAGTTAAAAAAAAAACTAGACATTTCAGTTACTCTGAAACTGTGCACAAATATTCCAATCTATTTTTCAGGATTTTACATTAGCTGTTGTAGATGAGTAAAATATTTTTCTAGTAAAAGTGTATTTGTTTCTTTTATTTTCCTCCATATTTTATTATTGCTCAGGTGTTAAAGGTGTTAGAAAACCCTCATCTCCAGATTAAGGAAGGTTACACATCTGTGGGGTTATGTGCTTTGAATTCTCCCAGCTAACTAAAAGGCTTGGCTTACATCCGATTACTTTTTGAACCAGCTTTTTTCTAATCTTCGGTTTTTGAAAGAAGGATTCTAACTAAGCAAATACCTCAACATCATTACCAAAAGCAGTTGCATTACTACCTAAAGGACCACTACATAGATAAGAATCATCCTTTGACATTGGAATTTTATTCTACTTGGTATAGAAATGGAGAAAATCTCACATATTAAGATTGGTTATACATAATAAAAAAAGTGTAATGATTAGTATCGCTGAGCTTACTAGATCTTAAACTTCTTTCATATTGGTTAGCATAACTATACGTTTTATGTTTGTATATATTTAGAGCATTGAACGTGTCTTACCTATTCTGTGTCTCCACACATCATTTGGCAAAATACAAATTGATTTCATATGTATTTTTTCCCAAGAAATTACTTGTCACTCTCCCATAATGTCAACATTATGGATTAACTAGGTGACAACTGTCTCATTGGCAGTTTGTTTATCCTCACCTAGGGATCTTTCCAGATGCTTCAGGGTTACCATTTGCCTCTTGGTTGCCTCCCTGATGCCTTAGTTACCTGATTACTAGTTTCTGGTAAATTGCTTTCATGAGTTTAATCTATAATCTTGCAGCAGTGCTTTGCTGGTACTTCAAGCTGTAAGAAGGACTTCTGTAGATATTCCCAAACATATTTTGGGGCCAGCTAGAAATAGGTAAATTCAACTAATTATGTGAATTATAAAGGCATTTGCTTGCATGCAAAGCTTTGTTCTAAACTTTCTTTGACTAGTTGTTGGTCTAGCGCAGAGGGAATTTTCAAGATGGAAGAGCCAAGAATATCCATCACACTGATTTAAAATTCCTAGAGAGCCATAACCATACATTTGTACACACAAAGCAAATACAACTAATAAGAGAAACAAATTTGCATTTCCTTAGAACGTTTGTATGTGCGGGATGTGGTTTGTATGTTTTCATTTTAGGATTACTGTTTATAAAGCCTCCCACTGTTGTATCAATAATCATCTTAATGACATGATGTCTGATATCATAATTTTGGATAATTGAAATAAACACGATGTTCAGCATTTGAGTGAGGTAAAGTTTTAATCCAACATGCCCGACAAAGTTTCAACCAACCCGGGTCTTTGTAAAGCCTGGAACAAATGTGTAACATTCAATCATTTATACAAAAGTGTGGAAAATTAGTCCAATTTGCAAATCACATTCAAATTCAAAGTGACAAATTCATTTAAACAGCAATATTAGTGTAATACATAAGTGAAACATTTACAATTTGTTTCATATTTTGGATTACAGTCTATAACTCCCACTGCTGTATCAATATTCTGGTGTTTACTGCCACCTTGAACCTTGTCTGCTGTCTGGTGCCCACGTCCAACATTCAGTACCAGCTGATTGAATATAATTACTCAACCTGCTCACAGCCTTCCCTTTACATTACCATGCACTGCATGTTATGTCACTGGCCCTGATTTCGGAACAAGCACCTGTGCAGAGACCATAGTGAGTACCCATAAGTACAGTATTTGCTCGAATATAAGATGACCCTGATTATGAGATGAACTCCAAATTTTGGCTAATAATTTAAGAAAAAAGAAAAAGCCTTAATGTTGGACAGCCATAAAGGGAAAATGAAAATAGTTTTTTTTATATAGTTTTTTTTATATTTAATATAATTATAACTGAAAATTAAAATGCATTATTTACTTCTATTTCTTTTTAGAGACTTTTTCAGACTTGCAAATATACATTCAGACTTGCCAATGCATCCTCAGATTTGCCAATGCATCCTCAGACTTGCAAATCTGCCCCAGATATGCCAAAGTGTCCTCCTCCTTTTCAATCTGCCCCCCAGACTTGCCAATGCATCCTCAGACCTACCTGTTAATCTGCCCTTTGACTTGTCAATGCATCCTCAAACTTGCCAATCTGCCCCCAGACTTTCCAACGTGTCCTCAGAGTGTGGGTGAGGGGGCATGTCCTGGGGGTCATTGATAATTCCTGGATGTGCAATGTGGGTGAGGGGACATGTCCTGGGGGGGCAGGAGTAAGACCTGGATGTGCAATGCAGGTGAAAGGGCATTTCCTGGGATGCATTTAAACCTCATTGGCATGATATACATAGACCTGGATAAAATAACTTTGGGAGGGTAGGGGGCAAGAGGGAGATATAGGGATGGGGGCCATAACATATTTTCTGTAAGGGGCCCAACATTTCTTATGGAGGCACTGAATCCATTTAATACATCTTATCATATGATACACTGGTCTAGCGATATAGCCACTAGATCCCTTGACCCCATAAAACACATGCATTGCGATTCATACCTACCTTCACATTTATATGATATTAGAATATACATTGGAAGCAATATGTGTGACATTAAACTACTAGTATCACAGTCAACACAACTCAATAAACTAAAGATTTTGCTTTAGAAATGGATTGGATTTGTGTTTTACATTACGATTTTAAAGTATGGCACCATTAACTCTAATTCGCCACATATGACCAAATAACAAATGCTGCAGGAATCTCCTTATTGCTAGGGACATGATGACAGCCACACAAATTAGTTTTAATGAGTCACCAGAACATTTTGAAATGCCTCCAGAAGTAATTTTATGGAAGTAAAAGTTACAAAGTATCTTAAATAAAGAAAATAATGAATAGTGTGAAAGCATGTGTATGGTTAGTATTCAAGAGCAGGCTGCTAACAGGGTTCTGATTTGAAAGCATTGGGCAGCTGGCAGTGGTCTTATCTTAGTTGTCATTTGATATATTAATATGTGACATTAAATATAGGATGCAACCAAATCTTAAGACAGCATTTCTGTAGCCTTTCATTTGCTTTTTATTCATAGATTGTAAGATTTGAGCAGAACTAATTCTGTCTTTTAGAAAAGTTTGTGTGCAGCTGTAAAACAGAATTTGTAGCAACATTCAAGTAATGTATCAAGTGCTGTGTAATTTGTTGTTAATTATGCTGCAACTTCTTTTAATGTGACCAGGATGGCCGAGTGGTTAAGGCGTTGGACTTAAGATCCAATGGACAATAGTTCGTGCGGGTTCAAACCTGATACAACTTTTCAACACAGTAAAGGAAGAGAGTATATTTAAAAGAAGAAAAACTACCAAAACTAGAGGACATAGTCTTAAATTGGAGGGGCAACAATTTAAAAGTAATATCAGGAAGTATTACTTTACTGAGAGGGTAGTGGATGTATGGAATAGCCTTCCAGCAGAAGTGGTAGAGGTAAACACAGTCAAGGATTTTAAGCATGTGTGGGATAGGCACAAGGCTATCCTAGCTATAAGATAGGGAACTGGGGACTAATAAAAGTATTTAGAAAATTGGGCAGACTAAATGGACCAAATGATTCTTATCTGCCGACACATTCTATGTTTCTATGGTACTAATAGCTGTTTAAATTAAAATGAGAAAAAAACAATCTTGCTGTTTAATGTCTGAAACATATTTATGCACATTGACAGTAGAATAGTGCTCTGAGAAGAAAGCACAACTGTGATCCAGTCTTTCCAGTGGAACAAAGGTCAGTTCCTTTTGTCACACAGCTAAAATAGATGTCACAGATCAGGCTACCGGCCAATTTATGATAGTGTCCACAGTTTTTTTTATTTCTGATGTTCCCATAAACCCATTCTTGACATGTATTATATCATTCAGAAGAGCAATTGCCAGGTACATTGTCAGTGTAATGTAACCATCTATTTAAGAATATTTATGTTTTGAAATGTTAAAGATCCAAGTACATTGGTTGACCTTCTGGCTTTGATTTGCCATTATGTCATCCATATGTGACTGAAACCAAGATAGACCTTGGCTATGTATCCAAAGTGTCTGGGTATATAAGGGTCTGCTCAATACATGGTAAAACCCAATTTTGAGTGGAAATCAAGATGTGTTCTAGAAGCAAATGCAAGTGGGAAAAAAACTTAATTTTTCATGAAAGTACAGCATTATTTAATTTTCCAACTGTTACCATCAGGTCACAAGACAGAACATGAGAAATACCCTCTGAAATAGGATCACAACAAGTGTTAAAACAGTCCAATGCAGGGAAGATCAATAGTTGTTGACAAGAAAAAGGTAAGCAACTTCACAATACATATAGATTACGGTACACATGATACATTCCCATCTACACATACAAACACACCTGTAGTTCACATCACACATCTGTTACCCAAATGAACACAACTTGTCTGACAAATCCACGTCTGCATCATGACACACATAACTCATCATGTTCTGCTGTCATTATGCAGGTACTCAGATATCAGGAGACAAAAGGAAAGGAAAAAGGCAAGACAGACAGGTGTGACACTCATCCAACCTCAGTTAGTATGAGCTGGCAGTCTGCAACCTCGTGGCTCCAGCAACTACCTGTGGATCTGAACAGGCCATTAATACAAACACACCAACATACACTACATACATAGATATAATAAAGTGACAGAGATGCTTTAAAATAACAATATAAAAACACACTTCAGGTGAATAGCAAACACACGCTATTTAAATAATGTGATAATAGAAAAGGCAAGTGCTCTTTATATATATAATAGTGAGAACTGCTGCCATCACTTATCAAATAATCCTTTTGGAAAACAGCAAAAATATTTGAAATAAGGCATTATCCCTGAACAATTTGTATCATGCCCACATATACAGTTGACATGACCAGTTATATCATTGAACATATCTCTTGACACATGTTCGTGACATGAGCCAGAATGACCTGACTTTACACTCATGATACGCTTGTGAGCATCACAGATGATCTGAATAATAAGGGAGTGGTAATGCTTCTGGTTTCAATGTAATTCCTCCCTTCGTGATGGGGTCCTCTGCACAACATTAGTGCAGTATGTGGCCCCTAGAACTTCTGGCATCCCTGCCACCTACTATAAGGCCATCTGGACCTCTTGCCACTCTGCATCCTTGGTGGAGAAGAGGATGTAGTCCTCAACTATGGAGACCAAGGCTGTAGCACTAAATCGAGGGACCATGAAAAGAATTAGAATCGGAAGAAAGGTTTAGCACTCCATTGTATTTTCCAAAATGTAAATATTCCTTTTATTCAGGATCATAATCCAAAATAAAAAGCATTCAAATCCCCCCCCCAAAAAAAAATATATGAAAAAGGACTTACACACCACAATGCATAGGAGTAACACGAATCACAAGTTGAGACAAATTTACTCGTTTCTACCTACATGGTGCTTTCTCAAAAGCACATGTAGGTGTGAAAAGCATTACCACAATGAATTATGATCCAGAATAGAATTAATACTTACATTTTGGAAAATACACTGGAGTGCTAGGCCTTTCTTCTGTTTGCTATGTTTGGAGTCTACGGGGTGATCCCAGGCTTTTGAACACCACAGTAGAATCCAGACACCAGGACTACACAGATATATTTATTTATTCCTTTGGGTGAGATAAGACCCAGCTTTTTCTCTGTTCTACCATGAAAAGAATTCACTGGCACATGTTAAGATATGCTAAAGAATTCCTCCATTTCAATCTAATAAATACTATTAGTGTGTATTTCCATCAATTTCTGTGTCCATGTACCCATCTTAGTTGTATTTCCCTTGTTTTTCCAGAGGTGAGGGTCTGTGATTGTGAATAATGATACTTATTGATATATAAATATATTCACTTTCATTGTGGTCACATTGGTATCTGTGGTGCACATGTATTTTGCTGCATGACACTTATTTGATGTGCTTTATTGACATATCAATAGTTCCATATATGTGCAAATATTTTCCCCCCGAATATAATAATGCTGGATATTTGAATGTGAAATGATAATAGGGCATATATGTAGGCAAACGGTAGTTTAATGTGTATTGCAGTATAGTTTAGAAGGATTTAAAGTAGAATTCTCCATCTCAAAATAGGAGAATTGAAACTGCCCATTCAGAGCCAAATTTATGGATACTGAGTAGACATATTTCAGGGAAAGTGGCACTGAGAGGAGTGACCGCTTAATGGTATAGGTAATAAAACAGTAGAAAAAAAATTTCCAAGTTTGCTTGGAATGGCTCTTTACACAATAAAAATGCGTTTATATTGTTATTTGCTAAAATACCATAATCAAATGGCTTCAGGCTTACAGATTACTATGTCCAATCCTGAGAGGGAAAAAACTGTTAGAGAACAACTATTGGCAAAAATTGAGTAAGGTGTAATTTAGGGATCACATGTAGGCATTTTAGATAGGAATGCTTTAATAAAAGAATACAAATACAGTACCATATTGAGCTCCATTACTTTGTATATATTTATCATGGGGATGAACATAAAGTGAAAAAAATAGCTAAAGTGCGCCTAAACAAACTGTAAAGTGAAAAAACAAAGTACATATGTATACACCTTATTAGGTGAGGAGTAATTTCCGTGAGAAATTCTGTGCAAAAAACTCAGTGGAAAAAATATTTATGTGATCGAGGGGGATTTTATCTCCCCTCTATTATCTCACTCACAGACTTCCAGAAAATAAGTTGCACTTCAAAAGCCTGTATTTGTCAGTGGGGACGTGGTGTAGACCTCATCTGTAGGTTACAGCTCAAGAAAAGTACAACGGAAGGCAGTAGATTAGTATGTGAATATTCAGATATTTAATATAGAAATAAGTAGCAGCTTACACTTAGAGTTATCTTTATCCTGAATGATGGGCACCTCAAACAATATCGGATTTGATGTCCTCAAGAGGTGCAGCTGAATATAAAATGTACATGAAATGTACAAAAAACTTAAAATTAAATAAAATAAAATAGAATAAAAAAGAGTCCAGAACGATTATAAGGCAGGTGAGTCCAGTCCGCTACGTGTTTCGCCTGAGGGCTTCAACATGTTGCTTAGAATTATAGAATAATGAGACCCACCAGCCCATTTTAGGTGTCAGCAATGGTAGCAATGCTAGGGAAGGGATATATGCTTGATCTACCACCTTATATGCCTGGAGCATAGGTTTAGATAATAGGAATATTATCTAAACCTATGCTCCAGGCATATAATGTAAACTGAACTGTCAAATATATATCCACCCACAAAAGCAATCCATTATTGAAGCTGCTAGTCCCTATACATTGGGGAATTGACAAGGGAACTGAAAATAGGCCATAATGGAATATGAAGTGAGTTTGATGATATTTCCAACTATGCTATTTTGGCCTGTTGTTTGTACTTCTCTTGCCAATTCACCACAGCTCACTGCTTAATGTATAGAGTCCACTGACTATTCTTTGTCTTCCATTATTGAAGATTTATGAGCATTTTGGAGAACATCATTGATTTGGTCTTTGTTGATTATATGGGGGTAATTTAACTGTAACAAAAAATGTAACTAATGTTTACTTTATCAAGTGTACATAGTTTGCATAGAAATGCTTTAATGAAAGAATATAAATAATGTACATTATTGAGCCCTGTTTAACTATAACAGGGGGCAGAAATGTTGTTTAGAATCTTGTGTCAGATCGATGAGATCTTACCTCATCTCAACCAAGATAATTGAAGAACTGTCATAAGATTCTAAACAAAATGTCCGCTCCCTATTAGAGCTATCCAGCACAAGGAGGGCACAATATGGTGAATTATTTATATTCTTTCATTAAATAATTTCTATTTAAATTTCTACAATTAAACAGTACTTATGTTTTTGCTACAGTTGTCTTTTAAACAAAGGCACAATTGTTTTATTCATCATATCTGGCTTAGCAGTTTATAATGCAGCCAGCTAGTCTGTTAATAATTTTATGTCTATTTCACAGCACACATATAAATATTTCTGTTTCATTTACGACAGATTAGTTTTCATCCATTATTAGAGTGGCATTATGTGTGCTATTTATAATGTGCAAAACTATATATATATAAAAAAAAAAAAAAGTTTTGTCTGCAATAGAAAATCAAACTCCTGTTTTTACTCATCGGTTTATTAAGCTTAATTAAATGCATTACAGTTATGCCGCCATTAATTTGTAATCAGTTAGATATACTCAATGCATTGTAAATTTAAGCAGACCTGAAGGTAAAACTAGATTTGTCACTTTAAGCACTCTTGTAAAATCTATGCATATATATTTACCAAAGCTAGTACTATGTGCAAGCAAACTTGGATTTAAACCCAAAAGCACTGTACAGTACAAAAACTGGAGAGGTTCATCTTTTCCTAATTATGAAAACAAAATAACTTACCTTTATACTGCTACTCTATATATATGAAGCATACAGGACCTCCCAGAATTCCTTGTATGTCCAGGTCACCACTAGGTGCAAAAACATGTAGATTTTGATTTATGAACCCAAAAGTATATAACCTGTAATCTCTAAATTTATGAAATGTTCAGACTAGATATGAGGTTTAGACATAAACAATGAAAAGCTGAGAGACTTATCTAAATGCTTGTGTGCACTGACACTGTGCTCAGCCAAACAGAGCGCCCAACTACTGCTTGCACCTGACAGGAACGGTTTTGATTGTCTTTCTGCTAATGGAGAGATAGACTCAATCAGTAAAGGGGATTTAGTTGTAAGAAGCTTGCTTCAGATAATAAAATGGCAAGTACATGCCTATTTATGCTTATACTATAAACTATCTTACCCTCATTTTGGAAGCACGAGTGAAAATGTTTAGTGTAACTTTTTTGGGCAAATTGTTGTGATGCACAGTGATTGAGATGTGTGCCTCTTAAATGGTTCAGTGTGATCAGGAAGAAATGGCAAGAGGAGCAGAGGGGCAAGTGAACTCCAGACTGTCCTCTAACATGGCTAAATTAATCTCTATACCTTCTGTCCACATAACTGTCTATCAGTTTCTCTATCTCTCTAATGATAACAGTTGAGCTGTTGAAAGTTTTTCTTTTTTTTAAAGGGCACATTTGTTGGAGTCAGTGCATTTCCTGGTCATTTATTATTATTTGAGTTATATATTGAGATTGACTTTGAACTGTAACAAGTTTATTTAATGATTAAGAACTCTATAACGGCTTGAAACAAGTTAGGTGATTTAACTAACTTATTTTCCCCTCTGGCTAGTGGCTTGTGTCCATGTGGATGTGCTGATACAGTATTCATGGTTATAATATATTTTTGCCTGGTAGGTTGGTTTGTCTATAACTCAATGCATCGCCAATTTCCTGTTGCTTAGTTAAGCTATTATCAAGCATTAGAGTGGAGAAGATGCATGATTGCTGGTGCCAGGCATGGTTGATCCAGCATCTCAGAAACAGCTAACCTGGGATTTTTCAGTCTCTAGTGCTTATAGAATATGGAATCATACTGTATCTGATAAACTTACTCGTATAGCTCCAGAATAATACGCAAATACCTTTTATTCAGACTCCTCACAGTCAAGTGAAAATAACAAGATTGTCATCAGATTTACAGCCACTGGACTTTAATGATTTGGCGGAAGAATTCTTGATTAAAACAACAAAAGATACCGTGATATTTAACAATGTCATCCCAATCAGAGAGCCAAAAGAAATAATTCACAAAATGATCAACTAACTATTCTTCGATTTAGTACACCCTAGGGAAGAAAAAGTTGATTTAGAATGAACTAAATTTATAATTTGTAAAAAGTGTGTCAACTTTATAATACTAAGGGATTTATTCATGAAAGAGGGGGTTTTAGTAGTGTTGTTTTTAAAGGATAGTTAGAACCTTCTTTGTATATCATATGCATGAGCGTAATAATTTAAAAAAAACATGTTTTTGGCTTTGTACCATTTAACATTCAATAAAATTATTTAAGGAAAAACAACCAAAAAAAAAACATGTTTTTTTTACTATTTTGCAAATAATATTCAATACAACCAGAACAACGCTAAGACTAGCCCACTTATGCCAACTAACTAACAAAAGAAAAATATAACAAACAAAAATGAATAAAAACTCTGACCAGTACAGCATACTAGTCACAGCCACCAGAACTAAAACATGGACATGCAGAAGTTAAATAAATATATTAAAAGGATATAATTAATATGTTTAGAGAAAAAAAACGTTTAAATAGCAAAACATATTTGTTTACTTTTTAACAAAATAGTGAATGGATATTTTACTTGTGTATGTATCTGTTTTGGGCAACTGAGCAATTAGTATATTTAGTGACAATTATGTCTGTCTCCCAACTTTACGGAGAAGTAAACAGTGTAATTTGACATCTGAACATAATCAATTAAACCCTAGCATACACAAAGTAAAACAATATATATTTTAATTAATCGTGGCAGGTTATTCTGTTCAGCATTACATCATTCCAATATCACTAATTAGCAGAGAAACCTCAGGAATGGGAGATGTGCTTCAAAGATGTCTGTATCAAGTAGACATGATGCTCTACGTGTACACTGAGGAGCTTGGAGCTGATTATTTTATACACAACACCAACAGCCAAAGAAAAAAGAGTAAGTAACCATGATAAACATATAAACACACAGAGTAAATATTGTAATATATGAGTACAAAATATGTAATATTGTATATACAAACTAACAATAACATGTACTTATGACTCTTTTCTTTTTCACCTGGCATTGTAACATAACCATAGGGTCAAACCCTAGTGACATTATTGTGGAGAAGAAAATTACCAATTATAGTTCAATGCCTCACATTAAAGGTTCAATCATTACCATAATCCCCCACTCTACATGGCAGTAAGCACTATAGAATGAGAGTCATTGAACCATAATTAACTGTTTCTGAAAACCATAATTGAGACCATAACAAAACCCTTCTTCTGCTTAATAATTACATCAGAAACCACATCTGCAATTCATTTCCATGACCTCAAACATGATTATTGGATATCAACAAAAGAAAAAACACATGCACTGACCACATCAAAATGGATAAAAATAATGTAAACATTATTTCAGGGGGCTACTTAGCCATGCTCAGCCAAGCATTATAAATACTACAAAATGATCAGACTACATCTTACCTTAAAGACCCGTCATACAAAATGTACTTAAAACATCTACCTACGCAACCTGTGTGTATGATAATTTATTACCACAACAATATATATAATGCTATGTGTGGAAATGGAACATTGTTTCAGAAACAAACAGCTGTGTTTACTAAGTTAAATATTAGAAGAATGACCAAGTAGCGCTGTGCTAGCTAGAGGCGTCCTGGATTTATTTTGGTTTATATGAACTGTTATATTTCACACTATACTGTAATAAGACATCACTGTAGCAGTAAAGCAATAAGAGCTGGTTTGCAAAACCCTAATGGAAATATCTTTTATTTAATTTGTCTAAATAAATACCATTCCAGTCTGGAAATGTTAGCCTTGCCTTCTCAATAGAGATACATTTTGCGTTCAGTCCACAAAGAGTGTGAAAATCTGTCCGTATAGTTTGCTTTGGATTGTAAGCTCTCTTCTTCCTTCTCTGTTCGTATGTACCTTTACCCACAGTGTTTAATTGTTTGTCCACTTTCTAATTTCTATATTATACAGCTGTATTTGAAGAAGCTTTATTTAAAAACAGAATATAATAATTACAAATGAAATATGCTCTTGTGGTAACATTATTGTAGTTCTGCTAAAGGTAAGTGATCGAACAGGTTGAGTATGCCTTATCCGAAGATCGAAAGTCCAAAATTAGCCCAAATCCCCCAATTTATTTTGGCTAAGAGTCAGTTGTGATAAGGGATACTCACCTTCCTGGAGCCCTGTAGTGAGGCTCCTTTGGTTCACCCTCCTGGGCACTGTATATTGGAAGCAAGCACTCATGGGAAATGTAGCTCCCACAGTGCTGCAGCGTGAGGGAGGGACAGTCCCTTATTATTTCGGCAGCACCGTGGAGCAGCTAATTACAGCACCTCTGTTCCTATAAAGCTTCTACATTACCTTTATCCAATATAAGCAAGTTGCTCACATTTGATTTAGGTAATGTAGCACACATAGGGCTGGTGCTGCCAAACAATCCAATAACTGAAAGTATCCATTATCCAAAATGCTGCTGGTCCCAAGCATTTCGGATACTCAACCTGTATTTGCATTTGAGGGAGTTAATGATGATAAGCGTTGGAAGTTTTTTAGCTAAAGTGCCTTGTTCCGTAAAAAAAATGCTTATCTTGTGTTTCTTTCTGCTAATACTGCCCTAGAACATTTTGACCGACTTGATGTAATTTTTCAGTAAAGCATTATATATTTTCAGTACTGTCTAATTGATCCCATGCGAATTCATTTTAGATTTTGAGTTATAGCTAATTATTATGATTAATAAAAATGAATGTGTGCATATGTATGTGTGTATAAAATGCAAAAAAGCGTAATCATTATTCGTCTTTTTTTCTAAGTCGAAAAGTGCTGATACAAAATTCAAAAAAGTATCATCTCGATTTTCCTGATTACAAGAACCCCCCAGAATATTCAGTAAAGGATATATATATATATATATATATATATATATATATAAATTAGATGGACTGACTAAATTTGATTCACCTCCACATAACCTTATTTTCCAACTATCCTGACTGCACTCCTGGTTAGGCCTGTTTCCCATACAGATAGGCACTTGGAATGCTACTAACTAGATTAGATTAAAAACCACTCTTAAAATGTCTACATATGCCTTGAGACAGCCACCCAGATGTTGAGAACATAACTAACTGAATATGTTTTTTGTCCCTGCTTATGTTCAAATAAATCACTTGTTAAACTATGGAGTAATGAACATTGACATTTGTTTAAAATAAACTCATGGTTTATCCCTTGGCATTGATGTCAGCTTGGCAGACTCAATGTTATTGTGCCTTTGCCCATACGTATCTGTACTCTGTTGAATTCTTCTCCTAATGACCATGCTCTGTGCTTAAGAAACTCTCTGAGGTTAAAAGATGTTATTGAGTTTAGTAGTTGCTAATAAAGATACATTGTCTACAATAAAGTTCCTAGGGACAGTTTTATGCCAATATAGACAATTTCTATACAAATTTGCCAAAAAAGAGAAGCATCTTGTTTTACTTTGTGTGTGGATTTGAAACTAGTGTATCTCTTTATTCTCTGAGAACCGTATGAATACAATTTAGCCATTCAGTTTGGTTAACTAAGAAAATATCATAAATAAATATTCTCATAAGCATTGGTTAAGGGAGATGCAGTTAAATATACATTTCGCTCTCACCATGTGCAACATTTCTAACCCTATATTAATATTGAAATATTGGAAGTTTTTCATTATTTATTAGGCAATTAGGAACATATTTCTATGTATGATATCCCTTGCTGCTCTTTTTCTATGCAAAAAGTGTTCAGCATTTAATAACTTGTAAATGGATATATATCTCTTCTAAATATGTGGAACTGTTGGCAAAGTGAAAGTTACATTAATCAAAGCATACCTTCCAAAAATCAGTGTGTTGTAACCACTGTGGCAGCCCTCTTACCTCTATCGTGTCTTAATTGTTTAGAATCTATCAGGGGTGACATTACACCTATCTTATCAAAATGTTATAAAGATGGATACGTTTCTCTATTTATGTTTTATAAATAACTGTAAAGACAATTAAAAAAATAGCGATTTGGAAGCAACACCTTTTATTGAATATAAATAAATTGAAACAATACATAAACACTTACTAATCCATTCTAATAAAAGCAGAGAGTTAAGTGAATATGCTTGCAATATAATTAAAAGGAAATCACATACCCTCCTGATCGTTATAGGCTAATATCTCAATCTGTTGTTAATGCAGTCGTATTGTTCTCCTAATTCTGTGTCAACTAACTAATAATTGGCGTTTATATGGATTTTAGATAGTAATACTTCCGGTCATTTTTGGGTCGCATAAATATCATATAAAACATTAAAATAGGTAACTGCAGCTTACTGAAAGATAAACTGTGGTCAATCAACCAAAAGTTATTTAACCTTAAAGGGACTGTTTCACCTAAACTATAGAGTCTACAAAATATACTCTGAAATTCAGGCCCAGAGTAATTTACCTGAGGTCCAGACTGATTTGGAGCATGGCGGTGTCATATTAGAAGCTGAATTTTGAGCTACAAAATATTTTCTGATGTGACCCCAAATGGCACCACTATTTAAATATCATGGCCGAATACATGACGATTGCTTTAGAAAATTAAAGTAGACAGAAATACACAGAGCAGAGAATAGCCTCTATCATCCCTATAGAGGTTTATTTCGAGACAAATTTGGTTAATATGGAAATAGCTGAATTCCCCCCGAAATGAAAAAAATATTAAATTAAAAAAAACAAAACGAATTTGCCCTGGTGGGGCCACCCCCCAATTAAAAACAGGACTGGGATATGGCAAAATGGTTCCCCACCTCATTCTGCATAAGTAGCATTAGTAGATTCATGTCTGCTGTAATTGTATTAATTTGTTTTATTAATAAAAATATTTTTAACAACTATTAAACACTTCATTAATATAATAATATATATTTTACATCTCCTACAGTTTAAGTGGGAAACCGATCCCCTTTAATCCCAAAATAAAGTGTAATGCTTTGTTTTTCTTTTGTTATTCAGGGACATGTGTGTTTTGTTTATTCATTCATTCAATATAATTAAATACTATTGTTGCATCTTATGGCAAGCACTTAATACAATTGTTAATGCTGTATCTGATTTAAATTCAATAAATTAATGAAAACACACTGCATACCTAATAAAGCCGTAATATGTTCCTTGGGCAATGAGACTCTGAAGACCAATATTGTTGTGATTTTGAAATAGAAGGCCGTAAATAAATGATTATTGTTAAGCTAAAACATTTTTGTGGCCAGAATTATACAGAAGGAGAACAAATGCTTGTTGTGTAACATACATAGTTTAAAGGACATATTTTAACAACGGAATTCCCTAAAACCAATTTCTCAGTTTTGAATATTATATCTTTGGCATTGTCTTTCTTAGCTTTATTTAGACTAGCAACTGTACACAATAAATGGGCTCTATCTTTCTTAAATAGGAACTGATGTACTCAGTGAGAAGTTTTCCAAAACTGCATTTAAACTAGGGGAGTGGTGTATAATATGATATGATCTATAAACACCCTGAACAATATGATGAGTATGAAAATCTGCTAGTGGTTTAAATAGTAATTTGACAATGAAAGGTGAAATTACTATTATCAGCTTTAATCTGCTTGATAACACTAAAGCAGCTGATCCTGCCATGGAGGGATTATCTCGAAAACAATTAGTGAAAGGGACACTAAACTTTACTTTTCACTTGTGCTTCTAACACTATACGCAGTGGTGTATCTTGGTTTTGTGCTGCCCTAGGTAGACAAATTTTGGGCACCACCCCCCTATCCACGATGCACACCCACGACATAACCCATAACCCACATTGCACACCAAGGACATGCCCCATCACCCCATTTATATGCACATTGGCAATATTATTTGCCATTCATATTCCCCAGCTAATTTGCCCAATAATTTGCCAGTATCATTTTCCATTAATATGCCTCAGCCAATTTGCCCAATAATATGCCAGTGTTATTTGCCATTTAATATGCCCCAGCCAATTTGCCCAATAATATGCCAGTGTTATTTGCCATTTAATATGCCCCAGCCAATTTGCCCAATAATATGCCAGTGTTATTTGCCATTTAATATCCCACAGCCAATTTGCCCAATAATATGCCAGTGTTATTTGCCATTTAATACCCCACAGCCAAATCGCCCAATAAAATGCCAGTGTTATTTGCCATTTAATTTCCCACAACCAATTCGCTCAATAATATGCCAGTGTTATTTGCCATATAATATGCCCCAGCCAATTTGCCCAATAATATGCCAGTGTTATTTGCCATTTAATATGCCCCAGCCAATTTGCCCAATAATATGCCAGTGTTATTTGCATTTAATAAGCCCCAGCCAATTTGCCCAAATCCCCCCATCACTTACCTTTCCCTGGTGGTTAGTGGCAGGCAGCATGGGCTCCTCCATGCTGCCTGTTCGGCTTTCAGGCAGTTGTGCCGACAGGTCACGTGACCCGGCGCGCGTATGATGTCAGCGCGCCGGTCATGTGACTGTCGGCACTTCCGTGTCACACTGCACGGGGAGCCAAACAGGCAGCATGGAGGTTTCTCTGTGCTGCCTGTTCGGCTCCCCGTGCAGCCTGCCAGCAGAGGGAAGGTGAGGGGAGATCTTCTGATCCCTTCTCACCTCCGTCTCTGCCTGCAAGCGCATTTTTTTTTTTTTTTTTTTTTAAGGGCCATATCTTTTTTTTCTTTATTTTTTTATTTTTTTTTTAGTGCTGAGGGGCGCTGCCACCCCACAAAATTTGCCGCCCTAGGCATCCGCCTACGATGTCTCGCGGTAAATACAGCACTAACTATACGTATATTGCAGTTCCACACAAAACAAATATTAGCTACAGTACTAACTTCAACATCTGTAGTAAGTGATTTAGGGATAATTATTTCCGATGTTTTCAAGGCATGCAAGGTAACAAGCAGGACATTGTCTAGGGAGTGGATTTAGCAGTAGGAAATGGGAAGTGCTTGTGTTGATCTACAGAGATCCCTTTATCACCAAGATCCAGGAACATACAACCAGAGACCTGATCAGGGTCTACAGGCCCTGTGGGTCCCTGCCAACATCCCTCCCACATCGAAGTTCATGCACACAGAGTTGCCGAAAATGTAGCCGACACTCACCTTGAGTGTCAGCTACATTTTACATGTCAGACTGAGGCCACTCAATTCTGGCAGTGGGAACAACAGCACAACTCATTGCAGGGAGAAACAATGAGCTGTTACTGTCATAACGCTCTATGCCATCCTACAGGTTTTGTCAGTAAAATCAAGCTGGCACTCACTTTGGGCATCAGCTGCATTTTCTGAGTAAGACTGAGGCCACTCAAAGTTGAATTTTATTGAATAGACCCAACTGAGTCTGTCACTATCCATCAAAATAGACAGGTGTTTCTCATTTACGTTTTCACACAAAACATTTGCAGAAAAGGTAAAGTGCTGGTAGAAACCTCCATGAGGATAATGTGACACCTATGGCCCATCCAAAATAACATCCTTTTTTCTAGTCAGGGACCTCATTGTGTCTGCTAAAAGCAGTGTATGATTCAGTCAAAGTGGTATTTTGGGCACAGAAGAATAGCCTTCATGTTTGACTGTCTGAGGTGTCTGTCTTACTGGTGTTCAGAGTTTAGAGAGGAATGAGATCGACTTTTTTATTCTCCTTTTGGTTTCTTTAAGACAGTGATTTGATCTTTTGTTGTAGTTCAAAGGTCCTCACTTGCTCACCCTTAGCTGCCACAAGGGAAAACGAGAAGAAGACAATATCCATGCAAGTTAAGCATATTTAACACATTCACTTTAAATAAACAGATTGTCTAAATAATATTGTTAAATAACTTAATCCTGCTTAATAAATAGCAATGCCACTGGATTAAAAAATGTCCTTAGAACTCTATTTACTACTACAGGGAATGTTGTTTATATTATTATTATTATTATTATTATTATTATTATTATTGAATGATTCTTATTAATAAGCAGTGTTTAAAAAAAAAAAAAGAAATTCTAACTATTTGTTTCTGTCTTTATGACATATTATATTTATTGCTAATATTGTAAGAATCCACTGTTGGGTTAACGCTAAAATATAAACAAACCATTGTAGTTACATAATGTTTCATTCAATTCATGTAAATTAACATGGTAACATCACTTTATAAAACTTTATTTTGGGCTACAGATCAATACTATCTTCTTGACCTCAGAGTTTATGTTTTCACTTGAATTAGGTTATGTCTAAATGTCACTAGTACAAGGCCATTAGATGTTTGAATAGAGCTGTAACATAAACCGGCATTACAGTGAAATGGATACTGCCCTAAGCTGCATGCAGTTCACTTGCTGTTAGAAAGACAATATCCTGCTATTCTTCCACGGTGGCCTTCAGTTCAACACATTTGGCTGAGGCTTGACCTACTATTAAAATAAGCTTCTCCTTGGCTTTGAATAATAGAGAGACATAGTGAGAGAGAAGATAGCAAATTAGCTTGGTAGTTAGCCAGCACTGGGCAGAAATATGACACTGGATTAAGCATTAATAGCTGTCTAGGGTGCTATCTGTGTAACTTAATGCTGCCCTTGTTTCACTGCATTGCAGGGTAGAAAGCCTGCAATTTACTCTTCCATGAAATTCCCACATATTTTTGCTAATAGCCTACAAATTCTACCTGGTGTCAATCAAAATGAAAATAAAATCACCACAGCAACTGAAGCTGAAAATTGTTTTCATTCATTGCTATGTGTCATCAGTTTCTTTGAGTTACTGTCATTTTTATCATTAGATTTCCAGAGATCTAGCGATGCATGGCAAATGTGATCATGTAGCAGTCATGTATCATCCTGGCTATTGCTTTGTGCTCTTAGGATACACTTGAGCTGTGTTATGTATAGCTGACATTTTAGAACAGATAGCACTGCCTGCTAAATTAAATCATATGGGAAGCACACAGAGAGTTCCTACAATAACATATAGAAATGCCTCTGGACTGTTATTTTGATACACCACAAAAACAAGCTATCGCCTTCAGTATTGCATTTAAGTGAATATATGTCATAATGTGAACTAATCATTAACAGTATAAATGACTAGTCACAAACCGTCCCATATATCATATTTACTGGAACATAAGATAAAAGATCAGTGTCTAAAACAGGGCTTGACACATTACTGTAGCCTTTAGGAGCCAGACAGACCAATTTGGGAGCCAGCCTGTTTATTTTTTAGGAGCCAGAGAAATATGTCAATATTTCAAATATCACCCAGAAGTATTTTTTTTAAATGGGTTTGTACAACATATGTTTTATATGAAATGCAGGAAGGTTAAAGGTACACTTCAGCCATAAAATGTACCTTAATTTACCCTGCTTTCAGTAGCATTATTAATGTGTTGCTTGCTATTTTTTTTTCTATGAAAATGCACCACGAAAAACACTGTTATTTGCTTTTCTCATTTAAAATCAGTTTGGTACTTAATACAACAACTTGGAAGCCACTCTTGGAGTTCTATACCAGAAACGTCTGTGCTTTGCATCAAATATTCTCATTTCTGCACCATTATGTTATGGCCATCACAAATCATTGTCAGGAATGAGATCATAATATAATTGTGTCCAAATCATACAGAAGGTGCTAGGGAACACTAGCCAGGAGATAAGTATAATACCATTTTTCAAACTTGACACATGCCATCCGACACCCAAGTTAATTAAAAATAGAAATTGTAGTATGTCACCTCTCCTGCCAGGGTTCCTCCACCTGTTATGTCCAGTGATTCAGAATTTCCAACATCTTGACTAGGATTGGCCAAAACATCACACCATACAAACATCATAAGAATTAATTTTCACTTGCCTCTGGACCTGGCTGTATGATCTGTCAGTCTACAGTGTAAAAGTTGTTAGTTGTTAAAAGTTGTGCCATAGATTGCTGGGCAGTGTTCTAAATACCAGTCTGAATGCTCCATACACACAAGAATTAAAATCAGAAAGCAGGTTTATTTTATAGGCTCTTCAAATCTTATCTAAAGCTCTTTTTTATTTGTAGAATAAGACATCATTGCTTCAACTTTCTTTAAAGTGCCACTAGATTTTTTTCCAGTATAGAAGCACAAAAAAGGAGTGTCACTAGTATGAGGATAACTGGCATGTACTTTTTAATCTGCATGCCAGTTCATCTGACTGACAGCCATGATGATTACGCAGTGCTGTGGCTATCGCCAACATTCTCTCTCTGCCATTGCAGAATGTTTTTGAATGCCACCAACAGAGGGGACCTTGAGCCCTGAGAGACTCTGATCTGTTTGCATAGGGTGAGCACACTGATTGGCTGAGCACACACTGACAGTGTCAGCATGCACCACCATCAAGCTGCGCTCTGCCTGTAAAGATAGACATCAGGTTTGCTTTCTTTGAGGATGAAACACCTCTGACAATGTTCTTAAAAAGGTTTCTGAGAGATTTATGAGCACACGTACCAGTGACAGAGAACAATGGCTGCCGAACCGTTTCTGTCTGCAGCCACGGAACAATGCTCCATGACATGGATTCCCTATAGTCTTTGTTTTTTTTTGCAAAAGCTGGGTGTGAATATTTTTAACTCCTTTGTCACAATGGACGTACCAGGTATGTCACACAAAACATGTCACTTAGTGACAATGGAAGTACCTTGTACGTCCTGCTTTGACACCTGCATAGGCAGCGCTGCCTGTTATCCAGCAAGAAAGAAGTGATCAAAAATCACTTCCATCACCACTAGAGGCAGTCAGCAATATTAGATTGAAAAAAAGCACTATTAACCACTTCCCGCTTGTAAGATGTTCTTTGCCATCCTAATTTTTAGTGCCTAGAGGCTAGTAGGATGGCATAGAATGTCCTGCATTAAACAGCTCATCACAGCCCCCACAATGAGCTGTGTGTGGATCCCACTGCAGGGACCTCTCTGACACAGAAAATGTAGACAAATTTGACTGAAAAAAGATGCAGGACAGCATAGACCGTTCTGCATGTAACAGCTCATCGTGGCTCCCCGAGATGAGCTGTGCTGAGGATCCCGCTGCAGGGATCCCCAGTGTCCCCAGAAGAGGGACAGCCTCAAACTGAGCATTCGCTACATCTCCGGCATCTCTGCATGCCTGAACTTCCGGGTTCGGGCACACCTCTGCGATGTCACACGTGATGTCACAAAGAATCACTGGATGTCTACAGGGACAGATAGGGTCTATAGAGACAGGAACCGAAAGCACCATCCAGCGTGACGGGGGTTTACCTTAGATCTATTATTAGGGTTAGAGTTCAATCAAGGGTTGAAGATGTTATAATTAGTGTTCGGGATAGTGCTGGGGTTAGATTTAGGGTTATGGCTAGGGTGATGGTTAGGGTTTGGGTCAAAAGGTCATTAGTGAGACCTCACTTGGAGTATTGTACCGTATCCCAGGCAACACTTTAAGGGGGGGGGGGGGCAAATTGACGCTCTAGCAGCACCCTACAGTATTTTATTACTTCTGATGAGTGGTCAGAGCTAATATTGCCAGGGCGCCAGCTCTGATAGTACTAGTGAGCTGCTAAAAAACACCCAGGATTATTTCCAGTATCCCAGAAGGCTGCCAATTGAGTGTATTGATGATAGTGGTATATAAGAGAAATTGACAAGTCTGTGCCTATCCTGGCAGAGGCACGCCCTCCTTGCCTGCCCTTCATGTGGCAACATGCCTCAGAAAGCAGCAGCCTCTTCTGGCACAGGCATGCTCTCCTTGCATGCTGCAAGCTGTCTCTCTCCCTGCAATTCACGTGGCAACGTGTCATGGTAAAGGAGCAGCTGGTAACTATACTGAGACTTCTAGTGGAAAAGTATTTAATTAATGGAAATGTCTGGACATCACACATCCACGAAGTGTTAACTATGTAAAGAAATCTACTAGTGAAAACGTTGTGCCACGTTGATGTGTCAATTTACCAGGGATCAGTTCACCACTCACCACAAGGGACAATAGCAGTAAACTAAGGTGTCTTTATTTTTTTATTTAATGATAACATCACTTGTTATGGACTAAACTTCTTATGATGCTCAGTCTGAGCAGCATAAGAACGGACAGCCTCTGTAATTTTATATACATACATGGCATATAGCCATAGCAACCTGGATGCAAAAGGTTAGTCACTCCCCTCCAAACAATATAAAATCAAATAAGATATGCAATGCATTTTATTAATTAACTGCCACATTCTCAATACACTCTGTCTATAAGTGAAATATCTTTTATTATTATACGTGCATACCTATGTATGAGGTGCGTGACTGTGTATTTGTGCGTGTCCATTACTGTGCCTGTCATTATGATAATATCATTGCCAAATCATTTGTGGCTAAAAAATAGCTCTACAGACTAATAGGAACTTGCATTTCTAGAATAACATGTTGGCTTAAAAAGCTCTATCTTACAAATATGGACCATTGTTGCACACAAATCTGGTATTTTAGGAAAACATTTATATACTATACATAATGTAATACTCTAGTGACCTGACCAACTGTATACATGGGTATGAGAGATCTGTATACACAAAGAACTCTGGTGATAGGTTCATGCTTGATTTTAGGTTGAGCAGACCATGACAAAAGAGCCAGTGAAATAGCAGACTTTGTGTTAAGACTTAAAGCAGATATTTACTGGAAATGTTTTTCAAGAAATTCCCTTGTAGAAGTAGAAGGAGAAAAACAGAACTCGTACCAAAGATATGTTTAGCTATAAAGAAAAATGTGCCCTTGAAATTAAACAGATGTTACTAAACTTTAAAGGTAATCAGCAATCTAGTCAAACCAATGGAAATAGAAAACCATGTTATACAGATCACAACACCCATGGAATGACATGTAGCAATGAATGCATTAGCAGAAAGGAGTTTCAAATCTACATTTCATAAGCATTAGAGTCCATGTTGGGTCCTTCAAATCTCATATTTTGAATACATATCCAGAATTCAATGGTGGACCTGTACGAGCATCAGTACTGGGTGGTCTATATATAATGCAGGTTTTGGTGTTATTGCTATTAATAGTGAGGACATTACGTTGTAATTTATGGGTGTGACGGAACCAACCTCGCCACTATGTTCTGGAGAAGCCTGGTTGCTCGTCTGCTGCCTCTGGACTATGGCCCCATGGTAAAAGCTTGTATTTTCCCCTGCAGAAAGGCTTGTTCGTGCCTTTCTGCCTGGGTGTTCGGTAGTTTGAATCTACCGAACCAACTCACGAATGAACGGACCACCTGGGTAAGGGTTGTGCCATAACACTATACGTTAATATTGTTAGTTAGTTATATTCTGTTAGTATATTGGTTATGTGTAATGTTTAATTCTGTTAGTAGACCACTCTGAAGGTTTATAATGTGACAGTGACTCCAAAAGTTTACTACAACATCCATTGTTCTGTATTAACTGGATTAACTGGTAAACTGATTATGTTGTGTACATTACTGTGTGTATTGTAATTAGGTCTACTCACTCTATGTTAATTCCTATTTGGTTTCCAGTCTGAATGTCTAATCTTTTCCTAGCCCCAGTTAGTTTGAGAACTATGTTTAGTTCCATCCCCCCCCCCCCCCCCCCCCCATTGGATACTAATGTCTGTGATGTCATGTGTATGTCTTTTAAAAGTCTGTGTTGTTTGTCAAATAAAGTTGTTCAATCTTGCTGTACCTAACTGCTAGATGTCCTGTCTATTTGGGTACAAAGAGCAAGGGTCAAGGAAAGACTTGCTGGGTGAGACGGTCCGTTACAACTGGTGGCAAGCGACAGGATGGTTCTCAAAGCCCAGAAGGACAGCTACAAGGCAACACCATTTCCTGGATTTATAATTTGAGGGCAACACATGTCTCAGTACAGCGACCCTGACAGCAGCAGGATGGAACCAGGCTGGACCCAAACAGCAGTTCCATATGAGGAGGAAGACCAGGATGGCCGGGATTCAATAAGGAAAGGCATCTGGTACCAGGCACTGGATAACGTACAGGGACTCCCCAGCGAGGAGCAGCGACAGCAGACGTGACTGGCACTGCGGATGCCCTACCTGGGAGAGCAGCCCCTGAAGCAATGGGTAAAGGAGCTCGAGTACCGGGTATGGCAGGAGCTATGGCTAGAGGATGCCTACCAGGCACTCTGGTGGTATACAGTTCGCTATACACCCTGGACAGTGGAGCATGATAACCCAGAGGGAGAAGAGTTTAATGGCCCTGGCTTGCTGTGGGATGCTTTCACAGAACCTGACTTTGGGAGCCCTGACGAGACCCGGTTCCAAGATATTTTTGACCGGAGGGAGGGTATGCAAGTCTGGGATGACTCCCACGAAGTGAGACCAGACTTGACGCACCTAGTATCCCTGGAATGGGAACTGGAGAAGGATTACAAATTCCTGTTCTGCTACATTGAGGATACCCAGCAGGAGAACATCGTGGCAGACCCAGGTCCAGAGCCCTTCAGCTGGGAGGATATCGTCGAGATGTACTGTGAGGACCTCCAGCCGGCAAGTGGAGATGGGACCGAGGTCTCTCCACTGGCCCCACAGGGAGAGGAGTGCATCGTCTCCATTCCCCAGCGGCAGTGTGATCTGCAGGGAATTGGGAGCCCAGTCCCCATTCCCCAGCGGCAGTGTGATATGCAGGGAATAGGAAGCCCAGTCTCCATTCCCCAGTTGCAGTGTGATTTGCAGGGAACAGAGAGCCCAGTCTCCTTTCCCCAGCGGCAGGCTGAGTTACAGGGGGCAGAGATAGTCGGTCCTGTCCCCCAGCAGCAGAGTGTTTTATTGGGAGAGGAGAGCCTTGTCCTCCCTCCCCAGCGGCAGATACAGCAGGGAATAGAGAGCCCAGCCTCCTTTCCCCAGTGGCAGAGTGTCCAGCAGGGAATAGAGAGCCCAGTCTCCTTTCCCCAGCAGCAAGACACTGTATTGGGAGCGGAGACAGTCGGTCTCCCTCCCTAGCGGCTGGGTGTATGTATGGGAGAGGAGCTTGTTACCCCCTCTCCTCAGCAGCAGCTTAACGTACCAGGGGGAGACAGTAAGCCCCACAACTGTGCAGATGGGACCGTGGTATCTGCACTTACAGCACAGGGGGTAGGGACAGTCGGTCCTGTCCCCCAGCAACAGGGCTGTTTAGCCAAAGGGGAGACAGTCTGTCTCCCCCCACAGCAGCATGGGGGTTTGTCCAAAGGGGAGACAAATCGGTCTCCCCCTCCAGCAGCAGAGCTGTGTATCCAAAGGGGAGACAGTCGGTCTCCAGCTCCAGCAACCAGGCTCCAACCAGGCTACTTCTGTGGTAGTACTGGCACCAGGGCAGAGTACCTCTGGTCTCTGCCCACTCAGAAACCCACCAAGGCAGCCTACCAGTCCCCCACACAGCCGTGGTGAGGCACCTGGACATGGACAAGTTTCTCCCTTACTCAGGAGTAGTAACCATTTATTGTGGGTAGGCTGTACTGCTGTTTCTGTTTTGTGGGTGGGCTGCTGGGCTAACCAGGGAACTGACCGGCAGGAGGTCAGATACCCTGTTAGTCTGTTTGGAAAAGGGGAGAGATGTGGCGGAACCAACCTCGCCACTATATTCTGGAGAAGCCTGGTTGCTCGTCTGCTGCCTCTGGACTATGGCCCCATGGTAAAAGCTTGTATTTTCCCCTGCATAAAGGCTTGTTCGTGCCTTTCTGCCTGGATGTTCGGTAGATTGAATCTACTGAACCAAATCACGAATGAACGGACCACCTGGGTAAGGGATGTGCCATAACACTATACGTTAATATTGTTAGTTAGTTATATTCTGTTAGTATATTGGTTATGTGTAATGTTTAATTCTGTTAGTAGACCACTCTGAAGGTTTTTAATGTGACAGTGACTCCAATAGTTTACTCCAACATCCATTGTTCTGTATTAACTGGATTAACTGGTAAACTGATTATGTTGTGTACATTACTGTGTGTATTGTAATTAGGTCTACTCACTCTATGTTAATTCCTATTTGGTTTGCAGTCTGAATGTCTAATCTTTTCCTAGCCCCAGTTAGTTTGAGAACTATGTTTAGTTCCATCCCCCCCCCATTGGATACTAATGTCATGTGTATGTCTTTTATAAGTCTGTGTTGTTTGTCAAATAAAGTTGTTCAATCTTGCTGTACCTAACTGCTAGATGTCCTGTCTATTTCGGTACAAAGAGCAAGGGTCCAGGAAAGACTTGCTGGGTGAGACGGTCCGTTACAATGGGAATATTAAATAATGTCCTACTGAAAAATCAGTGATGTAGGGAAATTTTACATTTACAGAAGTAGTTGAAAATTGTCCAAAGATCAGACAAGAATTTGGATGTTTATTTTCTTAAGTATTTTACCAGAAAAAATACACTGATAATAATCCCATTTTCAAGTATGCCATAGGGAGCAACTCCAGAACAGCAACACACAGCGTTTCACATGTAGAACAATACATACATAAATATTTATACAAAGAAGAAGGGGCGAAAACATTCATGTTCTACAATTATACAGAACAATAAAAAAAAAAAAAAAATAATATAAAAGATTGTGATCTAATAACAGGTACTTTAGAGCTGCCTTAGGAGTTAGGAGACGATGATTCAACGGTATCTGGAAGGCTATTACACTTATGAGGATCTCTGTAAGAGAAGGCTACTCAATCTACTTCCTTTCTGAAGTGATGCATCCCTTTTATTGATTTAATTATTTTATCTTGTATATTTTGTTGTTCTTTTGTCCATTTCACCTTGTTTCTATTCGTACTGTTTTAGATTTTTCGCAACTATGATTACAGAAATGTGAAGTTGCATCAAAATTTGGATCAAAAGTGTGGGTCCTCTGTCTAGAATAGGCTCTCACCTACGTTAACACATAACATTCTGCTGGACACACTGGCAACCTATAAAGTAGCTACAGTATATCAACCATGTAAAAGAAAATAAACACAACACTAAAACAGTGAATGCAGCAGTCAGCTTGGAGGTTTATCTGTGTAGAGCAGCACTCTGAACATACAGTCTCTAATTTAGGTCATCTTTCATAAGCTATTCTCCAAATTTAGGGTCAAAGTAGCCAAGTTGGAAAAATTCCCCCATTCAGCTGCATTGGAAAACTTTTCCAACTTGGTTACCTTGGCCTTAACCCCTTCCAGGACATACTATGCCATCCTGATTTTACAGTGCCTATAACGCTAGGACGCGATGAGCTGTGCAGGGACTTGCAGCGGAATCCCACCTGTCAGATGAAACCACTTGGCAAGCACCAGCTACATTTCACTAAATCACGCCGTGCCCGAACTTCTGTGTGACATGTGACGTCTGGAGGTCTTGCCATCTTTTGGCAGGAAAGGGTCTAATAAGACACTGATCGGGTCTCCGCCATAGTGTTCCTGGCTTCCAATCACTGGCTACGACACAAATCGTGACGTTTTGGTGCTTGAGTCGTCTGGGACGCAAGCACCATGCGACACGAAGGGGTTAAGTTTGAAATTCTATGTTTTTTGAATAGGCCCTAAGATGTTTTGATCTTTCAGGATAAGCATTATGAGGTTGGCACAAAAACAGGGTTCATTTCTGATAGTTTAAGCTTCATGGATTCATTTTAAATGGCATGCATGTTTGTAAAAATCCAAACTTGCTTTTATATGCACCTTATAAGGTATTCTATAAATAAAAAATAATTTCTCAAAATTGGTGAGCTAGATTTTATTACAGTCAAAACACAGACATAATGCTGCAGAACATAGTTATAGAGTAAATATATATCAGCTGCGTTTCCTTGTTACAATCTATCTGATTGAAAATGTCTGCTATGCATCATAATTATTTTTGAGATTATTGTTTTAATTTGGATCACATGCTATTTTATTTGAATTCTCTATTTCTTGAAATCTAGTCTTTCTTTTTTTCAAATTCCAATGTTAGTTAACCTTTAGGAATGCTGGAGTGTTGATCAATGCAAATTCCAAAGTCGAAAGACTTTAATGATCAAGTTGCTAATGTGGAAAACTAAAGGCTAAATAACAATACAATACAATGGTTGCACTAGTTATTTTGCAGTGTGGAGACTTCAGTAATGGTAACAGGTTCATTACATTACAATGCCATGGTAGGATTTATTTTTTTAATAGAAGAGGACTGGGGATCATCTAAACTGGTGATACTCATGACTAATAGAAGAGGACTGGTGATGCTCATGGCTAATAAAAGAGGACTGGTGATGCTTTAGACTGGTGATGCTCTAGACTGTTGAAGCTTACGACTAATAGGCGGGGACTGATTATACTCTAGATGGGTGAAGCTTAAGACTAATAAAAGAGGACTGGTGATGCTCTAGACTGGTGATAGAACGCTGATCGAGGAGCTGCAACTGCCAGAGCTGCCTGAGTGCGCTTGGGGGATGAGGTGTCTGGGTAGCCAGGGGGAGTCTTGGGATGAATTGGCAAGTCTGAGGGGCAGATTGGCAAGTCTGGGATTTATTGGCAAGTCTGTGGGCAGATTGGCAAGTCTGGAGATGCATTGGCAAGTCTGTGGGAGTATTGAAGAAATTGAAATAAAAGCAAGAAATATGAAAAAACCATTTATATTTATATTTAGGCATTTTAGTTTTTTCTTAAATTAATATCCAACCTTTTGGTTTCATCTTCTATGTGAGCAAATATGGTATTACTTGACAGCTAAAATGGCTGTATGGTCTCAGTCAGGTTAACATAAAAGAGCAGAGAAGTGAGAGGGTACAGACATGATAGATTTGGAGGTTGGGAAGATAGTGGAGAAAGAATGAAGGAAGAAAAAAGGGGGTGGGTAGTGTACCACCCCATGCCACCAAAGAGTGCCACAGTTAATTCAGGGCTCGACAAACCCCGGGCACCAGGTTGCCATAGCGACTCAGGAAATCAGACCTGGTGCCCGGGTAATGTGAGCCCGGCTTGGTGCCCTCATCACTCGGATGTTTTGTTCTCCTAATCCAGCAGTGTGAAAGGGATCAGAGTGCACCAGCTGTACAGACTTCCTGCTCCTATGTATATGACTGACTGAATGGATGTGTGTGTGTATATTTGTCTGACTGATTGACTGTAAGTGTATATATGTGACTGAATGTATGTGTCTGTGTGTGTATATATGTGACTGACTGTGTGTGTCTGTCTTTGATAAATGACACACTGACACAATGTAATATTTAGAAGATCAGTTTATAACCCAATAAATCCAAATAAAGATATATAGTATAAAAAAAAAGACTGTCTGCGACTACGCGTGATTGTGTTTATGTGCGTTGCCTGGACCCTAGATATTTTAGCTGGCTCCTAAAACTCAGCTAAGTTTGTCAAGCCCTGAGTTAAGTGAGTAACTTCTGGATGTAGGAACAGAGGGTGGTAGGCCCAACTTCCTCCTGCACCCCTCTTATAAGGGTATTTGTGTGTCACTGTCTAGAGTCCACCGAAACAACTTGCCTCAGGAGGCTAACAATTTGTTGAGCCATCAACTGTGTAAAGTCCACAGTCTTTATGTGCCTCTGTTTTGTGGCCTCTGGTCATTTTGCTCCATAGGTGGGTAGCATTTTGGACCTCTTCCCCATCACTTTAGCTTGTTTTGCTGAGTAATATTTTAGAATTTTTGAAGAATCGGCCTTGTAATTTGTGCAAAATAGTGTGTCAGACAGAGGAACTCTTTAGCCATGTATCGACACCCTTAACAGCTAGCTCCGCTACTCCAAATTAATTTTTATATTTGTAGTTCTGTTTTATGTGTATGTTTTTGCTTTATTCATTTAAGTGTTGTTATATTCTGTGATTTATTTATGTAAAAAAAAAGTCTAGTTTGATGAGTCTTTATTAACTATAGTGCAAACATTAAGCCATATATGGGTCCTTGTTACAAGATTTAGAGTAAGACCTATGCCACAAGATTATGTTTCAAGCCTTGCAGAATGTTGAACACATTCCACTAGTGGGACTCATTACGAGGAGATGCAGGTAACAAGCAATACAAAGCTCAAGAACAAACACAAATACAAGCTACAGGGACAATGCAGAGCTTTGTAGACTTCAGACAACTTTAGTGTAAGTCCATTCACATATATCATCACAATGACATACAGTCCAGGGAGTAAGGACTCTTTAACAGAGGGCAAACAATTAATTAATAACCAAAGAATATAATTATTGATTATTCCAAATGCAAGCAGTTGCCTTTTGTGCTAGATCAGTTTCTCAAAGATAGTGTTATGATATTCAAATAACTCTATTGTGAAAGCGAACAAAAGAAAAAGTATAATTTATATACTTTGCACAAAGCTAAAATAATATTATTTGGATACACATTTTAAGCTTGTTAATGATTAAGAGTATCATTAGAAAAGCCAATCACCCATAAGTATATCAAATGTAACCACAATGAACGTAAAAGCTTCCATTAATAATAGATTTTCTTTTAATATACATGTCTGCTTGATGATCGATGTGCAAATATGCATCACTCCTTTAATTAGTAGAACGACACAGCACAGTTCAATCTGATTGTGGTTTCTTAGAATACAGCTTACTCATAGTCGAATATGACACTTCCAACCCTTAAATGATTTATCTAGAGTTCTCTGAATAGAGTCTTAAAACTTGGACACAGAAGAGATGTGAAACAGACATTCTGGATGTATTCCATTCTTTGGTACATGGTGCGCCAATTTGAGAACATTCCAGGAGACAACTCATGTACAGTTCATTGGAGCTATAATGTGCCAGCTTCCCCAGGAAACCTTTGGCTAAACATAGAAGGATGTCAACTTGCACATCTCTTTAAACTGAATTATTTACCTGAGTCCTTTCAGCCTTGTGTGTAATAGCATAACAGATTCTGGACCAATGTCAAGTCTTACATGAGTTACGGCATTTAATAAATACTTTTTATATTTGTTAGCAAATCGTTCTTTTTAGTTCTTCCCCCTCTCCACGGCCTGTATCACCCTGTACTGCCATTAAAATTCAAATCATGGGATAAACTAAATTGGTTTATTTGCTTATATATTTTACATTTCCTTATCTATATGTAGGATATGAAGTCCTTTGAACAAAACTGTTTGTTAAATAAACAATAGTAGGCAAAACATATTTTTGTTGTCAGAAAGTGTTTAAGCCTGATATCTCATACATTTGCAATCCGTTTAATTTAAGATCATTATCAAATGAAAAGCTATGTAAAAAATATAGCAAGAAGCTTCAGTTGTAAAAAATCATACATTTACCAACTACAGATGTTGTCTCTCCCCAATTACCACTGAACCATAACACATTCACTTTTTTGTGTAAATATGTTCTCTTCTTGTTGCCTTAAAGAACATATGTAATTGAGAAATGTCTGTTCTGCATTTGGAGGAGCAATCAGGGAAGAGAAAGCCCATCATAACAGAATACAATACTTTTTGGAATATAGTATAAAGATGTCATGTATATAGTTTTACACAGTGTTAGATATGTTACAGAGATAGGGGTAAAATAACCATAGTTTTATACAGCAAACAACACTAGGCCTAGAGAACAATTAGATAACAAAAGGGTACAAAATGGTGCTATACTAGTTATAATGGTCTATGCACATATGTTAGAAGACATACATTTCTACTGTGATAAATATAAGAAAATAAACATATTGCCAAGTGATAATTCTGTGAATTATGTCAAGCCACCAAAAAGGTTTTAAGTGCAAGGCATTACAAAATATTTAGAAGAAAGGTGTCCCCCATAAGGGGATAGCCGGCTCCACCCGTAGGAGTGTTGGTGTGATTCCTATGTCAGGTGGTGCTCTGAATATGCCGTGGACTCAGCAGGTAAAGTAGCAAGGTAAAAAAGATAGATTCGAGCACTCACCGGTTTGAGACAAAAGGAACATCCATGAAGTGATGATGGAAAAAAATGTGATTTATTTGGTAAAAATGCAGGAAAACATGGAGACGTGGGACATAGAGAGGCAGACAGGACGCCTTACGCGTTTCGTGCCTGAATGGCACTTAATCATAGGCATTACAAAATATTTACCAATTTAAACACACACACACACACACATATATATATATATATATATATATATATATATATATATATATATATATATATATATATATATATATTTATTAAAGCTCACCCTTATGTGGGGAAATACCTTAATTCCCACTAGATTGGAAACCAAAAAAATGTGAGAAAGGGAGCACAAAAAAAGATGTATATATATAATCCTATATAAAGCAATTATAATGTTAAAACACATATAGGAAAATTACATATTAAAAATATGTGCTTACTTAGCGAATACTTAGTAACCAAATCTTGTCACAATGTCTACTTGGTTGAAGTTCTCAGGTTCAATATGTAGATACGAAAAATAGAAAGGACATACAATAGTGCTCCCTGTTTTAATTAACTTGTAACGTTCAGATGGTAGATGGGATTTCACTCACAAAAATATACCAGTGTACTGCTATAGATGTTCCCCAATATAACGATGTAGTTCTTAAAACTCACACCAACCTGGAATATGAAACAAGAAAGGATGGCACAGGTGCCACAATGGTATAGTACTGCAACAAAATGACCAGGATAATTAAAAACTTAGTTAAAAGAAATGTGAGAACAATTAAGGGACTCACACAATGCACAGAATTGGAAAAAACCGGCGATCACAGTGACTCCGACCACACAATTTCCCCATTGGTTGAAAGTCAAACGAAACGAGAACGGGATCTCTGGCTTCAGAGAAATTTCTTTACCACGTAGGTGTCGGCGGAATGTTGCCTTGTATTTCCACAAAACAGAACAGGGCAAACTGTGGGATATTTTAATGTGCAAACTAAGAGTGGTACATTAATGGGCAAACTGGCTGTGGCATATTAAGGAGCAGGCAGTGGCATATTAATGGACATACTGGCTGTGGCAAATTGTAAAGGAAACCGTGATACAATATCCAGTATCAGTCATCTGTTGGCATGGTGCAGTGTGGAAGGTAAAGAGGAAGGCTGGTAGAGGAGACAGAAAACTAAAGGAAAGGAGAGAGGACCTAAAGTGTATAGGAAAAGACTGAGGTGCGGGGGTGGATGAAGGTTTTGCTCTGCACAGAGTGGTGATTTATGGCCTCGGTTATGGCTCTGAGAAGGGTGGCTAAGTTGCCGAAAGGAGGATGTAACCGGAGAGCCTGTGACTTGCAAGATTTCTATAAACCCAGAATGGAATCCAATATGTCCCAGCCCTTTTAACCCTTTCACTGAATTAACCCTGACCCACCTCATCCCATGTTTCAGTCTGTCTAAATGTGTGACCTGCTACATGTATGTTCTATTTGCCCATTACAGAAATTATTATGACAATTTATAAATAAGTAATAATTGCTGTAAATATAAAGATCATTTTTGGTTAAATAATGTTAAACACAAAACAGTTAATAATGGAGCATCTTAAAATAATGTGTCTCCTGGCCTCTTTCAGTAAGTTGAAGGTCCCTGTGTTATATATGGTGCCCCCTCAGACAGAGCTTACGTTGTACCACAGATCTCCAGAGATGTAATAACATGGGTCAATATCAGTGTTTTATATATAGCACTGGGGGAATCTGTTTTTTTTTTTTTTAAATCAGGCACAGGGGGAATCTGTATTTTATATATGGCACAGGGGGAATCTGTATTTTATATATGGCACAGGCACAGGGGGAATCTGTATTTTATATATGGCACAAGGGGAATCTGTATTTTATATATGGCACAGGGGGAATATGTATTTTATATATGGCACAAGAACTCTGGAGAATCTGCATTTTATATATGGCACATGCACAGGGGGAATCTGTATATTATATATGGCACAGGCACAGGGGGAATATGTATTTTATATATGGCACAGGCACAGGGTGAATATGTATTTTATATATGGCACAATAACTCTGGAGAATCTGTATTTTATATATGGCACAGGCATCTGTGTTAATGTGTGGAGTATATTACATTGTGGGGTCGGGGGGCCCCAGGGAAATTTTTGCACCAGGACCCAGTAGTTTCTAGTTATGCCTCTGAGTATAATATTTTTATTAGGGCACCATCTTACATTACAGTGGTGATAACAATCCAAATTTTTGTATTTTTGGTTCACTCACAAGATTAATGTATCGTGACTCCTATTTCTGCAGTCACACTCCAATGGAAAACAGACAGCCCGCAAGTGAAACTTAATCATAATTTTATCTCTTTGTATTTTTTTAAGGAACTACTTTTTCTTTATGTGTAACTGAATCCAACCTGCATCAACCATTTCTCATGAATTTGTCAATGTCAAGCTCCAGAAAATATTTTTTCATAAAAAAGCAACATCTTAAGAAGATAATAGAAAAATTTAAAACATAGTCACTTCTTAAAATTGTTCTGAGATTCATGAAAATATTTATTTTTCTATTTTTTAAACACAACTTAAAAGACCATATCTACTTCCATTCATTTGAACTAAAAATAATGTGTAATGAGTATATTTAGGTAGTTCACCAACTATTGTAAAGAATGATGCATGCATCGGCATGTTTCTCAACCAAGATGCTGCAAATCCTATGATTTACTTGTTTATTCTGTCTCATCTCGACACATCTCTGATCTGACCCTCTCAAATTTGAAGTATCTAAACTGCTATCAGGCTCATCTTCCTCAATATATCTGCTGCTCTACTTTATGAAGCTCTCTAGTGACTTTCCAAGTTAAAATCTTAACTTTACCATTAAATGCTGGATTTGTGTCACAAGAGACTCTGTCACCTAAACATTGTTTTTACTGTGAATGTACAGGTTAAAAAACACTAATAATGATGTGCATCAAAAGTGTTGGTAATGCCGTGTGTAATACACATAATGATGTCTAATAAAGTTTTAAGTTGGTGGGGTGAATGGCTCTGCTCCTAAATTCTTATGTCAACCCCACCCCTAACTTTTCCTTCGTATCCGTTCATTACAAAAAATCCCTCAGACTGCCATTAATGATTTATTATCTGACTGACCATATATGGCATATCTTCTTTATCGCACCAGTTAACATGCATCTTAATACTTAACACAAATACAAACACAGTAAAACATTTTACTAGAGTTCAGGTTATGGCTAGTGCTAAGGTTAGTGTCAGGAATCAGATCAATAGCTAATTTCAGTTATTGCCCCATAATTTTGCAAAAACAACAACAGAAAAACAGGAAAACATGGCATATTTCTAAACTATTTAGAAAATATTTAGATGAGGGCTTGTTACCATTTCTAATTGTGTAAAAGATCATATTTTATGAATGTTTTTGCAGTCAATGTTATGATATATGTTGAAAGGAATGGTATCTAAAGAAAGCCCTACTTAAGCTGATGAAACTTTATATAATTTGAAATAAAAATACAATAACTTTCCCACTCCCCCCAGGTCTGGATACTGTCCAATGACCCCCGGTAGTGGAGGATGATTCAATTGGAAGTAATCTGTGAAAACAAAAACACACACACTTTCAGTGCCATGAAGCCTCCCTAGCCCAGGTATTTGATAGACCAGTTTTCAAAACCCGTAGTGTATTTTATCAATGACTCCCAGTTTGCGAGCAAGGCTCTCTACCTCACGTACCAGTCTGTTTTAGTTTGTCTAACTTAGTATGTAGTTCCCTTCTAAGCTCTGTATCTAGCGTTACGTAAATTGTTGGCACTATATACATAAATGTTAATGTAATGTAATGACTCAATAGAGATCAAAAAGGAATAATATTATGCACTCACAAAATGAGAATATTCCAAAATATGGCTATAGTATGTCAAAACAGCAAGTTAAAATGTAATAACTGTCAATGAGTTTTGACCTACTGTAGCTGTGTTTTGGACTGTCCTACATACATCAACTTGGAGTAAGCTGTGTGGACGCATCCATGTTTTTTCAATGAGGTACCAACCTCAAGGTTCTGGGAACTGACAGATTTACATGGGAGCAGGGCCACCATCAGAAATTTCGGGGCCCCTTACAGAAAAAATAATAATTTTATCAAGGTCTTTGTATATCATGCCAATGAGGTTAAAATGCACCTCAGTAGCAATCAATAATACGAGAGACCAGCACTTAAAGTGAAAATGTATGTTTATTCCACAGGGAAGAGTGACATTTAAACCACAAAGGAGGTTTTGTCAAGCCTCCTGACCCCCTCACCAAATTGAACATCCAGGAATTATGCATGCCCCCTCAAACACACTGCACATCCAGGACTTATTCCAAGCAGATTCTGACCGGCTCAAGCCCCAAGTAACAGTGGAGTGAGTAAGATTAACTTCCAGGTGCTGTAGCACAGAAAAAGGGTCTACTCACACCCCAGGCAGACAACAGGAACAAACAGAGGTAGTGCCAGCTGAAGTCATGCGGAAGGTAGACAGCATTAATCCATAGTTGGTTTGTAAAAAGTAACTTTATTAAATAAAAAAAGACAAAGCGCCAGTTTGTGCGAAACGCGTCAAGCGTGTGTTGTATCTGTTTTGTTCCTGTCTCCTTGCTCGATGGTTTTATTATTCTTTTTTTGATTTAATAAAGTTACTTTTTACAAAGCAACTATGGATTAATGCTGGCTACCTTCTGGATGACTTTAGCTGGCACATCCAGGACTTAACACATTATTATGACACAGCCAGTTATTCCATTAATATGCCACAGTTTGCCCATTAATATTCCACAGCCAGCTTTTCCTTTAGTATGCCACAGCTTGCCCTTTAATATGCCACTGTTAGTTTGCCCATTAAACTAAGCCTCAGTTTTCCCATTATTATGCCACAGTTTAGCTATTAATATGCCACAGTTTGTCCATTAGTATGTCACAGTCAGTTTGCTATTCTCCTCCCCATTCCCCAGTAAACAAGGATGGGCAGTCATTTTCCCTCAAATGGTGTATTTTAGAATGGGTTACTTACAGTTGGTTCATCTATCCCACCTGGGCAAGGTAGAGCAGGGGATAGAAGGGTAGAAGGTTCATTTATTTTATATAATGTTTTTGATTTAATTACCTTTTGACAGCCCCTGGACCTAAGGGGGTAGGGGAGGGGACTTTATGATATTTTTTCATTTGGTATAGGGTTCTTTAGGCAGTAACACCTTTGCTATTACGTTGTTTCCGGCTTTCAAGTACATTTCCTGTGAGTCCTGTATAAGACCTGGCTTGGCTGACTTCGCTTCTGGTTTCTGACTTCCGGCTTTGTTCCTGACCCCTCTGATCTCCGTTCCTCGTATTACAGCTCATCTGACTACCCGATTTGGTTCCTGACCCTGACTTTCCTCTTGTATTTTGAATATTTTATTATAGAAAGGTATTATAAAGGTGTTTTTCACCTTATTTCTGTCACCAACACTCACTTGTCGCCTATGATAAAATGCCTCCAAGTGTGAAACATGTGAGGCAGCTGGCAACCATTGCCCTCCTCACCAGGATTATATCCATTACATTTTTTTTTACTATTTTTGTATGCAATAAAATATATATTTCTATTACATGGAATTGAGCTCATAACCTTTTTTTTCCGTATTCTGGAGGAGACGTGGTGGTCTTTGGTTGGTGAAGGCAATTTCTAAAGTTTTTGCAATAACTAGGTGGCACCTGGAGTCCCAGTGTTTTTTTTTATTTTTGGCTGCTAATGACCCTTGGCCAACCATTTTACTGTCTCACAGCCCCATTTATTATAGGGGCAGGTCTACTTGCATTCACCCAGTTCTTGGCCCATTTTTAATTATAGGCGGGTTGGGTCAGGGCAAGTTACAATGTTCCTTAATTCATTTAATTAGAGGCCAGGGACATTTTGCCAGGGCCACGAACCAAATATGGCCAAAAATCACCCTCCAATTGACGGGCATGGACGAGATCATTTTTTATTGAGTAGACCCTTATGAATTAACATTCAGAAATCTATTCACTAGACAGTGAGCTGTAAAGAATTGACAAGAAAATAGTAAAAATCAGGAAAAATCTCCAAATTGGCTGTTATTGCAAATCAACTATTTCTGCCTGGTTTTTGCAATTCACTGCAGTTCACCATTTAATGAATAGACCACTAAGTCACTAACTTCTTGAATGTGTATCTCCCTTTAAAAAAAGTACTACTCTTTGGAAGAAGTTAGTGCTCATCATACGCAATGCAGTTCTGTTTACTGTATTCTACAATATCTGACATGACACAGACAGCCATCCTTAAAAGAGCAACGGGACAGTGACCGGAATTCGAGAAAATGTGGACTTCAGTTCCTACAGTGCTTAGCCATTTGGCTGATTGAGAACAATGTGTACTAGAATCCACATCATCTAGAATGCATAATATGCACCAGCAAAGCCTTATTGCAACCCAATGTTTTATCCTCTTTCCAATTGCTTATGTCGTGGTTGTTCCACTGGGGGATACAGAGGTGCGTGTGTTCCCCTACTGCACTCATTTCTCTCCTTGCATAGCACTCACTGAGTTAGACATTGGGTTGTCACATGAAGTCTGCACTCTGACATCTAGGGGATTTTGTTAGGGAAGAGCTCCGCAACAAAATCCCATAGCACACGGTACAGGGTGGTATGTGCCATAGGCCCCCTGGCACTTTGACCCCTTACTGGAATACTGCCAGTATACTCTGATGGCAGGTCCTGAATGGCAGTAAAAAATGCATTCTATATACAATAAATTATGCCACGTGGGTGAAATTTTTACAGGATAAAATAGAATTACTGATCCATTTAGTAAAGTGTCACTGATATGTTGCTATTTAATTTATAAATGTCTTATTAAGTGTTATGGCTTTTCCTAGACTTTTTCTAACCATATCTTTCACTGTGAACAAACAATGTATATCTCTTTTAATGACTTCAGTTTATAGACCCTCTACACTTTATTATTTTCATATATTATTTATTTCTGTTTAAATAATACACAGAACAATTTAATAAGGAAAAACTGTGCACCAATGTTTCATTTAAAGCTGCATTTTAATTGTAGTTTTTGGTTGTCTGCCTGGAAGAATGACTGGAAAAGACGTGTTTGCTTTGTCTGCCACATTTCCATATTTAAACCTGAATTATTTATTGTGCTGCGTATAGAAGTCATCACTTACCATAAAATATACAACATTTAATAACTGCTGGAATATTTTGAAAGACTTTTTAATCTATGCCATAGCATGGAAAAATCATGGAATTTGGGCTGCGATCTGTAGTCGAGCAAAAATTGTAGCACACAGATATAAATATATGTAATTTATCTAATATTCCTATTGGAATTAAAACATATACTCATAATATGAAACAATCATTAATGTATTGATCAGTGGCTCTTAATCTCGATTCCATCCGCAAATTAGACTGTGATCAATTATACCCTTTCACAACTCATCTAGGGTTACCAGATACCCAGACAGCTCAAAAACTAGACCCTCTATCCAAAAAAAATAAATGGAAGTAATACAGGGCACAAGTATTGGTCCAATGCAGTGATCTTTTTGTGTTTAATATTTTGCATGGATGTCCAGTATTTTAGCGAGAGTCACCTGATAGCCCAACTAACATTTACACTTTGAAAGTGGTAGACAACATTATCTTGCTGTGTACCAGTACATACATCCAAGCATAAACACTAGTACCTTTGGGACTACCAAGACTGTGTTTATGTGCGGTTGAAGAGTGCATTCCTAAGGGATTATCTACATTTTAAAAGATCATTCCCCACCACCTGTGGTATTTCTAATTACCAGTAACCACTCTTCTCATAACCCCTGTATCTTGACAAAGAATCTTTCCGTATACAGAACCAAATATAGAATATTAATATAAACTGAAAATAAACCTTCACAATCAAAACGGAACCTTACATTTTCAGAAGTATGCCACTGGATTAAAACCTTAGACAACTTGTAGCACATGGTAGCAACATTCTTAGCTTAAAGTTAAATGATTGCTATTCACTTTTAGGTTTATAATTATACATACATAAACACACACACACATATATATATATACTTATGTATATAATGTGGTAAGTACATTTTTCTAACTGACTATAGATCAGCTATCATATTTTTATGTTTAAAGAGTATTTATCACAGTAAATATTTCTTGTTTATGTGTTTTCATTTAACTTGTCAGTATATAACTTAATTCACTCAACAAAGTGTTCTTTTTTTTTTAATAATCATCTAGAGCATGGATCTACAAACTTTTCAGTATGAGGGCCACATTGTACATTTTACACATTTTCATCAGCCCAAAAAAAAACATTATTAAAATTCAACAGTTTACATATGTAATAAAATGATTATTTTAAAAATCAATGTTCTTGTTTTTAATTCCTTCCTCTCCACCCAGCATTTATATTTCACTCACAGGACTTTGTCCAGCACCTAGGACTGTCCCAGCCACCCACATTTCACTCACAAGAATTACACCAACAGACGAATTGCATTCACAGCACTTACCCCAGCACCCAGGAATTACCCACGCATGCAGATTGCACCCACAGGACTTGCCCCAGCACTGAGATTGTACCACAGGACCACAGGATCCAGAATCTGATCTCAGGAGGGGAACTGTCCATGTCTATCTGTCTCTCTTTTCCTCTCCCCCCTCATGTCTGTCTGTCTGTCTTTTCCTTTCCTCTTTTGTATCCGTCTATCTCTCTTTCTTCTCCTCCCATGTGTCCATCCATCTCTCTTTCCTCTGCTCTCTCATTTGTGAACTCTCTCCACTCCCCCCTCATGTGTGTAATCTCGCTCCTCCCCCCTTATTTCTGTAGTCTCTCTCAACTCTCACTCATTTCTATATACTCTCTCTCCCCTCTCTGCCATCATTTCTATAGTCTCTCTCACCCCTCTCCCCATCATTTCTTTAGTCTCTCTCCCCTCTCCCCATCATTTCAGTAGTCTCTCTCTCCCTTCTTCCCCATAATTGCTATAATCCCCTCTCCCCTATCATTTTTATAGTCCCACTCTCTCCTCTGATTTCTATAGTCCACCTCTCCACTCTCATTTCTATAGTTCCCCTCTCCCCTCTCATTTCTTTAGTCCCCTTCTCCTTTAATGTAAAAACATTACATTATGAAAATGACTGCATTTATTCATACAGGTATTTGAATGTGATGCTTTGCATGTTTGTATATAATTCATGTAAAATATGAATATACCATTTGTTTGTTACCTTGGGATTTGCCATGCAGCTGCACTGTGAGTTGTGGACCAATTTTCCTACATACATCATTTTCTAAAGCTCTGAGGTAATTTAATATGCATGCTGGATCAGTCTAAGACTGCATGGGAGCAGAGGTTGCATGTTATATTGAATAACAGTCAGTGTTTTTGGTTACATGAACTACTGTTTGTTAAAGCCAGGAAGACCACCCAATAGACAAAGTGTCAGTGGGAAGAAAAACACACAGAGAAAAAATGTCAGGGACAAAAATGTTTAATCCCTCTTCTAAATTTTTAGTCAATTTGAATGCACTGTCATAAACCACTTGAGTCTGTTCTTCGTAGTACTTGATATATGATATATCAGACAAACATAATATCATCTTAAGATATGTATTGTATGGTGCCAGCCAAATATGATGACATCTCTATTAAATGCATTTGACACCACACCAAAAAAATGATATTAAAGACAACGTATCCTTTTACGTCCAATAAAAAATATCAAATCATAGCTCCAACAATCAATGAGAATATTCGAGAAGTATATTGAATAATTATTAATGTTCCTGATGGTGGTATGGTCAAATGAAATACATTTTAAGAACATTGCAAATAGTATAAGCTGACACATTTCAGTGTGGGACCTACAGTATGGTATGTGTGAAGCTTTGATATCAAGCATTGTGATCATTATAGGAATAGTAAATTGATTGGATCAGATTCTCTATACTGTTAAATAATTTAATAGTTTAAAGTTTTTGCTACATAGGTTCTATTTTTTAAAACTATGAGGTGGTAGAAGCAGCGTTTTATGACGAGTTGCCTAAAATAGTCTTCAGTGTGCATTGTCATCAAGTAGCTGTTTCATTACACTACTGTTTATTAATTGTTTTCTTTTGAAATAACAGGGACTTCTGCTTGAAATAATACTGTATCAGCTTGCCTTAAAGCAAACTTATTGTGAATAATATATTGAGTGTTTCATAATTCCCCCCAAACAAGTAAATTCAAGACCTAGTAATGGAGATATACTAGTAATGGATACAAAATGGAAATGCTAAGGTTTGTGCAATGCTTTGAAAAAGCCTGAGATTGGATTAGCTGCAAATGGAGCCCATTAACCAAAACAAATTAACAGGCACTGATGATTTAATGAACACTGCTAAAGTCATTAATGGGTGTTATAATACTGGGAGGGCTGTTATTTCAAAAGACAGAAGGAGTCTTCTGATTGGCTCACACTGTCCCAGCCCAGCGGGATTTTGAAACTAGCCAATAGTAGGCTGGTTTGAAAACCAGCAAATAGTAGGGCTGAGAAAGAGAGGCTTCTGATTGGGTGACAGAAAAAAAAATTCTAGTGAATTGGGTGAAGGATGGAGAGGAAATGTGTGAAATATTACTTTACACAATTGATATCTGGGATGCCCTCACTATGAAAATAGTGAAGGCTAGAATTGCAAATAAATCCACAACTGTTTAGGCTGTGCAATCATGAAGCACAAATGGTTAAAATTGGTCTTTGATAGTGTACAGAATAGATCATTTAATTGGTTTATATCACAATCTATGTTTTATTGCTCAATAGGTTGTGAGGTGAGTGTCCATTTAAATCAAAGAACACTCAACTCAGAGCAGCTACAACTTAGCCAGTTCATGAATAATCCTCCATTTCTTAGATCATTTAAACACTTCATTACCTGGTATGGGGAATTATAATCTATATAATTGTATGAGTGAGAAATTATATATCTTCAACTTTAGTATTTTAGTTAATATTGATGTTTTTCTTTCCATTGTTTGCATATTTACAGGGATCACTAAATATGCATTAAATATGTCCCATCATGATTATTTAATCTAGAACAAAACACTAACAGCCCATTAATGTGCTGAATATATAGCAGTGACAAATAAATAGATGGTCAGAAGCAATACAGATTTCAATTTAAAAGAGGCATGCAGCCCTTTCAGTATTACACCGACAGGGAGTAAATTATGTTTAATTGTTCTGCTGCTGAGATCCTTTTTTCACATCATTCCTTTATACTGTGATGCGTAACTAAACAGAACAGATTAGCTGGCAGCATATGCCCTTCCCATGGGTAATGATTGCTATTGTAAGATTAAATGTGTTGGTAAAGATCACACAGGGAGCTAACAAACACTGTAAACCAGTTTCCAGGAATTCCCATGGTGTGCTTGATCCAGTTAATTTGACTTCAATAAATCCAAGAATAAAAAAGTATATATTTAATAACTATTACCTAAGCACTATAGTTTACTGTTACATTTTATCATAGAAATATTTTTTTCCATATTAAAACACATATTAAAGGGGGTACTTTAATGGACAGCTAAACCTTTTTTTTTTATTTCAACACTGTCAATAATTAACTTAATTGGACTTATTTATTTTGGAGGATATACTTTATTTCATTTATAGAGTCCCTAGTCCCTGATAGGGACTCTATGAATGCTCCAATTGTGTCAGAAATGCAATTTGGATGCCACATTCAACCCCTTGGTTCATTTGTGTCGGTGACACAACTGAGCCAAATGGGTCAGAAAAGAAAGTAGGAGGGGCTGGGAACTTTAGGAATCAAAAAAAGAATACAGTAAGTCCAACTCCCCTCCAAAAAAGTTGAATTAAGTTAATTATTGACAATGAGTCAAAAAAAAGTTGAGTTGCCCTTTAAATACTCCAAGTTGCTTTTTTGGGGATTTTGTCCAGGTCCCAGAGATAGAGGAGTCCTCCCTCATATATAAATGGTGTGCTACCTTCTAATTAGAGTAATTAGAGTAAATTGTAGTCAGTAAGAGTTTCTTCATAAACTGAGAACCTAAAAACTACAGTAGATAGTTGCATGGTTCACAACCTTGGTCTTCTGTCACCACCCAAACTCAAAATAGGAGAGGAATGCAGTGATGGGACCACTAGCCAAGCTGAAAAGGGAAGTTTCATTGCAATGCTTTATTGTGAAGAGATGAATGGATTGCATAAAGTGAGATGAAGAAAAAAATAACAAAAATGTTAATTAGTATTGATTAGTTTTGTATTTCTTCTGTACTTATTCCCCACTGCCTACTTGAAAACAAGACAAATCTCAATTATATATATATATATATATATATATATATATATATATATATATATATATATGAATAAATATGATTAATTATGGGACTGAGCAAATCACACTATTTCAGGTTTGCAGCTATATGTTCCTAACACACACACATCTAAAGCTTTATAATGCCAAAGAAGCCTCAACAACTGGGAATACCCAGTGTACTGGCCCATCACATATCACATTAAAAAAAGACAATTTTTTTGCAGTATATTTGGAACAAAGATATTGGAAGACAATATTGACATGGGCACTAATGGTAAGGGGTCCCAAAATTGATCACACTCAAAAACAACAAGATTAAAAGACTATTGAACTTTTTTTAACCCTTGCTTTCCCAAGAAAAATGATGTCCCCTTCCCCCCAGTAAACCTGATGTGAATTGTTATAGATACACATGTGTTTACTCTATGTTCTGCTTCACATCTTAGGAAAAGCTGGCACTTAGGTTGACGCTTGGTGACAAGCACAGCCAATCAAAGCAGGGGCTCTCCCCTCTCATCTGGTCGGGTCGAGGTTTCAGTGGGAATCTTTCTCTTTGTTAGTGTAGTCTCTGTTGAGATGACCACTGTTGATCCCTTTAAAAGTAAGTGTCTCTCTCTGCACTAGCAAAGAGAGAGACTTCGCCGACCTGACAGGACTACCTGCTTTCATTTACGGCATCTGCATGTTAAGAGTATAAACTAGAATGTACTATGAAAAGTGCATGCCAGCTTATCCTCATACTAGGGAGATTCAACATTTCACTTGTGCTTCTAATATGCACAAGTGAAAAAAAAAAAGTTTAGTTATCTAGGGAATTAATATATGTTTTTTCATTGTTGTTTTAATTGGAGAGGTAGACAAAATAATGCACCAGTTGAAAAATAGACTTGTGGAAACCATGCCTCTAACACCAAGCTATAGTATTATGTACACCTCCATTTTGCATGTTAGTGTTTTATGTAGTTTGGGAGTATGTGAAAAACACAATAAGAACAATATCAGTTCATTTATTTATTTTTGGTGTTGTTCAGTTGATTTTGATAACTTGTAAAACATTTTAAATTATGTTGTGTTGCACAGCTTTGCAGTTCTGATACAAACCATCATTTTGCTATTGCTTGGCTTAATACAATGTTGGGGTGTGTAAGTGCTGTGCTGAGTGTGTAGTTGAAAACCTATGGAAGTCTTCAGGCACTCTGTTGTTTATTTTTCTGTCATTACATTTCTGGCATTTTTGTCAAGTTCCTCTTTCAAAGATAATTTTCTTATTGACACTACATAGAAACATATTTGTTTGTCAGGGTGAGTGTTGAGTGCTGGCTCCTGGAGGGTGTTTACTTAGTAGTAGTTCACATGCTTAAAACACCATACATTTTAAATTAACACCTCTAACAGGACCTCCAGTTGACCAGGAATGGGCATATTAATGTGAGGCAGACATTAAGAATAACAAACTCCCTACTACTACTTCAATGTGCATCAAACATTTGGATTCAATGAAGAGCCTGCACTCTCAGAGCATAATCCATTTCAGGAAAGGATCCTATCAATAACAATGTATGTTAAACCTGTGTGACACTTTTTACCTCTTTCATTTCAGATAATATTAGTTTGATTGAGGATTTGTTGTTCTCTCTTTGTGGACATCAGTAAAAATGAAGGAAAGTCCTTCTGTTTGATTTTTCTATCAACACTCCATATGTCAATTCCCCAAGGGCCCTGGTATAAGATAAGCATCATCTTTCTCTCCATAGTTTGCTACTGCAAACATTTCTGTTTTTTACGCTTGTGCTGTATGGACTACTCCCTATCAATTTGTTGCTGGTTCAACTTTTAAGGACCATTGATACAATATTTCAAACCATAACAGCAAAATGTTCCTCAGTTACCGTAAATCATATTGTAATTATCCTACTTATTTAATGTGTTGCTTATTTAATGACTTATGAGATTATATTTTACTTTTATACCATATTTGCTTGAATATAAGACAAGGTATTTTTTGAGTAAATGCTCTAAAAAGTCCCCTCGTCTAATTTTTGAGCTCAAACAGACCTCAAATAGAGATATGACAACAAGACTAGGATCCACATCCCCCATAGAGCTGCAACCAGCAAGTGGATGTGCCCCGTGCACAGACATCCTCCAATGTTGACAGCGGCGTCAGTAGGGGTGGTGTCACCCGGTGCAATAACTCATGGTGTCACCCCCCTGGATTTCCTCCAATATCATGCCAAACAGATTCCTTAGTAACTAAATATGCCATACAGGAGCCCCACAAAATATGCATACACTGGAGCCCATTAACTATGCCACACACAGGAGCTCCATAACTATGCCACACACAAGAGCCCCATAAATTATGCCACACCAGAGTCCCATAAATGATGCCACACCAGAGCCCCATTAATTATGCCTCACCTCGGAGCCTAATTAATTATGCCACACAACCAGGAGCCCCTTAATTATGCCACACACACAGGTGCCCATTAATTATGTCACACACAAGTGCACCATAGTTATGCCACACAAAAGAGGCCCTTAATTATGCCACACAAAAGAGGCCCTTAATTATGCCACACATGAGGGTCCAATAAATGGGCCACACATGGGGGTCCAATAAATGGGCCACACATGGAACCGCCATTAATTATGCGAAACACAGGAGCCTCGCAAGGTGACAATTGTACAATTCTAAAGCAATAAATATCTATACACGCAGACATCTCTCTCTCTCTGTCCCACAGAACATACCACAGTGTCACTTTGCCCAACAGGACTGCCCCTGCAGAAAAAGCCAGTGTCACTTTCCCCATAATACATATTATTTTGCCCTACAGACCATGCCACAGCATCGCTTTGCCAAATAAAATAAGCCACAGTTTTCCCATTAATATGCCAGTGTTAGCTCGCCCATAATATGCCACAGCCAATTTGCCCAATAATATGCCAGTATTATTTTGCCATTAATTTGCCACAGCCAATTTTCCCAATAATATGCCAGTAGTATTTTGCCATTTAATATACCACAGCCAATTTGCCCAATAATATGCCAGTATTTTGCCATTAATAAACCACAGCCAATTTGCCCAATAATATGCCAGTATTATTTTGCCATAAGTAAGTCACATCTAATTTTCCCAATAATATGCCAGTATTTTGTCATTAAATATATGCCAGTATTTTTCCATTAAATATATGCCAGTATATTGCCATTAAAAATACGCCAGTATTTTACCATTAAATATATGCCAGTATTTTGTCATTTAATATATGTCAATATTTTGCCATTTAATTTATGCCAGAATTTAGCCATTAATATATATGCCAGTATTTTGTCATTTAATGTATGCCAATATTTTGCCATTTAATATATGCCAGTATTTTGCCTTTAAACATGCCAGTATTTTGTCATTAAATATATGCCAGTATTTAGCCATTTAATAAATGCCAGTATTTTGTCATTTAATATATGTCAGTATTTTGTCTTTTAATATATGCCAGTATTTTGCCATTTAATATATGCCAATATTTTGCCATTTAATATATGCCAGTATTTAGCCATTTATATATATGCCAGTATTTTGTCATTAAATATATGCCAGTATTTTGCCATTTAATATATTCCAGTATTTTGCCATTTAATATGCCAGTATTTTGTCATTTAATATATGCAAGTATTTTGTCATTTAATATACGCCAGTATTATGCCATTAAATATATGCCAGTATTTTGTAATTTAATGTATGCCAATATTTTGCCATTTAATATATGCCAGTATTTAGCCATTTATATATATGCCAGTATTTTGTAATTAAATATATGGAAGTATTTTGCCATTTAATATATTCCAGTATTTTGCCATTTAATATGCCAGTATTTTGTCATTTAATATATGCCAGTATTTTGCCATTAAATATATGCCAGTATTTAGCAATTTTAATATATAACAGTATTTGTCAAAAAACCAGCAGAGAAAACCTGACAAATCCCAGTGGATTTTCCGGCAGTGGCTGCCAGAAGAAAAAAAATGTTCAGCAGCATGGGTGTCACCCCCACTGGGGGTGTAACCCGGTATGGTCCACACACCTGCACCCTTCTCGGGATGCCACTGCTGGCAAATCCACTGGGGCTTTATCAGGGGTTCTCTGCTGTTTTTTTAAAACAGTGAGTTTACCAGCTGGTATTAAGGAGCAGAGCCTTTCAACCCTGTTACCATGGTTACTCACCTTGCTACTATTAGCCAGCACCTTTGCTGCTCAGAGCAGGTATTTAAGCAGCTAGTCTCAGTGGCTCATTTTGCCCTTGCATTGTTTCCGGCTTCCAAATGTAATTCCTGGTTTCCTGTGAATTCTGTGTTCCTGACTCAGCTTGGCTGACTTCTTTTCTGGTTCTTGATTCCTGGCTTTAATCCTGGCCTCTTTTATCTCCGTTTTCCTGACTCCGGCTCGTCTGACTACCCGCTTTGGTCACTGACCCTGGCTTGCCTCTTGGATATTGCTTTTGGACTATTTTTACCATTTTGCTATTTATTTTTTAACAAAGATATTTTTGCATCTTAACTTCTGTCTCTGTCTGGTTCCTGGCCCCTAACAGGCTTCTGTGGTGGAATGCTAGGGTCACGTAACCTTTGGGCGTTCCATCTCAGAAGTCCTGGTGGAGTCCTGAAGAGGTGTAGTGCCCCAAGCATCCAGCTGCCCCCACTAGACACCAGGGAGTGTGCTGGCAGTGCTTTAGCAGGTCTGGAGGACAACTGAAAGTCTGGAGATGAATTAGCAAGTCTGGGAGCATATTGGTAAGCCTGGCAATATATTGGTAAGTCTATGGGCATATTGGTAAGTTTGGTGGCCATAAGTGGCTTTCTCTGAAATAAATCAATAAGCCATGATATGTAAACTGTGCCATTTTTACAAAAAAAAAACGAACGACATTTACAGTTATTTTTTCCATTTGCTGCACCTGTCCCGTCTGCCATCTTGCTTCCTAGCCTGGGTCAAATCTCTAATCTTGTATGAACAGCGATATTGTGAGAGTAGGCGAGGTCACATGGAATTTGGGGTCAGAGCTACTCAGCGTTGAGAGGTGGGACTGCAGGATTCTTGGGTCAAGAGCCAGAGATCCGACTCAAGCTAGGAAGCAAGATGGCAGCAATGATATGTGCAACAGTTGCATCTAAATGGTAAAATTGCTAAACATTTTGTACAAGTTTGTTTCTGTAAAAATGGCACAGATGGTATATTAGGGCTTATTCATTTGTTTCACCCAAAGTTGCTTAAGGCATGACACTTCTCCTTTAAATATGAAAAATAGTTTACATGTCAAGGAATATTCACTAGTAAAACTTTTTTCCTATAGGGTCATGTTATGTTTAGGGTTTTTTTGTCTTTTTTTTAAATAAATATCCAAAGTTTGGGGGGGATTGTCTTATAATCAGGGTCATCTTATATTCAAGAAAATACAGTATATACACTGATAAAAACAAAAATGGTTGGAAGTTGATAAACTATTTACAGTGTGAAATATTTTAAATAAAAATATATGGATTGGCCTACCAGAAGAAGGGAAGCTCACTAGGGAAGTTCAAAATGTGTAGATTAAACATCTATCCTGGTTAATTTATAAACTGTGAGTTTAAGGATGCACTTTTTAAATATACAGACTAGTGTCAATAGCTCCTTATTTTCATTTAAATTCTGTATATCATTGTTTTATATTGCTATTATGCTTTCCTAAAGCCCTGTTTTTTTCTTGACTATGTATCACCATGATATTCCTTGTATACATATTTTGTTAGCACAGCAGTGATGTCATTTTGCATTGTCTCTTACAATGCAATGCAATGTCTCCATAGGTGTGTATGCCAGAGTTCTTATAATGTGTATGTGTATACACATTATAAGAACTCTGGCATACACACCAATGGATGTTTCAATAAACATAGTTCTCACTCCTTGCTAAATGACTTGGCAACATACAATTTTTTTCCTGTTCAAAAACAGCAACTCTCCACACACAGATCAAATGAATGGAGCAAGGTGTTCAACTGGAGGTGTTTGGTATTCCTTTGGAACCCCCCTGGTAAATTCCAGCATGTCTAGTTATTCAAAACAAATGGCAGCTGTTAAATTCAAGGAGAAAGGGCCATGGGAGTAAGTTTTCTGCTACATACCTTGCTGCCCTTAGGGGAGCTTGATAATGTGTGTGTTGTTTTATGCCACAAAGCCAAGGGTAGCAAAACTATTTTTGTAATTTATACCTGAAGGGGAATTATTTTAAAACACTCTTTGCTGCTTCACAAATTGCAAGTATAACTGACAAATACAGGTATCATCTACCTCTCCACAGTCAAACCTATCAGAATATACATTATTCTCATGAAAACCAATGAATTCCAAAAGGCTTTCCCCCCACTTTCTCCTCAGGAAAATCCTTTATAAGTACAATCTGTAGAAAATAACTATTTTAAAACCCCAGACAGAAATTTAAACCGACACCCTCTTAAAGGACGTTCAAATTAAATGTTGGCTAAACTTACAAGCTGGGTATTATACTTGTCAGGTCAATCTTCCCCTCGATGCCTACAGTCAAACAGGCTTGGTATAAAACAGCATGACAATTAGCCTGTTTGACTGTGAGCTAAATGCAGCCCTGAGAGGTTTATCAATAAAGCAGTGTGACTGGAAAGAGAAGACTTTTGAAGTGGAAAATGTTCTAACAAAATGTGCTACAGAAAAAAACAGGCGAAAGGCTCCTTAGCAGTCCAGTAGGAGTAGTAAAAATGCGGTTATTTAAAAGTGCAAATCAGGTTTATTTTTCAAGTATTGAAAACAGACATTCTTTTTGGCAGTCGCTGGGAGAAATGTGTCTTGGTAAATTTCCTGATTGAACCCTAGAAGCATTCAACGTTACTTAAAGAATTGAAGCTGTAGACCAAATTGTGATTAACATACTTGTTAGTGGCCTGGAATTCCCTTCTTGTACAGAGTATATTTTGTTAAATTATACAAATGAAAAATTGTGTCAGTTTTTACTGAATGGTGCAAAACACATTTAAAGGTAGTAGACAGGCAAGGAGGAACAACGCTAGTGGTATGGCTTAGTTGTTGACATCACAATCAAATTAGGTGGTTTATTTAACAGTTTCCTGCAAGCCTGATTTGTGTCATTGCTGTCAAGTGTTATTTGATTACTGTAATCAGAAGAAGCAATCTATCAGAAGGAGTTTGGCAAAGGCCACAATTGTTCTAATAATGATCAGACCAGAAGGAAGAAGTTATAAATATTTCCTAGAATTTCCAAGAGTTTTTTTTAATTACCTAAGTGGAGTGTTTCATCTTAAAAAGAATTCATCAGCACACACAAAATTGCATTATTCACATAAAAAAGACTGTTAAAAACACACTGTATCAAATAATTGTAATGCAGCTTGACTACATTGTCAATCTTTTATGTCTCTCCACAATATCTTCACTTTTTTTCAACATCACTGTCCATCAAAAAATTCCAAAGTGCATTTATGTGAAAATAGGAACCATTGAGTACGCACTAGTCAAGTTAGGGGGTTTGTGAGGTTTTATTATTGTTTTTTGTTATGCACATTTCATTTACTACAGTGAAAAAAACAGTGATATCAGCGCTTAAGTGTCAAACCAAGCAGCACTAAACGCACTGTGTCCCTAAATAACACACCTAAAAGGTGTCTCATATATTTTTTTATTACTTCAGCACACCAATTAGCGCACTTTATGTATTGTCATTTACTACAGTATTTGAATCTAACAAGAGTTATTATATCAGATTAATATTCTCTGTCATTTACACATAGTTTATACCGTCAAAGTCGAGAATATAAAATGATCAAACTTTACCTATACATTGGTCAGCAGCTTAAATAAAGAAAACAATCAGCTCTGTTCAATGGTTTGAGCTTTCACTTATCCATTTAACTCAACATTTTAAAAGTGTCTGTGGTGTCTCCTTTTTATGACATCACCCAGTAGCTTGAAATGGTAATTACACCGTTTTCACTGAAAGACAAGCAATTAAAGATGTTTACTATAGAATTTCTGTTCTGCAGATTCCACCCCAGCTCTCACAGGAAATATCAGACCTAAGGACTATTTCATTTAGTATTCAAATCTGAATCTGCTATATCAGGGGCAGGTTTTTCCCCAATTCTAAGGTATAAAATCTGTGCACACTATTTAGGATAATTAAATGTGCTCCATTAAAATAAATTTCTAAAATTATTATTATTACTTAGATGATACTAAAAGATATCGATATGGATCTTTCTGCATGAAAAGTAAAGATTTGATATGAAAAAAAAAATGTTAACACATTGGTCTACTATCCAATATTTTCTTTTTTTTTTTATTAGCCTTAGATAACTGTTGTGAAGAATGTGCTAACATGACTTGCAGACCTGGGGTAACTTGATTACTTTTAGATTGAACCAGTATGTTTTCCCAAAAAATATTTAGTCCACTACTAGTAAATGATATGTTCATGTAAACACGTGACCATTCTAATTATTTTTCTACCACATCCTTCGTATGTATAAAAAATAAATTGCATGTGTGGTATGCCATGCCAAGGCAATATGTCTTACATTACTATATTTTGATTTTGAATTCTGAAACATCTTATTTAATGTGGCTACTAAGTATTCGTGCGGTCTCTGATATCAACGAAATATCAAAAGAATGAAATAATCATATGTATCTGGCCATGTGCCTATTGCTCTCATTTACATAGTGGTATGCACAAGCTGATCAATCTATGGCATTTAAAACCCCAGGCTTAATACTGGATGTATGTGGGTTGACATTATTTAAATCATATTTAACTACTTCATTACCATTCTACTTTTTTGAATGTTGAATTATTGAGGGCTTTTTGTATACTGTTGTTTATAAATTGCATTCATTCACAGTTCTAACAGCAACATAATAAGAACATTCTGAATGTAACTTTCTCACTCTATGACTATACTCCACGGTCATATTAAAGAGGTTTTTATTCTTCAATCTCGGCTTGGTCTATTGCCTCCTTGGACCTTGGTTCATTTTATGGGCCTTAAAAAGGCTTAAACTCTAAAACACAGTAAAAATAAAACCAGTATATTTAGCCACATGCTATTACATTAATTATAGAGTGCTAGAACCTGTGAGGGTTTTTCAGCAGAAAAAGAGCAAAAAAAAATTAAAAATAGACAGAGCAACATTATATTTGGCCTGAGGGTCTTTCTTGGACTTCAGACCATATTCAATCTTTGCTGGATGTTGATTCACTAAGCTATAAAAATGGTTCTGTGGCTTCTGTTGGTCAGCATGAAAAGGAAGCTGACTAGAACAATGGCAATTTGATTATGGGACTTCCTTTATTCATTTTTGATTAGTAAATCTACTTTACAGGATATTTTTCAGCAGGGCACTGATAAAAAAAATGTCTATGACCAGAATATTTTTTTTGTTCAATATACTGAAATATCATAGTAATAAAGAAAAATAACACAACATACTGTCGGACATAAGTTCACAATTAACAATATGAAAATTACTGTAAGTACTATCATCAATGTCACCAAATCAAACATAGCACGGGTCATAAAATACTAAACTATTTGGTGAATAAACTGATGAGTAGATATCAGGATTCTTGTTTATGGTAGTGTCCAATAGACGTGTGCAAAACTAACATTTTCATTTCGTTTTCGTCCATTCGGACGAAAATGTTATTTATTTCGTCTAAAACGAATTTCGTTCATTACTGCATTCGTTTCAGACAAAATTCGTTCATTATTTTCGTTTCGTTTCATTCGTTCATTTTATAGAATACGTGTAATACGATTGGCTTTCTATAAACCGAACGAGAGCCCCATTCATAAGAAATTCTAAGAATTATGAATGGGTTCATAGAAAGGCACTACTACTGTTCGTTTTCTATAAGCCGAAAGTCTATAAACCGAAGGTCGTTCGGTTTATAGACTTTCGGCTTATGGAATACATGTAATCCTATTGCTATTCTATAAACCGAACGTTCGGTTTATAGAATAGCAATAGGATTATATGTATTCCATAAGCCGAAAGTGAATGAACAAATGGTTTAATATAAAAGAAAATCATTCGTCCATTCGGGCTATAGTATTGGCATTACTATAAACCGAAATAGAGTCGGTTTATAGAATGCCAATAGACTTACATGCATTCCATAAACCGAAAGTCGTTCATTATGTCGGTTTATGGAATGTAGTGTACTATGCTATTGTATTCTATAAACCGACTCTATTTCTGCTTATAGAATGCCAATAGTACTACGAATGGACGAATGAACGAATGATTTTCGTTTATTAACCATTCGTTCGTTCGGCTTTCGTTAGCTTAGCATTTTCGTTATTCGTTTTTCGGACGAATGAACGAAAATGCTATTTTCGGACAAAAAATGCATTCGTCCGAAAACGAATGCACATGTCTAGTGTCCAAGGCCAAGGTTTTCAATTATTAACACTCCTAAGCACCGTCGAAAATAGTAGTAGTGGCCTGAGTATTATCAGGTAGTGTTACAGAAACATTTACAAGCCACACCAGTGTGCAGTATCAATCACAGGTAAACTAAATTCTCCAACCCAAATGAAGTTCTGCAACCTGCAACACATATCAAACAAGGAAAATAAATAGAGGAAAAGGGGAGTGGCGGCAAAGCTAGAGATTGACAAAGATTTGGCAGATCAAGACAACATAACCTTGACCGATCTACTTAATTGCCCATAAAATTCGGCAAGGGTAGTATGAGGGTGGGGTGTGGGGGTATACATAAACATTAAGAATTGAAGTTGGAGAGCAATCTAACTTTAATGTCCAGATGATAAATCAAACAATCAGTACAAATAATTATTTGGAGTGAACCACAACGCTTTTACATCATGTTAGCCCCACCAGGTCATAGAAACATAGAAATATAGAAACATAGAATGTGTCGGCAGATAAGAACCATTCAGTCCATCTAGTCTGCCCAATTTTAATCCTATATGTAAGTAGTGCCCACAAAAAATCAGTGCTAGGTTCAGGCGGTAAGAATCCAGTCTCCTCTCCTTTGACGTTTGAGGTAGTTCCTGATTTGGCTGAAGTGGTGCTTTGTCCAGTGCTGCCAGAATGTTCTCTTCATTTTCCACTGAGAGCTGTTGACCAACATTTTAGACAATTAGAGACTGTATATTCTATCTCCTGAGTTCGAAGATGTGCAGATGGGTCATGGATCTTCTCCAGGTTAGTATTGCCATTGGCACATTCATGGAGATCTTAAGTGACTGATTCTCAAACTACATGTTAAATATGCAAGTTTTTTTTGTCAATGAGCCAAATCTCAGGATTATATGCCTAGGGGCCTCCTGTGGTGCCTTCAATTGTTCAATTATACCTGGAGGATCAATTCTGGATATAAGTAGACTAACAGCCATGTTAGGAAAGCCTTGAGTGCTGTGAGCCCAACTGCCTCTGAGACTGACAAAGTAATTTGCTGGTGAGCATTGTATGCATGTTGAGTCAATTTTCTACCTGGCTTTTCAAGTCATTTCGAACCTATGTTGTGGAGGCAGTAGTGTCTTTCAGAGTTGTCAGCTTCACCTGTAGCATAGTAATATCTGACAGTTGTTAGATTGAACTTAATGATAGCTTCTAGAGCATGGTTGCCCTTGGTAGTGGGGCATTATCCAGTCTTGGATCAGCATGGGTGGGTCAACTCCTGCTTGACCAGTCTGACTGCTTTGAGGAGTTTTCTCAGGCTGCGCTAGTAGGTAAAAGCACAGTTAGTGGGTAAAAGCGTGGTCATTGGTGTGGCCTGTTGATGACTAGTCTGTCTCTGCAGGAGTTCTCCAATACCTGGAACCGAGGGTCGGTTTATCTTGGGCTTTTTTAACAAATAAATTGTGACAGTGGTGCTCAAACAATATCTTATGTATTGCAGCAGCCACTCCAGTGATGTACCCCTTCAAATACAACACCTCAAATAGTTAGAATTTTAAAGAAATGGTGAGGATGCGCAGGGTATAAAGGCAAATAATAAACAATCAACTAATCTTATCCACTGTTGGTTTGCTTTGCTGGTACAAAAACATTCACATAGATGAGAAAAAAAACAGTACAAGACATAGTGCAGGCTGTTTCAACAATCCCCTTTGGTGGTAATGACCCCCTAGGATAGTTCCACTCACATGTGGAGGAGCCTTCAGATCGAGGCTCAGGGTGATGTGCATAGGGTAAGTGGTAAGGTAATCCCAAATTCGGCAAACCAACTCTCAGACTTTCAGGCAGGCAAAAGACAGTAAGAAATTGAGAAGCAGATAGTAGTGTAAATAAGCTAGCAGTTTTAATTGAAAACAATGCAATAGTGCTTACATTAGGATTTCTTGAAAACAGTGTGTATGCGTGTGCGTGATGATGTTAAAAGCTTATTTGGAAGGCTCCGATTTATCACTTCTATGACTTGTGTTGTAGCTCCTCCCCTTTCTGTCTAAACGTTTCATAAGGCTTTTCTTCTTTATGGATGTCCATGACGAAGCAAAGCCTTGCCAAACCCGTAAAAATTATTATTATTATCTTTTAATTACTTTTTAATGGATTTCTATTTCAGGTAGGCAGAATACGAGAAGTGAGTTATCATAACCCATGTGGAATATACCAAAAAGTTTATTTATTTTTTTAATTTTTTTTGTGCTTAGCATCATAGCACCTGGAGGTAACAAAGCAAAGATTATGTACCCCCTCCTGTGTCTAGAGGTGGGAATTATGAATTATAATTACATTTTCATTTATCTATTTTTTTCAACAATTTGGCATAGGTTATGAAGGGTGGGGTATTGAGATCCCTAAACTCTAGGAACACTAAGGGAGTGAGAATGCGCATCTCCCCCTTCAGTGTACAGAGTGGAGGAGTATTTTTAGTTAGGGATAGATAGAACTAAGCATTCTACCGTTTAATTTGTGAGCATTAGATTAAGGAAGTGAGAACAGGTACTGACAATCCAAATCATTAAGTGTTGTTGGGGGTTAACTCACCTCCATTCTCAAACCCATTCGGCATTTCTACCCCACTATTGGTACTGCTGACCCTATTGTAAAAGCATAGTAACCTACCAGCCAACAAATATCATATAAATAAATGCCAAAGTTCATTCTCCTGTGTAAGCCATTTCAGTATGCCAGCGCTAATGGCAGGGCAAAGGCATACAGTAGTAGGCATCCAAGTTTAACACACTATTATTTACTGTTCTGGCTCATCAAAGAGATTCCATTTTGCAACAAATATAAAGGGTTACATTTCTGCTTCACATTAAAAGCTGTGCATGGTAAAGTGATATTATAAACCGGTACAATCCCAGACTCATGAATAATGGTCTTCACTCACAGCCTGTGTGCCAATCACAACATTATAATAAGTTGCGCCTTGTCAGATATATAATTTATACCACTGGAGCAAAATACTAATTCCTTGTTTTTAGGTTAATATTTCCCTCATTGGCTTGGAATTAAAGAATAAAGAAATTTTGATCTTTGAAGATGTGCCATTTATTTGACACTTATAATAAATCCTCATCATGCTGTATTAGTCAATGGACCGAGCAGGTAACGTTCACAGGACGTTTGACATTCTCTACCTTAGTGACAACTTATATTAGTATTAAAAATAAACATATTCATGTAGTAACATATTATAATAAAAAAACATTTCTCACCATCTCTCTCAAATCTTATCTAAAGGTTTATTGATAATGGCTCAGTTTTTAGGAACATTCCTTTGATTTTACATACAGCCCACAATTCTTGTTAAGACCCAAGAATGCTCCATTTGCTCTGTGTGTATATGATTCTCACTTTCTCTCTCTCTTTGTTTGTGGTCACTGTCAGTGCATACTAGGGAGTAAAATCAAGTTATGTATCCATAGTACTAATTCAGTGTAAATTGCAATCAACTCTTGGCAAGTACTTTACAACATTGGAATTTTTTCTTTATTGTGACCAGATCCCTATTGATTTTATTATTTATTTATTAAGTTAGCATACATGCTCAAAAAGCTTACTGACAGTGCTTTATTGCTGAATGGAGGGGAGGATAGATGTTTCTATTTCTCTCATTTACTATATATTGTAATTTTAAAAGAAGTATTGCTAAATGTTAATGGAAAGAAAACCCTGGATATTAGGAAGCAGAGTGAGGGCAACTGAACAGTTACCATATATTCCATTATACAACATTTTAATGAATATATTTAAAGAACCATACATTTTGAAGACTCTGTCCTTTAGATCTCTCCTTCCTCAATGACATCTGCTCAAATGGCCAATGCAAACACTTCTTGGGAGCCAATCTGGAAACAACTCCCATATGGATTGTATGCCGAATTAATATATTTAAGAACACAGGTGTGGTTTGGCAATCAAACAAACAAATATCATCACCATAACACATGTTTATTGCTTTGTATTTATATTAATTTCAGTTTGTGAATTGGTGGGCATGCACATGGGTAAAAAACATGGGTAAAGTAATCAACACAGCTGGTGTGGAAAAATGATACACGGGTGAGAAACACTGGGGTCTGTTCTCTAAAACGCAAGTATGAAAAAAAGGTGGTCAAGATCAGAGGTCAAGCTGGACTTAACCTCCATAGTGAACTAGACCTCCCATGTCGACCACCTTTAGCTCTCCACTAAATGCATCTCAACTTCCATCTCCACCTTGACCCCCCTCACTAAATTTCCTCTTAACCTCCTAACTCAATCTCCAATACAAAATTGGTATTCACTAAAACCAAGATGGTTCAGTAGGGATGTCGAGTTGAACTAAGTCTCAAAAACCATGTTCAACTGACCATCTCTAGGGCAGCTGAGTTGACAATATGGGCTCATTCTTTAAACAAGGAACATTGTTGAACTGAAAAGTGCATACAGCATTAAAAGCTAAATTGAAAATGATTTGTCTTTCTGATATTTTGACTCATACAGGTGCAAATGGATGACGAGGATCCTTCCAGTAATAATACACAGAGTTCAAACCCACATTATTGTTATTTTATGGATCCTACCAGTTGACTGCACTGGACACACCAATGTTCCCCCTTTAGAGGAAAGGTATGCTTACCATCCAGTTACAATCAAAATATTATATTTTTCTATAGATGTGTGTGATTGTATGTTAGTGTCCCAAAGTCCCCTGCCAAATTCTTCCACTGTCCTTTCCCCTCTGCCAGATAGATGACTCATGTTCGACAATCCATCTGTTTTGGACTACATGATACTCAGGCAGTATTTGGCTGCCACAAGAGCTGGTGCGCCAAATGTCATCCATCTCTGTGGCTTTGTTGCATATTTTGGACTGCCATATTTTAATGGGAAAAGTGACTATGGCACATCTTAGGGGACAAAATAACTATGGTACGTCGTAAGAGGTAAAATTACTTTGTGGCAGAGCCTAGGTACCCAAAAAACCTTGGTGCAATATAAAGTTTAAAGGCTATGTAGCGCATAGGATTTTTTGTAGAGATAAAATATGCAGACATTCTTTTATAAAACTGTTTTTCATTTTTAGCTCCAGCCCTCCCCAGTGTCTTTCTCTCTTCCAAGTAGAGTGTATGTACAATTGCTGGCTGGGATAGGAGAAACCATGTGTCACTTTAATTTCTTGTTGAGAGAAAGAGGGGACCTGTCAAATCGAATGAATAACAGGAAGAGAAAAAGCCTTGTACTCCTGGAAAATGCAACTTCAACTTTGTTTATTTAATAAACAATAAACTGTGTTGATCTGTCAAGGGAAACTGGCATTTAAAAAAATGTCTAGGTTTTGCAGTTTGTGTTACAGCACAGTTTGTCAAGGCTGGCAGAGACAGTTCAAGGTCAGTTATGGTTAAACCAAGGTCAGGTGTGGAGAGGGAAGCAGAGTCTAAGTATAAGCCAAAGGTTCAGGAACTATGAGATCAATCAGTGCTAAGGGCATAGTAACTGTAACAAGGTTAGGGACAAACTGCAGGAAGACTGGCCACATTATAAGCTTGAAAATGAGCAAGCATGGAATAAACAGTGCTTGCTGTTTAAATAGGGCGCCAGGACCTTAGCAGTCTCCTCTGGTTTTGGCAGGATAGAGAAGACCAGATTGGGACCTGCCTCCTTCTCCCTCCTCCCATGCATCTCCAATGGGAGAGCACAATCAGGCCTCAGGACACACCCCCTGCCATCAGCCTGATACAAGCCGGGGATGTGGCGCACACCGTTATCGCGTGCCCCCAAAGGGAAGCCTGGTGTTGGGAGTCGGCCGGACCAGGACTGTTATCGGATGATGTGCTCCCTCTAGGAGATGTCACCACCATTGGCGTGCCAGTTTAATGGCTAATAGCTCCCAATCGCTAACACTGTAATTTGTCTCCAAAGGGGTGAGCCGTTGGGAGTAAAATTATACTGGGTGTAGGTCATCCCGGATCTCGTGTCGCTATGAGAGTATTGCCCCCATGGTGGTTTCAGAAGTGTCAACCTCCAGGAAGTATGCTTTCTCAAGGTTGGGTAAAATGAGAATAGGAGAAGTGGTAAAAGCCTGTTGCGCTCAGGCAGACCAGGAAAAGGGAATGTCCTTTTTGGTAAGGTGGGTAAGAGGCTGTACGACCCTTGAGAAGCCATTTATAAATCGTTGATAAAAGTTATCAAAGCTAATGAACCACTGCACTGCTTTGACTGATTTGGGGTTTGGACATTGTAGGTTGGCAGAAACATTTTTGGGGTCAATCTCAATCAGGCCAGGTTTGATGACAAAGCCCAGGAAGTCAACCAATGTGGTTTCAAAGTGGCACTTCTCTAGTTTAGCATAGAGGTGTTTGCCTTGTAATAATTAGAGGATTGATGTACGTGTCTTCTATGTTCAGATAGAGAAGGAGAATACACAAGGATGTTGTCCAGATACACGACCACATATGAGTCCACAACATGTCTCTGAACACTTCATTGAGGAAGTGTTGGAAGGTCGCAGGGGAGTTGCAAAGCCTAAAGTGCATGACTAGATACTCATATTGGCCGTACCGGGTTTGGAAAGACGTCTTCCATTCATCCCCATGGCGATTGCGGATAAGATTGTATGCCCGTAGGAGGTTGTGTTTCATGTAGATTAATGCTCCTCTAACTGATCCATCAGCTCGTGTATCAAGGGAATGGGGTACTTGTTTTTAATGGTGATATTGTTAAGTTCCCTATGATCAACAAAGGGCCATACACCTCCGTAATTTTTACTGACAAAGAAAATGCCAGCTTCTGCAGGATTTTGTGGATGGGCGTATGAATCCCTTACAATAATTGGAGTCTTTGAGTACAATGATTTCGGGTTCAGAAAGGATAAAGATGCGGTCGAAGGGGATAACAGCCCCTGAGAGTAGATCGATCGGGCAGTCATAGGGCTGGTGTGGTGTTAACCACTCGGCCTCTTTTTTGTTGAAGACTTTGCTGAATGAAAGATAGGGTATGGGAATTGAGTGATCTGAGGGTTTTCCATGTGCAAGATGAATGTGATGGGGCTGGAGACAATTGTGTTGACAAAATTAGCAAGCAAAGGTGACCTCTCCTGTGTTCCATTGAATACAGGGGTTGTGATGGTACAGCCAGGAGAGTCCAAGTATGAGAGAAAAACAGTGGGGATTGTACTAGGTTCAGGCAAATCCTTTCATGCTGTTCCTTGCCAGCAGTAAAAGAAAGGGCAATAGTCTCCTCCATGACGAGGCCAGACTGCATGGGATTCCCATCCACCAGGTGGATGGTGAGAGACTGCTTCTTGGCTCAGGTGGGAATACCAAAATCCCAGACCAAGGATATGTCAATGAAGCTGTCACTGGACCCGGAGTCGAGGATAGTGTTGTTGTCTTACTTCCCCACTGTAGGGAGACAGGGACAGAGGGGTGAGGAGCCAGGTTACCTGTGAGCCAGGAGACAGAAGAAGTTGATGGCTTACCTCGGGAAGCAATTGCAGAACGATCCTGTACTAAGTGTCAGTACATACAAGGGTTGGCCTCTCTTCTTTAAGTCCATTTAGAGACTGACAGATGAACCCGTGTTGCTCCGATCTGCATGGGCTCCTCCTGGGAAGAGGCAGAGGGTACCGGAGGTGAGGGGCTAGGAAGTGTGGAGCATGTGATGGGATGCAATGGGAGGCAACCCTTTCTTGACTGTGTTCCCAGAGTCGGCGATCCAGTTGGGTGATCAATTGTATTAGGCCTTCCAATGTGCCAGGGAGGCCAAATTGGGCAATCTCATTTTTCACTTGTTCAGAAAGACCCAGCCGGAACTGATATAGGAGGGCTGGTTTGTTCTAATGGGTCTCCATAGCCACCCCTCAGATTTCCGCCTTGTACTCTTCCACGGGCCGGCGTCCCTGTTTCAGGAGCTCTTATTAAAGCTTCAGCGGAGGAGGTCCTATGCAGCTTATCCATCGCTTGCCGGAATGCAGCCCAGGTGTTCAAGAAAGGATGGTTTTCCTAAAGTAGGTGGTGGGCCCATGACATAGGACAATAAGGATATAGTGGTCCTTACTTTGATATAGTCTGCGGCATAGGTCCTTCAACACGAAGAGCTCTAGTCCACCGATAATTGTTCTGGGAGTTTCATATGGGGTGCAGCCATTGCCCCTTCTCCGGGTGGTACTGCCACGGCTAGGGGTGGTGGCTGGGCCAGTTCTTGAGGGTCTTGTTGTAGCATCTGGACCTGAGCATGAAGTGTCTGTTGGTGCTCTTAGATATTCTGCACTGTTTGTGCCAAAGCCATGAGTTGTTGGGTTAGAGCATGGATAGTATCATCAGCCCCTGCAGGCTCCATAACGGCTTGCTCGTTCTGTCAGAGTTCTTACTAGGGAGCATAGCACAGAGGTGATAGCAGTAGGTGGCACACAAACCAAGAATAGCCCTGAGGGCAAAGGTACCAAGGGAGCAGACAAAGTGGGGTCCGGCACACTCCGGAGGGTGAAGACAGGGATGGTTTACGGTTGCTTATGGGTAAGCCAAGGTCAGGAGTGGAGAGGGAAGCGGAGTCCAAGTACAAATCTTTGGTAAGGGTATAGCAAGGTTAGGTACAAACTGTAAGAGGACTGGCCTCACTACAAGCTTGAAAATGAGCAAGTACTGAACAGTGCTTGCTGTTTAAATAGGGCACCAGGACCTTAGCCCTGCCCACCATCCTGCAGATCATGGCCCTCCTCTTGCTTTGGCCAGATAGAGGAGGCAGGAGTGGTACTCTGTCCTCCCATGCATCCCCAATGGGAGCGTGCAATTGGGCCGCCAGACACTTCCCCCTGCCATCAGCCTGATGTGCACAATTCTGGCTGTACTGTACACCTAGGATGTGCCCTACACGGTGATTGTGCGCCACCCCCACCCCCCCAAGCAGGACACCCAGTTTTGGAAGTCTGTCAGACCAGGTAAGGTGCCCCTCCACAATGCACCTGATGGGGCTGGGGCCTGTTTTATCTTGTTTATATAAGGAGATCAAGCACGTCCTCATAATTGTATACTTTATTTAGTATGGCCACTCACCCACACAACCACAATGCAAGAGCCACTTCCTGACTGTACCATCTTATGGATCCCTTAGAGCATGGGCGTCCAACATGCTGCTCGCCGGCCAGAGAGGTGTGGCCCACTTGAGAGTGGCAGCTGTAGCCGCACCTCTGAGCCACTCAAACAAAGTGTGCAACGTGATGTCACTGACACCCAGTGCCCCAACAGGGGCAGAGCATGAGGGGGCAGGGCCTTCTCCCATCATGTGTCCCCTCGCACTCTGACCCTGTTGGAGCACTGGGTGTCATCCTGGTGCTCTGACGAAAGATGATGGACCACAGATGGAACAATCCCCCTCCCTGCAGATACAAGGTAAATGAGCAGGGAGGGGGAACAAAATAAGTGTGACTCTCTGTGTGTGTGTGTGTAAGTATGACTATGTGTGTGTGTAACTAGGACTCTCTGTGTGTGTGTGTATGTGTATGGAAGTATGACTTTCTGTGCTCATTTAGTGTATATATATATATACACACACACACACACACACACTTATACGTATGTATGTATGTGCATATAAGTGTTTGTATGTATGTATGTATATATATATATATATATATACACTGTTAGGGTGCATGTAAGTTTAGATCCTGGTGCAAATGAGAATCCAAGGTTTTTAATGACTCTTGTTGTGGGAGAAAGTTACCCAGATATACAAAGTAAGTTCAATAAGACTGAAGAGAAGATGAGGAAATCTTTGCGGGAAGCAGTGGAGATGTCACTTGGCTGCGGTAGTTGCGAAGCAGGTGCAGATGAGAATGATATACCAACAGTACAGGTAAGAGCTGAGCAGTAGCATTTACATGCAGCATGCTTTCTTACTAAGACGGAGCCACATGGGATGGGTACCTGGCTGTTAGTAAGTAAATCCTGTATCAGTCTGTATGTGTGCATGCTAGCTGTCAGTTTCTTGGCAACCAAACTAGGAGTTTTGTAGGTGAGATCCCGGGATAATGGGGAGAGAGCAATTAGGAGAGTTAGTGGCTGGCAGGTATTGTGGGCTGGAAGGGATTGTCATGGTAGACATGAGCAGGTCACTTGAAGAGTTAAGAGCCTGGATGGGAAAGGGTCTGTATCTGCATAGGGAAAGGGATGGACAGGCTTATGCAACAACTGACCACGATGGAAAAAGGGTTTCACATACAAAGGGCATTGCTGACTGCATCATTTTCTAAAGGGGAAAAAGATCCACGGAACTGTTCAGTCATATAGACTAGTCACGAAGATGAAGACTTGATGTGACCAATCTGTTTGGGAGCAGGAATCATCCTTTTCTGTCTCAGGCTGGGGTGATGGAGGATGTGGAGTAGGCAGTGGTGTATCTTGATTTTGTGCTGCCCTAGGCAGACAAAATCCGGGCACCCCCCTACCCAAGCTGCACACCCACGTTACACACCTAAGACATGCCCCATCACCTCCATTTCATGACCCCACATCACACATAACATTCAGACTCACATCAAGCTCATACTCCCATATCACACACACACTCCTACTCTCATCACACTCAGTCACACACACTGACTCCCATCACACACACTGTCATTATGTTCTTCTAGGGCAGCCTCCACTGTGCAGAAATCTTACTTCTTTCTAATTGTCATTAAGAATTCTCATGCCTTAAAGGATTTAGATTCCAGTTGCAAGCTGACTCTCACACCTCTCTAGGATTCCCAGAGTGATGCTGTGCTTTCTCTTGCACATGGGATAAAATCAACCCACACAAATTGTGCTTGCCACACAAGAAAGACATCCAGGGCAGACTGTTCCACATATGATGAAGTGGCTGTGGAATACTGTTCTTGGTCCACAAATGCTTCCTGGGGTGGATCTGGGTAGTCCTCTTGCTCCTCCTCTAATGCAGAAACTAGAAAGCAAACAAAGATGCTATGCTTCTATATGTTATCTATGAAATCTGGTACAACAAAGGTAAGCTACAGTAATATGCAAACTCTCTGACAGGTATCCAAAGTTTTAAATGTGCTATTGTTAGTCGGGCACATCTTATCGCTATGGTGGTGACGAGGCCCCATGGCCTACACAGGACTCAGAAAATCAGACGGCTCTGCTGGCTTTGGTGGCAGCCTCATTTTCAACATTCTCGATATTAGCAGCTCTTCTGAACGATTCTAACTCAGCTACTATGGCCTGTACTTGGGAATTCCATTCTCTGTTTCAAGCAGTTCCCTCTTTCAGGAATGAAGTCCAGTAAAAATGTTGATGTGAAATATTCTGCACCACCCAACTGGATGCGCATAACATTAACATTAGTCACTTGGCTGCGGTAGTTGCGAAGCAGGTGCAGATGAGAATGATATACCAACAGTACAGGTAAGAGTTGACCAGTAGCATTTACATGCAGCATGCTTTCTTACTAAGACAGAGCCGCATGGGATTTGGGGGCAGAGCTATATGAAACTCAGAGATGAGACTGTAGGGTGCATGGCACGGAGAGTCAGAGATCTGAATAAGCTAAGAGGCAAGATAGCTGCCATTACATGCTGCTAAGTGCTAAAATAACAGAAAATTTGGTGTAGGTTTTTTTTTTTTAAATGGCACAGCTTATATATCAAGGGTTATTTGTTTATTTCTGGTAAAGTTACTTATTGCATGACAGCTATCCTTTAAAGCTTCAATGTGAACATTTATACAAAGTGTCTTGCTCTTCACTAAAGATACCCCATAATTGTTTCAGTGCAGTGCTGAAAGCAACATTTCCGATGCTTTAAAAATTCTAGTAAAGGAAAAAAAACTTGTCTCTTTTATTTATAAATCCAAGGTTAAGAAAAATATGTTTTTGCATTGTATTTCATCCATCCAGCTGATTTAGTCCATGAAAACTGGCTGATGTTACGTTGTAGACAGGCAATGCTTTCCATCATTGGCACTTACTGGGGGAAAAAAATCATCGGGGAGCAACTCAGGACTGCTGTTTTGTGTTAGACTATAAATCAGAATCAGTGCTGATTAATCTCTTTTAAGTACATTTTTAAGATTGAGGCAAATTACAATAAAAATCCCACAGAAGCAAATCAGATTTTTGTTCTGTAATAGCTAAGGTCCCCACAAGTTGGCCTCAAAATATGCAGAAGTCCCCCGTACTATTCGGCCTCCGAAATCCACATTGGCCAATTTTCGTACCTATTCAAAATCAAATGGTCTCTGAGTAGCATGAATTTGAGGGTTACTCAGATAACAAAAGTGATACAATTGGGTCCAAAATTTGAAGCCACCATTTTTGTGAGATTCCTAAGTCGACCCTTATATTGATAAAAGTATTTGTACACACCTCTTAATTATTGAATTCAGGTGTTTCAATCAGGCCCATTGCCACAGGCGTATAAAATCCAGCACCAAGCCATGCAGTCTCCATTTATAAACATTTGTGAAAAAAATGGGTCATTCTGAAGAGCTCAGTGAATTCAAACATGGTACTGTGATAGGATGCCACCTTTGCTCATGAGATTTCATACTGGATAGATATTCCACAGTCAGCTGTAAGTGGTATTATCAAAAAATTAAAGCTTTTAATCTTTAAAAATTAAAGATCAACCATACTTGGGAAATCATTTTTAAAGTTATTTCGGAGATATGCCAGATCCGGGTTCCCCCTCTAAACACTAAAGCCATTTTACATTTAGATCTTGACTTGTTGAAATGGTACCAAAAGGCCTTTGCAGTACAAATATTTCTGGCAATGAAGATAATAATAGCCAGAAAATGGAGGGTAGATGAGGAGATAGTATGGAATCAAGTAGTCTCTCAACTTAATATACAGTGTATTATGGAGAAGGGTTTCTATCAGATTAATGATCAAATAGGGAAATATGAACGAGTTTGGGGAGGTTGGATAAACAGGGGAAGAAGGTATGAAGTATAGGGGAATACATAGCACTGGAAAAAATACCGAGATTGGACTGATATCAAGAAATACAGAAGGTCCTGGCTCCCCTTGCCTCCCCAGGGACTCCCCCCCCCCCCCCCCTCGGCGAAGCGCCGGGCCTGTTCTCCCGCTCGAAGTATGTTTTAGTTTGTCTTGTCCTGTATGTTAAGTTCGTAGCACAGGGTAAATCCAAGAAAGTTAAATGAAGATAGAAGTGGAAGTATAGTAATTATATATTAAATGTGGGTGTTGATGATGTTTATATTTAAATAAAATATTTAATAACAAGAAAGTATATGGAAAGCACAAGGATGATTTGATAGCACAAAACAATGAAGTATTATACAAAATAAGGTGCTGAACGATCTGAGTGTAAAGAAAAAAAAAAAAATTAAAGCTTTTAAGAACAGAAGCAACTCGATGAGCGGGGTCATCGAGTGCATGGTGCACAAAAGTCACCAGTGCTTTCCTGATTCTATAGGCCTACTGGCAGTCTTGTGGGTGAGTCTAGGTTTGGCATATGACAGGAGAATATTACCTACCTAACTCAATTGTTCCAACTGTAAAGTTTGGTGGAGTACGTCCCTTACTTCCAGTGAAGGCAAATCTTAATGCTTAAGCCTTTTGGACAGTGCTATGCTTGCAACTTTGATGGGAAAGTTTGGAAAAGGCCCTTTTGCATCATGAACATTCTCCAGAGCACAAAGCAAGGTCAATAAATACATGGTTGGATGAAAGGCGCACACAGAGCCCTTTTTAATACAGACCTAGCATTGCTTTTTTGTTGTTGTTTGGAGCTGCATTTTGGAATAACATCTCTTATGTTGTAGTGGTTCCAATCTCTTTATACATATATGTTTTATTTCCAATTTGTTTTTTGCAATGTCTACGATGAAATTTATTTTTTGATCAAAAATGCATGTCGAATTTAAAGATATTTTGTAATGTTGTTTACCTTAAAGTTGACAGATAACATGTCAACTACCCCATCAACTGCTGTACTGTTATCCCAAAGACATATGGTGATAAAATATGTCACATGCAAGCTGGAAAACCATTCAGGGTTGGCTACAACAGTCACTAAAGCCTTACAGGATAATATTTTGTAATATAAATTGTGCAAGACTGAGAAGTACTATACAGATACAAATATGAACAGTCACACTGCGAGATCCTGTTAGACCCATAAAATGACTGAATTCCTTACAAACGAGGTGAGCCTTGAACATTAAAAGAAGAAAAAATATGACTACAGTGATTGTGCATCTCTGATTCAATGGACAAGGGCTTCTAAATGTGGGAGTGGAACAGCTGAATGCCCGGGAACCTGTCAAGAGGGAGCGACTGACTGACTGAAGGGAATAAGATGTACAATGTTTGAGTCTATCAAAGACCAGTAAGCCATGTGTGTAGGTGATGAAGTTCTTTTACTGGGAATCCCAGGTAAAGTACATTACAGTATTCCAGGTAAGATGACACAAATGCATGAGTTAAGGTTTCCCTATTTCTACTGAAATTTAAGGGACACTATCACCTAAACAGAGTACTATGCATAAAAATAAATGTGCGTGCTTATTATCAAGAGACTTGGAAGCCATTTACATAGATTAAGAGAAATAATGTGTTTTGTATATGTCGGTGGTGCCTCCTATTTACGAAATCACCTTGTGGCTCTATATGCAAATGATTACTTTCAGTGAGTAATGGGAGGTACAGTCAAGTTTGAGAACTGAAATTTAGCACCAAATTTCTTTCTTTGTATGGACATTGAATCCTATGGGGTCAATAAGTTTGCTGAATATTTGGAGACCAAATATACATAACACAGAGAGGATGATCAAATACAGTAGTCCATCGTTTGGCCTTGGACTCTTGGTGCCCCAGGTGTATTAAATATGGTGTTATGGGATCATGGGATCACCCAGCAATCCTGAGCATTGCACTGTTCTGAATGTGGAATGAGGTTATCACACACCTTTTACTCTGTCAGTTACTGGCTGAGAGTAGTTTTCAACCTTCAGTAAGTATAATGTTGTTTGCAAATATGTGCATTTCTGATGTTCTTTTGGTTCCAATTCAGTTAAGTTTTGGTGTTTACAGTCTATTTTAAGGGAGGGAAGTCTATAACTTCCTGTTCGGTACATTTTGGACATGTTTTGGCTACATTTTTTTTCCAGCAGATATCAATGTTTAACCCCTTCCTGACATAGAACGGGCAAGGCCTGTTCTGCCTGGCAAAGTGTTGCCGACATATTAAACAGTTAAATGCCTACAGTTAAATGAGCAGTTCGCAAACACCGCTCAGACTGTGATGCTTTAATGCCTCAAGGTCAAGGCATTAAGCATCACTGAAATTCAGTACGCGGTTATGCCACGCTTCCTCTTACATCCTCATTCAATGGAGGACATGGAGGGGCAGAGTCTGCAGCCTCAATGAGTTAACCCCGCCTCACAGCACTATAAAAACCACAAGCTCTCTCAACAAGGTGCTCAGTTATTGTTCCCTGTCCGTTAGTGTGCACTGTCCTTGAGCTCTGTGATTCCCTATTGTTCCTGCCTATTCCTGGATTTACCCTTTTGCCTGCTGTTATCCTTTTTGACCTTGAAATGCTTACTGGATTTACCCTTTGCTACTGTTGCCCTTTGACCTAGAATTGCTCACTGGATTTACCCTTTGCCTGCTGTTGCCCTTAGACTTTGGACTGCTTACTTAATTTACCCTTTGCCTGCTGCCTGCCAATTGAACTTGGATGGCTTACTGGATTTACCCTTTGCCTGCTGCCTGTCTCTTGACCTTGGATTGCTCATTGGATTTACCCTTTGCCTGCTGCCTGCCTTTGACATCTGATTGTTTACAGGATTTACCCTTTACCTACACCTATCTTATTACCACAGTCTTTTCCTATTTTGTACGTCTGCATCTTGGGTTTCTTCCTGTACTCTAGTCGGATCCTTACAACTTTGCAGTGAGGGAGAACAGGACCTTCATAAATTGTGTTTGGCAGAGGTTCTCCGAACACAAATTAGGTGCCTTCCTTGCCTGATTTTTTATATATTGGTTGCATCGGCTCAACAAACGCCAACACAACCTAAATCTACACATTCAGCATAGATAACAGAATCCTGTGAGTCTGTTTTATACATTGGCACACACAGCGATTACGCCAGTATTTGTCGCAATCCTACGTGTTCGCTGTGTGAATACATGCCCCTCTAAATGTATACTATGCATTGTGTAAATGTAACAGTTACTAACTCATCCATTGAACGTGATTCCCCACTGGGATCTCAAAAAGCTAGATAATTACCTAACCCCTTCGCGACCGATGACGGTCCTGGACCGTCATAGGGAAATCTCCCTTCGTGACCGATGACGGTCCAGGACCATCATGCAGGTCTATTCGCGGTACGCACACTGGCATACAGCGATCGCGCTATCAACGACATGGCTAAGTGTCTCGATACCGAGACACTTCAGCCATGTCGGTTGAGGACCCCCCCGGAAACATCCGGGCACTCTGACAGCCAATCACAGCGCCCGGATGTTAATAGCTGTCAAAGCAGGTGCCTGCTTTGACAGCTATAGTCTCTCCCTGCTCCATGGTGATCGTGGGGCAGAGAGAGACTAAATATAGTGTGTGAAGTCTCCCCCTGGTCCCCCCAAGCACAACCAGCCCCCCCCCCCAAAGGATTTTTTTAATTTAAAAAAAAAAAGTTTTTTTTATTGTGCTAATCCTAACTCTTAGGTTAGGGTTAGAGTTCATCAAAACCCTAATCCTAGAGTTAGAATTAGGGTTTGTACTAACCCTAACCAAAGGGGTTAAGGTTAGAGTTAAATAAAAATAAAAAAAATGTAAAAAAAATAAAAAATTAAATAAATAAAAAAATTAAAAATAATAATAATAAATTGTATACAAATAAGAAGTTATTCCATAGAGGACCAATGACATGTTATGTCTGTCTGTGGTCCTCTAGGGATATTTTATTTTAAAAAAAAAAGACTGCTAGTGGGGCCAGTGCTTTGCATTGGCCCCCAGCAGTAGATAGGGGCCCGCAGCAGCTGGATATTTGATCCATGCAGCCACAGGATAGCAAGGATAGCAAAAATCGGTGCTTCCTACTATAGACTACATTTCCTATTCTACTACGGTAGCTTTTGGCTGGCTGAGCATTATAGGAAATGTAGTCACAAGTATTACATAATAAATACACGTTTTAAAGCTGCAATAACCATATCCTAAATTTTGCCCTGTACCTGCCACTTCAACCTAGCAAACCTATACATGTGGGGTACCGCTATACTCAGGGGAAGTTGCTGAACATATATTGGGGGTTTGTTTGGCAATAAAATAGAACAGCCCATTTAAATTCATACCTAAGTTTCAAAGTGTGTGGAAATAAAACACACACAAAATTACTACGCCAAAACTTGTCAAAGATTGGTGGTAAAATGACAGAGTGAAAAGTGTCAAATTACCCCAAGTTGAATGCCCTGGGATGTCTACTTTATAAAAATGTGTACATGTGGGGGGTTATTCAGTGATTCATATCAGATATCTGTGTTACAGTGTCACTAACGCTAATTTAAAAAAAAATGGTTTTGAAACAGCTAAATGATACTTGTATTTATTAACCTAAAACATGCAAAAAAAGCAAAAAAAAACATATAAACATTGGGTATTTCTGAACTCAGGACCTATAGTCGAATCTATTTAGCACGTTTTTTCATTAGCTTTTGAAGCTTAGTAAAAGAATTTACAAAGAAAAGTCAGGAAAAGTGTTTATTTTTTTTAATTTTAACCATATTTTACTATTTTTTACACAATACAATAAATGATATGAACAAAATAATGTCATGAAAAGAAAGCCCTTCTTGTCCTGAAAAAAACAATATATAATATGTGTGGGTACAGCAACTGACAAAGAAGAAAATTAAAGCTAAACACAAACACCTCAGAAGTGTTAAAACAGCCTCGGTCACTAACGCACAACATTCCAAAAACAGTCTGGTCATGAAGGGGTTAAATCTAGCCTTTTGAGATCCCAGTGGGGAATCACGTTCAATGGATGAGTTAGTAACTGTTACATTTACACAATGCATAGTATACATTTAGAGGGGCATGTATTCACACAGCGAACACGTAGGATTGCGACAAATACTGGCCCTCCCTTTGCCTGCTGCTTGCCTTTTGACATTGGATTGTTTACAGGACTTACCCTTTACCTACACCTATCTTATTACCACAGTCTTTTCCTATTTTGTACGTCTGCATCTTGGGTTTCTTCCTGTACTCTAGTCGGATCCTTACAACTTTGCAGTGAGGGAGAACAGGACCTTCATAAATTGTGTTTGGCAGAGGTTCTCCGAACACAAATTAGGTGCCTTCCTGGCCTGATTTTTTATATATTGGTTGCATCGGCTCAACAAACGCCAACACAACCTAAATCTACACATTCAGCATAGATAACAGAATCCTGTACATTGGCACACACAGCGATTACGCCAGTATTTGTCGCAATCCTACGTGTTCGCTGTGTGAATACATGCCCCTCTAAATGTATACTATGCATTGTGTAAATGTAACAGTTACTAACTCATCAATTGAACGTGATTCCCCACTGGGAGCTCAAAAAAAGCTAGATAATTACCTAAAGTAACTCAATATATCCAACAATCTACAACCTGCACGATCAAGCAGTATAGAAATTTATAACCTTGATGATTTGTTTGTTTTTTTAGAATGTTTATCACATAAGAGGAATCTGTTAGTCACAAGCTATAACAGCACAAGCATGGCAACATTATGTGCTCAGTACATACTTTTAAGTTATGCAATTCTTTTAAAGTCACGACACCATTTTTAAAATGCACATCTAAATCCCTGAGGATAACATACTCTAAAATAACTACCAGCAATTGTTTGGCATCTCACAAAGAAATGCTTTCTTTATTTTGGAAGATGATTCATACTTGGGGGAGTATAAACAATAGGGTTCAATAAACCTGTGCTTTAGGCATATCATTGGATACAGCTAATTATAAATGTTGATATTCCTGTGTTAATTTTTAAGCTATTATTTTACTAAAAGCACCACAAAATAGTATATTTTCTTATTCCGTTACCAAAAATATAGGCATTTTGTAGTAATCCAGGATATGCATAGAAACTCTCTGGGTTTTGGGATTTGTGCTGTGAGATAAAAATCAAAATAAATTATAGAAGTAGTGAAATCATTTTTGGGATATATGTAATTGAAGGTAAAACCAAGGCAATTGAAAATGCCATTGAAAATACTTGTGCATCTATGGAGTCAATTTCAATATTAATTATATGTTAGCAAATTTTAATACAATAAGATTCTCCAAAAAATTAGTTACACGCCTTTTTTAGTAATTTCTCTTTAGTATCTAGTAGCTTTGGGTTCACCCAGTATGGTGAAGGAACCTGTCAATACATCTTTTTTTATAAACAACAACAACGTAGGGCAGAACATCACAAATGAAGAGAGTGTGGTAAGGGATGTATATATTCAAATCGGAGGTTTATTGTCTGTACAGGAAAAAAGACAAACAGATAGTGCAGCATCAAAGAGAAATTGACCTTGACCTGCTATTGCAGCGACCTACAGGATGACTATAATGTAAAAGCCATAAAATACAGAAAGTGTGAAAAACCACTGGTAAAAATGGACATTAAAATACACTACAAAATGTATGCATGAAGAAATATCTAGGTAAAAAATGTAGGTATATATAAAATTATTTTAATGCATGTAAAAAAATATATATAAAAATTATACAATGTATGAAATAGCCTTATGGAGAAATGCTAGACAATAATAAATATATACATTCTTAAAAAATTGGTATACACTTAAAGTGACAATACTCTCTATTGCAATATGGTCAGAGTGTAAACAGAGAGGAGGCTGCTAACATTTACATGACAAGTCTATGCTCAGGACATTTATGTATTCATGTGTGTTAACTCTTCGACTGACAGAGAGACACTGTGGCACAGTGGTTTTTATTCATGCCACTGCCTAGCACATTCACATGTGTGTAAGGGTACCTTTTCATAATCACAGTTGATTCATAGACGACTATTATTTCAGTTGGCTGTATTTTGGAGGAGTTCAGACGCTGAAATATCAGCCTGTAATTGGCCCCAATCGCTGATTCGGGGTCACTTTGGTGATCCCCAAATGGTCCAATTTAAACGGTCATTTTAATCACCAAAGTAACCTGAAATGGGTCAAAATTCAGAGCTACCCGAATATATCCTTAAGAGTAAAAGCATATGTGCAACTGTTTTTTCTTTCCAGGCCATCAATTTCTTACCTCACTTTCTTGGCTGTTTGGAATGTCACATTCAGAATAGGTTGTGTCTCTCTCACTTCCTGTTGTTGGCTGCTCAATCCTGCGATAGAGCTATACCCAGAAAATCTGCTCTTATTATGCTGAAAATCTCTACCAAACTATACTAAGGACATGTATTCCTTACTGGACTATACTTAGTTTAGTTAACTTAAAAGTCTGACATTTAATGACCACATTACACTTACATAGGTAAATTGGAGGGAATGGAAAATTGGACCACATTTTTAATTCTATGCAGAGTTTCTCTGTTGTACAGGCTTAAATATGTAATTGTCAAGTAGGTAACTTTAATCCTCAACACAGCCCACAAGGGCAATGCACCATGAGAATATACAAACTTCACCACTTTTATTGGGTTCATGCACTAAACGTATGACAAGGTAGGTGTGTAATACTATGATAGCAATATTTCTCATGAAATATATATTAAGTAATGTAATGAAAATTGTGATTTTCTGTGTCTAAGATTCTACTGGACATTGAAGAAAAGGAAGAGATGGCCGAAGATAGCATTAATCTGTACACGATCAGTAATAAAAATCAGCACGCAGTAGATATGCGAAAGTGATGTTAAAATATAGCCACTCTTTAGTATGTAAACCTATGTTTTTAATGCTGAGACTGAAGTAATTGTTGAATAGAAATAACATATACTAGATTCAAATTGCACCTAGCTGTGTAATAAATGTAATAATACTGCCCATTATTAACTGGAAAATATTATTTATATTAACTATGAAGCTTTCAGCCACTTGCTTATACATTGACTGTATGATGTAAACACTGAGCCATCTCGTGGTTATGGGTGTGCTTATTAAAGAATATATTCAATTCATACGTCAAGTAAATTATTAGCAAAATTAATCATTCCAGAATGCAAAAGATAGATTATAATGTGAAAAATAAAAAAACAACCATCCAAAAATCTTTCTTTAGCAAAGTTACTTTTATTGATGGCAAATTTAGGTAATCACACATAGCACATACGTGAATGTTCAAGCTAAATAGCAGAAGAGTCCAAGTAGACTTCTATCATTACATGCAACAATATTATACAGGGTACAAGGACAGGAAATAAATGTAGCCAAAATTTGTTAGATTGTGTCCTTATTGTACATTTGTATGGCTGCATAAATATCATTGTAGATATTTATGTAGCCATACATATGTACAATAAGGAGAATATTTTTTCTACATATCAATTAAAAGTTACTTTTTAAAACAATTCTCGCCAACCCCTTTGCTTTATGTTAAATTGGGCGACCCTCATTCGTTCTCTATGCAGCAAGACCCTTTGAGTGGACCATAAAGGGTTTTTTATATCTGGGAATATCCATTACCCCGAATCATAGGATAACAATGACAAATAATATATCTGGATGTTGTAGGCTTTTCATGTAAAGCATAATATAACCCAAAAATGTATTAAATGTGCTCAACTGCAAAAATTGATATTATGATATCTGTTATCTGAAGAGATGTTGAATTTGGCAAGTGAACTGTATATATTCAGTAGGTTTTTAAAAAAAAAAAAAAAAACGGAGGGAACTTTTTCCCACTTTTAATAAAGATTATAAACGAAAAAAATTAAATAATATATATATAAAAATCCAAAGGAAAGCACGCACTCACAGGACTTTATGCAAAAAAGGTTGATATTTTACTTACTCATACAGGTATGGTATTCACATGAGCATAAAATCGACTTTTCGGTCCACACCGTGGACCTTTATCAAGACTGTGGGACATGGAACACAAACAAACATATATAGGGGAGAAGAGAGGCAGAATTACTTACCCCCAGCGTGTAAAACCCCTGTGATGACGAAAAAACCTCTGGCCGTAACGCACGGCACAGCCATGTGGACGTGTGAAGCAGGGTAGGGAAGAGGACGCGGTGCCATGGCAACGCGTATAGTAAACAGACCTGATCTCATTCAAGTCTGTTAAACCGACATCGGGTAATGCGAAGTCTTTGTAAACCGAAATAGACTGAAAGACGAACGTCGTATAAGCCGACATAGGTACAAATTAATGAATGGGAAGGTCGAACAAACAGTTCGGTGTATGTAATCCGAATGCTGAAACCCGAAGGCTGGTCGGATAAAGCAGAGACTGTGCTTGAATGAGTCAGATGTGCATGAGAGCACACTAAAACACCAGATCTATAAACCGAAAGCCATAGTAAAAAATAAAAAAGGAAACAAAAGTACCACTGCAGAGTCCCCACATGGTATATAGAATTAATAGAACACCACAAAGAAAAAAGACAAAAAGTATATAAAATAGAGAAGCCTAAGAAAGCAAGCCAAACAGATAGTGATGTGTGACAAAGCTGAGAGACACAAAAGCAATTATAGACGGTAGAGGACAGGTGAAATAATGTACTATTAACATCTGGGCAAAAATGTTCATTCAGTCCCCTCGGGGAGATAGTGTCCAAAGTACGTATCCAGTAAGCTTCTCTTTGTAACAAAGTTCTGGCGCGATCTCCACCACGATGGGGTGCCGGGATATATATATATATATCATTGTATATACTTATGTAGCCATACAAATGTACAATAAGCAGAATATTTTTTCTACATATCAATTAAAAGTTACTTTTTAAAACAATTCTCGCTAACCCCTTAGCTTTATGTTAAATTGTGTGACCCCCATTCGTTCTCTATGCAGCAAGATCTTACCTAATTTCTGGGCCTTACTCTTTAAATGTAAAAATTACACTTTTAGTTTCTCACTTGTTTAGTCACATAAATTGTAAAAGTAGCTAATGCCTTGTTTTCGAACACTCAAATCCAAAGGGAGACAAAACAACAGCAAACAAGAGCCCTTTGTCTAGCAATGCGTTGGAAATATTTTAAGTGTGTAATATTAAAAAAAATATGTATAGCAAGTTTAAACAATAGAATGTAAATATGAACCTGCTGTCTTGTTCTCAGTCCTAGCTATTAAAGATTTGCAACAATTTTAGTTTTTTCAGTTGGCTTTACCAGATATTCTAGCAAATATACTAACTTTTTAGGTAGGCTTATAATATCTGTCAATTAAAGCTAAGCTTCATCATTAGAGCCTATTGTTTGAAAGGGAGGCCCAGCATTGGATAAGTGATGATTTACTAGCCTACTCTCTACCACTATTTAAAGTAATTCATCACCAGTGAAATAATGTGAACAGAGCTATTCATCCATAAAGTGAGAAAGTAAATATATATTGTAGAATTTGTAATTCAGTGTTACAAAATCTCTCACCAACTTCACTGTTTAGTGCTTTAATAACTAGAAAAGCTACAATTTCTGGGGAAATTGTGTGAAGTGTTCTTTCCTACAACTGGAGTGGGCGGAGTAACTGGGTGGAGTGGCTTAAGTAACTGTTGTGTGGTTGGAGTGGCTGGAGTAACTGTGGAAAGGTTGGAGTGCGGTTGCCATCTTTAAACGGTCGTATTTTAAAAACTATAAATCCTACAGCGAAGAACTTTATATTGTGAGAATCACAAGACCCAGACCTACATTTTGATGCATAGTATGTCTCTGAAATATTAAAAATGAAGGCCCTTCAAAAAAAGGATTGCCCTTCAAATTTGAGGTGGCTAGAGTGGAGTTTCAATGAATGTCAATGGACGGCGTGAGTTGCAAACAAATGGTCATATTGTGAAAACTATTAGGACTACGATGATATTTCGTGAACTATTCGGCGAAACGTTCCACAAAGTAATAGCACACCAGTCGGGAACAATCCGCACGTTTCGGTATGTTACTGTCTATGTAGTGTAAAAACTGTGGGATATATATATATATATATAGAAAAAAAATTGAAATTTGCAAGTAATCTAATATTATTATTTTTTTCTAAGTTTATTGTACATTTACACTACCTCATCAGAAAGACTGACACAAATAATTCACATTTCCAATGCTATTTTAGCCGTTCAAATGGCTTTAAATGATTATTTAACTAGACCAAGCTTGAGGGTATTTTATGTGATCTCAGTTTCTGTTTTGTATTATTGATATTTCTTCATAGTTTTCAATTCTTGCAAACAGTTGTTTTAAATGAGCTGTGTGGGTATTGACAGTTGGTTTTAAAGAAATCAAGGCCGCCTTACAATCTAATAAATATGTCTGAAAGGAAAAAGAAGAATAGTTCTCCAGTGAAAGACGAAATAAGCAAACCAATCACTCAGTAAGATTTAAACAAAACTTGCCGTCCAAAACTAACATATTTGTGGTATTCTACATTACATATTCATTATTTTCAGATGAAATTAATACTTGGTTCATTGTAGAAATTATTTTCAACACTGTTTTTCCTGGCACATGTCCATGGCTAATGGGTGTTACTATTTCTTGGACAATTATGTTACACAATGGCTAGTTCATTCTGCATGATATACTGTCCTTAGTATAGTTGTTGCTAACTAAGTGTCTGACAGAAAGGGAAAAAAAAGGAAAACTGACCCTGCCATATTCCTGGAAATACATATTTCATAATTTATTTTTCCAAGGGTTCTTTCATTGTAATAGAACTTGAAGCCAGAACTACTTTAGCATCTTCTATATAAAAATAAAAAAATAGATGGATAAAGCTGAATACCATCATTGCTCTTCAACAGGGTAATACATATTCCTGTTGTGTTCAACTTTGGATTTTTTATATTTATTCTAATTTTGGCATATATTTAGCAAACTCTACCATGTTTAATAGGTAAATTTGAGAGCCACTGATTGCAACGCAGGTGGATTGAAGTTAAAGCATTCATCAAATTCTCTGTTTACTAAGTTGTTGTTCCTGCAGGTATGAACTGACCAATTGGGAATGGACTAAGAACCTGAAACTAAAAGAGGGCACAGACAAGCAAGGTACACCATATATATTCGATTAACCATGTCACTTAGATTGAGCACATCTACCCTTGATGTTAAAAATGTAACATCAATAGCCCTAAACCTCAATTTGATGAAGGGCTCAGACAGTTTATACCTGTCATAATTCTCCCAAGTCAACACATGAATCCCTCAGGGTCATTAATTTGGATCTAGCTCTGCAGCTGAATGCCAAGATTATTTTATATTAACAAGTTCTTGGAGAGTTCCTCCTAAGAACAGCTGGTTTATTAAGGCACCTTACATATGCGTGTGTTTAACCTACCTGTGGTACATACATTTGACGATCCACTTGTGTCAACATGGCCACTTACAAATAGACCCTTCTGAAATATCCCATCTAATTATAAACTCATATGCGTTAAATATCATACCATCACATACTGAAAACAATCCTTCTGAGCAGAATGAATAACAATCTGCTTGTATAAAAGTGCTCCATTTGTGTCAAAAAAGTATGTTGTTTTCAATTTAATAATGAGAAACCTACTTTATTCAATTGAACTGTATCAAGACGAAAAATACATTTGCATTTGTAATGACAGATTTTGACATATTTAAAGTATAGTTTGGTCTTACTGACTAAGTAGATATCAGATGGTACAAGATATCATGTGACTGGCCATGTGTCCATATGCAGAATAACCGGCAATCAACACTTTAAAACATCAAAATGTAATGTGAAGAGAGGAAAGGACAAGATACAATGGATATTAGAGATAGGAGTACCTGGCATGAAGAAAATGTACTGATCGAAGAGCGTATCGTTTTGCAACTAATCATTCTGATTAGTAAAGATATTATCTGACTAACTTTATAATGAAAGTTTATAATTATTGATAACTTTGGGTCACAAAGTCGGAGCTAGGTCACTGTTAAATTCTGGAAAAATCAAGCCTTGGCCAGCAAGTACTAGAGAAGACATGTCACTACCTGGATACAGGCAGGATTATCTTTAAGGTATGGGGTTTTCACCAAGTAAAATAATATTGAATTGGGGCAACAATGCTTAGACCTGCTGTGTGTATTTGGGTAACAGCTGAATTGCAGAAGAGCAGACATCCTATCAACTGGGACTATATTTAATGCTATAAACCACCACATGTTTAACAGATACTGACACTTTGGCAAAAACTAGGGAGAGCATTGCTCTAAAGCTTACAATCTAGATGGATAGAACACAACCTGTTAGATAAGGCAGAAGAGCAAATCAGAATGAAAGGTAAAGCTGTGAGAATATTGGCAGCTAGACAATGGTAAAGCAGGGGGTGATGTATAAATGGGCTGCACATGCAAATAGTGCCATGTAATGGTATTATCACCATATGCACCAGTGTTTATAGCAGACTCCTGCCAGAAGACAGGAGTCTGCAACGCCTCTGCCATTCCTGCACTTCTTTAGTGCATAAAGAATCAGGCACTGAAAATCGGCTGTTTGATGTCAGAGAACCTCCACCAAACATTGTTCTTGATCTCACTGTAAAGTGTTGGGAGGTTTAAAAAAGGTAGATTCGCTGTTAGACATAATGGACAGCAATTGCACCTTTTTTTCATTTACCGACACTAGGGTAGATTCAATGGCTCCCGTTACCCAAAACATGGTGTTAGCGGTAAATTAATGATTCAGTACCTGCTACTAATGCCATTAACAGGTGCGGTGATATCATTACTGACCTACTGTCTTTTGAAATACCAGCCTTCCCATGCTGGGAATTCACTCTGTGACTGACCTACAATGAGAACAGACACATAAAAGCAGTGAAATCTTTTTCTAGAATGGAAAGATTTCTTTTTTTTTTTTATGGATTCCAAGGGCTGCTGGTTGCTGCTGGAACCTGGGGACTGGGCAGTGATTTTCATGGCACTTAAAGGGTATTTTTTTCAAAAATGTTGGGGTCATTTATGATCATCCCCCCTACATGGGCAAGGTAGAAGTGGGGTGGGGGGGGTAGGTAGGGATTATATTTATATTTTATAAATGGGGGAAAGATTTTTTTTTTATTTCAGCAGGACCATTATTTTAATATCATCTGGACTTGGGGCATAGCTCTGGCCTCAAGACCTCTAGGTTATTACACCCCAGTCACCTAGCATTGTAGAGTTTTTTTGCAAATATTGGATATTTGCGGTCCCGGTTGGCATTGAATCACATGTTATTACCTCCACAATAACGTGGCTTAAAGACCAGCATTTAATCTACAATACTTTACAGTGCAGAAGATTTTAAATATAACCTCCATGGTGTTTTATAGTTGACTTATTCTTTTTATTGATGACCAATGGGAGGCTCTCTAACCTCACTCAATGAGCCTGGGCTATACCACTCTTTACTTTTAAATGCACCCAGCCACAGGTTCATAGACTAGGCAGCCATCTTTCTCAGATGAAGTTGTTTCTGGGATCTCTAGGATAGGGTAGAAAGCCTGAAGGTCAAATCTACTCCGCATTTTGGCCTTCCACTCAGACCTCAGACATGCATTTGTGTGAGAGGAGTGTCCTCTGTACCTTATCTATCCTCATATCTGTCTTGCCTGCCTATCTATATCTATCTTTGATGATAACAGGTGGGCTAGTGAAATTGCACCATGGGCCACTAAATTGCTTTTTGTCCCTGGGCATACTTATTATTTTACAAGAGCAGTAAGTTTTTTGGTGCTTCTGTACAATTAAACATATTCTTTCCTAATGTGCCATTTTTATACCATAAATATTTAGACTAGTGGCATGTATATATAAAAATTCCCAGAATTTAACATTGCATATTTATGGCCTAAAAATAACTATTTATGGTGACAAGCAGTGTGTAAGTATGTCCCACGGAACAAGGAGGTCTTTCCATGGGTGTTCTGTGTGGGTTATGGAGTGCCTTCTGAGGTTTGAATGAGGAATTCTGTGAAATGTTTATTCAGTTTACAGTAGCCAAAAACTAATAATGGTCTTGTAGTTACTGTACATGTAACTATCCGTAGCGAACATGTTGTACTTTTATATTCATAGTGTCAACAGTAAATAAATATATTAGATACAGTGTATTTATTAAAGACTCCTTTTAACAACCATTGCTGGGGAATGTCTAAACTAAAATCCTCAAGCCTTTTTTATAACTTACATCTCAAACTCTCAAACTGCTTTTCACTAAAGGGTCTACAGAATAAAGAGGGAACAAGTTACCCCCAGGGGAAATAAACTAATTAATAAAGATCCTTTTGGATCTGGTTTAAAAAAAATAAAGCTTTGGGAATATGGTTCCCAAATCAACCAACGTGTATATATATGAAGGGTCCTCAGTCATCAATATATACCAGGAGTGTGATGCAAAAGAAAAACAAAGGGAGATGATAGAGCTAAATATTCATCATATTCCTTAGTTTTAAAAAAGTACAACAATATAACAAATATAATGTTTATTGATGCTGTGTGATAAACATGTAACTGCAGTCCATTTGGGTGAGATGTAGAGGCAAGAAGTCCACTTTCTATGTAGTAATGCAGACCATTTGGAAATTGATGATGCTCGTCTGAGCGAAATGCGTCGCAAGTGGGATTAACAAGTATTGCAAGCAAGACGGGGAACAACAATATACATTCCCAAATTGACTATAAAAAATGTATAGGTCCCTTTAAGGAGCAAGGAAACATAGAAACATAGAAACATAGAATGTGTTGGCAGATAAGAACCATTCGGTCCATCTAGTCTGTCCAATTTTTTTATTTTTTTTGAGTACTTTTATTAGTCCCCCGTTCCCGGTCTCAAGAGATGGAAAGTTTGGCTTTAGTCCTAATGGAATTTATTGTTTGTACCTAAGCTGAAGGAAAATATATCTAAAAGATCTACATGACCAGTATCAATTCTTGAAGACATAATACCTCATTGTTGCAAGGCCTTTTCTTAAATGTAACCTTAAAAGCAATCTACAGGTGAAAAAGATAAATCTGGTGCTCAGCCCCTCTTTCACATTGCAAAAAGGATTCATGTAGGGAGACCCATTCCCATCATGCCCTGGCAGTTTATTTATATAGCAATGCCTTCTGTTAAACAGGAAGTTTGCAGAATAGAGGCACATGAAGGCTACATGTCTGGCCACGCAATTAGTCATTTAGGCCACTTCAGGTTGCTTTTTGGCAGAGCTTTGGTTGAGAGTGGTGAAAGGACTCCATTGGACAAGGAATTTATTTTGTCAGCTTGGACTCTCTCTGGTTCAGGCCATGCACACCTCTTGCCTTACCACTGCCTTCATCCACGATGTGTTTAATAGCTTTTCATTTTTAGTAGAGGTTTGATCATCAAACATGCTATTGCCTCCATTGACGTAACATCAGCTCCAAGCCAACTTTTTACTGGCCATCCCTAGGGTTATCTATAGTACTATCCTTACACCAATATATATCTATATATCTATATATCTATATATCTATATATCGAGAGAGAGAGAGAGAGAGAGAGAGAGAGAGAGAGAGAGAGAGAGAGAGAGAGAGAGAGAGAGAGAGAGATTTATATTAAACACTAATTAAATAAACAATATTGGTATATTTGACCATTAATAATACTGTACTATTTACTTTTACATTATATACTGAATAGTCTGTGTCCCATACATTTGGGAAACCCAAATTATATCACTTGCAATGAAGAATTCCTGACTATTTCCAATTATAAATTCCAAACTATAAATTGTAGACAAACTATTTGTGTATGTTATGATTAGGTAGGAGTCAAGATATAGAAAACTATCTTATTGATATATCCCCAACAAACCTACCTAACTGCATATTTAACACCTTTTTAACTCTCAGCAGGAAACTGGTCTCATAGCAGACTCACCTCCAGACTGCTGTTTACAAAGCTGTAAAAGTAGCACTTAGTGAAAATACCAGATGGTCCTCAGTTTGAATATTTATTTAGCATCTTAAAGTTTCGCCACAAAATACATGCTGGCTGTTGTAAAAATAATTGAAAAAATAATAAAAAATAAATAAAATGCTGGAAAAATTGCTGTATAAACTGATCACTTGTAATGAAGTTTTTATTTCCTCTATATATTCAGAAAACTTGAGCGTGATGTGAATATAATCACAGTATCTTTTTTAGAGGCAATAAAATTAAATTATGTGGATAATCTTTGCTGTGATTAGAAAAGTGAAATTTTAATCTGCTCTTACAAATTTGACCAAGTTCACAAAATAGTTAATGGCAGTGAGCCACCGGACTAGGTTACCTGCCTTTTAATACATGATCACTAAACTAGAAAAATACCAAAAATATTTTAAAAATTTATTCCATGCCTTGCATTACACATTAGTTGGATTTCCTTTTTTCCTTAATTTGATTTATAAGTAACCTGATATTCCAAACCAACTATTAAAAGCCATGTAATGAGTTTATTTGGTAAGCGTTTTATTAAAGAAGTCAATGGGTGATTTATTACATTTAATGTAGGGTCCATTAGTCACAACCATAGCATTATAGAGTCAATGCCTGGTGACCTGTGACCTCTAAGATCTGTAGAGTGGTTCTTGTGAACTGGAATGTAAGTTCTTACCATGTGCTAAGGATTCTTTTGCTTACATTTTAAGTATCAGTAGGATTTATTGAATCTTTCTCCTAATAAAAAGGTACAGTGTAAACATTTCTTTGTGAGTGAAATATATTAGTGGGTCTCCAACAAGTTTTATACACTTATGGATCTGGGTAGACACGCTACAATAAAACATTTATACTTAATAGTGCAGCCCGGTAAAAGCTTACATGTGGGGAACACAGATTTTACTTTTCATAACCAAAACAGCCTTTTCACATGCTAAAAAATGTAACTTTTAGTAAATACATAGTAAAGGGGAATATATTGTTATATTTCATGGGTTATATTCTCAGAATTAACTGAATCGGAGGTACTACAGCTCTAGTGTCAGACTGGGGAACTACAGAAACTGCTACTTTGGAGAACATAAAATAAGACAGTAATCTTAATCTTCTTGTAGCTCATACTCAGAGAAAATCTTCCAGATGGTTAAAACATGCCTACCAAAGAGACTTATGAACAACATCCTCTTGACTCTGTCTTCAGTAAATCAAGGAATAATGAATCATCACTTAAACAATGTGTTTTAACTTTTGACTGTGGATGGAATCAAATTACATCTTTTTTTGTTTAATATTTCTTTATTGTATTTTTAAGAGTATGTAACATAATAACAGTAACCAACTGTTGTCATGAATTTATTTGAAAACATATCTGGTGCAGGACAGGTAACTCCGTACATGGGTTTAAATCACTACTCCAAAAGAAATTGTAATCATTACTGATATAAACATAATAAGAGACATCAGGATAAAGCAAAGATGAACAGAAAGTAGATGAAGAAACATAAAGAAGGTTCAGTAATTATAATGGAGATAAAAATGGTAATGGTTCAGGAAGTATGATCTAAATAGGTTTTTAGAATAGATATGTTTGAAAAGCCTGATGATGGGCATCACTTTTTCGAGAAACTCAGAGCCATTGTTTAGCATGTTGTAATACTCACCCTGGAGAAGTATAGAATAAGATCCTCTGTGGAAATAGTAGACTCATTCCTCATATTTAGTGGTTTGCGTCTGTTTAAAGAGCTTAGAAATTAAGAGTTAAGCAACATTTAATACATGTACTGTGAGGGACTTTTTTAATACTAGGGGACAATTTGTAAGTTATGATGTAATATGAACATCATGGGATTGAATGGAAATTCAGGGTCTGCAATTTTCCTAATGGTGTCTAGAACCGCCTGCCAGTAGGATTGGATTTTGGGGCAACACCCCTCTCTGTGTCAAGCATCTCTAACATCAGTCTGTGGTTGTTGGAAACAGTTTGTGGAGTAGGGAGGAGCCTTTATACTACCTATAGAGGATGTTATATACAATTTCCTGGATGGAGATGGATATGGAACAATTATGTGCTAAAGCAATCTTGTGCCACTGGTCATTCATTAAAATAATGTCATAGTCAGTCTCCCAACATCATATGAAATATGAGTTTTGTGTATATGTAAGGTCATTAGGAAGTTTGTGAATGGTTTTGGGGCTGGACCTTAACAGTACAGATTAAAATGTGGTGGAGGACACAGACGTAATGGTGACGTAAAGTGTTGTAGTTTGTGTTGTAGAAAAAAGGTTGACATTTAAGGATGTGCCTGCAATATTATACAGTACACAATCATGTGCAATATGTCTTAGTTGGGAAAAAGGTACTCTCTCTGGGAATAAAGCAGTGGAACGAACTCGCAGAAAGGAGGGATTATCCAAAATGTCTTATTTGGGTAGAACCAAGCTGCAGTTGGTAAAGAAAGCCCCAGAACTCTTTGTTTTGTAGATATACAAAGCTTATGTATATCGTCTAGTTACGATATTTATCTTGGTCACGTAAATTCTGCCAATTCTGCCATCTGTCCACATCACTTTTCCATACATGTCATATACTTAAGTACTTGATTTTGGAGACTGTCCATTTGAAGGGGAAGGAAGATTGTAATTTTTCAAATATATGAGTAAAAAAAGATATATTTAATGCTTCTTACTTTGGCATTTTTAAATCCATTCAGAACAGATACTGACCAATATTTAAATTTGAACCATTACTTGAGGGTGCTTTCACCAACACAGTAAGCATTACTGCATGGTTTAGCTATATTCCAGTAACAGTGAAAAATGTTGCTGTATTTTATATATATTGCACATGTTCAGATCCACGTTCAAGTTGACTCTGTCTCCGTGCTTTTTATTGTTCTCATACAGGGGAACAGGTTACTGCCTGATTGGTCCATGGGGACACTCCTGAGAGGCATATTTTATCTATCTTTATTTATGTCCACACAACTCTGGTATGCTTTTTAATGGAATGGCTATAATTATGTGATTTAGTTGAGCTCTTATGGTGATAGTACCACAATTTGAGGTATTCCCCCTATTTTATACTTGTTTGGGTCCTCTTCCAAAAGTACTCCGTCCCCATGCTTTAGATTGGTCTTGGCAGTGGCAAGGACTTGCTGTGATTCCAAAGAGGCACAGTGTACTCTCTGATTTTCCAGTGGAACACTGCTCCTGAGATGGATATTTAAAATTGTCTTCATTTGAGTAATATCATATTTGCTTGAATATAAGATGACCCTAATTATAAGATGACCCCCAAACTTTGGATATTCCTTTAGGAAAAAAGCTAAAAACATGTATATAAGACTACCCTATAGGAAAAATGTCTTGTTTTTTTTCCTTTTCTGCCTCCCCTCCCTCAACTTGCCCAATGCTGGCTCTATATAAAAAAATGTAATGATATTTTATGTTCGTAGCTGTTACTTACTGGGTACTTAGGGATATTTTCAGTGACTTTACTGTATATACACTAATACATATATATTGGCACATTTTTGGTAGCTAAGTGATCCACTAATTGCCATAACTGGTCAATCTCTGTTACTTTGTGGGGTCCTAGTTGCTGACTTATTATCATTGACACACTGGGCTTAGCTGTTTCTAGCCTGCCTTCTCATGATATGTCCAGCAACTGACTCACTGGGGTAGATTCAACGGCCCCTCATGTTAGCGAAAATTTACTGGGCAGTTGTGATTTTATGCCCCCCACTAACACCAGTAACAAGTGCGGTAACATTATTACACTTGTAAAAAAAATGACTGGACCTGCTAAATACCTCAGTTTTTCAATCAAGCGTTTCATTCAAAATAGTCAACAGGGTCGCAAGAAGCGTGTGGAAAAACCAAGGCGCAAAATAACTGCCCATGAACTGAGAAAAGTCAAGCGTGCAGCTGCCACGATGCCACTTGCCACCAGTTTGGCCATATTTCAGAGCTGCAACATCACTGGAGTGCCCAAAAGCACAAGGTGTGCAATACTCAGAGACATGGCCAAGGTAAGAAAGGCTGAAAGACGACCACCACTGAACAAGACACACAAGCTGAAACGTCAAGACTGGGCCAAGAAATATCTCAAGACTGATTTTTCTAAGGTTTTATGGACTGATGAAATGAGAGTGAGTCTTGATGGGCCAGATGGATGGACCCGTGGCTGGGTTGGTAAAGGGCAGAGAGCTCCAGTCCGACTCAGACGCCAGCAAGGGGGAGGTGGAGTACTGGTTTGGGCTGGTATCATCAAAGATGAGCTTGTGGGGCCTTTTTGGGTTGAGGATAGAGTCAAGCTCAACTCCCAGTCCTACTGCCAGTTCCTGGAAGACACCTTCTTCAAGCAGTGGTACAGGAAGAAGTCTGCATCCTTCAAGAAAAACATGATTTTCATGCAGGACAATGCTCCATCACACGCGTCCAAGTACTCCACAGCGTGGCTGGCAAGAAAGGGTATAAAAGAAGAAAATCTAATGACATGGCCTCCTTGTTCACCTGATCTGAACCCCATTGAGAACCTGTGGTCCATCATCAAATGTGAGATTTACAAGGAGGGAAAACAGTATTCCTCTCCGAACAGTGTCTGGGAGGCTGTGGTTGCTGCTGCACGCAATGTTGATGGTGAACAGATCAAAACACTGACAGAATCCATGGATGGCAGGCTTTTGAGTGTCCTTGCAAAGAAAGGTGGCTATATTGGTCACTGATTTGTTTTTGTTTTGTTTTTGAATGTCAGAAATGTATATTTGTGAATGTTGAGATGTTATATTGGTTTCACTGGTAAAAATAAATAATTGAAATGGGTATATATTAGTTTTTTGTTAAGTTGCCTAATAATTATGCACAGTAATAGTCACCTGCACACACAGATATCCCCCTAAAATAGCTAAAACTAAAAACAAACTAAAAACTACTTCCAAAAATATTCAGCTTTGATATTAATGAGTTTTTTGGGTTCATTGAGAACATGGTTGTTGTTCAATAATAAAATGAATCCTCAAAAATACAACTTGCCTAATAATTCTGCACTCCCTGTACAATTGATTGTGGGTGTCACCCAAAGCCCCCTTTAAATAATTAAGTGCCCACATGGGGGGGGGGGGGGGGGGGTCGGATGATCTAAATTTTTACAACACCTGTAAAAATTTGCCTAAAGTTTGAAATTCCCTTTTTAGTTCACTGCAATTCTCTCTCCTTATTGAGTATACCATTGTGATTTAGATGGCAGACTTAGATTTATACAATTGGGTAGATATCTTCCTAGTAGAGTTGAGCGGACACCTGGATGTTCGGGTTCGAGAGGTTCGACCGAACTTCGGAAAAAAGTCAGGGTCCATGCTCAAACTTGACCCCGAACCCCATTGAAGTCAATAGGGACACGGACTTTTGGCCACTAAAATGCCTGTAAAAAAAGTCCTGGAAAGGGCTAGAGGGATGCAAAAGGAATTAAAATGTGGGTAAGAGTAGGACAAGTGCCCTGAAAACAAATATGGATAGGGAAATAACTTCAAAAAACATAAAATACATGCAAATTAAAAATACTGTACTATTTAGCACCCAAAACTATTAGAATTTTTCAAAGTGCGCTGTAAGCACAGTATTTGACAGTTCTATTAGACTCTCAGATTTAATACATGTAATGCTATTGCTATTCTATAAACCGAAATAGAGCCCCCATTCATAAGAATAGGTCAATTGACCTATTCTTATGAATGGGGACTCTATTTCGGTTTATAGAATAGCAATAGCATTACATGTATTCCATAAACCGAAAGTCTATAAACCGAAAGACATTCGGTTTATAGACTTTCATTTTATAGAATACATTTAATGTCTTTCGGTTTATAGACTTTCGGCTTATGGAATACATGTAACGTTGTTCAGTTTTTAGACTTTCGGCTTATGGAATACATGTAACGTTGTTCAGTTTTTAGACTTTCGGCTCATTTTAGACATGGCTATCTATAAACCGAACTAGAGTCCCCATTCATAAGAAATTCTTATGAATGGGGACTCTAGTTCGGTTTATAGAATACATGCAATGCTATTACTATTCTATAAGCCGAAAGTCTATAAACCGAACGACATTCGGTTTCTAGACTTTCAGTCTTTAAAGACTTTCGGTTTATAGCCGAACCTCGAACTCCAACACGGACATACAGTGAAATGTCCAAGTTCGGGTTCGTGGCACGGACATAATGTCCGGTACAAACCCAAACAGTGCGTTTCGGGTTCGCTCAACACTACTTCCTAGTGCTGTTGTAGTTTTACCTCTTTAGTGACTCAGGGATACTTTCTATATTTTAAGCATATAATTCTGTTATGTTTTATAATATTTCTATTTTGGGATAGGGGTTATTTTCCTTTTTGTTTTGAGTAGGTAAAAGTATCAGACACCAAACCAGAGACATGTTTCTTTAATAACATTCTCAAACAAGCAATATTAATGAATTTTAGGTGAGTTACACATAGAGTAGGCTTTAGGTTGTACTAGGTTTTATGTACTTGTGATATACTGTGAATGAGTTAAAGCGAATGTGCCCAACATGCCTCCTCCAAATTTGAATGCATATTAAAGTACTTTCTTTAAGTTTACTTTATTTTACATTTTGCATTGCTTAAAAAATGAACTTACATCTTACACTTAGATGAAATTGCACATTTTCTGAAGTTCAGGACAGCCCCCTTTCACTCCCTCAACTTCAGGCTTCTTTTGGGTGTTTTTCCCCCAATAGCATTTGTGTCGGCGACACAACTGAGCCAAGGGGTCTGGAATGAAAGTAGTAGGGTCTGAGGACTCTATCAAGCTAATAAAGTATCAGGTTAATCCCCCCTCCCCCCTCCCCCCCCCAAAAAAAAGTTCAGTTACTTTAACTATTGACTCAGTGTTGAAAAACACTAAGTTAATAAAAAAGGTTAGTTGTCCTTTAATAGACATTCACACATATATAACGTTGCTTTAGTCCAACCCATAAGGTTTGTTTTGTTAATATTTATAGCAAACCATTAAATAAGTGAAATGCATAAACATTTTCTTACTGAAAACACACATATATTTACAGTATTGTATTTATTACCCAGCAATAAATTTACATTTTACAAGGTGGAACAATACTTGGGAGCTTCCAGCTCTTAGCTAAGTGTGCATGATTACACGCAAAAAATCTTTGTTTGTTTTTACTCAGTTCAGTGTTTGGTTCAGAGTGGATAAGTGTTTGTGAATGTTGTATATCGTAAAAAAGGGTGTGCTTGACAATAAATTATTAATTAGCCTAACATAAACATAAGAAAACCACAATTTACATTACATTATGTCCAAATGCTTTTTAGGAAAAGTGTATTTAATCTTCAATTTATTTGTACTATTAATGTGGATTTATGTGTTTTTCTACATGTTTACTTAATAGCAGTCTGTGTACACTAGAGAGAAAGTCTTTCAGTGCAGAATAGGAACATAAAAAATGAATAGAAGCATTTTTACAGGTTACCGTTAAAACAATTAATGGCAGGATAAATAAATTGCATATGTTGCATAGATCTTTGTATTCAAGTTCTTATTTTGTCTGTATATTTGCTACATGCGTCTCCATGTTTTTGTACCTGTTAGACAGAGCAAACAAGACAGAAGTATAATCAAAAAAAAATAATGTTTTCTGTAATACATTAGTACATGATTCAGTTAGACACACAAGTAATGTAACTTGCTAGCTTAAACATAATAAATAGGGCCTATCATAACTATCCAAAAAAGAGCAACCAAGTTATTATTGATTAACATTTCAGTCCCCTAAAGGGCTTCCATCAGATACATCAAAACCATAGTGGCTAGTTTATATAGAGAAAAAATAACCACCAGCCTAAAGGAGAAAAGGTCACCAAACATTTTGTAGGTTTTTTTTATAATCATGTGATAGACACTGAATTCAACTTTCCTCTTTAACCAAATACATTTAAACAAAAAATAAAGTTAAAAAAATAATACATACATAAATAAGGAGCTAAGGTTCGTAGGGCAACTAATAACACGGAGGGAGTTAAAATGTGTTCCTGCCACCACCCTCAAACTGCTCAAATTGGTTGCACAAACTGGGTTGAGGATAATGCCAACCGAGCAAGAGAATCAAACATCCTTCCTGCTGTCCCATTAGTTGTGGGATGGGAAGGTAAATAAAAATAAATAATGGTGGATATTCATTTCCAGTGAAGCGCTTGTGACATTATGTTGCAATACAGGGAGTGCAGAATTATTAGGCAAGTTGTATTTTTGAGGATTAATTTTATTATTGAACAACAACCATGTTCTCAATGAACCCAAAAAACTCATTAATATCAAAGCTGAATATTTTTGGAAGTAGTTTTTAGTTTGTTTTTAGTTTTAGCTATTTTAGGGGGATATCTGTGTGTGCAGGTGACTATTACTGTGCATAATTATTAGGCAACTTAACAAAAAACAAATATATACCCATTTCAATTATTTATTTTTACCAGTGAAACCAATATAACATCTCAACATTCACAAATATACATTTCTGACATTCAAAAACAAAACAAAAACAAATCAGTGACCAATATAGCCACCTTTCTTTGCAAGGACACTCAAAAGCCTGCCATCCATGGATTCTGTCAGTGTTTTGATCTGTTCACCATCAACATTGCGTGCAGCAGCAACCACAGCCTCCCAGACACTGTTCGGAGAGGTGTACTGTTTTCCCTCCTTGTAAATCTCACATTTTATGATGACCACAGGTTCTCAATGGGGTTTAGATCAGGTGAACAAGGAGGCCATGTCATTAGATTTTCTTCTTTTATACCCTTTCTTGCCTGCCACGCTGTGGAGTACTTGGACACGTGTGATGGAGCATTGTCCTGCATGAAAATCATGTTTTTCTTGAAGGATGCAGACTTCTTCCTGTACCACTGCTTGAAGAAGGTGTCTTCCAGGAACTGGCAGTAGGACTGGGAGTTGAGCTTGACTCCATCCTCAACCCGAAAAGGCCCCACAAGCTTATCTTTGATGATACCAGCCCAAATCAGTACTCCACCTCCACCTTGCTGGTGTCTGATTCGGACTGGCGCTCTCTGCCCTTTACCAATCCAGCCACGGGCCCATCCATCTGGCCCATCAAGACTCACTCTCATTTCATCAGTCCACAAAACCTTAGAAAAATCAGTCTTGAGATATTTCTTGGCCCAGTCTTGACGTTTCAGCATGTGTGTCTTGTTCAGTGGTGGTCGTCTTTCAGCCTTTCTTACCTTGGCCATGTCTCTGAGTATTGCACACCTTGTGCTTTTGGGCACTCCAGGGATGTTGCAGCTCTGAAATATGGCCAAACTGGTGGCAAGTGGCATCGTGGCAGCTGCACGCTTGACTTTTCTCAGTTCATGGGCAGTTATTTTGCGCCTTGGTTTTTCCACACGCTTCTTGCGACCCTGTTGACTATTTTGAATGAAACGCTTAATTGTTCGATGATCACGCTTCAGAAGCTTTGCAATTTTAAGAGTGCTGCATCCCTCTGCAAGATATCTCACTATTTTTGACTTTTCTGAGCCTGTCAAGTCCTTCTTTTGACCCATTTTGCCAAAGGAAAGGAAGTTGCCTAATAATTATGCACACCTGATATAGGGTGTTGATGTCATTAGACCACACCCCTTCTCATTACAGAGATGCACATCACCTAATATGCTTAATTGGTAGTAGGCTTTCGAGCCTATACAGCTTGGAGTGAGACAACATGCATAAAGAGGATGATGTGGTCAAAATACTTATTTGCCTAATAATTCTGCACTCCCTGTAGTTTTGCTTGATTTAGATTAGTGCATCATATAGATATACTGTGTAATCTGGCAGAAATCACCTGAACATTACCTTACCTCCCAACATTTCACATATCTAAAGAGACACATATGAGCACATATGAGCCAATATCTAGAGCCAATTATTTGAACTGTAGCTTTAAAAGAGGACACTTGCGATGTGGTAGTAGTCCTGACATTGTTCTACACAAATGAAAATCGAAATTATTTTTGCAAGGGCATATTCCATTTTTAAGACTATATATAACCTTTCTGCAAATATTATTTATGTTAAGTGTGAAAATCATAAATATGCTTATGTGTGTCGGTAACAAGATCAACCTTTTGAAGTTATTTGAAATATAACTAAGTAGTGTAAGAATGTTACTTAGAGATGGTGTTTCATGGAGTATTCTAAACTGGCATACAATATTAATGTAACAATGTGTTTTACACAAATACCAGAAATCCTTTTGATTAAATACACAGTGCCTCCTGGCTGCTAAAAATGTAAGACTATAGATTGTGAGACTCTTACTAAAATTAAGCACTATTAGCTATAACAATAAAGGGTCCACAAATTCTTCAACTCAGTAAAATAATGGTTGCAAATGACAATATATAAGAGTGATGAAAACAAAAGTTAGAAATAATTTACTCTTCAGAGAATCATTTTGTAGAGTTTAAATATGTGCTAAAATATGCAATATATTTATATTTGACAATGAAATAACAACATGAGTTTAGGGGGTGGAGAGGCGACTATGACTGGTCACAAAGGGTCTGCAGACCCCAATTTTTTTTAAAGAAATCTGTATTCTGTTATAACACATGGATGACAAAGGTAAGGACAATGGAATAGAGACAATAAAAAAATAAAAACAATTGTGACAAATCATTCAATGAGATGACTTCTTGAGGGTGATTGTTACGACCTTCCAATGTGTACACATTTCAAACATAAAAAAGGAAAAACAATAGGTAGTCATCAGAAAACCATATGGTAACATTGTGGGGAAACAAGAAAAGAAAGGGGGTAATAAGGATGGAACAGGGAGTAGGAGGGAGGCTAGAAATGGCTAGCAAAGACGATGGAAAGGCTGGGGGGTTGGGAAGAGTACCATCAGTGAATCAATTACAATAGCAATGCAACTGAAAGGTTGTCTGGAGATCCTGACACTTACCAACATAGAGCATATGAGAAGTCGTTAAGGAAAGGATAAGGAGAGATATACTCTATATACTATACTATATAACTAGCTTCAGTGTTGAGGTTCATGACCCCAGGATGTAGGATTAGGGGTTCACAGGGGCCAGTCCTGACATTAAGGGTGCATAATTGTCCGAATGTGTGAATTCTGTCCAGTCGAACCAGGTCTGTAGGTGTGATTCTGTTTTATCCTTATTTATCGCAGTCATGTTTTCCATGCATCTAATTTCTTCCATCTGAGACACCGACATCCGCAGGGTCGGTGGTTGTGTAGATTTCCAGTGATGTGGAATAAGGGAGTTTGCTGCTGTAATAACATGTATGAAATGATTATATATAGATAAAGGCATAGGGTTGTGGGCAACACCCATTAGGCAGATTAGCAGAAGGGATCCTCGGATACTCAATATGTCGCAATTTGGTTATAAATCGGGAAACTGAAACCTCGAAGGCTTTCAAATCGGGACATTTTCACCTTGAAAACCATAGGTTTTCGGCTACCCATTATGTGATGATCACCCCCGAATACAATTTTGATTCAGGAATGGCAGCCATATTTCAGCAATTTCAGTTATCTAAATGTGGAAAAAAGGGAAAGGACGAGCAAAAATAGTGCCACTAGGGTATATGATAACTATGTGTATATATATAATAGGTATCCACTGAGAACCAGCAGCCTAATCTAAAAAAACAGACAGCTTCAAAACTGTAGGTAATTAGTGCAAAGAACAAGGGAAAAATCAGGCGCTCAGTGCATAGACACTTGAATACCAAATATAAAATCCTTGACAATGTGTCGACATAAATGTGATTGTAAAAACTTTTTTACAATAAAAACTGTGGAGATGAACAACGTGCAAAAACACACAATAACCGTGCAATACAAAAAATTTGCAAATATGCATAAAACCTTAGCACATAAGAAATACAGAAATAAAATATAAAATAGATTCGCAATGAACTTGTTATCCCCCTGAGAAAGTCCAAAGGATGAAACGCGTTGGGTGACTTTTTTGTTCCTGTGAAGCCACCGTATTCACCGTGTGTGCCTTACTTCAAACCCGGAAGTCTTATCCAGCCCCGAGGCGCAAGGAGTGCTGGAGTTAAAGACAGGGTGTCCATCGTTTTACTGGATTTTATCTCAATAACTTTCACTATTTTTTTTACTCTGTTTTTGGAATAAAAATCTTGCTATCCTGCATTCTATTTTGGAGTTTGGATTTGTTTACCTGTACTCTGAAAATTGGAGGAGAGAATCCCTGAAGGGGGCAAGTATACCACAACATTTAATATTGTGCCTGATTCCATGCTCCTAGGCCATTAGGAGCTCTAATTGTGAGTCATTTTCTTGCTGCTATTGGCTTCTTTGATTCTATGGGATATACTGCACTATTGTGTATTTTTAGTATCTCTTTCAGGTACATCATTACCCAGGGAACCTAAGGGTTCTAAGTATAAATACCATTTATATTTTCTTTTTTGCACATTTTGCACATCTAATAATATCTGTGTTTGTGTGTGTTTTAAAGCAAACTATATGCACATTTGCACATATCTTATATATAGCACGGTCATTGTGGTTTTTTTGCACGTCATTTATCTACACAGATTTCATTGCAAATCTATTTTATATTTTATTTCTGTATTTCTTATGTGCTAAGGTTTTATGCATATTTGCAAATTTTTTTGTACTGCACGGTTATTGTGTGTTTTTGCACGTTGTTCATCTGCACAGTTTTTATTGTAAAAAAGTTTTTACAATCACATTTGTGTCGACACATTGTCAAGGATTTTATATTTGGTATTCAAGTGTCCATGCACTGAGCGCTTGATTTTTTCCCTTGTTCTTTGCACTAATTTCAATTATCTAGATCTGATCTGGAGAATTGAAAATAAAAATGTCAAATTAATAAAAATAATAAAAAATAAAGGAAGCAGACTTCCACCTGTGCCATAAATAAATAAAAAAAACTCCTGCCCCCACCCAAAAATAAGTAACAGGTCTGCGAACCAGAAAAATGGTTCCCAGACCCTAAAAAAATGCAAGTATCCCATCTCCAAGCTCAATTTATTAAAGTGGGGGTCAGGGCTATAAATATGTATTAAGGGGGCTGGCAGCTATTTTGGTGGCTCCTAGCCCCATTTTAGATAAGGGAGTCAGGGCTACATACCCTGGCTTCCAATTCATTTTTATGGGACACACCAGGGCTATTTTTTTCTTAATTATTATTATATCTTTTTTGGGGGGAGGAATTTGGCTATATTTGTAATAGCCAAACTCCTCCCAAAATGAATCTCTATCATCCCATAGAAGTCTATTGGGATGATAGAGGTATTTTTTAGTATTGGTGCTTTTCCAGCTGCTTTCGATTTTAGCATGTCTCAGCATGTAATTGTCCATGATGGACAAGTTCCGATGCTATTTGGGGGCACATCGGAGCATATTGGGTACGTCTAAATACATTTTTTCCATAATTGTCCCATTTTAGGAGCAATCTGGTCCCATCACCATATACTTTATCATATATGAGAGAAACACAAGCGGTAATCAGGCAAAGACCTTTATACCTTTGCAAATGTACCTCATTTTCTTTAGCATATTGTACTCTATATATAAAAGGGCCTCAAGCAATAAGGTGTGTGTTCCCTTTAACTCCCTTCTAGAAATTGTGTTCAACTGATATTGGTATTTCGTGTTAAATTCCTTTGCAGAATGGTAGTCTCTGTAGGAAGTTTTGAGTAGATTTAGGGATTGCATGCAAAGCAGTGAGTCATTTAGAGTTACAAGAATGGAGTCATTCCTTGGAGAAAGGATGGGGTTCCCAGTTCAACCTAGGTTTTTTTTAGAACAACACCAATTCCCTCCACCTACTTCCAATTACCTATTACAGATACTGGAGATTAACTGATATCATCAAGTGTCTTGAATAAACAGCTTTTATGTTTTTAAGCAAGCTCTTGTTGCCTGGCATCTTTTGAAGGACAATCAGTCTAGGTTACACTCACAACATAGCTCCTAAAACTTGTATTTCAGTGTGGCCCCGACAAGATCACAAATTGACAGTTCTAAACAAGCAAAGAGGACTCAGTATGGTACTTTATTTGTATTCTTTCATGAAAGCATTTCTGTATAAAATGCCTACACTTGATGCAATTTTTCAATTAGTTTACATTACATTAACATTTATTTATCTAGTGACAACAGTTTGTGCTATGTACAGTGCATAGAGGGGCCTGCATACTAAGTTAGATGAACAAGAACAGAAGGATACATGAGATAGAGAGCCCAGTTTGCAAGCTTGTGATCTAGACGGAGTGGGGGACATGAGACACATAATGCTATGAAGAGTAATGGGGAAGGTGGTGGTTGTAACAGTATTAGGGATGGTTGGAGCTAGGTGGGTTTGGCCAATTAACCCCTTCAGGACAATGTTTTTCCATGTTTTGATGTCGTTCTGGACAATAGCTATTTTACAATTGTAGCTATGTGTGTGCTTCAGTAAAAGTGTCTACTTGCTTCTTAAATTGATCGCCCCATATCATATACTGTTATTTTTAAGGACAGTATAGTATCACTTGAAATCATTTTTTTTAACTTAAACCTTTGTGTACTGTATAAATATTAACAAAGGGTGTACAAATGTAAAAAAAAAACGTGTTTTTGTGTTTTTTTATTTTCATTTTTTTCTGGGACACAGTATATATCTTTCCTCTCTCTGTCTCTGATACAAGACCAAAGGTTACCAGTGAGAGAGGGGAAGGATTTTGACAATCAGTGTTCACACAACATGGACTGTCATTTAGTATAATATTTGCATTTATTGCATGCAATCAATGTGATTGATTTTCACATAGATCACATCATAAATGCAAAAAATAATGGTCTTCCTAACTGTTAAGGGTACCAGAATCAACTTATCCCATCTCTCCCCCCAAATTTGGGGGAGGATGGCAATGGATTATCACAATCCACACTACAATGGACTGAAGAGACTGAATATCTCAGCTATTGCAGGCAAGACAGCCCCTTTTCTGGGTGTTTCAGACTTGCCTCTGAAACACCCCTCATCCGATTTGCATGGGCGGTCCTGGCAGCCATTTTTTTTTCTTTCCTGGATGACTTGCATTGCCAATTGGGAGCCCGTACATGTACGTGTATTGTCGTGAAGAGGTTAAACATATATATATATATATTGTTTTTCTAAAGGTTTTCCTTTAACATTGCTCTGAAATACAGCAATAATAATAGGCATAGATTGACATAATATGGGTAGACCTCAAGACTAACCCATATAATAGACAGATGAACTCCAGTAGTTTTATCCAATACCCATAAAAATCTAGCTACAATGGAGGTACATTACATTTGTAAATTAAGACTTTGTTTAGATACTATATTTGCTCAAATATAAGACAACCCTGATTATAAGACGACCCCCCCAAACTTTGGATATTCTTTTAGCAAAAAAATGTAAAGCCAGAATATAAGACTAACCTATAGGAAAAAAGTTTAACTTGCTTTTTCATATTTAATAAAATAAATAAAATAAATTTAAAAAAATGCATTTCTTGTTTTTATTTCCTTTTATTTGCCCATCTGCCCCCAGATGTAGCCAATGCATTGCCCCCACATCCATGTGTCCCCCAGACTTAGCCAATGCATCGCCCCACAGGACTTAGCCAATGCTGCCCCTACTCCCCCCAGACTTAACCAGTGCTGCCTGTCCTCCCTACCCAGCCTTAGCCATTTCAGCTTCCCCAGACTTAACCAATGCTGCTTCCCCCTCCCCCAAACTTACCCAATGCTGCCTCCCCCAAACTTACCCAATGCTGCCTCCCAATCCCACAGATTTAGACAATGCTGCCTCTCTCCCCTTCTTCAGACTTGCCCAATGCTGCCTCTCTCCCCACTCCCAGACTTGCCCAATGCTGCCTCTCCCCCTCCCTCCCTCCCCCTCCTCAGATTTTCCCAATGTTGCCTCACCCCTCTCCCTCCCCCAGATTTGCCCAATGCTGCCTCTTCCCCCTACCTCCCCCAGATTTGCCCAATGCTGCCTTACCCCATCCCTCTCCCCCCCCCCCCCCCAGAAACCTTACCCAATCTCCCTGGTGACTAAGGGGTGCTGCCCGACACTTCCGTCTTCTATGACCGACCACCAGAAGGTCATTTGACCTCCCTGCTTCCGTGAAAGAAGTCTCATTGGCTGCCCCAATCTTCCTGGTGCTAGTGGGGGCAACCAGTGGATGTCTGCACGATACACGCAGACATCTGCTGATGCTGCCCGACACTGTCACATCCACCGTCTGCTAGAGAGGGGGATCCAGGTCCCCTGCTGCTCTGCGGGGAACTTGGATCCCAGTCTTATAATCAGACCTCTATTTGAGGTCTGATTATAAGACAAACCTATAATGTAAGATGAGGGGCATTTTTCAGAGCATCTGAAAAAAAACTCATCTTATATTCGAGCAAATATGGTAATAGGTAATGGATATGGTAATGGACCCCAATAGCCAGGCACCTGTTCTATGTGTCGCTTCATTTGCAAATGAGGTCACTCGTGGTTTTTTTCTAAATAAAGTTTTTTTTTTTTTTTTTATTCTAAATACCTCCATGGTAGCTGGATTTTTTATAGACTATTGTTTAAATACATCTTCAACCAGACTCATTTTGCTTAATGAACTAAATCATAATAATACATAACTTACACATGAAAGATGCAATGCTTTATTAACATTTTGTCATTTGATTATTTAGGAGAATGACTTAATTAGGTTATGAACTAAGATAATTGCACTCTTCTTTTCTTGGCAAAGGAGACTAGATAGACCATGCATCATGCTGAAAAATTTGACATAAAACATATAAAGTTTGAAAATCTCAAAGTAAATAAATCTAGTCTATTTCTGAACTGTATCTAATCTGCTTTTGATGTTACAAACCCAAAGTTTAGTCCAGGTATTATTCATAAACTCTGTCCCGGATATGTAATAATATAAAAACAATCATCTGTGATTTAACATATAAAGGAAATGTCAATCAAAGGCTTATAGGATCTAAACATCCTTTTGTAAAATAAAAGTGTGGATCACACACACTCTCACACACTCTATTCATTACAGGAATACCAGGATTCATGGATTTGTTTGTGTTTGACATATATCAAACAAACTCTTTTTAAAAATATATCCTTTTGGAACACTTTTTCAACGGATTATAACAAACCTGGAGGATGCCATTTTAATTCATGTAGGGCGATCACAAAAAAAGTACTTGCAAAATATCAACTTTAAATGGGAGCTGAGAAAGTTATGCTTTTTTGGCAAATATTAATAATCCAGCTGGGTCACGAACAAACAAGAATGTCCTGGAGGGAGCATGCATCATAATTTACATGTAAAACAAATAAAGTGACACAAAATCACAAATAATCACTGCTACAGACATGCCTGATTTTTACAGTTCACTTGTTATTTCACTTTCTAGTGACTACACCTCGGAATCACAATAGTCACTTGTTAGGAATCACAGACACTGTTTATTCACTAAAAAGTGAACGGGTCAGTAAATTAAAAATATCGGGCAAGAGCTGAACATTCTCGTTCAAACTTAGGTCACCACAGTTCACTTTGAAAAGACCCCCTTAATCACATTATATGGCCATTTCAGACTTATGGTCTGGGGGCAAAAACTCAGTCCTCCTGACAGACACAAATAGACAGGTGTGCTGACAGATAAGGTACAGAGATTGGCAAACAGCTGTGGGTCCAAATGCATTTTTAGCCAGTTTCCACTGGCCTTTATGGCACTTTCTCTGACTCAGATCAAGATATACAAAAGGTAAGAGAAAGTCTATGACGGTGGAGATACTGAGGAACTTTCCTCAAACATGTGTATGGGGTACTACATTGGCTAGTACCTTTTGCGTCTATGGAGTTTAATCACTTAAAATGTATTACTTAGAAGAAAAAATGACAATTTGCATGAATGATCCAGCCAAATGAAATAGTGGAAGTGGCTTTCTAATTAACGCACAATGACTAAAAGAGTATAGAATAAAATATCTGAAAATCCGAGGAGTCTAAACTTGAACAGCTAGACGATGGCTAACACCCAACAACGGATGCTAACGTCTATGGCATGATACAAATCTTTTAGGAATGTTTCCTTTTTCATCTACCTTCTATGGGAAATCTGTCTTTGGAAGATTGTTCACTCCTAATTAATATCTAAAAGTCAGAGTTTAGTTGTGTAATTTGATACCAACTGTGAAAATAAAATTACTTCCAAACAATTTGTGACCTGTCCAAAACGTTGGACTTGTGACAGTGATTAATAGTTTAAATGTAATGAGTATCTATTGGGAGTGAGAAGAGGAGTAACAAAGGTCAGTGACAAGTTTGTTTGTGTTCCCAAACAAAGTTTGTTTTTATTCATCCCTTGGATGTGATGTAGATTTAAAGCAACCACACGCACTATAAATAGAAACATGTTTACACTCACTCAAAGTAGTGTATGATGTGAAGGAAAACATTAAGCAAAAAGCAATTGTGATCTCATGATTGAGAACTTTTTTTTTGTTAACTGGAGGTCCCTGCAAGCTGGTATTAAAATGAAAACTAGGATTATTCTTATTTAACTGATGGCAACACAAAAAAACTCACAAACTTTAACATTGATATATTTATATAATTATATTTTGTTTTTTGTAACTGCTGGTATGAATTGAACTGGGGTTGTGAGGACTGGTCATGCACAATACAAACCAACTGCTCATGTTTCCATGGGTGTTTTAGGGAAAAAAATTGTAGCCTATGTTTGATGGCTTCGCGTTTAATTTGTTACCGCTGATATCGAAGAGTTTACATTAAGGACTATTTTTCTGCAATGTAAGTCTATGTCCCTCCTTTAATTAGTGCGTATAGTTAAAGTACAATATGAATCCTTTTAATGCCACAAAAAGGTGCAAATCTTTGCAATGCATTGTAACCATCCCTCTGTTCAATCAAGTTTAATACTAAGATATACAATGCATTAATATTTTTTACATAAGTTTTATTTTTATTATCATGTCACAAACTAGATCTAGAGTTTCATATATAAAGGAGGCCATATAAAACAAAATCTCAGTTTATATATATATATATATATTTATATATATACATACACACTATATATATGGGTGTGTATATATATATATATATATATATATCCAACTCAAAGTCGATAGGTAGACAAATTGAAAATGCTCGGGTGCTGTGTCGCTCCACAAACAAAAAATCCATATAGTATCAACACTAGGGGCTTGGTATATAAATTCAGTCGATTTTATTCCACAGTACACATAGGTAATATCGGAGTATGAACATGAGTACGTGATACTATATGGGTTTTATCTATCTATATATATTTATATATACACACAAAATCCCAAAAATTCAAGCACTCACAGGACTTCAATACAAACATGAGTATCTATCGACGTTTCGGTTTGTACCACAAACCTTTATCAAGACCTTGTCTTGTTCGCGGTGCGAACCAAAATGTGTTAGAATTGTTTCCTACGAAGTAATTAAAAAATGACCATTTTGTAGAGTACGGAGCATCACAGCACCCGGGCAGAGCTGCGGTTTAAACCACGAAAAGTTGTGGTGCATCACAATTTGGACATATATATATATATATATATATATATACTACAATTTCCAGTTCTTTATAAAATACTATAACATTTTTCAATTGAACCCCAGGATCTTTATCCTAGAATTAGAAATGGATTTTTTTAACCACCTATTGATCTTCAAACATTTAAGATTCAGAAAAATAGAATTTGGTTTTGATGTCACATTTAAAAACACATTTATCTTCCAGAAATCTTCAATATACATTCAAAGAGCCATACTTATTAATCATACCATTCTACTTTTTAATTTTCCTAGGCCACTTTATTTTTATTTCACGGAAAAGGAAACCATCTTGAACTTTGGCAAGCATTTATTAAACACATGAATAATATGCAGCATGCATTAAACTGCAGCAGTATACAAATCTCCTTTTTTTGCTACTGCAATTGCAGTATTTGTAGCTTACAAATATTAAAGTATAAAATTGGAATATATGTAACACATTAGTCTACCCTGTAAGTAATGTTGTACTAAGTACAAAAGACATTATTTGTACAGTTCTAAAATAAAAAAAAAAACAGGAAAGGCAACAAAGTAGCAAAAATGTATATTGTATATGTATAAGGTGCAATGATGTCTAAAACTTTGTGCTGCAACTATCTTAAACTAATGTCTTAAAAAGAGCACAGTACACACAATTACAAAAACAGGAAACTGCACCAGAAGCCACTAATGTGCTATCACATCTAATATTAAATCAACCCAGCCAATCACAATATTCAAAATATATAATAAATAAGTTCTCTGGTGACACCAAATGTCTCTAAAAGCGTCAGGTAAGCCTAATTTTTCAATAGCTATTGTGCTGCTTGGATTTCATTTATTATAGGGTGGATTTGGCTTTTTGCACACAGAATTTTTTTTTAACCCCTTAACACTGGATGGTATTTTCTTCTCTAAGGACAAAACACCAACATGGCATCACATAAAGTGATCAGAAGCCAGAAACAAAATGGGCTCCTGCCAAAACTGTGTGAAACATCGCTATGTCACGCATGACGTTAAAGAAGCATATCTGAACCTGTAAGTATGACGCAATTTAGTTAAAAGTAACCGGCATTCACTTTGATCATTGGTTACAGTTACCCTGTCAGACTGAGGCCAATGAAAGTAGGATTTGCACTGCAGCTCATCATGGGGGGCCGTGGTAAGCTGCAAAGCACAGGATGTATCAGGACGTCATCTGTCCTCAAGGGACATACTCTTGTGCTGTTACTGATAGGTCACTCGTCTGGAGGGAGTTACGCATCAGGACATGTATTATTTCTTTCTGTCTTGTTTTTTCTGAAGGCCCATTTCCAAAGCTGACAGTTCACCCGTATTCTGATATACAAATATGGATCTAGATGTTTACCTAGCCTTGATATAATATTTTATTATAGATACATGTGTACTGAAATAACTGCATTAAAGAGGCTTATTTGATATCTAGTGATGTTGCTTTCTTTCTATTAATTTGTATTAACGTCTGGAGTATTATGATACAAAAAAAAAGCATGCAAGTGATGGGAATGGTATTTGATAGCTCTAGAATGACCCTCTTCTTGCAAGTCAGCACTCTTAAATGGGTTGAGAATCTAAGTCTTCTACTAACTAATGAATAACACCTATTGGGTATGACGTGAAATAAATAACATTGGGATTGATTGCTCCGCAGAGACTGTAAACTGTGAAAGTTAAAGTTAGTCTGATACTGGCACATACCTTATACACTCATTTATCTACATGACAGAAACATCAACAAAATGAACAGCTTAGGTACAAATACTTAAAAAAAATGATATATATTATATCCTTTAATCCCATATTGTGCTAAATGCACATGTACTAAGCTTATAAAAAAATTTAACCTCTATTTGCATTTTAATATCACTTTATGTAATCATCCAGTATAATTCCAATAACCTAAATTCAGAAACATATATAAAAAACAAATAACTTGCATAAAGTTTTCATAAAAACAATTCAACTCGCAAACTATAACATGAAAAAATAAATGATTGCATTGCATTACCTGGTTCAAGAATTAATTTATAGAGGAACTACTGCATATTTTACATGTGTTTATTGTGTGTTACCCTTACTTACTCCACACTTATTTCAAATCATACCTGAGGTATTTTTATTTAGACTATAGCACCAATGATATTTTCCAATTAATGATAGAATATAGAACATACAAAAGCAGTGGAAAATAATATAGAATAATCAAATTCCAAAACATAGACTATACAAATGAAACCAAAATTGTCTTGTCTGGTACCAACAAGTCTGTTTCAGAATAAAACCATTCTACAGTTTTACTATGTATGTAATGAGTTTTTTCACAAGCTATCATTCTGTAGATCCCTTTTAGCAATACTTGCTAAAAAATGTTTGCATGCATTATAGAAAGTTTATTTTTCTAAAGTCATCAGTCCCTCTTAGACCCTATTGCAAACATAAACCAGGGTACATTTTAATAGCACCGTAATGAAACAAGTACAGAACTTTGTAGTGTTTTTTCGCGATTTGACCACTTATTAATCTTTTTTTTTTGTATTACTGTGGTGCCCCTGACACATTGCAAATTTAAATGAGTTTTCATTAAAAGAGCTATTTTTGTCCATTTCTTCATCCTGTTGTAAGGTCCTTGAGGGGCCCAGTGTTGGGCAAAGGAGTCCTGGAACAGGAGCAGACTCATAGGGCCTGGTGCAGGATAACCACATGTTCCCAGGGCTTGCACCCCATGTTTTTTTTGTTGCATTCCAGGGCCAGTGGGTATCCAGTCCTAAGACGGGTTAGTATGGCTTTTATTAAGTTATGCTTGAGAGGTGGAACCAAAGGTGCATAGGCACTACATGCAGGCTAAGAAGGTAAAAACACAGGACTAAAGCACAGTGAGGGTTTTGATTCATCTAATCGCCATAAGATGGTAAGCTTGCCACCGCACCAAGGTACCTCGCTATGGCCATGTCATATAACTAACCCTACATAGAGCATAACATAGGCAAGCTTGGGAAAAGGCAAGGAGGGAAACACTGCAAGTAAGAAACAGACTGGATACGTGTTGGACTGGCCTGGATGAGTCTCACACCTGTTTAGATCTAATATGTCTCAACTTAATTATATTTACAGTAAGTACTTGCAAGTTGTTATATATATCTGCAAAGTACATTGGAACTTCATAAATAAATTAATACATGTATGAATTACTTAATAACATGTTCGGTTAGTTAACTGCAACAAAATGCTTCACCTTTATAGTTTCAATGTTAATACTTTTTTCAAATTACCTTTCAACAAGTGGATGTAACATTTCTTTATCACTAAAAATATTAAACAGAAAAAAGTGCCATAATTTAAGGAAAGAAAAGTGCAAAGGTCATAGTACTTAGAAAATATCTCATATTCATCGCCACAGCTGACAAAATATCTCTGCTGTCAAACTAGTCTAAATAGTTCTTAAGGACTTCTGCTATAAAATTTATAATGGATAGATTGTTAAATGAGTATTAAGATTCGATGGGAATAAGATGAAAAAAAAAACTGTAGACTAAATCAAAATTTGATTCTTACCGGGATGTCATTAACCCCTTTAGGCGAAGATCGTTTTTTGGGGATTTTTTGTTATGAGTGTATTTAACTGTATTTTCTCTCTTTCTAATTTAATGTACTCATATAAGCTATATTTTGTATTCTGTTTTTTTGTTTTTTTTAAAGTTAACATGTGGCTTTCTTTTGATACAATATTTATCCTTATAAAACAGACTATAATATGATTTTTTGTTTTTAAATTGTCTGTACCCCTTGTTTCCATTGATGACGTATTTATATGCCATATGTACTTCATGGGCTAAGTATGTGTAATCATTATTTGTACCTTAGCCCATTTATAGTATAATGTTTAATTTATAATTTATGTTCCAAATGTAAAATGCAGGAAAACATATGTGAGTGCTTTAATGTTACATATAACATATAGCACAAGTGTCAGCTGCCCCTGGCATAAAGACTCCACAGATGCTCAGCACAACTGCCCCTTAGGGGCTGACTACTAGTCACAAGGGACAGTATAGGATGGCCTGCCAGACATCGAGGTGCGGCCTGCATGAGATTGGCAGCGGTAACTGCACTTCCAACTGAAGTGCAAACTGATGCTGCCTAAAAAGAGCAGCATCTCTCGCTTAGAGATTCAAGTCAGAGCACAGGGTATCATGTGACATCCCAGAACTCTAAATCACATGGCCACAGGACTGCAGCAGGAGATGGCATGTGACAATGGAGGAGGCATAGACCAAGCTGGGCTACCCTGAAACATCCCACCCACCCCCTCCCTTCAGGGTCGGACTGGAAAATCCCGGTGGGCCACCTGCCATGGGGCCGCCTTGGCCACTTAAAGCCAATTGGCCGTGGCCACTTTAAGAAGTTCGGCTGCTGCAACATCCGGCGGCAGCAGGCGAATTTCTTAAAGCGGCGATGGACGGCAAACTTCTTAAAGTGGTGGCCACTGCCGTATTGCTTAAGGTGGCAGCGGGACACTTTAAGAAGTTCGGAGGCCGTCGCTTCTTTAATAAAATCGCCCGGAGAGAGAGACGCTACAGAACTGAGAGAGAGAGAGACCCTACAGAACTGTGAGAGAGAGACCTTACATAAATGAGAGACAGATGCTACAGAAATTTGTACACAAGGATAAGTCTCACACACTGCCCTGATATATACCTCTGCACTGGGCAATTCATATAACATCAGTCTTATCTATAAATAATACATTGTTCCGATGTGCTTTAAAAATGCATGGTTTCCACTTTTATGAACAAAAAAATTATATTATGCTATGGGGCTGGTTTAAAAATGTTATGCTAATTTTTTCCAGGGCTGGCTTTCATTCCCAGTCCGGCCGGCCTCCCTTCCCATCAAGGTAAAGGAGCAGGGTGGGAGACGTATGAGGGTCAATGAGATAGTTGCAAATAGTTGAGATGGCAAATTCAAACTTAAAGCTAAAGTAGCTGAGATGAAAAAATCCCCCCGTTTCACAGCATTTGAAAGATTTTACAACTCGAACTTTCAACTGCAGGAAATTGAGATGGGGATTTTAAATTCCCATCTCGATTCCCTGTAATTCTCTCTTTATTACATAGACCCTAAAGTTAAATGTGTATTGTTTGTTTCTATTATTAAACTAAAAATCTGACACTGTGATTGTGTGTGTGTGTGTCTGCTTGTGTGGCACAGTGTAATTATGTATGTATGTACTGTGTGTGACACTGTGTGATTGTGCACTGTGTGCGTGACTGTTGTCTATGTGACAATGTGACTGTGTATATTAAACTGTGTGTGACACACTGAGTAATTGTTTATGTGACTGTAACTACCCACATACTCTAGTATCAAGTGTGTCACATTTTCTGTTGCACTGTTGTACATGACATAAAACAATAAATTTATTCACAACACACCAGAGTGCCAGCTCTTTTTCCTTTTGGAGTCAAGCACCCAGCTTACCCCCCTCCAAAAAAATACCAGGGTTGATAAAGTGTTCCAACAGCCATAAAAAAAATATTTGGGGCTGTAGGCCGGCGATATGCCGAAGCCTCATTAAAAATAAAAGAATGGCAGCCCCAAGAGCCGCAATGCCAGCACTATGCCCACAGCCCCTTTAAAAATAAAATTTGTTCCGAGTATCAATATTGGTCAGCAAAGACTTTTCCTTTGAACACTATCATAAATATTGTAGTTCTGGTGGCAGACTATTGATAATTTTTTGTTCTTTAAATGGTGATTCACTCACGATTACTAACCTATAGACCCGCAAATACTGCACAACTTGCTTTCCTAATAAAATGTTTTGAATAAATTAAATCCAAGAAAACAGAAACATTTATTGTAAGTGGAGGCTTCCACCATATTTTTAACACATCTTTAGACTCTACATCCAAAACCAAGTTACTAATAAAGTCCAATGCCAAACCTAACTCAACAAAATTTAATTCCCATCATCTGGAATATATTTGGAGACCACACCACCCAGAAGATTATACATATGACTTCTTTGTATATAATGTCAACACAAGAATATACCTTTTTCTTGCATTTAACATTACATTACAATCCATCTCTGATTCCTCTATTGGAGTTATAACCTGGCCTGACCATGTTATTATCACACTAACCTTCCCTAACTACATTCCACAAAGGTAGAAAGCAGGTGGCATTTAAATTAGTCAGTACTGATGAAAAAGAAAATTTGTTTAGTCTGAACCAAATTTTGTCCTTGTTTGTTTATTTTGTTTCTTTCAGACAAATGGAAATTTTGTCTAAGTTGATTCTTTTGGCAATTCGCCTCAAGTTCACCTTAATTTCGGCTTAAGTTCTTTTAAGTATTGTAATGTATTGCTAATAGCAATATATATACACAACAACTTAAGGTGAAATTGAGGCAAAATAAAGGGGAATTAAGGCGAATTGTCGAATGAACGAACTCCACAGATCAAAATCATCAGACAGCCAGTATTCATTTCAGATTAGTTTTTATGCTGCATATCATTTTGCTATATGGAATAAAAACTAATCTGAAATTAATACTGGCTGTCTGATGATTCTGATCTGATCTGTGGAATTCATCCATTCGACAATCCACCTAAATTTTGCCTCAACTTGAATGAATTTTGATTTAACCGCTTGACGACAAAGAACGTGCCAGGCACGTCCTGGGAGAAACTCCCTTAACAACAAAGGACGTGCCTTTTCAGGCATATGTTCATCATATCTTATAATTTACTACAAAAAAAATCATAAAATATGATGAAAAATTAAAAAAACAAACACTTTTTCTAACTTTGACCTAAAATATAATTTACACAAATAAAATCATTAAAAAAGACCCTATCTAAATAGTTTCTAAATGTTGTCCCGAGTTCAAAAATATGCATGTTTCCATATTTTTAGGTAACGATCGTGAAAACCGCTTTAACGGTGCTGGTCTATTGCCTCGATGTCTAGGCAATAGCCAGCACTGAAATTTCTGCACTGGGCCACCCACGATCGCCACACGGAATTTAAATTAAAATTAAAACATGTTAAGGGATATAATAAGGATTAGAGTTGGGGTTACATTTAGTGTTAGGGTTACATTTTGGGTTCGGGTTGGGGTCAAAAGGTCAATATAGGAAAAAAACACTATTTTTGGTTTTTGCCCCATAACTCGCAAAAAAAATACCTAAAAATATGGAAACATGCATATTTTTGAACTCGGGACAACATTTAGAAACTATTTAGATAGGGTCTTTTTTAATGATTTTATTTGTGTAAATTATATTTTAGGTCAAAGTTAGAAAAAGTGTTTGTTTTTTTAATTTTTCATCATATTTTATGATTTTTTTTGTAGTAAATTATAAGATATGATGAACATAATGGTATCTAATGAAAGCCCTTCTTATGACGATAAAAACAACATATAATTTGTGTGGGTTAATTTTGGCTCAGTTTCACCAGAAGTTGTTGTATATGTAATGCTATTAGCAATACATTACAATACATGCAAGAACTTAAGCCAAAATGAAGGCAATTTGAACGAACAGAATGGCTGTGAGGTTTGTGCAAATGCCTGGATCCGAATGAACAAATGACTGATGGAACTAATGAACTTTGTTAATTTTTTGTTTTGCAAATGTCTACTACTGACACATCCAACTATAAAAGATATATTAAGTTCTAACCTCAAAGATTACTTTCACTCTAACAGAAAACATTTCTACCACAAAATCTGAATTAAACAAATTACTTTAATTACTAAATAAAACCACATTCTCATTCTGTAAGCTTAATCAAGTATTTGTACCTTTTTTCAGGCCCTGATAATTCATATTCCTACTTCTATCTTCCAACACCAAAAGGTTTTTAGCTCACTTACTTATTACTAGGTATTGAAAGCAAGCCTGGGTTCACCTAGAATCTTCATTTACTACTCCTTACTTCCTCAAATAATTACTCCCCCTTTAGTTTTCCCAAAGTTGCATACCCTGCTACCAAGCAATGAGTGGTCGCTCTGACTACAGAAGGACACCATTTCAAAGGTTCTCCCCTTTCCAGATTCTCTACCATATATTTCAGTCCTCTCACATTTAACTGTCGCTCTAAAGACCTTCGATGGGGCCGCTCAGGGCATAGAGAACAATGGACAACTCATAGAAGGTTCCACTATACCATCCTTTTCTAAAAACTACAACACAAATAGAATCTTGTCTCATATCAAAAATCAAATTTATTCAGAGAAAAATTATATTACAATCAAACACACTATATACAACTAAACTAAAAGCTAAACCTAAATATAGTAATCACAGGCGTAGCAAGCTACCTTACATGCTGCAGTGGGATAAGGAACTCAAAAGGGAATTCACCAACTTTATAGGTGTTTCCAGACTCAACAACTATTTTGAAACTATAAACAAAAAAACTGGAGCGCTAAAAATGAAGTATTATTTAGAATAACAAATACAGGTATACCAAAATTACTAACACAAGTATATAAAGAAAAAACAAAAAATACTTATATGCAATCATGGGTTCTTGAAGCTGAAGAATCTTCTTATTTAAGCTGGTCTCAAGCAGGAATATATGTATATGAAAAGAAAAATACACACATACCGTGCAATGTATATTCTGTAGCAAATAGCAGAAAGAAATATAGCAACAAGCAAATATAGCAAAAGTATGGTTTAGCAGAGGCAAAACTCTGTGGCTAATAAGCTGCCCCAATGAGAGGTCTATAAAGATGATAGGATAAACAAAATATGTATTCTATTATTAAAAAATGTTTATATATAAAAACATACTAACACCAAATTATACATCTAATACAGATGTATCGAACAACAAATATAAACAAACAGACATACAGGACTTGCACAGACAGAAAATAAAAACAAATGACATAAATGCATATAATAATATCGGAAGCAATCTCCATTGGAAAAGCTTATGGGGAGTGTTGGTGGGACCTAATGAAAGGATAACACTTGAAGGCTTTGGGCGTCTGGTGCCCTATTCAAAGGAATTAACAATGTTCACCCTAGCCGGGAACATTGTGTACATTTGGAATCAACAGTCACTCCAGGCATGCAACCTTTTTTCCTGTTCTTTATTGCAGTATAAATTGTAAATATTTGTTATCTATTGTTTTTGTATTATTATCATTATTGTTGGCTATAACAATTCTTCAATATACATGAGAATTGGAAAAATAGTATTTAATGGTATTTCAATTTTAACAGATATTTAGACAATTTATTACAAAGCCAAAAATGTAAGAGCTGTAATAAACATGACATTTGTAATAGTCTTATAAAACTTTAAAGAAGAAGTATGTACTTCATGTGTTGACATTTTTGACTAGTTGTCAACACCTTATAATAGAGTCTCCCAGTTACCCTGTTCAGATGGGATGTTTGATTCAACAAAATACAAATAAAGGGATTCAGACATACAGGTATTGATGGTCCTGTCAATACTGATGGCATAGATACATTTTGATTTAAAACAAAGACAGTGTTTATCTCTGAGGAATTGCCTAGAAAGAAGAATCAAGCATTTCAACACTCAATGTAGAACTATGCTTAAATGTCAAAACATGACACTGAGCCAAAGAGGTCATGCAAAGCTCCTGGCAGCAAATACTAGGAAATCCTACATTGCACTAATGTGATGGGAAGAGACAAGCAAGTGTTGATTGTTATCTGCTTTGCATATGTGTTTGGGCACCCACGTTTATTTGGAGTATTTTGTTTAGTTACAGCGCTTGACACATGAAAGTATACTTCCTATGTCCACATAGTATATGTTGATGTTTGGTTCCTAGTAAATAAATACAGGGTAACCACTTCAATGCTGTTTGTAAAGAATAACAGGCATATCATCCACGTTCCATGAAACCATAAGATTCTAGACCATCATGCCAGTCCTACCAAGTAATTCCAGATGTTCTTCAGTACATCTGACAAAAAGAACAAGGCAAGTGAATAAGATAAATTGGTAATGTGTTTAGATATCATATAATATATATCTAAAATATACCTTTTTCTAAATAGACAAAGTTTTAGTATTTGTTTTATTGTTATTTACCCTATTAATACCAGAAAAGTTGACTCAACTGCTGAGTGATATTGTGGTTAGAAATGAATGATTTGGAGTGTAAGGTATATAAATGTGAATAAGCCAAGTGGCTTTCATGGTATAAAATGGAATTCCTGAAACAAATCTTAATTTACTATTTTTAATACTGTAATGTTTTCTCTTATTCCCATTATGAAAGAACTAGCGACGCCTATCTTTCCTATTTGGAAGCGGTAGACCATTCTCAAACTGCTTGTTTAGACAGTAACAGACAGTGGCTGTGTTCTTACCAGTTTCTCAAAACAACAGCTGAAATGTAACTGCTCAGTGAACTTCACACTAAGTCAAAAACAGATGGATACTCTCCGAGTGGCCACTTGCTGTAAATTAAAAACCTCACTATTGAGTGCGGAGTGACCTGGTGGAGTCCTGCTTGGTAGGTCCGACTTCTGTGTGATGCCTATCTGAGTGTGTTTGGTCACAACTAAGGCAGACATGCTGTAATTCAAGTTGTATGAAATGGCAATAAACTAAAACTGAATTGACAAGTGAACAGCAAATTCCAGGCAGCAATAGCTGTTGGAAAGATGGCAAAGTTGGAGACATTTTTTTCTCAGCATTTAATGTCTGATATTAGCACTGTTAGTGAATAGCCTGCATAACTGTCTAAAGCAAATCTTTCAGATTTTCTTATTCTAAGAAACCTTTTTAGGTTAAACAGCTACGTTCTCTCAATATATTTTTCTAAAAAGTTTGACTTTTTGTGCGAGGTAACACACGTTAATATCTCGCTAGTTGCAGTTCTCTTGATGCACATTTTAAGACATGCAATACAAAAGAAAAATATAACTTCCACAATGTAGCCATTTTCGTAAAAGATTTGCCCATTTGAATGCCAGTGTGGATAATCATATGTATAGGGAGCACTTGTACTCCATATTCTAAGCACATATCAGCAACTATGCACCACTGTATGAGTGATAGCTTCTGTACAGAAGATCACCCCTTAATGGTGCAAATGGTCTGAGCCACCACCTCTCCACCTCCAAAATTTCTCCTTGTATTATTATCCCCACATTCCTTGCCATAGCACCCACTTTGTATCCACAGGACATGCTCCAGCACATGCCCCAGCACAAACCCATCCCCCATATTGCACACCTAGGGCATGCCCCATCACCCACATGCAACACTCTGGACATGCCCCAGCACCCACATTGCGCACCTAAGACTTACCCCAGTACCCCAGTACATACCCCATCACACACAATGCACACTTTTAACTTACACCAGGACATGCCCCACCACCCCACTGCTCAACCATGACTAAACCCAGCACCCCAGGATATACCCCATCATCACATTGCACTTGTATCGCCTGTCACCACCTGATGGTGGCCTGGTGTACAGCGATATCTTCTGAATCTTTTGTATAGTGATATCTTTCGTACAGTGGTCCCAGGAAATAAAACATCTGTTTTGCTCTTTGAATCACCATTTGTTTGTAGTATGTGGAACAAATACTGCCTTTAAAGTAGCAAAAGGAGGGTTTACTTCATGGTGCATTATAGTCTCACAAGTTATCCTCTTTAACCCCACTATCGTCTCACACTCACTGTTTTTCCTATTTTTAGTTTAGATAATTGGTCTTGCTTTGTCCAAATTATAGACGTTTGCACCATTTGGCCCTCACGTTTCATACCACATTGATTTTTGACTTTGTCATATGTTCACTTTCTGAATAGACAGACACATTTGGCACCCATTAATTTATTTAGAAGGAATGGGTTTACTATGAAGTTTATTTATTCTGCTGATCTTAGACAGAATTGAGCAAAACACATTATAGTCAGAAGGAAATGCTGGGTGTAGGGGGGGGGAGTGAATTGACACACACTGATATTTCTATAATATGACATCTTAACTCTTTTAATGTCTGTAGGGAGCTAGTGGTGGATTAAAACACATACAGTAACAAATGTGAAGGAATGTACACCACTACAGGTACATATTACTTTTATGTGTTCCAGAATATATTCATATTGCAATAGTATTCCATGCAAAGCTCCAACATATGCATTTTCCATAGTAACTCATGTAACCTAGTTTTCCTTTTATTTCCATCCCATCTAGGTAAACTACTTCAAAAAGAATTTGTGAGACTTATGTATCTGGCTTATTAATCATAAAACCATCTTACATACTTCTATAATTGCACATATAATAGTCTCAGGATCCAGGAATTACTTCTACATGGGTTGGATCACAGACGTATTTTTTGATGAAAGGAATATTTTGACAAGTACAGTTGGCTGCAGAAGTCTTAAAAGTGTGGTCAGTCATAAGGAAATAGACCTTTTGCTGCTTGGCCTCTAATACCTTGTACATTTTTATTTCAAAACTTTAAATTCAATACGTTAGTTGGTAAGTTTCCAGATTCCGCTAATTATAGGACCACCAGAGCAGTTTAGAATATGTTGCTGCCATTTGTGAGATTATTCCATTCTCCAGCTGAAGCCACATTGGCCCCTCTCCTGTATGAGCTTTTTTATTTTTAGATATTTTGAATGTATTATTGAGAAATAATAGATGGGGGGGGGGGGTCTCTGCTTTATAGTAGGTGACATCATAGTCCAGGTACTTTCCCTTATGAAAGAGGTTTGAAGTTAGAAGCTAGTTGAATGTAATAGTGAATACGTTGGACTGACTTTAAAAATATGCAAGTTCTTTAAAATTTCTGAAACAACTCTGCTAAAACTGATACACATGTAGGCCTTTTCGGAGACAGATGGCATTGTCTTGGGGAAATCAGGACAACTGTGAAGGTACTAGTCATGAACCTCTGCTGAGTTAGTGGTGTCATTCATAAGCCTCCCGTGCACAGGACAAGGAAGATTCATACACTTGATGCCTGTTAAACAGTAACCTTTTTGAGAACTTAGCATAACACTTTTTACAACTGCTAAATGCAGACCATGGGCGAGGGGTTAAAGGGGGGGGACTTCTCCCCCCAAAATTGTAATGCAGCAAGGAAGGGAGACGCAGTAGGCTGTTTAGGTTAGGTTAACTAGATATATAGATTATGAAAAACACCTGTCAGACAGGGAATTGCTGCAAAACCTTTATTTAATTATATACTCCCCCCTGTCAGAATGGTTTGGTCTGCTCTCTCAGGGCCATCTATACCACTGAGGAATGGGGGTAGCTGCCCTGAGTGGACACACTACAGGGTGCACTGGAAATGCTATTTGAGCCCTATAGTTTCTGAATCCTTTTTTTATTATTATTACTTGCCAGGTTGGATGATATTATACTGCTTTAAATTATTATTCATTGTTTCTTTCCCTTACTCACCACTAAACCCCTTTCATTATAGTATTGTCCAAGTTCCCTTAGCTTCCTACTACCTTTGATTTCATTCAGCCCATTGGCCATTAACTGTCTGTCTTTCACTTTATTGGCCAGCTTCCCTTAGATCCCTCCTTTCATCCTATTGGTCTCTCTCCCAGTCACTCTTACTTGCTTTACCTTGGGATTGGCTGATTTCTTTTTATTCCCTCTACTTTATTCATGTTTCCTTTGCCTGTGCAGGAGATGTTAACTGGTAAGATCATTATTTTGTAGCCCTTTTCATGCCAAACCAGCCAGATGGCTGGATTCTAAACTAAAAAAAGCTGTTGAAACTGCATTTCCTATGACTCTCAACCAGTGTGTTAAGTATCATGGGAAAGAGAGTACTCGACATCCATTGTGCCAAAGGTTAGGTATTAAATGATTATGGATTGGTACTACAGCTGCTGTGGAATGCACACCTCATTTTTGCTGCACCACACAACACAACATTAACTTTTGTTGGCTGCAACAACTACTAAGATGTTAAGCAAGTAACATTGATTGTAGATACCTTCAAAGATGAATTTTAGTGAAAAGATCTGATAGAGTACATGCAAATATCTACATATAGCAGTTCTCCAAGTTTTACTGTATCACAGCAACATTATTTTAATACAAACTACATAAGACCAATACAGTTATGGAACACACTGCCAAGAGAGGTGGTACTAGCAAATACAACAGATGCATTTAAAAATGGTCTAGATGTTGTTGTTTTTTAGAAAAGCAGGACATACAAGGCTGTTAATAATAGAATAAGCATTAATAATGGAGCTTCTTGATACATTGAGAAATCAATTTTGAGTCGAGAAGGAATTTTTCCCCCCTGGCAAAATTCGAAAATCGAAAAAAAAGGAGTTTTTGCCTTCTTTTTGATCACCAGCTGGAATGATAGGTAGAAGGGTTGAACTTGATGGACTTAAGTCTTTTTTCAAACTAAATTACTATTTTACTATGTTACTATGTAAACATGATAATATTCATCAATCTCTCTGGGCGGGAACGGGATGACGTAGCACGTGGGCGCGGCTACGTGCACGGTGAGGTCGTGATGGCGCGGACCTGAGGCTACCCGACTGCGGCATAATGATGAGTCCTCTCAACGGAAACCTATCGCTGCAGGAGTGAAAGACCCCCCCGTCAGAAACAGTGGGACAGTGCGACCAGTGTAGTGTTCTTGGGCCCTCCTGCAGGATCATACTGGGACACCGGTTCTCTGAGGCGGCATCCGCGGTCTCCATTAACGGAAGACAAAGAAGGAGCACCGGAAGGAGCAGCTGAACGGTGATAACTGAATAGCTGACAGCGGCAGAGAAAGCCAACCTTAATAAGTTAAGTGAGACTTTCCCATTTATATGTGGTTTGAGTGTATAAATTGACTTGAAGGCACTGCTTATTATAGGAGCAGAACTTGACACTGAGTCACTAATTAGTGACAAATTGTAACACTCAGCACCTGGAACCTTAGACACCTAGGAGAAAGTTCTCATTTATATGCTGCAGGCTAAAGCCCCGATTTCGCGGAGGCTGATATCTATTTTTTTTTTTTTTTTTTACGCTCTCTGAGACATTAACCAGCAGTAAAAATTTGATTTTGTGACAAATGTAAAAAAGAAAAAAAAAGAGACCCAGGTCCCTCTAAAGGAGTGAGAGAGTGAGAAAGGAAGAGGAAAGAGAAGGGCTAATCTGCTTTTAATACAGGTGTTCCCTAGACAATATTGGTGCGGGCCTAAAGTGGAACTGGACTCTCCAGTCCTAAGGGAAAAATATGGCGAGCAAACGCACTTTGGAGAATAAACCTCTCTCAAAAAGAGAAAGGAAGGACGCAAAAACTGAAAAGCGTCTATCGTTTTTTTCACCTCCTCCAAGTAAACTGGAGACAGAGAAGGTTCAGGCAGAACATCTAAAGGACCTCGATGAAAGTCCACAAAATAGCGGTATGACCACAGAGCTAGACATATCTCCTAGCAGAGACCACCAGTAAATGATTCGGAATCAACTGGCTGTTGCTTTGGAACATCAATTTGAAAAGATTAAAATGGAAATCGAATCAAATGTACACGGACTGAGAAATGATATACGGGCACTAGTCTCACGATTGGATACCATTGAAAACAAAACAGTGGTATTGGAATCACAACTGAGTCTGAACCAAGATACCATCGTGCAGACTCAAGTAAAGATAGCCATGTTGGAGCAGAAATGTGCAGATTTGGAAGATCGCTCCCGTCGACATAACTTGAGGATAAGGGGTATCGGGGAAAATGTGCGAGATGAGGAATTAGAATCATTTCTGATGTCTCTTTTCTCCAACTTGAAATTTGAGCCCAAATCATATATCTGGGATAGATGCCACAGAGTGGGAAGAAGCCCAAAGGAGGAAGAGGATCCTCCGAGGGATGTCCTGGTCCGATGTATGAATTTAAGAGTTAAAGATCAGATCATGAAATTACAAAGAGACAATCCACGGCAGCCGCCATTTGATAAAATAAGAATCCTTTTTGACCTTTCTTACCATACACGTTCAAAAAGAAAGGCATACATCCCACTGACAGGGATACCTCTATTAGATATAGATGGAGAAACCCCGAGGGAGTTACCCTCACTTTTGAAGAAAGAACAATTGTGTGTGATTCAGTGGAAAAATTGAAAAAGTGGATCTCTGAAAAGAAGTTGGAGGCTAAGAAATGAGAACCCCAGAGGACAAGAGGAGGGGGGGAGGGAAGAGAAGTGTGAGGGGAAAGGGGAGAGGAAGAGGAAAAGGTTTTTTGTGGAGACTTGGATCTATATTTTTTTTTTTTTTTTTTTTATCTTATTATTTTTTTTATTTATTTATTTTTTTCTTCTCCATCTGGAATTAAACATGCGCACCTATAAATGACGCAGAGTAGTATTTTTGTATTGAAGAATCGAATCTCAGCGCAGTTATTCACTGAAGATTTTTTTTTTTTTCCTTTGTGTATTCTCCATCTAGAATTCAATACGCGCACTTACAAATGATGTAGAGTAGTATTTTTTTTGTAGTGAAGAATTGTACCACAGAACACTTATTCACTGAAGAGTCTTTTTTTTTTTTTTCTTTCTTTTTCACCATATAAAGTATAGAATGATCTACTTATAACTAATTAAGCTTACACAATTATTATTTATAATTTAGAAGTGCACTAATTTTGCGATGATGAGTTAATTTTGATGTACCTACTCACTGAGATTTATTTTTTATCTATTTATTTATTTATTTATCTTTTTTTTCTAGAATTAAATTAAAATTGTATCTTTATAATCACTTGGTATTAAGTACCTGGTCGGGAAATTAACTAGGAATTATATGATTGTTTTAAGTATGTAAAAGAGGAATACAAAGAAACTAATTAATTGTATGTGTTTCTTCACTTAATATTATCTGTGTAGTTAAGTAACGTAGATGCACTGAGAAAGAGAGAGGGGAGGAGGAGGGAGAATATGCCGGAGAGGGAAAGAAAAGGGAAATATATATATATATTTTTTTTTTATTTTTTTTTATTCAGTAAACAAATTATATGTCTTTATTCACTTGGTATTGTTTATGAAACTGAAAAACTAACTGTGAATTAATTAATGAACTGTATGTATAAATGGGAAGTTAAAGAAATTAATTAATTGTATGTTCATAGTCACTCTATATTAATTAGATTATTTAAGAAACAAAGATGTACAAAAGAAGAAAGGTTTTTTTTTTTTATTTTTTTTATTAATTAAATAAACTGTATGTCTTTGTTCACTTGGCAATAATCATGCATTTGAAAAGTTAAATGTAAATTCATGAATGAATTGTGCTGAGTGTGTTAAGGGGAAGATAAAGAAATTGATTAATTAATTGTATGCTTATAGTCATTTTATTAGCTAGGTTATTTAAGAAACAAAGACTACAGAAATAGAAGAAAGGTTTGTTTTTTTTTTATTTATTTTTTTTATTTTTTATTTATTTATTTATTTTTCTCTCCATGGAACTCCACTCATGGGCCGCAGGCGGGATTGGCCAACAGGTTCGCGTCATACAGACTGTCGTTTCAAATTATTTTTGTTGGTGTTTTTTTTTTTTTTTTTGGAAATGACATTTCTCCGCGAAAGGAGACGTACATGGTACTCGCGGAGCCCGTACTTTTCTCGAGGGGAGAGGAGTTGGGAGAGGGGAGGGAATTATGTTTGTCTTGTTGTGGTTGGTAGCGTGTGTGGCGGTCGGGTGTGGCGTGGGCTTGGGGGGGGGGAGGGCAGGGGCTCATTTTGACAATGGTTAGGTTGGCCACGTTAAACGTTCAGGGCCTCAACTCCCCAAAGAAAAGATCGGTGTTTTTTGGTTTCTTAGCCAGGGAGCGTATTGATATATGTGGGATCCAGGAAACACATTGGAGGGAAGTAGACAATTTAAGAGTTTTAACAAAAAAATACCCGATAGTCCTGAAGGCCTCTCTTAAAAATAAAAAAAAATGTGGAGTAGCTATTTTTATCTCTAAAAATGTAAATTTTAGCCTTAAATATGTTGACCCTGACCCAGAAGGGGGATACATTATTGTGGTCGGAGAATTGAACCATGTCCTCATAACTTTAGTTAATGCATATGCCCCGAACAAGGCCACGCTTAAATTCCTAAATAAATTATTTAGTAAGATAGAAAAAGTTAGACAGGGAAGACTGCTGATTATGGGTGACTTAAACTGTATCCTGAATCCCTGGCTAGATAAAAAAAGAATGGCTGGCTTCAGCAGAGATGAGAACATGATCTGTCAAGCCAGAAGATTTCAAGCCCTAATCGATAGATATGCCCTTCTTGACTTATGGCGAATATTTCACCCTGTGGACAAGGATTACACCTGTTTCTCTAAAGCTTACTTGTCATACTCCCGCATTGATTTAATGCTTGATGATTTACATTTGTCACAACAAACGGAAAAGATTTTTATAAAAGATATCTCCTGGTCGGATCATGACTGTGTCATGATGGACTTGGAAGATAAATTTCAAAGAGCAAGGCCAGAGTGGCGTTTAAATGATAGGCTACTAAAATCCAAGGAAGACATAGAATATGTCAGGAAGGCGATAGAGAACTATTTCTGTGAAAATCAATCCCCAGATATCACCCCACTGACTCTGTGGTGTGCCTTCAAAGCGGTCATACGAGGGACATTAATTAAGTTGGGTTCCCAAAAGAAACACGCACGAGAAAAGAACCTGGCAGCCTTGTATATAGAACTTTATAACCTCTCAAAACTAAATAAGGACGTTATAACTTTAGAATGTAGTAATAGAATCACCAGTATAAAAGCAAAAATAAATGATCAACTATTGGAGAAGGCAAAAAATACACTCTTGTTAAATAAATCCATCTGGTATTATAAGGGCAATAGAGCAGAGAAATTGATGTCCAACCTTTTAAAAAAAAGACAAAGGGATAGGATTATATCCAAGATAGTATACGAAGGAGAGACTTGTCTGGCCCCGGACAAAATCCGAAAGGCTTTTGCAGATTATTATGCCAAACTATATGCCCTCCCTCAGACAGACATGGGAATCCAAAGAAAAAACTATTTTAAGAGCAAAAAATTGCCAAAACTTACAAACGAACAACTTGGGGTATTAAACCAACCATTCCAAACGGAGGAGGTTGTAAAGGTAATACAGAAACAAAAGTCCAAAAAAGCCCCTGGGCCAGACGGCTTCGATGCATCCTTTTATAAACTGTTTGCAAAGGAACTATCCCTCCCACTAAACGAAGCATATAAGGAAGCTATGATAGAGCAGAGTTTTCCCTCCGAGATGTTACAGGGGAATATAATTCCTATTTTGAAACCAAATAAAAATCAGGAGGAGATCTCAAGTTACAGACCTATCTCATTGCTTAATTGTGATGTTAAAATCTATGCCGCATTGGTGGCGGAAAGGATTGGGCTGTTTCTAGAAGATCTAATACACCCTAACCAGGTGGGTTTCGTCTCGGGCCGTTCTTCAGCATCTCATGTAAGAGCTCTGATGGGAGTGATGCAGGGAACTAGGATGCGAGGGGTTCCCCAGCTGACCCTGTCATTAGACGCAGAAAAAGCGTTTGACAGGGTCAGCTGGGAATTCCTAGGAGAAACACTGAAAGCTTTTGGATTCGATGGAGATATCTTGCAGGCAGTAATGGCCCTTTATTCTAGGCCGACGGGAAGAGTGGTGGGGTCTGGAATAGGTTCGCCATGGTTCAAGCTGTATAACGGTACCCGTCAGGGTTGTCCCCTGTCTCCAATCTTATACATTCTGTCTCTTGAGCCACTGGCCTGGGATACTAGAAATAACGCTCACATTAAGGGGTTCCACGGAATAGCCTCTCAAAAAATAAAGCTTTATGCTGACGATATTATAATTACGGTCGAGGAACCACAAAGATCCATAGAGCAGATAATGTTACACATTGAAGAATACAGCTCCCTATCTAATTATAAATTAAATATGTCTAAATCTACGGCTATGCCACAAAATATGAACGACCTACAAATTGCAGATCTGACTAGGAAATACCCCTTTGAATGGAGGGAATCCCTTCCATATCTGGGGATCATGGTCTCAACTGACCCAGCAAACTGGATTGAGCTGAACGTTCTCCCTAGAATAAAAGATATGTACCGAAAACTCAGAGAATGGAAGGGCTTGCACATCTCTTGGTGGGGCAGGATAAACACGATAAGGTCATATGTCTTACCCAAATTCACTTACGTGTTCCGGATGATCCCTCTGAAGACTCCAATAGCATGGCTACAAATTATACAATCAGCCTTTTCTAGGTTTATATGGAATGGGAAAAAGCCAAGAATTGGCATGATCCATCTATCAAAAAAAACATCAGAGGGAGGGCTGGGACTACCTCATATTAGAGAACATGCCGATGCAGCTTTGATAGCACATGCAATAGCTTCTCAGAATCCCAAGGCCAGCAGGGAGGGCTGGTTTGAAGTTGAAAAAAACATTGACTGCGACACCGGGGGATGTGCAAGCTTTTGGAATATTGAGGGGAAAAAATCTAGTGAGATCGGGGAAAAAAATCTACCTTTAAGTTCCATTAGGAATATTTGGTACCAATATAAGAACCGGATGGGCCTAAAAAATAAACTCCTTCCAGGACTACCAATAGAGATTCTCTCCCAGTTAACTGAGAGTCTAAGCCTTTCGGCCTGGAGAGAAAAGGGCATAAACACTTTGGAGGACCTGCTGGAAGGAGGCCAATTAAAATATTTTGCTGTGTTGAGATCTCAATACAATATTGATGATAGAGACGTCTTTAAATATTTACAAATTAAGGGCCTTCTGAGCAAATCCATGTGGTCAGGAAAATACACAAAAGCGATTGAGCTTTTGGTGATGCTCCTAAAACAGGAGAATTATAGAAAGCTTTTTGCTAACTCACTAACGTTGGTGCACCTTATTAATGAGAATAATAGCAAAACATCAATGCCCTCTATAAAGAAATGGGAGGTAGATTTGAACGTTCGGATTGCTTCGGCAGACTGGCGCGGAGCATTACAGAAATGCTATGCGGCGGTGCACTGCCTCAACCTGAACGAAGTTCAATTTAAGATATCGGCACGATGGTATATGACCCCCATAAGAATAGCAAAGATGTTCCCGAACACCGTTCCAACTTGTTGGAGGTGTGAAACAGAGGTGGGTGATTTCATGCATGTATGGTGGAATTGCAGGCTTATAAAACCAATATGGAACAACCTTTCGCAGCATATAACTAGATTATTTGGACGAGAATGGTCCTTAACACCCGAGAGAGCACTCCTGCATATAAATTTCCCAGATTATAATAAGAAGTATAGAATCATTTTTCATTTTCTTCTGGCCTTGAAGCTGGAAATTGCCAGAAATTGGAGGTCAGTGAGGGTCCCGATGTGGGTCACTGTAAAGGCACAGGTTGAGAACCAGTGTCACATGGAAATGAGTATTAGCAGGTATATGAATGAAAAGTATGAGGACTATCTTTACTGGAAAGAATGGGCTGAGAAGATTGAGAAGATATGAGAGGAGAATAGGGAACATAGCTCTCCACAAAAATACATGGGGTAAATATATATCAGAGTGGTCAGCAGGAAAGGGACCCTGGAACGTTTTCTGTGGGCAATGCCCTGTAGATGCCACCCCCCCCCCCCCCCCCCGGCCCGGCCTGGGCCGACCGCCACGCATGTCTGCTACTTGTTTTTTTTTTTTTGTCTTTGTATTATTGGGTATTACACTGAGGTTCCTCCATATAATGGGATGTGAGAGGGAATATGGGGATGACAGTCCCAATATGAAAATTACAGCTATCCAAAGATTGATATTTATATTCAAGATAACCGAAATGTGTATACCCTAATGAATGTTTTTGTAATGTTTTTATCTATGTAAATTCCTATGTATGATATAGGCAACTTTTTGTATTGTCCATAAATTAAAATAAAAAGGAAAAAAAAAAAAAAAATATTCATCAATCCCATAACTTTCTGCATGTAAGTAGGAGACCTGCACTATGCTATTCTACTATAGTGGTAGTATGTCAGTATACATTACTCTGCAAACCATTGCCCTGTGTTGTTTCTTCTAAAAACAAATACACATTTTACAGACCACTAAAAATTATGCCAGCTGTGGAACCCTTCAGTTTCTATAACAATGCAGGATCAATGAACTTCTTTCGTTTAGAAGGCTTGACAAGTTCAAGGCTCTAAGGACATGGATATTGTGGCTTTCCATTAAAATAGAAACAGAAACTGAAAAGCTCAAATTGAGTATGCTTTGATCCAAATTATTATTTTCACTGTAGAAACAATAATACTGTGCAATACAGAGAGTGGTACAGTTTTCTTTTTCCATGTGTTAAACTTGTGTGTGACGTGTCTCACCTTTACACAACATGGTTAAATATATTAAATGCAGGATATTTAAATATATGTACATTTGAAATTCCAAAGACTTTTCACCTCACAGCAGTCACCTTGAAGCTAGAATGCTGTAAGTTTAGTAATAAACTAGTGACGTGGATTCTTTGAAAATTTCCGAGAACACAAAATTTACATACAATTTAGTATCGGTGAGCTTAGCCTAATTTACACTCAAGGGGACCAAGGAAATCGCAAAGGTACTCTGCAAAAAGTAAACTCACTGAGTTCTACTTAGTATATAATAAATTAATCGAGTTTATATATGATTCCTCTACATAAAAGCAAAAATCTGTGATTACTCACTAAAAATTCATTACGCAATAAAAAATATTGTTACTTTCTCATTACACCATCTAGTCAATGGAAAAATGGGCCCAACACCATTCTACTTAAAAACAATCATTAAATATATTTAAAAAAATACCTACCATATCTGGAAAAAAACTTAGGATTTAATCATGCTTAGGCCATCACTTTGTGAAAATTAATTTTCTAGGCTTAAATACGTTGCATCCCTATTAATCAATATTATTTATTATTATTATTATGTTACCCATGGTCCTGTAGAAATTTGATCTGCTGCCAAGTCAGCATAACAACAGCATAATATATAACTAATAATAAATCTATCATTACAAGCATGTGAGTTATCACGATGTTTTCATATTCCCTTCAAGAAACTTATTTATAAAGTTTTTGTGATTGGCTTGGATCTCCCAGCAATATTAACATATAGAACTATACAAAGTACTAATATATAGTACTGTATATAACAATTAATCTGGAAAATTATGATCAGTATCAACTGTATATCTAAAAAAAATAAAAAAGAGCAAAACAAAATGAAAAATGCGTCTTGCTTTAAAGCACAGTAACTCATGCAGAGGAGAGGTAGCTGCTCGGAAGCATCACAAAGAAGTTTTAGCTCACCTCGACAAAAGTGGTCATGACCACATCATGCTGGACGATAGGAGGCTTCTTCTGCATGAAGTCGAGAAGCAGTAACCCCCCTCTAACGACATGTGTTTCAAGTTCTAGTTTATAAGACTAGGGAAAGTTCAATACTTTGACACATTTGAACATTTGACAGCAGCGTGGCACTCACATTAGTTATTGGAATCTGTTTAGTAAGGAAAGTTTCAGATTCAGACTACGATGAATAAAGTGAATCAGAGTTGAAATAATGGCACCAAAACCTGGATTTAAGAACTTGAATGACTGGCAAAATTCAGGTGCCAGCCATAGTTTATAAAACCTTGTTTTGAAAGATTGAAGTGGGATGGCTATACAGTAAGACAGTGGTTCAAAAATAATACCAACATCATAACACAATGTAGAACAGTGCTTGAGAAACTTAGCTGAGTTTTAGGAGCCAGCTAAAAAATCTAGGAGCCAGATAACGGCACATAAACACAATCACACGTAGTCGCAGACAGATACACACAGTCAGTCATTCACATATATACACACACAGATACATCCATTCAGTCACAGTCACATATATTTACACACACACAAACACATCCAGTCAGTCACATACATACACATTCACAAACACATCCACACACACACACACACACACACAAAAACACATCCAGTCAGTAACATACACACACATATATATATATATATATATATATATATATATACACACACCCATACAGTCAGTCACATATATTTACACACACACACAGTCACATAAATACACACACACACAAACACATCCATAGACATAAACAAAAACACATCCAGTCAGTCACATACACACACACAAACACATACAGTCAGACACATACATACACACAAACACATCCAGCAAGACACATACATACACAAACACATACAGTCAGACAAATATACACTCAAACACAGACAGTCAGACACATATATACACAAACACATACAGTCAGGCACATACACACAAGGCAGCAGGTTTTTATATTTTTTTTTAAAGAAAAACAAAGTTCACTTATTAATATGCCCCCTCCCTCCCCTTTCTGCTGGTTCACCTGATTGCAAGGAAGGGGGGGGGGGGTTCCACTACAGCCTAGTGGCACAGAGCAGCACCACTGGAATAAGGAGAAGAAAAAAAAACATCCGAGCAACGAGGGCACCCTGCGGGGCTCACATTACCCGGGCGCAAGGTCTGATTTCCAGGTCGCCATGGTGACCTTCGCCCGGGGTTTGTCGAGCCTTGATGTAGAACATCAATTCCATGCCAAACACATGAGAATTTTCAAAATTGTGTTTTGTTAGCAAGAGTTCAAACACAACAAAAGAAGTGAAAGAAATTGCACATTCACATTGTTTGTCAGTTCATACATATCTGTCAAGATGTAGATTACAGTTCCAGAATAATACTAATAACCCTAAACAGAAACATACTGTTGTAATATCCAAGTGAAGCACATATCAACCTCAGTTGAGCATAAAGATTTATTGGGATTCCTTAATCACTATTTGAAAAGGGATAATTGTTTTTCCATAAACTGTTGGAATAAAAAAAAAGAGACACACAATAAAATACATTTAGCACTACATGCACAAATATTTCTGCAAACAAATAACTGTAAAAATATTTAAATGTTTAAAAGGAAACCTCAAAATAATGTGTTTTTTAAACAGAAGGAAAAGATGTATAAATAGCATGCAGTAAAAAGTTAAAATTCTTTATGTATACATTATTTCCCCCATTGCGCCTTAATGTAGCAAAAGTGGAAGACATCATTTTCTTTTACATGATGTTCCTCTATATCTGTTTTAAGTACTGTTATTAAAGCAACAAATGCCACAGTGAATTCCATTAAATGTACTATGTAAAACTGAAAACGTGCTTATTTTAGGATATTCGCCCAACAATTAGGAACTGAAGCAGAAACAAAATTTAGCCCAAAAAAATTATTCCATTTTTTTTTTAGATATAGGAATGCTACCACCCAGGTAGCATTGACAACAGTCATTAGAACAAACTTAATAATGAATTAATTAAAGGACATGCTAACATACACTGCTGGTTCCCCTTGTAATCCTTTAAAAAGGCATTTTTAAAGGCAACATTAAATTTAAGGTCCAGAAGCCTTCAACAAATCAATTACGGTTTTCTTATAAAACATTGCATTTTTCCTCTCTCTGGGTATCCACTTTTTGATTTTATCATTTTGCTAACACTACCTTGCTTATGTAACATCGATAATGCTCATATTCTCAATTAAATACCGTATTTATCTGCGTATAACACGCACTTTTTCTCCCTAAAAATAGGGGGGAAATGGTGAGTGCGTGTTATACGCCGAAAAAAAAAATAATCTAAAACTTACCTCGTTCCTGCTCTGTCCCACGGTGCTCTGAAGCTGCGTGGCTGTGAGGGAAGCGTTGTGAGCTTCCCTCCAGCCGCGCGTTCAATAAAGTGTGTTTTTTTTTAAACAAACTTTATTGTTCCGCGCGGCTGGAGGGAAGCTCACAACGCTTCCCTCACAGCCACGCAGCTTCAGAGCACCGGGGGACAGAGCAGGAACGAGGTAAGTGCTGGGGTCTGGGGAAGGGGGGGGAGGAGTGTGGCATAACGAGCATACTAAGGGGCAATATCCTGGCATATTGGGGGCAATATCCTGGCATATTAAATGGCATATTGGGGGCAATATCCTGGCATATTAAATGGCATATTGGGGGCAATATCCTGGCATATTAAAATGGCATATTGGCGGCAATATCCTGGCATATTAAAATGGCATATTGGGGGGCAATATCCTGCATATTAAAATGGCATATTGGGTGCAATATCCTGCATATTAAATGGCATATTGGGGGCAATATCCTGCATATTAAATGGCATATTGGGGGCAATATCCTGGCATATTAAAATGGCATATTGGGGGCAATATCCTGGCATCTTAAAATGGCATATTGGGGGCAATATCTGGCATATTAGATGGCATATTGGGGGCAATATCCTGCATATTAAATGGCATATAGGGGGCAATATCCTGGCATATTAAAATGGCATATTGGGGGCAATATCCTGGCATATTAAAATGGCATATTGGGGGCAATATCCTGCATATTAAATGGCATATTGGGGGCAATATCCTGGCATATTAAATGGCATATTGGGGGCAATATCCTGGCATATTAAAATGGCATATTGGGGGCAATATCCTGGCATATTAAAATGGCATATTAGGGGCAATATCTGGCATATTAAATGGCATATTGGGGGCAATATCCTGCATATTAAATGACATATAGGGGGCAATATCCTGGCATATTAAAATGGCATATTGGGAGCAATATCCTGGCATAATAAAATGGCATATTGGGGGCAATATCCTGGCATATTAAAATGGCATATTGGGAGCAATATCCTGGCATAATAAAATGGCATATTGGGGGCAATATCCTGCATATTAAAATGGCATATTGAGGGCAATATCTGGCATATTAAATGGCATATTGGGGGCAATATCCTGCATATTAAATGGCATATTGGGGGCAATATCCTGGCATATTAAAATGGCATATTGGGCTTCAAAGTTCTTTATTTGAAATGTAAGTTTTTTTCCCTGAAATTTCCTTCTTAAAATGAGGTGCGTGTCATACGCCGGCGCGTGTTATACGCCGATAAATACGGTATGTGGATTCATCATTCTATATATATCTTTATTGTACAAAACATTTTACTACAAAAACACTTAAGAACATCAATGAGTAAATATCAGGTTTTCTCAGCATAAATACACACTTATACAACATACAAATAGACAAACAAAATGTTCCAGGGGGGTGGAACCGGCTCACAAGGGGAATGGGGAAACGGGAAATCCTCACATGTCTCCCGCATACTAACTTTTATCCTTTACTCTAACAGGGGGGGAAAAAAGAAAGGAAAAGAAAAGAAAAAAAAAATTTCCTCCTCTCCTTTTCCTCTATACCTCAGGGGCTCTCGATTGAAAGTTATCCCACGGGGACCAGATCTCTATAAATTTGGGGGATGCTTTGCCAGTCTCATACATTAGGCTTTCTGCCTCCCTCTGGAAATTAATCTGCGATTTTATTTCGTCCCAAGTTGGGAGTTCCTGACTTCTCCAATGCCTTGCCATCGATAGTTTACAAGCCAGTAAACATGGATGGCAAGAGATCGATTGGCAAATTTCAGGTCTGTGCGCAGGAGAAAGTTTTGAGAGGTTAGGGAATAACTATCTTTAAACATCTTTCCAAAAGTGTAGGATATCATGTCCTTAAGCGGCTGAAGTAAACTGCACCCCCACCAAACATGTGCATGGTCTCCTTCCATACGTTCACACCGCCGACAAAGGTTAGAGCCATTCGAACAGATTTTGCATAACCTCTGGGGGACCAAGTAACAGCGGAAAGCAATTTTTAAAAACAGTTCCAACAGATTAATCCCCTTCACTTCTTTCCTAGTATTGGAGACAGCCTCAAACCATTGTTCGTTGGAAATTGTTATATTGAGTTCTGTCTCCCATCTAGAGAGGGCGTCAAATCTAAAAGAGTTAGGGAGGGCATCCAATAGTGTCTGGAGTTTAGAGATGTTTTTATACTTATTAACTGTTTCAACAAAAATGTCCAATTTTGTCTGTTTTACTATAGGGTTAGAGGCTATATAGCTCTTAATTCTACCATATGTAAATAACTCTTGTCTTGGATTCATCATTCTAATGTGTCTATTTGAATCAATATGTAGATTCGGAAAACAAACACATTTGTCCTTCACATTTGGAAAAGTTGGTGTAATAGGCATTGTATAGTGTATTTTCTGGTATAGTAAAACTGGAATGATATTAGTTCTATTTTTACTGCATAGATATGAAATATAACAACAGACAATATATTTGGCAACATTTTAAACAAACCATCATAATCTAAACAATGAGTTCTACACCAAAGTATTTTTAAACATCTTTTCCTGTTCTACAGATTAATGAGGGGTTTGAAATATAACACTATCTAGCTAAAAGATGACACATTTTGTATTATTTCCTGTTGAGAATTCTGATTTAATGAGCACAAAAGGAAGTGCTTGGATTAGTGATGGTGATAACTACTCATCCTATGACATGCTTATCTTCACCACCTCTGAACTACACAATCCAAACAACTTTTGGGCGTTTTCCCCCTCAAAACCTTCTATAACCTCTTCACTTGTACGCACAATGAATCTTTACACGTCCCAAAATATTTCAGCCTACAGTACATGGCATGATACTTTGTTAACTCAGTGCCATTGCTATTCCTTACAAAATATTCTTATGCACCAATGAATATAATCATAGAGATGCACATAGTATCTGTACTATATGTACTATATTGACATATAAAAGAGTAGTATTAGCAAACACATTTAATTTCCAGTACAAAAAATTACTTACAATTTACAATTCAAATAAAAGTGACTGAAAATGTAATTATAAAATTAATTCATTACAAAAAACATAACTTGTTGAAGCATACCAATGACAAAGAAAAATAAAATATGAGAAATGTTTTTGAAAACATCTCCTTCAGACACTGTATTAGTTCTGATAGTAGTTTGAAATAAAATTTAAATCTAAGAATTAATGGATTAAGATAGGGCACAAATCATTAAACTATAGGGATGCTCTGGACTGATGAATCAGCAATGAAGCATGATGGAGGTTCCTTGCCAGTTTAGGGCTGCATTTCTGAGAATGGATTTGGGAATTTGGTCTGAATTAATGGTCTCCTCCATGCTGAGAACTAGAAACATAGAAACATAGAATGTGTTGGCAGATAAGAACCATTCGGTCTATCTAGTCTGCCCAATTTTTTTTTTTTTTGAGTACTTTTATTAGTCCCCCGTTCCCGGTCTTATAGCTAGGATAGCCTTGTGTCTATCCCATGCATGCTTAAAATCCTTGACTGTGTTTACCTCTACCACTTCTGCTGGCAGGCTATTCCATAGGCATTGTACTTGCCACTACAGGCATTGTACTTGCCGCAAATGTATTCTGCAGCATGACAACGACCCCAAAGATACAACCAAATTCATTAGGAACTATCTTCAGCGTAAAGAAGAAAAGGAGTCCTAGAAGTTATTGTATGGTCCCCACATATGATCTCAACATCATGTTATCTGTCTGGGATTACATGAAGATAGAAAAGCAACCAAGGCTGCCTAAATCCATAGAAGAACTGTGGTTAGTTCTCCAAGATGTTTGGAACAACCTGGAAAAAATAAGGTGCACTCCGGTGCTAGAGTCTAGAAGGTGAACTGCACCCAAAACGCAGTGCATAAAAAATGGCAACAAGACAGAGAAAAAGCATCCTGCGCTATAAAGCTTGTGCAAACTTCAATAAAAGTGACTCAGTGAAAATGTGCAAAGCAATAAAGTATATAAAACACACACAGGGTACTATATGTGGCACTAAAGTGAATATAACATATGTAGAATACACTTACTAATTCCTATATGTGAAAAATATCCAAAACATCACAATACACAAATAAAGTCCAAAAAAAGTGTTAAAAAACATATACAAAGTATAACTCATGTTGGTGATGTAACTGCAAGACAGTTGATGTACTTTCACACTTTATGGGCCATCAACAGCTGTTATGTGGTATGTGTTCTCCAGGCATCATGCCAAAGCGTGAATGGCAATATTGATTGCCAATGCACCATTGTCAACTGTGCATATGAAAGGGTATCTTTACATGTATGAGTGGATTAGGCAGTGGCATGAACAGAAACCACCATTCCATGGTGGTAAGAATGCTGTGTGGGCCTCTGACCCAATGACCTCTGACCTTCTGTACGTGATACCACCAATGCAATACACACGCAGCATCCATGTATTAGCTTTGTCCACACATCACTTTTAAGTGCAGTGGTCGCAGGGACCACCAATGCAAATGGACCAGCCAACCAAAGAAACGTTACTGTGATACACGTGGCATGATGGTGGCAAGGTACATATAACTTCACAGCTTTTGATGATGATATGATGTCAACCAATAGCGGACATGACATCACCAGTAATGTTATATCACAACAGCTGTTATGGCGGTGTGTTAAATAATATATGTTATTATATGCATATATATATATACTTCCCTAGCTTTTGCTGGAGTTACTAAGCGGTCTATGGGATACTTGTGTTTTTTATTACATGGCAGGGTGATTGATGTGGTAATTGCTTTATGAATGGATCCCATATTTTATTCTCCTTATTCACAGTACAAAGAATATTTAAGTGAATCTTGTGAACTAGAGTGCAGGCAAAAGTCCTGTGAAAATCTATTTTTGTTTTTGCACACAACTGTTTTTATTTTATTATTATTTTATTGTTTTCCAAGTAACTGAAAATGTCGTGAATAAAGTGATTTTAGGGTCATTTAGCTCCTTAGTGCAATTTTTTGTTTAAATATTTTATGGCCATCATCCTAGCTATCAGACCGAGAACGGGGGACCAATAAAAGTATTTAGAAAAATTGGGCAGACTAGATGGGCCGAATGGTTCTTATCTGCCGACACATTCTACATTTCTATATGTTTCTATAACATCTATAACACACTTTTATATTTGCATCATTTACTTGTGAATGTTCCTATGGTGGTTCTTTAATCTACCTCCCTTTGGCAGCAAAGAAGCTTCTGAATATTTCCCAGCTGTGGCCCTTTTGATGTAGCATGTGTTCACTAAATATTTGACCTGAAGCATGTTGTGTAGCAGTATGGGTAGTGTATTGAGCACTTAGGGGTTTATGTATTGGTGCAGGTGAAAATAGCTCCACATAACCCCCAATAGCCATTGTCATAGCATGCTCCAACTTCTGGGTAGCTCCAGTGTATTTAGAGCTGGCGTAACCCTTATAAAATACTTGTGCTAAAAAGTGGCATCGACCCTATGCTAAATGTATTTAGTGTACTGATTTTTTTTTAAAAGGTGCAATCACTGCTTACATATGACACAATTGTACCCTTTTCTAACTTCCTGGCACTATTGTTTTTTTTTTAAACAACCTTCATGGTGTTACATGTTTGAAAACCCACAATTTAGTTAGAATGTAATAGTTTGGATTTCTGACCACCTTCAAGGATATCTGAGGGCTCCTGATCATTAGACAGAGAATACATGGCATTCAAAGCAAGGGTAATTCCAGCCTGCATTCAAATGCTTTCAGGATTAACAAATCAATGTGGGCACTCAAACCCTGACCTTTTTTATTTTAAATTTGATCATAATCATCAACAACAAAGTTCCCTTCCTCAACAAATTTTTTTTTTGGCAGTAACCCTTGATCTTAAGTTTATTTCCATTATGGAATGAATGAATGTAGCTCAGAAAGGGATCCTGTGCGATCCTTTGGGGATTTGAAACATCAGCAAGCTACTTGAATGTTTGCACCCAACTCTTGTAGCGTAGCCAAATTTGAATCATTAGAATCCTAGTTTCCTAGTTATATGTCCATTTAAATCAATGATGGATGCTGGGCTGCTCAATTACATTATGTCACTAATTCCACATTAGTTTTCTGCATTTTTACTCAATTATATTTCACCACTTGAAGGCCCCATGTAGCGTGACTTTTATTGTACCAAGAATTCTTAGCCACACAACATGGAAGGTCTATTGCAAAACAAACCAAAAACACTTGTTAACCCCTTCTAAATAAATCAGAATGTTATAGAAAATTTCAAGGAATTGTTATAGCAAAAATAAATGTGTAGATTTATAAAGTATGTTATTTCATGTATTATTTTATGTTTATAATTTACTATTTAATACATCTTCACAAGGTACTTGATTTTCTTGAATGTACAAGGCCACTGGATTATTATCCAGTTTTTTTGTTATACTAATTATACTTTTTTAATCATTATTTTCTAAGAAGGTTTCTGGACAAACCTTTTCAACACTTCACTCCATTTCATTTAATATATTTAATAAATACATTTCTAAATTAAAAAAAAAAAAAAAAAAAACTGTCTGCGTTTCTCACCCTAATATATAAACATAATATAAATGAGAGGTTTTGGTTATATGGATTGGCCAAAGCATAAATAAGCTCACCCGCCACATCAAGGCCCACTCTCAATAGGGTGAGAACCTACTCTCACCTCCTATCTAGTGGTCACACAAAGCAGTTTATACTGATACCAAAACCTTTTTAATGTGTTGGAAGAGGTGCAATTAAACCTCCTCCCAATTAACCCTATAACAGTAAGCTGCAACCAGACAATGAATAGCCAACAACCACAAATATGTGCAAGCAGGGAAAAGAAAAATGTCGGCACGCTAAGCTAGTCACAGGATCAAATAATATAAATCTATAAAATGAGGCTTACCAAACAGGGGTGAGCATGCTGCAAAATACAGTGTGATTGGCTGTACAATGTATACAAAAAACAAAAACTGTCTGCACATTTCTAAATTTAAATAATTGAGGTGAGTTGCGTTGATATAAACATTCCATCTCACCAGTTTAGCCATGCATTGGGCAGGGACAAACCTGGCAAGTTTTCTTAGTGATAAGGCCTTTAAAATAAAATCCAAACATGCTTGCTCAGCAGGCAAGATTAGGACTATACCATAAATAAAGTGAAGTAATGTAAGCAATTATAGATCTATTCCTTTGTTACTGTTCTTATGTTAGTGCAGTTTATTTTGTGCAGTAGCTATATAATTTGACAAACTTATAGAGTTTGCAATATTGGTGTGTGTGTGTGTATATGTGTGTGAGATGGGAACACCACTATGCAAGAAGGAAGAGCTATCATTAGTTCCAGAGCGTGCTTGAGTTCTGGCCTAAACAACTATCAAACCAATAAAGGAATATGAATTATCTGTAAAGATTAGAAAACACAGAACTTTTTTAATTAAATCTTTTTTTATTGAAGATGCAAGAAATAGTATGTCGATACCATACATTACAACATACAAGGTTTAGTGAGTAGTAGAATACATTGAATGGAAAATGTAATTATATATTACTTGCACTTAATTTAAGAGCGAGGTGCAGTGAATGACGTGGTAACGGCAGATTGCCAACTAAGCCTTGCATCAGAGCTACATCACAGTACATGTGAGTTATTTGCTCTATGCATAATCCGTTATGTGAAATGACCCATTATGCAATATTCTTCAGGTTCCAAGCATTTGTGATAAGGGATACTCAGCCTATACTATATTTTGTAACTACTTGAGTCCAAGTGCCTCATGTAGTTATTTGGTAGTCTGTATAGGAAGTGCTGTCCATCCCTTTAATTTGTCTTTTCTATACAGGATTATTTTCTGTCCTTAAGGACTATCAGTTCCTCACCTGTTATCCGTGGACAGTGAGTTCTATTTGTGGATTTTTTAACTTTTGGTGGATTTTGTGATCTTTTCACAACAAAATGGTTTGTATAAAACTTGTCATTGGGTGAGTTTTTTTTTTTCTTCTTTTCACAAATAAAACACATATACATCAATGCATACTGGGGCATTTTTTTGTTTTTAATACAGTGCTGTGTATATATTTTTTTTATCATTACTTCTACTTTTCCTACTTCTTTTCCATAAAATTACTATAGCATACCTCCCAACTTTGCCCCACTGTCCTCAATCTGGACACCGGGGAAGGGGCAGGATACCAGAGGGCGGATTATGGGGAGGGGGTGTCAGTGCTACTGCTCATGTGCAGTAACAGTGTCACCCATTTGTGATCCTGTGCACAAAGCTGCACCAGAGGGACACCAGACAATGTGATCAGGACAGCGGGATTTCGGTCCTTAGTCCTGCTTTCCCTCTCAGCTCTACTCTGTCCAGTAAAGCAAATTGCAAATAAAATTGGGCATTATTGAGAATAAAAACAGGCAATTTTGGGAATATTTTTTCTACCTCTTTTGTTAGCACTTGCTAAAAGCTGGTGTATTTTTCACACACAAATAAGAATTATTTTTCACAAAATATTCACAAAGCTCTTTAGCAGGCACAAATATAATCGCAATTTATTAGCACAACCGGAAAAATGCGCGCTAAATAAAAATAAACGGAAGAGGTGCAAATTAGGAAAAAAAGTGCAGAATGTTACAAATAGTCGCAAATTGCTCCTTACTCATGTTTTACCTACTTTTTCCCCCACTGCACTTGTTTAGTACATGATCCCCCTTAGTTAGCAGTTCAGAGAAATCTTTATGTCATAAAATTGAATTTCCTTAATTTCAGTAAGCTATTACTTGGTATCAGCTAAATACACATACATGTTGAAACACCTGCTACTAAATGATCCTAAATGAGATACATTAATTCTTAATAGTTGACATAACATTACACTCCTAGCTTACTGTTTTAGGAGCAGACAATATATGACCAGAAATAACCTCTAATGATGATATAATGCACCAAACATCTCCGGTGACTGTTAATGATGATTACAGTATACATTTGTGTTACTTGGAGAAACCTGGCTCAATTAAGTCCAAGAGACACAAATCTAATGGATACTGATTTTAATTGGACCCTGTCATACTAAGGTTCTGTCTCAAAATACACATATCTCACAAAAGGGAACATAAATAGAAACATAATTATCAAAATAGTTTCTAGTTGATTGCAGTCAGTGAGGTAATTCAAATGTACAAAATATTTGGATCACCACTGAAGAAAAGTTGTAGCATTTTATTCAAGTTCTGGATAACATTCCTATGCACTTCAACAGAGGATTATGCACAGACAAACTGTAACATTTACATGAGCGGTATTCTAACATATTGAAGTGAAGAGTATCGACAAATCATAAGGTTTCCAATGTACTGGACAGAATATGCGTACAGTACTTTAAAACAGGTCAGATTGCATATGCATGTAGTTTTGAACATACCCTGGGTAAATGTAGTCACCTAAAATCAGAAACAATACTCTTTCTAGTTCAGTGAACTATACAGCTATTTGTATTTATTTAAAAAAAAAAAATAGTAGACATTTAACATATCACATTGCATAACTAATTTCTTCAGTTGGGTGAATGCTTCATGTATTCTAGTAGAAAATAAGGTTCTATTATAGTATAGTTCTATACTGTCTATTGTGGATTTTAAAAAGTTGTTGGTACTCAGTATAACATAAAAGAATCTTCTTCATGAGATACGTATTTAAATGTACCTTTATTCTCAGGGAGACCCCTTGAGAGTATTTGAATATTTATGCCATATATTTACAAAAGCAGAGACTGTAGTAAACCGGCCACAGAACTCTCCAATGAATACTGCTTGTCCTCCCTGTTGTTTTTGTTACAAGTATGGTATTCACTGCCAAGAGAGGTGGTGATATCAAATACAATACATGTCTTCAAAAAGGGTCTGGATATTTTGTTTTAGAAAAAAAATAAATGATATAAAAAACATAAATAACTTAGAGCTTGTTGTTCTAAGGATATTTTGCCTTATTTTGAATTAACAGAACAGCAGGAAGAAAGATAGGTAGAAGGGTTGAACTTGATGGACTCAGCCTAAATAGTTATGATACAATGATACTATGATTGTTCCGAGCACATCGCATATGGCAGTAAGTACTGACATCAGCACTACCAGCAGCCATGAAACTGCACATGATTTCTGGCATACTTACTTCGGTGTGGAATATACTACAGGCCAATAAGGGTCAGCAGTTGATATTCTGGTAGTAACACTACCAGAATACACTAACTTGTGTCTTGGTATCACTGACTTTCTATCCAGAAGCACCATTTAGTTGTCTATTTGCCATGGCACTAAGTGATTTAAATAGAGTGTTGGGGACAGACAGTGGAAACCATTTATTTTAATAGACTACCATTACATTACAAAGCATGTTGCAAGAAAGTTTGAGTTGCTTTTGAAATATATATTTTTTTGTGTGCAGCATCATTTTTTAATTAAATAAATATTCATTTAACCAAATTGTATGGTGGGGTGGTTTGTCATTGGTCTTCCCGCATTCAATACATGAATGTAAATAAATACATTTGTGGAAATAAACATCATAAACAGTCAGTAACTGTATCCACATAGTGGTATTGTTATTGTGGATAGGAAATTGTATTCATAGCTCTAAATTCTCCCCTCTTCATTACAAACCTTCTGTGGGGTTTTCAGCAGTCTTATGCAAGCTTAGAAAAATTCCTCACATTAATATTTTGGTCTTTGGAGCTTGTCTAGAATGCATAGTTCATTCAAGAAGGTACCACCTGCAACAAGACAACTCGAGACTTCACAGCAGGAAAACTGGCAATGGTTGCTGAGAATGTTTGCTTAAATATAAAAATGTGATTGTCTAAGCAAAGTTTACACAGCTTGTAGAGAATTATTTAGCTAGAAATAAAATCCCTGCAGTTCTTCTATCATATATCTGTTTTGCCAAATCTTTCATTTAACCTACTCAAATTTGTAATAAAGTACATGAAAGTCAAGACCCAGTGTAAGCAGCACTGTGGTCCATAACAAGCAAACAAACATATGTTAAAAATGTCTATTCTGGCAACTGTTCCATGGATGTTCGACACAGAATGTTCAACGTGACTACTGGGTGGCATGAGGATCTTATGATGATGCAAAATAGGGAAGCACTCAAGAACTTAATAAACAGCATGCTAATATCCTTTATTTTTTGTTCTTCTATGTACCAATGTATACATGCATCACATGTAAATTAAAATAGTCACAGAAAATGTATTACTTTACTAAAAAAAATAATCATGGCATAATGGGTACTTTGCAATATATGCTACCATTCAAAAGTTTGGGGACACAGAAATGTCCATGTTTTTGAAAGAAAAGCATATGTTGTCCATTAAAATAACACCAAATGGATCAGAGATATGGTATAGATTTTAATAATTTTATAAATGACTATTGTAGCCCGAAAAGGCTGATTTTTAATGGGATATCTACATAGATGTACAGAGGCCCATTATCAGCAACCGTCACTTCTGTGTTCCAATGGCATTTTATCATTTTAAAAGTCTATCCCTTGACTCTATGTCTTATTCATTGTGCAACTGATTTGATGTACGTTTTCATGGAAAACAAGGACATTTTAAATTGACCCCCAAATTAAATTTTTTCCTATTTCAATAATTCTGTGTAAATTCTGTATTTATATACACTGCTCAAAAAAATAAAGGGAACACTAAAATAACACATCCTAGGTCTGAATGAATGAAATATTCTTATGAAATACTTTGTTCTTTACATAGTTGAATGTCCTGACAACAAAATCACACAAAAATAAAAAATGGAAATCAAATTTTTCAACCCATGGAGGTCTGGATTTGGAGTCACACTCAAAATTAAAGTGGAAAAACACACTACAGGCTGATCCAACTTTGATGTAATGTCCTTAAAACAAGTCAAAATGAGGCTCAGTAGTGTGTGTGGCCTCCACGTGCCTGTATGACCTCACTACGACGCCTGGGCATGCTCCTGATGAGGTGGCGGATGGTCTCCTGAGGGATCTCCTCCCAGACTCCTAGACAGTCTGTGGTGCAACGTGACGTTGGTGGATGGAGCAAGACATGATGTCCCAGATGTTCTTAATTGGATTCAGGTCTGGGAACAGGCAGGCCAGTCCATAGCATGCCTTCGTCTTGCAGGAACTGCTGGCACACTCCAGCCACATGAGGTCTAGCATTGTCTTGCATTAGGAGGAACCCAGGAACAACCGCACCAGCATATGGTCTCACAAGGGGTCTGAGGATCTCATCTCAGTACCTAATGGCAGTCATGCTACCTCTGGCGAGCTAATGGAGGGCTGTGCGGCGCTCCAAAGAAATGACACCCCATACAATTACTGACCCACTGCCAAACCGGTCATGCTGTAGGGTGTTGCAGGCAGCAGAACATTCTCCACTGTGTCTCCAGACTCTGTCATGTCTGTCACATGTGCTCAGTGTGAACCTGCTTTCATCTGTAAAGAGCACAGGGCGCCAGTGGCGAATTTGCCAATCTTGGTGTTCTCTGGCAAATGTCAAACGTCCTGCACGGTGTTGGGCTGTAAGCACAACCCCCACCTGTGGATGTCGGGCCCTTATACCACCCTCATGGAGTCTGTTTCTGACCATTTGAGCAGACACATGCACATTTGTGGCCTGCTGGGGGTCATTTTGCAGGGATCTGGCTGTGCTCCTCCTTTTCCTCCTTGCACAAAGGGGGAGGTAGCGGTCCTGCTGCTGGGTTGTTGCCCTTCTACAGCTTCCTCCACGTCTCTTGATGTACTGGCCTGTCTCCTGGTAGCGCCTCCATGCTCTGGACACTATGCTGACAGATACAGCAAACCTTCTTGCCACAGCCATCCTGGATGAGCTACACTAACTGAGCCACTTGTGTGGGTTGTAGACTCCGTCTCATGCTACCACTAGAGTGAAAGCACCGCCAGCATTCAAAAGTGATCAAAACATCAGCCAGAAAGCATAGGAACTGAGAAGTGGTCTGTGGTCACCACCTGCAGAACCACTCCTTTATTGGGGGTGTCTTGCTAATTGCCTATAATTTCCACCTGTTGTCTATCCCATTTGCACAACAGCATGTGACATTGATTGTCAGTCAGTGTTGCTTCCTAAGTGGACAGTTTGATTTCACAGACGTGTGATTGACTTGGAGTAACATTGTGTTGTTTAAGTGTTCCCATTATTTTTTTGAGCAGTGTATATATATATATATATATATATATATATTATACAGTGCATAATAATTTGTCCTATTTCCTCTTTACTGGGGGAGTCTGTGGTAAAAACAGGTATGCTTGTTGGGATGTGAAGATATGTTCAGTGATGCTGTATTGACAAATTGTGTTTTACAGTTGATTTTCCTGTTGCTTTTACCTCATCATAACTGATGTTGGATGTGGAGGAAGACAGTGTGAGGCATCATCTTTTATATATGCATCTACTTAACAAACTAGTAAGATCCGAAGGGAACTGAACAGTTGCTAGATGTTATTTCATTGCCTTAAAAAACCCTCAGAAGTGCTATGGTTACTATTTTCAAATAATAACATTTTTGGATTTATAATTACCTTGTTGCTGTATGATTTTATATTGAAAACGCCGTTGTAATTATTTTACACAGCGTTCTCTGTTTCAAAGAAAACTCAGAGTGTGCTTTAACCCCATCCCTAAAATATGCTGGTTGGTTGTCTTTTTTTTTTTTTTGCTTGTTCATTTATGTTAAGGAGAGTTGCCATAAGGTTAGCATTTGTTTATTATTTATTAATATATTATGTATCATATAACCTCATAAAATCCAGCTAAGTTACTACCCTCAGGGACTAGTGTTCCATGTGTTTTCATGACATATCGACAGATTTTATTTTTTTTAACACTGCACTTTCTTAAAACTTAAGACATTTTTTCTTTTAGTCTACTGTCAAATCATATATGATATACATTATAGTATATAATACCATATAGTACCATGTTATATATAAATTAGGTGCTTTTGATATAAACATAAACAACAATGTTTCATTATTAATTTTACGAATGACTCCTCTGTAAAGATGACAAAAAGGGATACGAAAAAAAGAGGGAGAAAAAAGGTGAAGAAGGAAATCTGTATATATCATACCGATTTTCCTCTTCACTTTTTTTGTGTCATATTTGTCTTTATTCTTTTTTCTCCCTTTTGTCATCTTTACAGAGTAGTCATTCGTAAATTAAAAATAATATATTTTAATAGTAATAAGTGTAGAATTAGTTTAATATGACCAATATTCATGCAACATTCTTATCAATTGAAAAATATAACTAAATCCAGTGCAGGAAAAACATTTATAAAAGTTAATAGATAAAAAAATAATATAAAATATACTATTTTTGTAAAGTAGTGACATCAACAGTTTCAAAGGATCTAATTGAATCTGTTAAATTAAGCTCATACCATCAACACATATAAAAAGTCTAGTCTGTAATGTTCAGTATCCCTTGTGTGCTGTTGTGTTCATCTGCGCTGAACTGTCTTGTGAATGAACAAGCTGTGAATGAACGTGACATCACACAAAGGAACATGTGCTGTGGGCAGATTTCTTTGATGTTCACTTAGTTTGTCATTGATCTGACTAATTTAGTTAAAGGGCATATACTTGATTTGATCAATATAAGTTATAGGGCATACAGAGCTGAAGTTCAAATATTATAAAATTATTATTAGTATTTAACAATAAAATGGATATTCAGTGAAAGTTCTGCTTGAACACTGACCTAGGATTTTGGAAAATAATAAATATTTTTAATGAAGAATTGCATACGGAAGTTTCATCTACTTGTGGCAAATACATCAAAAATAACACATCAAGAATAAATTCTAGTTTAAACATAAGAGATAATCTGCAAGACTACAAAGTACAAATGTGAATATAAAGGTGCTTTAAATAATATTAACATTCTCTTCCAAATATTGATCTGAATGATATAATTTCCATTGGTAATGCATGCCAGTTGTTAATTCTATAACCCAATAAATACGTTTGTATATATGTAAAGATGCACTCATGCACAAAGCCAACTTGGTTGCAAAGGATAATTCAATTATATATTTTGTCAGTGATAAATTTGTTCTACTGAAGCAGTATAAAATGTATTAGACTTGATCTCAAAACTAACTTCATTGGTCTTCTAATACTTTAATCCTTACAAATCACATGGGATACAATGCAATTTCAGTTGTGTTTGTCATTTTACAGAACATGCGACAGCAATTTCATGCTTGATCAGCTGTATCTTTCGTTTGGTACATAAAAAGTCAACAAGATGTACCGGTACAATACCTTACCCTATAGAAACCCCTTCTTTTATGTCATTACTCAAATGTCAAAGTAACATTTTTCTAATAAACTGATTTTGAAAGAAGCCAACATTAATATATTACACATTGCTCAGTAATTCCCATAATTAACAATATAAATGGTTATTTTTTGGAGATGGCAACTTTTTAGGACTAGCCATGTAATATGTGAAAAATAATTAATGAAATAGGTTGAAGGTTGCAGCAAAAGCTTGATACTTGTAACTCATGTTACCAAGACATATTAGCCATGTAATAATTAAGAAAGTTTGGTTGAATAGTATGGCTTTCAACTCTTGAAACGATGGTAAAATATGCAATGTCCGTAAAGGAAGGTGATAAGTGTTTATCATTCTGCCACTAATCACAATTCTTCAGTAGGAAAACAGTCTATGTAGAGCTCTTGTTAGTGGTACGAAGAAGGTAGTTGGTTATATATAAGTAACTAGATATGTTAAAAGAGTTGTTAGTCTTTCTGTTAAAGTCCCATAATCTTGAAAATAGAAAGCATAATCTTGAAAGGAGAAATCAATTAAATTGTTGCATTGGTAGATTCAGATTCTTATACACATAATCTATTTCAGTGTTTTGTTTTTCCCATAATTTTATAGAACTTCATAAATAACGATCTTTTATATTTTCCGAGGAGACAGCAAAATCTCAATATTGAGTTGTCTAATATTTAAGCTTAAATTGATTGAATTATGTGTCAGTTGTTTGTATGACCACTTTTTGATATAATTATACATAGAAGGTAAATGTTGATAATAAAGATTCAGGTGGCTGAATCTGAAGACTTTCTCCTCCAGGTATAAATTGATGAATCCAAATAAAATATCAGCGAAAGACATGGTGCCTGTCTTTGAAATTTCATGTAGTAAGACCAGTTTGTGTCTCTTTTTATTTCTTCTGTCTGCAAGGGTTTTTCTACTCAATCGACATTTAAAGGGAAAAATATATATAGATTTGTTTTTATACAAGTTTGGGCGTATCACCAAATATTTTGGACAGTTTTTCATTGAAAAACCTTTAATATATTTCCAAGTATTATAATTACTATGCTAACTAAAATGTTGATACAAGAGCATCATGTTAAGTCAAAATAAAAGGGAAGTCCAAAGAGGTCACAGGATATAGCCGACTGGTTGTTTGGACAGATTTAAAATATATTTTTGGCTGCAGTCTTCTGTGTTCAGCCTCGAAATGTTCCCATAAAAATCATATAAACAACCAATGAAATCAATGTTTTGTTGGGCTGGGTGCCATGTAAAAGATTACTGATTCTAGACACACAATTACAAATTAATTGTTTCTACTGAAGATAATAAAGAACTTGATATTATCGAATAGTTTTCAAATTGCTCTCCTAAAATTGAGTAGAACATGTTTTAATGTTGATAAAGTTTTCCAAGAATGTTAATTAGTACAAAAATTGCTTTGTTACCTTAGTATGGGACCATGCTTTATCATTTACTCTATCCATGCTGGTTTTTACTTTGCTAATTACAAATATGCATGTTTTATCTTATTTTCTGGAAGCATCGTTATTTCTTATATAAATTTGTTTTTGTTGATGCACATCATTTAAATTTTAGATAAATTCATGTTCTAGCCTGTTATGGTAGCTATCACCAGGTGCCACAGCAATTGTACTAATAATTACTAATAAATCCACACACCAGATCTGTTTCCTCACAGCTCTGTCATAGTTGGCATTATCAACCCCAGTCTTCAAATCCATATCTGTAAGATCAGGAAGATAACATGCAGAAGGACTTATGAGACTGTATGTTGTAAAGCCTTATCTTCATTGGTTGGGACATTTAATGATGTTTCCAGTGTTTGGAATTGAAGTGGGCTCCAGTCATTTTGTCACTCACAGCTTCCTCCTACATAGTTGCACAATGTCCTCCCTTGTACATGCTGCTCTTCACGTCTGAAATATAGAATGACTAAGAGCAAGATAATGCACTGTACCAAAGCAAAACGTGAAAAAGAAAAACAAAATGGTGCTAATATCAGAAACACACTTACAAACATGAGTAAATTAAGGTACCGTAGTTATCGGCGTATAACACGCGCCGGCGTATAACACGCACCTAATTTTAAGAAGGAAATTTCAGGGAAAAAAACTTAAGAACTTAAATTAAGAACTTTGAAGCCCAATATGCCATTTTAATATGCCAGGATATTGCCCCCAATATGCCATTTAATATGCAGGATATTGCCCCCAATATGCCATTTAATATGCAGGATATTGCCCCCAATATGCCATTTTAATATGCCAGATATTGCCCCCAATATGCCATTTAATATGCAGGATATTGCCCCCAATATGCCATTTATTATGCAGGATATTTCCCCCAATATGCCATTTAATATGCAAGATATTGCCCCCAATATGCCATTTTAATATGCCAGATATTGCCCCCAATATGCCATTTAATATGCAGGATATTGCCCCAATATGCCATTTAATATGCAGGATATTGCCCCCAATATGCCATGATATTGCCCCCAATATGCCATTTTAATATGCAGGATATTGCCCCAATATGCCATTTAATATGCAGGATATTGCCCCCAATATGCCATGATATTGCCCCCAATATGCCATTTTAATATGCAGGATATTGCCCCAATATGCCATTTAATATGCAGGATATTGCCCCCAATATGCCAGGATATTGCCCCTTAGTATGCTCGTTATGCAACCCTCCTCCCCCCCTTCTCCAGACCCCAGTACTTACCTCTTTGCTGCGTGGCTGTGAGGGAAGCGTTGTGAGCTTCCCTTCAGCCGCGCGGTCAATAAAGTTTGTTTGAAAAAAAACAGACTTTATTGACCGCGCGGCTGGAGGGGAGCTCACAGCGCTTCCCTCACAGCCACGCAGCTTCAGAGCACCGGGGGACAGAGCAGGAACGAGGTAAGTTTTCGATTTTTCTTTTTTTTTCGGCGTATAACACGCACACACCATTTCCCCCCTATTTTCAGGGAGAAAAAGTGCCTGTTATACGCCGATAAATTCGGTAATTTCATGCAAAATAGTTACTTCTTCAGTAAGACAGTAAAGATTGTGAAAGGGAACCTGGCATTTTAGGTATTATGCTTTTTATTTTTGTGTGTATTTGCAATATTAGCACTATGGAATTATCTTAATACTATTGCACTATTGGTTTGTGAGTTTTGTTTCCTTTCTATGTTTCATGCCTTTCTTTCATATATGAACGTATCTCATTTTATAACAAGCAAAATTAACCCAAATATCTAACGGACATGTTTGCAACCTGCTATCCATAAAAGTTTGCCTCTCTTCTCTTAATGTTTTTTTTAAATTCTTTCAATCAAAATGACCAGAGGTTAGTAAGTGTGTCGGATAGTAAGTCTTTAATGAGCCATGTTTACAAAGCAATGCATCCTTTTAAAATGCAAAAAAATAATTTCATTGGTATAGAAATAATTATAATACAATAATAATTACATCTCAATGAATTCAAAATGTTAATTTATTGAACCAAAATAAAAATCTTGTCACTTAAAATATTGAAAAGTATGAATGGGTCTGCACACTTACAAGTATCGGGTGCAACGAGGGAGCGTCATTCACTCCCATAAAGCAAAAAGAAAACACAGGAGACTCGCACACCGTTTAAGGGAGTTTAATCCACCACAAAATAACGACGTTTCAGCCTAGCACTGAGCTTTTTTCAAGTTTTTTTGAGACTTGAAAAAAGCTCAGTGCTGGGCTGAAACGTCGTTATTTTTTGGTAGATTAAACTCCCTTAAACGGTGTGCCGAGTCTCCTGTGTTTTCTTTTTGTCATTCAAAATATGTTACATCCTAGCTGGATTTTTTTTGCTGTTGTTTATTTGTGTATTGAGAGCCTTAGTTTTGTTACAAACAGTATGCAAGTGCCTTGGAATTAAGCATTGATGACAGAACTACCACAACTAGAGGACATAGTCTTAAATTAGAGGGGCAACGATTTAAAAGTAATATCAGGAAGTATTACTTTACTGAGAGGGTAGTGGATGTATGGAATAGCCTGCCAGCAGAAGTGGTAGAGGTAAACACAGTCAAGGATTTTAAGCATGCGTGGGATAGACACAAGGCTATAAGGCTAGCTATAAGACCGGGAACGGGGGACTAATAAAAGTACTCAAAAAAAAAAAAAAAATTGGGCAGACTAGATGGACCGAATGGTTCTTATCTGCCGACCAGAGGCGGCTCTCTAATTAGGCGAGTTAGGCAGCCGCCTAAGGCCTCGCACTCACGGGGGCCTCGCGGCTGCCTAACTCACCTTATTACCTTTGATGTATCAGGGAGCTTAACGCTGCCGTTAAGCTCCCTGTTACACTAACCTGGGACGTTTCCTCCGTGCATCTTCTCTCCTGCACGGAGGAAGGAAGTTTCGGTCGCGTTTTTTTTTTTTTTTTTAAACTTTATTGAACCCGCGCAGCTTCAATAAAGTTTAAAAAAAAAAAAAAAAAAAAACGCGACCGGAACTTCCTTCCTCCGTGCAGGAGGGAAGATGCACGGAGGAAACAACGGAGAGCAGCATGGAGGTAAGTACTAGGGAAAGGGGAGGAGGGTGGTACAAACGAGCAAAGACTTGGCACAGTGTGGGGCACAATCCTGGCATAATGAAGTGAGGGGCAAAATCCTGGCATAGTGAGAGGCAATATCCTGGCATACAGTAGCAAAATCCTGGCATATTGAGAGGCAAAATCCTGGCATATTGAGAGGCAAAATTCTGGCATTGTGAGGGGCAAAATTCTGGCATAATGAGGGGCAAAATCCTGGCACAGAGTGGCAAAATCCTGGCATAGTGAGAGGCTAAATCCTGGCATTGTGAGGGGCAAAATAGTGGCATTATGAGGGGCAATATCCTGGCATACAGTGGCAAAATCCTGGCATAGTGAGAGGCTAAATCCTGGCATTGTGAGGGGCAAAATAGTGGCATTATGAGGGGCAATATCCTGGCATACAGTGGCAAAATCCTGGCATATTGAGGGGCAAAATTGTGGCATAATGAGGGGCAAAATTGTGGCATAATGAGGGGCAAAATTGTGGCATAATGAGGGGCAAAATCCTGGCACAGAGTGGCAAAATTCTTGCATATTGAGGGGCAAAATTCTTGCATATTGAGGGGCAAAATCCTGGCAAATTGTGGGGCACAATCCTGGCATAGAGTGGAAAAATCCTGGCATATTGAGGGGCAAAATCCTGGCATATTGAGGGGCAAAATCCTGGCATAGAGTGGCAAAATCCTGGCAAATTGAGGGGCAAGATCCTGGCATAGAGTGGCAAAATCCTGGCAAATTGTGGTCCACAATCCTGGCAAATTGTGGGGCACAATCCTGGCATAGAGTGGAAAAATCCTGGCATATTGAGGGGCAAAATCCTGGCAGATTGAGTGGCACAATCCTGGCATATTGAATGGCTTAATCCTGGCATATTGTGGGACTAAATCCTGGCATATTGAGGGGGTAAATCCTGGCATATTGAGGGGGTAAATCCTGGCATATTGAGGGGGTAAATCCTGGCATATTAAATGGCTAAATCCTGGCATATTAAATGGCTAAATCCTGGCATATTGAGTGGCAAAATTCTGGCATTTTGAATGGCTAAATCACAGTGCATCTGGTGCTGTGAGGAAGAACAAAGTGCCAATCTTCTAGCACAACGTGGTCTGTGAGACCACTTTCAACATTGAGCACCTTTCCTTCTGGCTGAGTGTTTCTCTTAGTGTGTGATTGTGTGCTTTCTGAGTGTGTCTGTGAGTCAGTGTGTGCTGGCTGAGTGTATCTGTGAGTGTGTGCTGGCTGAGTGTGATTGTGTGCTGACTGAGTGTGTCTGTGAGTCAGTGTGTGCACACTGAGTGTGTCTATGAATGACTGTGTGATATGTGTTAGTGTTCACATTTAGGACACAGCAATAACAATGTGAGTTAGTCAGCTGCACACAATTTTATCTATACCAAATGTTTATAGATGTTTGTAGAATAATTATGAGACAAATAAAATTCTAGGAGCTGTTCATTTCTAGAAGCTGGGATTTGAGTCTGATCTTGAAATATGCTATTTCTACAGTTCATTTTTATTATCACTTGCATATATTTTATTTAATAATGTGTGTCCGTGAGGGCCTCATGTTCGACTTTCGCCTAAGGCCTCACAAAGTCTAGAGCCGCCACTGCTGCCGACACATTCTATGTTTCTATGTTTCTATGTTTCTATGTTTAGAACTACATGACTTAGCAATGGGAAAGGCAGTCAGCTATACATAGTACAGGGATTATCATTTTAAGACTATGTTAGAGTCCTCAGTGATGGTGTGGTAGTTATATATTGTACATTCTAGAAAAGCCCTGTCATTCAATTATATAATGGCTACTTTATGGAATATAAAACAGTAATGACAGAGAGCTTGGTTTACATTATTTAAGATTAAATAAGAATCCTCAGTATCATGGGCTGTAGTTGCATATTCAATACCAGCCCGGGCAGCATGCATTGATAAATATACTGTTTTATGGAAAAGACATTAATATACAGAATGTAAGTTTGGGTTCTTTAAAACTGGGCTAAAGTCTTGAATGGTACATTAGAGGGAGTAGTTTGTAAGTTAGGTCATGCTAGGCTAGAAAAGTGCCAGCACTCTTTGAATAATTTGCCACAAGGAATTGTTTGTATGTTCTGACCAGAACAGGTTGTACCACACAGCATTTTCTCATGTTTAATAGCATTATATACTTTACAGTTGTCATGTATAATGTTACCAAAGGGATGATTCATTTTTGAATTATATTTCTTGCAGTATTTAATATTAAGCCTATGGATAGCCTATGGGAATGCTGGTTTAAACTCTAAGGATCAATCACCTTATTATTAATTGTTATATGTATATTAGAAATATTATAGGGTCTACTAAATATTGATCGAACTGGCCCAAAATGGAGCAGATCAGACAAAGTAGCGGAATTGCCAAAATTATCAAAATTAGGCTATTCAGCTTTTTTTGTTTTTTTTGGATCGAACTGGCTCTTTTGGCTATTCCAAAGTATCGATTTTTATACTACCCGATATGCACAGCTCACCCCCGAATACGCTCCGAATTAGGTAAACATACACAAAATTTTCCCATAGATATTCTCCAGATTTTAGTTTGCAACCTTATGACAAGTTAACTCATCATGTAGTTAAGCCAGTGGTGCTCTCCATGCAACCGCCATCAGTTGTGAAATGGGCTCTAATGGGAATGAGAGAAAAAAAATTAAACTCCTGTAAAAAAAAAAAATTAACCCTTCCAATACCTTGCTGATCACAGTTTGTTACTGTGATCAGTTTCCTTCCAAGTTTATGACCCTCAATTTGTTTTTTCTCATAATTTATTTTTCTAAATATATTAATTATATTATTTTAATATATTAATATAATTACAGTTAACTCCTGCATGATCTGGTCAGATTTGTTTCAGTTTCATTTTATTTTGGGTTGGGGAACCTATATTTTTCTTTTTATCAACTAGTTAGTTAGAAAAATATTGAAAAAAGCATTTTTTTTTTTTTTAAATTCCCTTTTATATGAATTTTTGTATACTAAATTATATATTATTTATATGGTATCCAAAGAAAGCTCTACCTGTCCTTTTAAAAAATAACAATAATTTGCATTAAATGACGGAGAGGAAAACTATGTTTAAACAACCACGTGTCAAAATGGAAAAAGCCCTGGTCCTTAAACGATTAATGTGCTCACACATATTATATACTAATTTTAGTTTCATAAAAATGGCTTTCTTTAGATGCCATCATTTTTATCATATAACTTACTAAAAAATATAAAATATGATGAAAAAAATCTAAAATACACACTTTTTTTACTTTGACCTGAAAATTTTACACAATTACAAACAGTAAAAAAGACCCTATCTAAATAGTTTCTAAATTTTGTCCCAAATTTAGAAATATGCATGTTCCCACTGTATGTTGTGATAGTGTGTTACAGTTCAACCACATTTCCCTGGTTCCTGTATAGTGTATTCAGTTTTTGTGGCTGTTTCATCTTCAGCCTCTAGTGGCCGCTATTTTAGTGGTTACCTCAACATTGAAGCATCCTAGCAGCACTGACAAAACATTGTACCAGGTACGTCCATTGTCACTAAATTACATGTTTTTGATGAAGTACCAATGTTGGGATGAGGTTAATTTACTGTAATTAGTTATTTAATTAACATATCATGTTATTTTTTTGTAGTTATAACTGTTAATGTTAATTATTTTTATTTTATTACACTTCGGCCTATTCCAGGGCTATTTAGGGAGGACTTTGTCTATTTCGGCTATAGTTGATGTCCTCCCAATTACTTCTTTGGGAGGACTTTCCTATATTCATAATAGTACTCCTGAAATGGTCCGAAGTCTTCCCCATAGAAGCTTGTTAGGATACTGAGGCTACCACTTCATTTTGTTTTGGATGCTTTTGTTGCAGACATATTCGGTGGCACATCACAGCTACCCGAGTAGCACGGAATTCGGGTGTTCTCTTCACACCAGTGTGCCGTGAAAATTGGACCAACTTGAATAAACTCTTATTTGCTGTAAATTGCTGGGTAAAATGTAATCTTTCTTTTTGATCCTTGGACAGCCGACATATAGGTATGTTTGACCAATAATGCCATATTATTTTAATTGTATATGCTTGCTCCTGAATATACCTCTAAAATAACAAAAAAGCTTGATCCATGGTAGCAACTTACAGGACTTAAAGGATCTACTGCTAACTTCTTGGTGACATATAGAAACATAGAAACATAGAATGTGTCGGCAGATAAGAACCATTCGGTCCATCTAGTCTGCCCAATTTTTTTTTTTTTTGGAGTACTTTTATTAGTCCCCCGTTCTCGGTCTTATAGCTAGGATAGCCTTGTGTCTATCCCACGCATGCTTAAAATCCTTGACTGTGTTTACCTCTACCACTTCTGCTGGCAGGCTATTCCATACATCCACTACCCTCTCAGTAAAGTAATACTTCCTGATATTACTTTTAAATCGTTGCCCCTCTAATTTAAGACTATGTCCTCTAGTTGTGGTAGTTTTTCTTCTTTTAAATATACTCTCTTCCTTTACTGTGTTGATTCCCTTTATGTATTTAAATGTTTCTATCATATCCCCCCTGTTACGTCTTTCCTCCAAGCTATACATGTTAAGATGCTTTAACCTTTCCTGGTAGTAATATACCACCGCACACCTTCAGATGTCTAGTGGAGTTCATGCCTCGATGGGCTGGGGTTGTTTTGGCAGCAAAAGGGGACCTACACAATATTAGGCAGATGGTCATGATGTTTTGGCTGATCAGTGTATATATTGGTGGCTATAACCAAAACAATGTTTGATGTGCAGCAATGTAATCTAATATTATTATTTAAAACAGAGGTATTGCTGTTCACCATCATTGATTGGATGTCACTTCAGTGAGCAACTCCTCCAAATTGATGGGTTTGTTTGGTGGTGCTAATTATGTGCCAGGTGTCAAATATATTAGCTGTGGTGTGAGTCCTTCAGGTCTGATATCAGGACAGGAGTTTGATGTATGTGGTACAGCTAAATTAGCTGGCACTAGTGAAGAAGCGAGGTGCAGGATTCTCCATGGATCAGGAGGGTAGTATTGTGAGTACCGTGTAGCCACCTAGCAAGATCAAAATGATTCCTATAAGGAGTATCAGAATTTTTAGGGAATAAAAAGCCAGTTCAGGCCACCAATTTGGTGATAAGTTAATATGGTTCTATATGTTAATTTGTTAAATATACAATAATGCCTCTGTGTTTTTATTATAGGTAGATTAATGACATTTTGACATTGCACAGTCATGTGTAATCTAGTACTAAAGCATGTAATACATTCTTTCAACTAGTTTTAACACAATTAGATAAACAGATTAAATCTTTTTAATACTCTGTTCTGTGCACTTACACTGACAGTGATTAAGTGGATAAATACAACAATCATCAGTACATGTCATTTTAACATGTGTTTTAATAACTGGTTTTCAGTTTTTTTTCTAAACTTGTTTGCTTATTGTTCATTGTTTGTAAACATGCTTTATGTTCTGCCAGGAATCTTGCATAATCACTGCCAGAAATGAATGCATGTACCCAAGTTCACACCCAGACATGTGCACAATGTTAAGTTCCCATTGTGCTTGTGAAGATGTACATTACTTGCAGCCTTCTGAAGGGCTGTATGTATCATCAGTTAGAATGTTTTCATGAGCAGTGCTGGATAATGTGTTTGCTATTTAAATGTACTTCTGGATGTAACTGAATTTCTGCACTATTACATGCCATGTCAATAGCTTTGATTGGAGGACACAATTTGACTAATTCCTTCCCTTTTTTCTGATAGTTCTTTGCTGTGGTACTGTATCAATAGAGTGCTGGTTGCCAGCTGTGCTAATTAAACCTTGGACTCTTCCTAACTGACATTAAATAGGAACTTCAACAGTGGTTTGTATCATTTGTCTGTATATAGACCTACAAACCAGCTCATTAGGGCCACATAGCCTCCTGGAGCTACTTCAAGTAGTGGAGAAATGATAATTTAGTGTAATGTACATGATATTATTAAATATACCGGGATCTGTTCAATAACCTGAGCCATGAGAATTTTTCTCATGTCATAGACGTAATCAGGCCCATTAAATGTCATGTATATGTACATTCCTAAAATATTTGGGTCAAATTTATTTCATTTAACTTTGAAATCCCTGCAAGTAAATGTAATGGACCATATCAATAAACACCATGCATTATGGAAAGCATTATATTAATGTTAACCAGAAGCATTTATCTGCCACTGACCCCTGCATGATGAGCAATTAATCTATAGAGGCACACTTGGCAAAACCACTATTAATTATTCATATAATCTCATCAAAGAAAGACCTTAGAAATGAGAGTTTTACTTTCTGACACTCGCAAACCCTGTGTCACACAAATACAGGCAGTATTTAACTCACATAGTGGTCCAACTAAACAACTATTATTGTGCGGAGAACTGGAGCAAAGACAACTTTGAAACTAGCCACACACACAACGTTATGCCCCAAGGTTGTTTACTTGGGATGATATGCAAGGTGACATTCTTCACATAAGGCCTTAATATAAAATATATTTCTATAACAGAATTAAAAGACACAGTTTATCTGAACCACTTCTACAGTAATGTAAGTGTATTTCCAAAGCAGCTATAGAGAAAGAAACAACTTTATTTAAGAAAAACCACACAATAATTTGAAAAGTCAAATATGGTTCTAATTATACTTTAAATGAACATATACAATAGAATTTTACAAACATAGCAGACATCTAAACTTGGCATAAAGAGATAATAGATGACAACAGTTCAACAAAATGAGGGTAGATTTTTAAACCCTGGCAAAGCTTTAAGCTACTTTACCATGCACAAGGGCCACAATAGCCTACAGTAATAAACTATTGTATTCCACAAACATATGAGGCTATTCACTAAAATTCAACTTTGGAGGTTGACTTTCATTTTGAGACTAAGTCAAATTAGCCACCTGTGTTTGACTTCGGAAAGTAATGGGAGGTGAAACGATCAATGTTATTTTTGAGACCATATCAAACTTTGGTGCCGAATTTAACTTACGTTATTTCATTATTGAAACACACTCATGTAAGTTAATTTGCAAAGTTATACAATGTGAAATTTGGAATCATAGGCTGCTCCACCAGAGATGAGATTGTTAATTTTCATGAGCAAAATTCCACTTCTCCAGGCTTTCAGGCACTTTGGATAATGGGTGTTTTATTTTCCTACAGACTGTCTCCTCCATAACTAGGACTTGAAAGCACTACATCCTTTTATGCTTGAGTGTCCCAATTGTTTTGTATTCTTCCATTTTTGTTTTATTGTATATGCTTTGTAACCTTCAACAGTAACCTAATTCAACATCAGTATGCATATTTATATATATGTCTTTATTTCTCACACAATTCCTAAATAAGTAACCCTGTAAAAGGCTCATAATTACTTACAAGTGGGGATGTATAAAATTAATAAAAAACTTAAAATTAGTAAACATAATGCTAAAAAAAAAATGCAAGTTTAGTCTATTTAGTTAGAAAAAGTATTTTTTTTTATATATTTCAGCCGACATGATTGTAAAAATAGCTTATTAGTCACCTGTGATCCTGTAGGTTGTTACAATTATTTAGCTAAAACAAATTATTTATCTTACTTGTGAAAGGTGAAACATGTAATTGCTTTTTTGTGATTATATTATTATAGCGTAAAAATACAAAGTGTAGGGTTGTCTAATTGAAACACATAATATCAGTTTATGTGAATATACAATAACAGCAAAACCTTTGATCCATAAAATCTACACAAACAAAACAAGTGATATTGTGCACTGTAGCCCAACACTCTAAAAATATAAATAGGGATTACCCTTAGATATGAGGCAATCCACTCGATATAGAAGGGAAAAATAAACAGATAATAATATAGTGTAATATGTTCATATAATTCGTGAAAGTGTAAAAAATAAATGTGAATACACTCACATTTCCCTGAGCAGATTTCTGCTCAGTATATACAGCCTTGTGGGAGCCCACATTGGGTTAATGATCCAGTCGTTCTCCAGTAGACAGCAAGAGAGCAAAAAGGTGGAAGACTTTTAGTATATATAAATTTATTCACAAGTAAATAAAATAAAATATCTTACATTCAAGATATCAGGAATCAGCAGGAGTCATCAGGTACAGTACAGAGAATAAAATAAGTCCAAATGTCCCAATAATTCCTTAGAAAAAAGTCCCCTTCCTTCCACAACGCGTTTCTCCCTTTCAAAGGGCTTTTTCAAGTGTGCTCTCTCAGTTTGCATTTTCCATTTTTAAATCTCCCGCCTTGTGCGACTGCCGAGCGTCGCGTGTAGTGACGTCATTCATCCGGCTTCACTCTGCAGTATGCGTCTCTCCGTCCATACGCATCTGCAGATGCTTCATCTGTGTTAGGGATTTTAACCCTTTCTTCTCCCTTTAGGTTATTCTTACTCAGATAGAGGGATATCATTGAAATAAGGTGTCAGGTTTAATTGAAAGGTGTCAGAGGGCTGGTTGTTTAGATGAGATATATCAACCAGACCCTCCTCATGGTACAAATAAATACATTAAACACCAATTACAAAAATGGACAAGAACCTGCCATAATAAAAGTGTATCCTAAAACACACATATTCCCAAAAACACAATAAATGAAAAAATAAATGAAAAAATAAAAAAATAAATAAAAAATAGATTACAATATGTAGAGGTCGTGGTGCCATATTAAAAATATATTCTTAAAAGCCCCATTTAAATTGTATAAATGATGTTTCAAATTTAAGAATTTTTTTTAAAGAAAATTAAAAAGATCGAAATCAGCGTTAAGACCATTGGGGGTCAGGGTCTTCAGTTCGTGGACCCATTGCATTTCCAATTTACCCAGTTCCTTAAAGAAATCCCCCCCCCCCCCCCCCCCTCCAGTGTTTTCTATATTTAGCTATGGCCGTAAAGCTGAGTTCTCTGGGGTTACTGTCGTGTTTTAAAAAATGTTTGGGGACACTGTGTGTTTCCAATTTTTTCTTTATGTTATTGCAGTGTTCCCCTATTCGTTTAGTCAGTTTCCTTGTAGTACGACCCACATATTGTAGTCCACAAGGACATTCCAAAAGATAAATAACCGAACATGTCTGGCAATTCATAAAATCCTTAATAGGGTATTCTTTTCCTGTTATCCTGGACTACATATTTTTTTATTTTGTTTAAGTTTGGTCTGGTGACATGCATTACAATTATTGCATCTATAAAAACCAGGATTTTGAGTTAAAAAGGTAGGTTTTATTATATTTTTTTGTTTAGTATAGCTTTTTGTGATGCATCTATGTATATCAGGAGCTCCCCTGAATATTATCCTAGGTTTCTCTGGTAGGATTTCCCTGAGGAGGTCATCTTTTTTTAGAATTGGCCAGTGTTTTTGAATGATTTTTTTTAGACGATAATTTTTATTATTAAAATCTAAATTGATAGAAAGAGGGGGTTCTTCTTTTTTCTTCTCTTTTTGTTTGTATGTGAGAAGAGATTCCCTATCTAGAGTGCTGACACCTTCCAGGGCCCTGTTAATATTCTCTTCAGGGTAGTCTCTAGTTCTTAATCTTTCTTTGAGGATCAACAGTTGTTCTTTGCAAACTGTGTCCTCAGTGCAGTTCCTTTTTAATCTCAAGGCTTGGAATACTATCCAGCCACGGAGTATAGTGTCCACTATCATAACCAATGAAACTATTTATGTCAACCTTTTTGAAGAAAGTTTTTGACTTAATCTTCTTGTCCTCAATATAGATCTCAAGGTCCAGAAAGTGGACACTATGGCGGTCGTACTCCGAATTTAGCCTTATTCCACAATCATTTGTGTTGAGGTATTCCAGGAATTCTTTTAGATCTGGTTCACTTCCCTTCCATATTATAAATAAATCATCAATATAGCGGCTATAGGAGGACAGATTCGCCTTCCACTTATGTTCAGACCAAACAAATACGTTCTCCCATTCTGCCATGAATAAATTTGCATAACTGGAATCTGCTCCCCATAGCCGTTCCTTGTTTCTGTAGAAAAAAGCAATCATTGAACCAGAAAAAAATTGTTGCGTAGGACTAAATTTATCCCTTCTATTAGAAAATCCACATAACTCTCCTCTAGACTATTCTTCTGAAGCAAAATATTTTTTACTGCAGCGCAGCCCTTTTCATGTTCAATTATAGTATACAGTGATGTTATGTCACTTATTAGCCACATATCATCATCCCATATAAAGTCATTTAGAATATTCAGTACACTGACAGTGTCTTTTAAATATGAAGGCATTTCTTTAACATAGGGCTGTAAAACATGATCTAAGTATTCTGATAAATTGGAGTATAGGGATCCTACTCCTGAGACAATGGGTCTCCCTGGAGGACATTCCATACTCTTATGTATTTTGGGGAGAAAGTAAAAAACTGGGATGATAGGATGTAATTTATTTATATAGGTATATTCTTCTTTACCTCAAAAAATTATATTGTCTCACTTTATCCAAAAATTTAATCAGAAGTTTTTTCTGGTCTGGAGTGGGGTCCGTTTTTAATTTCACATATACATTCGGATCATTTAGTTGTCAATATGCCTCTTTGAGGTAATAATCAGAGGACATAATAACCACTCCACCCCCTTTATCTGCAGGTTTAATGACAAGTTTCTCGTCTTTGCTTAGGTCTTCTAGAGTCTTTCTTTCTATCTTAGTTAGGTTTGAATTATCATATTTTGAGTTTTTTATTTTCAAGCCTGAGGCTTGAGAAAGATCTGCAAGGATTGAAACGTTGCCTATGTGTGATTTAAAATTCATCACTTTACAACCGAGTTCTGGTCTTTCATTTTTGTTGCTATTTGAAGATTTGGGAGACATCTTAAAGTCCGTGCACCGGGACTTTATATCTTGTGCGGATCTGGGACTATTTTCTATTTGTATCACTAAGGGTGAAGCCAGAGATGTTAAAAATCCCTGTTGTGTCTAATTTCTTTTCCATAAGGGCTTTTTTACGTGTGCCCCCCCCCCCCCCTCTTTCCCCTGTATCTCGATTTCTCCTTTGGAAGTCGGATCTTATCTCTCTTTCTTTTTGGGGAGATATTTTCTTCCTTCGTGATGATCTCTGGCCCAGGTCTAAAAAATCCTTATTTATATTTTCAATTCTTGGAGAAAGAATGTCAAATCTATTGCGGGTATCAATAGGAATATCTTTCTTAATTATTCAGGGGGGTGTGGTATATTCGTTTTTTATTTTTTGGTTCCACTACCTGCCACTCATCTCTTTCACTCCTCTCATATCTTTTATTTAGTGACTCCTCAAATTTCCGGGATGGTTTTTTAGAAAAGGTTCTGACTTTATCACTAAGATAGTCCCTCTTATCTCTATGATATTTTTTTACCTTAATTTTCTTAACCTCTTCTCCCACTCTTTCTAAGTTGAATTTTATATCTTCTGTATAGCCCTCAAATTCTGGAAGTATTTCACAGGGTGAAAGGGTATCACAGATTTTTTCTATCTCTATCTTTAGGTCTACTAGGGCCTTTTCCCTAACTGAGATGATAAGACCCATAAGTTCAAATGAACATTGGTCCAAAATTCTTTCCCATTGTTTTTTCATGGTATCCTTATCTAAGTCAGTGGCAAGCGTCTTAAATATCCTTAGGCCTCTTGGTATCATCCTTTCCCTAAGATATTTTTTCAAGGTGGTAATTTCCCATTTAAACCTTATCTCTTTCGTGAGTAATTTTTCTAGTGTGTTAAATTCATCACTTAAATATAAATGGTCTGTCCCTTCCTCAGACATTATTAGGTAAACTTCAAAGAAAGTTTCCAAATTTCCACAAACATTGTGGAGAAAATCTAAAAGTGACATTAGTGTAAATAAAGTGCACAAAAACAGGCTGCTGTGTATTTCAGTGAAACAAAAGACGTGTACAAGAAAAAAAGAGAAACACACTGCGCCAAGATGTGATGGCAATTGCAGCAACAAAATCTACCAGTGTCTCACTTCTGGTATACAATAACACACACAAACAAAACATAAAATCTATTTATAACTTGGTCACTATTATGCATTTTTACCTCTTGCTCTCAGTACCATGGTAACAGAAAACCCTGTTCCACTCATATTTATATAATGTTTGCATCCTGTTGTTGACTGACTATATCTTGTATTTAGTATTCATTCAAATCCTTTTTCAGCAGCCATGTTCAGAGCACATGTTACGTAGCATGTACAGAGCAACCCAAAGCCGGAATGTTGTCATTATGGCTGAGAAGCTCTTTATCCCATGGTCACACATGCACACACCCGTTAAATAAATACATATGGCAATGGTGGAGAACAAAACATTTGTTTGCTAAAGGGAAACACCAAGTTTACAGCATATTTCTGATTTTGTTTTTAATTGTCCTCAACATTAAGACAAAATTGTTTCATCTCCTTCCAGTACATGATTTTCTTATTTTTTTTGCTCAAACCCACAAAATTGGCCTTCCTCAGAAAATCTTTGGAATACCCAAAACAAAATAAAAGTAACCATTGTACTTCAGTCATAACAGGCAGCAAGACCAAATTTCAAACAGCAGACACCGTTTTGGCAGTATGAAAAACCAACCTATACAACAGTGCGGATGTTGGGCATAAAATCTTTTTTTTTCGTAACCCAAGAAAATATTTTGTGGTACAATACTTGTAGATTGCCATTGGGTCAACTTTTATTTTGAGTTTGTACTGAATGTCTTATTGTTTTCAGACCAAGCATGCATTTTTGTATTTTTTTTTTTTTTACAGGGAGTTACATTATGCTATAATCCTGGAATAAATATTGTATAATTTGCTATAATAAGGTTGTACATTTACAGGAATTCTAAAATGTATAGTAATACCTCAAAGCTTCAAATTACTTCAAATTATGAGTTACTATGAAAAAATTATTTACTTTACTTAATACAATACAAATGGAGGCTTATAGGGAGCAACTTAGTTGGAATTTAGTCCAAGTAAATTAACCCCTTCGCGACAATGGATGTTTCAGGCACGTCCAGCTGTAAAAGATTGTGAAAACCGCTCTGATGGTGCTGCTCTGTTGCCTCGATGTTGAGGCAATAGGCAGCACCGAAATTTTAGCTCTGGGGTGATTGTGGGCACCATATTATAAGAGCTCCTGCAATATGGCTGTGCCCTCTTGTGGGTAGAGCTTAGGAAGTGAGAAAAAAATCACTTCCAATGATCTGAATCTGTTGCTTGACTGCTGCTAGAGGTAGTCAGCAACACTGCAATGAAAAGAAAAGAAAAAAAAGACTTAATTAGCTAAAATCTAGGGTTAGGGTTAGAATAGTTGTTAGGGTTACAATTAAATTAGGGTTATCATAAGGAATAGGGTTAAAATTAAATTAAAATTAGAAAGTATTAAGGTTTAGCATAAGGGTTAGCGTTGATGTTAAATTTAGGGTTAGTCTTAAATTTAGGATTCCGGTTGGGGTCAAAAGGTCACTGTAGGAAAAAAACAAAATAAATATTTTTGGTTTTGCCCTACAACTTGCAAAAAAACTGCAGAAAATAATGGAAACAAGCATATTTCTGAACTTGAGACAACATTTAGAAACTATTTAGATGGGGTTATTTTTAATGATTGTATTTGTGTAAATAGTTTTTTAGGTCAAAATTAGAAAAAATTTGTTTTTTTAATTTTTAATCGTATTATATGATTTTTTTAAAGTAAATTATAAGATGTTATGAACATAATGATATCTAATGAAAGCCCTTCTTATGATGATAAATACAACATATAATTTGTGTGGGTACAGTATGTGAGAAAGAAGAACATTACAGCTAAACGCAAACACCCTAGAAATGTCAAAACAGCCATTGTTACCAAGGGAAAGACAAGGTCAAAAGGTCTTCTTACTAAGGGGTTTACACTCCTATGTTATCATCTTTTTTTATAGTAGTGGCTTGCATGTTTACATAGTTGCCTGAACAGAAAAAAAATATACAAACATTTACTGTTTCCATGTCCTATATTCGATAAGTCCATAATGGACAAACTTCTCAAATGTCCACATAGAGATTAAGGGGCACCTGGACAAATGGTTTGAGTCTTTTTCAGGGTCTTTAATGCTTCGGTGTGTGTACTACACCCTAGTTAAATTTCATAAAAACAGATGTTGTGCAGTTGTTCTGTGCAAAATACATTTCTGATATTTATTGTTAAAATTATAAACAGCAATTAAACTTGTTGCCACATTTTGGTACGTCTTGTATTTCATTTTGGGGCATATTTACTGGTCTGCAAAATGCTATGTACCTTTGTCTAGCATAAATGTCAGATTTGGGAGTGATCATCTCAAGGTCAATGCCAATTATTGTGTTAGCATCTCTCCTTCCCTAGTATGTCAATCAAAAGAAGGGGTCTATTGCCATCAATCTAAGAAGCCACCACAAGCTGTTTTTTTATTTTTTTTTAAGAAACCAAGACTTTCCACCAAAAGCACCTAAATGATTAGCATCTCAAATCAGTATTCAGAAGATATGAAACTAAAACAACACTGGCTGAACACTCTTATGGGTTGAACAAAATCTCACCCTTTCCCTGTTTTTAATTTATGTCAGTTATTTATTTTTTTTACACTTGTTAACTTACTTTATACATAAAATGTAAAATTTCCCTCCACATAATTACCTTTCCATACCCTGATATTATACTTATAATAAACTGCTGCTAAAAAGCTGAATTCATTTTTTATGAAGAAATGAAAATGATTAATTACACTAAACATGCTTCTTTACAGTTTAATATCTCGGAGAAGCATAGTTATTACCAACGTTTGATTTCTGTGGGACGTAGAACACATGAACAATAAATGTATATCATCTTTTTGCTTCAAGACCAGGAAGAAGTAGATTGGTCATTTCTACCCATGATTCTCAAACTTGGAAATCTAAATACTGTTGGAAAAGTGTTTTTGGAACCATTTTTGCCCCAACAGGGCTATCACTACTAAATATGAGATTAAACAGACTTGCATGGGTGGATCATGGGTTAAACATAACTACTTAACCAAGATAAATTAAACCAAGAACATGTTCAGCTCAGATTTGCAGAACAGGATATATTGAACAGAACAGGTGCTTCAGATACAATGGCAATGAGTTTGAATTATTTGGCTGAGGCAGTTGGTTTGGTACTCTTGCAAAGATTGTGCATTGTTTAATCCTAACTGTTGTGTGTGTTGTCGTTTAACTCGTTATCTTTGCGTGAAGCTACTAATCAGAAAATATCTTTGGACACAGTCATTCCCACTCCAAGAGTATAGTTCCCTGACATACAAAAACCTGGAAATGACTATCCAGGAACCCCATGATAGCCACTGACAGCTGTGATGAAATATCAATTGCTAACAACCTCAAGGAATGTGTTTCATTGAGCCAAACCAAGAGATAAGAAGTCTACTCCTTTCACAAACATATCTGCCTTGTTCCAGAGAACCAAGGCTAAAAAATAAGACTAGGGTACTCAATGGAAATATGAGTACAAGACAATATTATGAATTAAACAATACAGTTTCTCATAAGAACATGATAGATTAGTAGCTTGCACATAGACAGTTCATGGTGTATATGTAAGTAGAATATTAGGCATTATTTAATTATAATATTTTAGAAAAGTAGGTGTACCCTAAATAGGTAATTGATTTAGCATTGTATAATTGTAACCAAATCCTCTGTTTGATTGGCTATATTTGTTTGGATATGCAATACACTTTGCATTTTCTTCACTCCAGGAGTGGATCAAAGAATCCTGCATTAACAAAATGAATTATAGCATTTTAAAATATTGGAATATATATTTCTATTATCACTACAATGCTAAAGAACAAGGCTGCCTGTTCTCATAAGAAAATGTTTAGAAGAAAGACTAACATCCTTCTGCCAGCAACCACAATTATAAGAACATTAGGTATGGTGTCAGCCAAAGGGTATGGTAGATTCCAGCACCTATTAGGATGTTGATTTGAGTCTCACTGCTGAAAATATATTCTACCTAAGAGTATAGCATGAGTATGAAGATAATGAAGCTAAATGAGTGCTGATCATCTATCCTTGTACATACAAATCCTTCTGTTACCACAACAAAGACCATACCAAAATGCATAATCACAATATACTCAACCATGCCAAAAAGAGAGAAAGAGACCATAAAATAATGAGATGTTCACGTATGTTTAAACATGAGTATGCTTACAATGAATTCTCTGTTGTAGCACCACTGAACAACTACGGCATCCCATTCCTGGGAGAAAGTAGAAAAAGTACTACAACAGAACAATAAAAGTCCCTTGCCTGTCCTTTCTGGTAATAACCCTCACACAATGGAAGGTAAAATATGCACATCAAATATGGAGGCTCTTTGTGTATCTTAAATACTGGGATCTTAAAGATCTGAGAATCCAGATGTTAGGCTCTGCAGGTGTGGAGATGCTGGAATTTTTCAATTCTACAGCCATCAAGACGGCATACAGAAAACCTAAAGTCAAAGGATGCAATAGCACCATGATTTTAGCAATGACAGACATCCAAAACAGCACAAATGTAAAAAAAAAAAAACAACAAAAAAACAGCAACAACAACAAATAGCAGCAATGAAGTATAGTACAGTGTCAGGTCACAACACACCATACTATACCTTTTGCCTGCTGGGGCTTCATCTAGGCATCATGTGAGCTGTGTAGATAGTGTTTAAAAGCAGTAGCACATTCCCATTTTCTGGATCGGGCTTCTCAAAGCATCTAAGACTGGTAGACTACAGGCACTAACAATGGAGATACACTGGAGCTCACTACTCTAATGGTTGGAATTAACTTCTAATATTAACTTAGAAGTTATCTGGCTGTTGCTTGATCAGAAAGAGTATATTCACTGCACTTCTCAGTCCTGTCATTGTTTTCTATGCAGTTTGACCTCTAGTCAGTGCTCTGTTTGTGTGCTTTATTATATGCATTTATTTTTATTTGTACTTTTTTTTTTTTACATGTTTTTACTTTTTTGATGCTACTTTTTATTTCATTAACTTTTGTGTTTCAATACACTTTTCTGTACACTTTGTTCTTGTTTTTTATCTCTTGTAATTTTGTTTATTTTTCTTATTTTTCTCTTTCTTTTTTTTTCTTTGTTCTAATTATTTGTTTTTTGTTTGGTTATCTCTATTTATATATTAATATTTTATATTTACTAATTGATAGCTGCTGGTGGTACCATAGAGTCTCTATTTGGAAAGTTCCAAGTAGAGTCATGTAACCTTTCAAAAGCCAATTAAGGAATGAATTTTCCTGAAAAGGTTTGCATTCTTGCTTATATAAAAATTATATATGGGTAAGTGAAATACTCATCAAATGGATTCTCGTAGATCATGATTTCCATGTTTTTATTACATAGATCATTCATTATCTTTATAATAGGGATATTGTTTAACATTAATGTGGAAAGTGAAACAAAATATGAAATTACACTACTGTGATTTAACATCTCTATTACAAAACAACAATATACCGTATGATTATTATGAGAATGTGACAAAAAGTATGGTAACATGTCTCACAGAGAAGAACTGAACTTCATTGAAGCATCGCTAACCACAGTCTTTCCCATGATCCTTCCCTAACTATGCAGTGGCTAAGGTCATCTGCAGGGCAGTCTGAGGAAATGTGTAGATTGAGTCTGTCTACACCACACCTGGCTTGTGAATGAACAGAGGACTTTATTTTCCATGTTTAAAGTTATATAACCTTCATCAAGTTAGACTGCCATTCTCAAGATAATAAATGCTAAATTAAACTTTTTTTAATAAAAGAAAACACTTTTCCATTTATCAAGTAGTGAGAAAACTGTACAAGCCATTTTCATAGTCTGATCATAAGTAAACTTTCCAGACATTTTGTTAATAGTTACTAACTAAATAGAGCGCTTAGCCTCAGTAGCACAAATAAGGTAATATAGTAAAGGAAAACAAAGTAATAACATATACAAATAAATAAACATTCAAAAACTAACAAAATGTATAATTAAAATATTGAGGTAGATTCTATGCTGGCTATTAAGGCAAATGTTAAAATTTGAATATAGCACGTTATTCCTGAATCGAATCATCTTTTTTCACATGAAACTGTTGGGCAAAAAAAGTCTTCATTTTTACTGGCTGCCATTGAAAAACAGTTTTTGTGGTATTTACAGCACAGAATAATGTTTCAGTGTTGTTTTGTTTTTTTACCAGCTACGCAAAACCTTGATAGAAAACATGGAGGATTTTAGCTAGTGCAGTAACTGTTTTCATGGGTGCAGTACTGTTTTTAGTGCCCCCATTATTGGTATTAGCAGAGGGCACTGCATCATCAATGCTAGTAAATCATTTTTTTCCTTAACGGGGGCCATATAATCCAGGATTTTATCTGAAAAAATAGGGACAATACCCTCTATGAAAACATAGTCAAAAAGTTAACGTATGTAAGAACTATGTGCTGGTACATTGTGAAAAATGTTAATCTTTTCAGTCAATTTTACTTAACTACATACATCCCATTTGAATATAGCATTCTTCACTTTCAGACCCAAAGCAACAGCTTCTGGTAAAAAAAAATATATTATCACGTATTTTTGTTTGTTCAATTTCTGCAGGAGATTGATCTCTGTGTAAAGTACACTCCATGTTCTATTATGTCCATGTAACTTGTACAACAATATTTACACTTCACTGTATGATGTCAAGACAGGCTGGGGTTTATGTTAGGTGGCAGGATTTTTAAAGGAAGGCTGAATGGTGTGCGTATAGGGCTGTTTACTTTGTTAAAGCATTTGTCACATGGTCCGTTATTAAATCTGCAATAAAAGTGACATTTTCTACTTGAAACTGTACCTGAGTGCTTGGTATACTTCATTAATCCTGGATTATTGCACATTACATTTCCATGTAGTGTACAATAATCCAGGATTAAATAAGTAGACAATGTTTTTTCTCAGCTAGAGGGGATGCGTGTCAGGATCTCGTAATAACTAACAATGAGGAGCTTGTCTCTAACATCCAAGTAAGGGAGCACTTGGAGAATAGTGACCATAACATCAAAATCCTTTGAGATTAATTCAAATAGGCAAACTCGTATGGGTTCCACCAACACACTGAATTTTTAAAAAGCCAATTTTAACAGGTTCAATACATCTCTTGGTCTTGTTGACTTGGGTGGATTATTTTCGGGAGCACAGAATGTAAGTGGGATACCTTCAAACTAACACTACAAAAATACATATATACCCTTTGGAAACATATAAAAAAGACTCAGACAAAAATAATTTTGTGACTAAACTGTAAGGTAAATCAAGAAATACATAAAAAGAAAGTTCCATTCAAACATTATAAAACTGAGGGATCAGCAGAGGCATTTGCAAAATAAAAACATGCCAACAAAGACTGTAAAAAGGTGTTTCAATTAGCAAAATTGGAAAACAAAACTAATTGCTAGGGAGAGCAAATGTAATCCCAAAGAACTCTTTAAATACACAAATGGCAAAAAATGAAAGGCTGGTGATTTTGGGGACAGAGAGAAAGCAGGTATATTAAATAATTACTTTTATTCTGTTTTTACCAAAGAAGTGCCGGTGGACAAGAACCGGAAAGCTACTTTTACAAAACAGTCACATAAGAGGAGTACCTCAAGGATCTGTCCTGGGCCCTCTTCTTTTTAATTTGTTCATTAATGATCTCCAAGTGGGCATAGGGAGCAATGTATCAGGGTCTGTAGATGACACAAAATTAAATAGGGTAATATAGTCTAGAACTAGATGTGTCTTCACTGCAAGAGGATTTGGATACATTGGGTAACTGGACAGATAAATGGCAAATGAGATTCAGTGTAGACAAATGTAAAATTATGCATTTTGGGTATAATAATACAAATACAACACATTGTTTCAATGGTGTTTCCTTGGAAATCTTCTATGAAAATTATTTGGGAGTAATATTAGACAGTAGAGTTAGCAGTAGTGCATAGTGTCAGCTGGCAGCTGCAAAGGCTAATAAGATATTGGCATGTATTAAAGGAGGTATGGGATTCATGAGAGAAAAATACTATTTTGCCTCTTTACATGTCCATTGTAATGCCCCACCTTGAATATGCAGTTTAATTCTGGGTGCCTTTTCTAAAAAAAAAAAAAAAGACATTATGGAACTAGAGAAAGTTTAGAGGAGGACTTCAAAAATAATAAGGTAAATGGAAGGTTTTAGTTATGAAGAAAGGCTAGAAAAAGTTGCATTTGTACATGCCAGAGGGGATATGATAATGTTTTCTAAATATACACAGTTCCCAGAGAAAGTGCTCTCTAAAGACCTGTTCATTAACATAACAGTACAAAGGATAAGAGGCTATCCGCTGAGACGTGAAGATTTAGTTTATGACAGCAGAGGGATTTTATACAGTAAGGAAAATTGCCAGACATAGTATACTAGAAAATAGGTATGGAATCCACTGCCTGAAGAGATGGTGCTAGCAAATAAATTAGATGCCTTTAAATGGGGCATGTATACTTTTTAATTAACCTGAACTTGGAGGGCTATGTATGTTCGTATAGGTAACAATATTTATTTAGTTTCAAAACTTGTTTTTACCTAAACTACCATGTAACTATGTAACCAGGTGTTCAGGTATAGTTTTAAGTAGAAAATTCCACTTTGATGATTGCATATTTAATAACTGATCCATGTGTCATGTACGAGAAAGGGAACACACACCTATTGCTTCCTCATGAGCAACTAGGTGCTCTTCTTGGCTCCAGGAGGACTGTACAGCCATCTAAGTGAGGAGCCTTAATGGAATACTACATGTACATCCATGATGGCTGGCCCTGACATTAACATAGAACACAATCACTGTACAATTACATTTCTTACAAAGCTGAATGATTGGCCCTATGTAGTTAATGCTTATGTGCTTTAATGGATATCATTGGGTAATGTCTGCTGCTTAAATTACAACACACCTGTGCTTAGAAACTGAAACTAAGGTAAAAAGTGCCCCTCATCCGATGTACCCGCAGGTTGTCTGCAACCATAACTTTAAAAGTTTGGGACAAAAAAAATAATCAGTGACTAATGGTTGTTATCACTTTGTCTGTCTTCACCTAATGCCAGGCTCTAGAAAAGGTAACACAGCCCGCTCTATACAAAGCTATCTAAGAGGCTTGAGAATGAATTGTCCTTTATCACCTGTTGATTCACTTGGATCTGATTACTGGGAAGAAACTAGAGTCAGACCCACTGACCTGCTCTGAATGTGTTGTGAAATAACCTGTCACCAAAACTTGATTCATGTACACTCTACCTTGCCAGTTTTGTGAATTCAAGAAGAAGTATTAATTAAAACATTGAGGTGACATACTGGACATCTCCATACATAGACAGGAAATCCTGAATACATATAATAAATTAATTAATTTTATGTAACATTTATAACGTTTTAGAACACAGACATGTAGCCCAAAATATCACAGGATAGTTAAGTAACATTTAAAAAAAAAAACAAGCATTTTAGTGACATATTTCTAATTGTTGTTTTGTTTCTAAGTCAATAGTTTAGACAGTAATTTAATAACTGATAAACACTATACTGTAAACAAATACTATAAGAATTGAAACACACACATATACATATACACTAGTGTTACTTAATGGTGAAATATGCTGGTGAACTACTCTACTTTGCGTGCTCTTTGCATGTTTATTAAGTTTTCTTATACACCCATCTCTCTGGCAGGAAAACCTTTTAATTAATCATGCATTTACACCTGTATCTGTCCCAATAGCAGAAAATAGATAGATTTACAAAGTGCTAGATCCATGTTTCCTCGTGTCTCACAATGATATACCGTATTTGCTCGATTATAAGACGACCCTGATTATAAGACGACCCCCCAAACTTTGGATATTGCTTTAGGAAAAAAACTGAAAGCCTGAATATAAGACTACCCTATAGGAAAAAAGTTCAACTTGTAAATATTCATAAAAAATTATATCAAAAAATGCATTTCTTGTTTTTATTTCCTTTTATGTGCCAATGCTGCCTCTCTCTTTCCCTTGCCCCCAGCTTTGTCTCTCCCCCCCCCCTTAGTGTTGTTTCTCTCTCCCCCTCCCTTTGACTCCCCCCTCGCCTCTGTCTCTTCCCCCCTTGTTTCTCTCTGCCCCCCTCCCCTTGCTTCTCTCTGCCCCCCATCCCCTTGTTACTCTGTGCCCCCCCCTCCCTCCCCATTCTCTCTCCCCCCTCCCCTTGTCTCTGTCTCTCCCCCCTTGTTTCTTTCTGCCCCCTCCCTCCCCTTGTTGCTCTGTCCCCCACTCCCTCCCGTCTCTCTGCCCCCTCCCTCCCCCTCACCTGTAACTCGCTCCCTGGTGGCTAGTGGGGGCAGCAAGGGGATGTCTACACGATACGTAGACAGCAGTAATAGACGGCAGTGTCGTGCAGACAACCCCCGGCTGCCCAATTCTCCCTGGTGGCTAGCGGGGCAGCAGAGGATGTCTGCGCGATGAGCACAGACCTCCCCTGCTGCCGCCCGGCAAGACCGCCGGGACTTTTATGACGAAGCCGGAAGTACCCGGCTTCTTCATGGAAGTCCCGGCGGTCGTGCCGGGCGGCAGCAGGGGGAGTCTGCACTCATCGTGACCAGTGGTGTATCTTGATTTTGTGCTGCCCAAGGCAGACAAAATCCGGGCACCCCCCTACCCAAGCTGCACACCCACGTTACACACCTAAGACATGCCCCATCACCTCCATTTCATGACCCCACATAACACATAACATTCAGACTCACATCAAGCTCATACTCCCATCACACACACACTCCTACTCCCATCACACTCAGTCACACACTCCTACTCCCATCACACTCAGTCACACACACTGACTCCCACCACACAGTCTCCCATCACACACACTCTGACTCCCATAACACTCAGTCACACACACCGTCGCCCGTCACACACACTGTCTCCCATCACACACACTCCTACTCCCATCACACTTAGTCACACACTCCTACTCCCATCACACTCAGTCACACACACACTGTTTCCCATCACACACACTGACTCCCATCACACTCAGTCACACACACTGTCTCTCATCACACACACTCCTTCTCCCATCACACTCAGTCACACACACTGTCTCCCATCACACACAGTCACACACACTGTCTCCCATCACACACACTCCTACTCCCATCACACTCAGTCACACACACACTGTCTCCCATCACACACACACTGTCTCCCATCACACACACTTACCTTTCCCTGGTGGCTAGTGGCAGGCAGCATGGTCCCTCCATGCTGCCTGTTCGGCTTCCCGGCGATTGTGCCGACAGGTCATGTGACCGGGCGCGCGTATGATGTCAGCACGCCCGTCACGTGACTGTCGGCACTTCCGTGTCACACTGCACGGGGAGCCGAACAGGCAGCACGGAGGTTTCTCTGTGCTGCCTCTTCGGCTCCCTGTGCAGCCTGGCAGGCAGAGCGATGGTGAGGGGGGATCTTCCGATCCCCTCTCACCTCCGTCTCTGCCTGCAAGCGCGGTCTTTTATTTATTTTTTTTTTTTTTAAAGGGCCGGGTTTTTTTATTTTATTTATTTATTTATTTTAAAAAAATTAAAAATTCAGTGCTGGGGGGCGGCCTAGGATGCCTCGCGGTAAATACCGCACTGATCGTGACATTCCCCTGCTGTTAGAAAGGGGGATCCAGGTCCCCTGCAGCTCTGCTGGGGACCTGGATCCCTGTCTCATAATCTGACCTCAATTTGGAGGTCAGATTATAAGACGACCTTGATTATAAGACAAAGGGTATTTTTCAGAGCTTATAATCGAGCAAATACGGTGAGTGCTTTAAGCACCTTCTGCTAAAGTTCTTTCTTATGTAAACCTCCTTAGATGGTCTTCTACTGTCCTTCAGGTTAACATGGGTTCTTTGCAATCCTCCATCTTATTTCAAAAGTTCTTTGGCAAAAAAATTCACATAACCTTCTTTTGTGCAGTTCACAAGAATCTTCTGTCATAATGTCTGCAGTTCTTAGTATAGATTTTATAATAAGATCATAATCAAGCAATGTATTGTTCATTTGATCCCTTCACCTATCCCACAGACATGCCACTGTACATGTTTATGAGAAAGCAAATGTACCCACTACTTCTTAACTGTCTCTACTTCTGTTTTGTCCATTAATTCACTTGACATAGTACACTTTTCTCTGCTATATGGCATTCCTCCGATATGATTTTATTTTCTGTGCCCATAACAAAATAAAATTTTTGCTACACAGCATTTCACATTCCTGGTTTTGCCTTTCATCTACTTGTTCTCCTTCTGATACCCATTTGTGCTACCATTTTAGTGTCAGTGAAGCTGCTAGGGTCAGTTTATACAATACGGCAAAAAGTAAACATGTTTTTTTTTTATTCCACTACAGACTACAACATCATCTTATCCTGTCTAGTATGAATGACTGTATCAATTTGTAAATATATTGTGGAATATATTGCACAGAGCATGCACACTTATTTGCATTGCCAAACATATATCTAGTTGCAGACAGACAGTTTTTAATTTGCCTGGACAATACCAGTTTTTGAAGTCATCAAATTTGAGGCTGGCCCAACATTACTGCTGCCTATGCATAGTGCTTTGTGGAAAGGCAGCATGGCTTTAAATTATATACTGTATGTCCTGTAGACATTGTTTACATTGGCAAGAGATGAGCTCAAGAAGCTTGGTTTCTGTACCAAGGAGGCTATAATGTAATCTCTGGGCCAAGCAAAGTCACATGACTTTACATGAAATCACCTAATGGAGCTGTAATGTGAGGCATCGTGCTGTAGTGACGAAGGCACATCAGGACTGCACATATGCCACTGTATTACTCTTTGTGAACGTGGGGGATTCTGAGCATGCATGGAAAAGCTATATCACAGCTTATGTGGGCTGGACACTGAATAAACTGTTGTGTGCAGTGGCATAACTACCACTGGTGCAGGGGTCGCAGCTGCGACCGGGCCCGTCACTCCAGAAGCCCGGCCGCCCTGCGACCCCTGCACAATTTTTTTTTAATGTGCGGGCAAACGCGGCAGCTGCCCAGGGCCCATTCATTCTTGGGGCCCAAGGCAGCTGCCCCGTGGGCCCCCGCTACCCGTGTGACTCCCCCCTTCCCCAGCCAGTACTTACCTTCTTCCTGCTCTGTCCCCCGGTGCAGGTCCGTGGCTGTGAGGGAAGCGATGTTCGCTCCCCTTAGGTGCAATGTGGGTGCAGGGAAACATAATAAAAATAAGAAATTAACAATTTTTCAATAACATTTTCATTACTATGAAAATAGTTGAATATAATATTAAAAAGTTCATATAAGTATACATGCAGCTAGTTATATAGATATATTTGGGGTCCACCTCAAGCTTTTGATAAGGCTGGAAATATTTTAACGGTTTTTTTTTGTGTGTGTCCAGAAAAGTAAGATTACTTTACTGAGAGGGTGGTGGATGAGTGGTTAATATATGGAGTTTAAGCATGCATGGGATTAGCATAAGGCTATCCTTGATATAAGAGAAGGCCAGGGACTAATGAAAATATTACTTTACTGAGAGGGTAGTGGATGGATGGGATTGCCTTTCAGCAGAAGTGGTAGAGGTTAATACAGTGAAGGAGTTTAAGCAGGCATGGGATAGGCATAAGGTTATCCTAGATATAAGATAAGGCCAGGGACTAATGAAAGTATTACTTTACTGAGAGGGTAGTGGATGTATGGAATAGTCTTCCAGTAGAAGTGGTAGAGGTTAATACAGTGGAGGTCAGAAACTTTGTATTATTTTACTGAGAGGGTAGTGGATACATGGAATAGTTTGCCAGCAGAAGTGGTAGAGGTTAATACAGTGAAGGAGTTTAAGCATGCATGGGATAGGTATAAGGCTATCCTAGATATAAGACAAGGCCAGGCACAAAGTGGAACAGTTTGGAGGCATGTAAGTGGCATTTCTGGGGTGGAGTTGCATGGTTAGGCAATTTTTGCACCGGGGCCTGGTGGTTTCTAGTTACGCCTCTGGTTGTGTGCTTTCATTCTGACAGGTGTGTGTGGAACTTATGGTAAAATCTAATAAATGTTTTGGATAACTGATCATTTTTGATAATGGATTTTTGTATAAGGGATACTCAACCCGTAATTTATACTAGAACAAGAGGTTGACATGTGTCTTTATTATTCACACATAGCCTATTGGCCATTTGTTATATAGGTACACATTACTTCCATTTGCCTTTTTGCTTTTGAGTGCAAACATCTACAGCAAATACAAATATTACCTTCGATACTCACTATTTGCGTTTATTGGGATTATCTGTGATCATTGCATATTTATGAGTGTATGTCTAAACTCCTACAGCTCTATTTTAGAACTACAATTTTTTTTGCATTGTTTGTTTATTATTATTACTTATTGGTGGTATGTATAAAACACTTTTCTGCACATTTGTGCCTGTAAATATATATTTTATATATAATTTTTTTTTATATTTAGTGTCTGCAATTGGGTTTTAAATATTGGTTTTATAAAGACAAATGCATTTTAAACAGAAGATCTCTTTTTCAGAATTATCTCTTTAAACGATAACGTAATCTCTTTAAAGGTTCTCTTGCGAGATTTACCAGTTTGGGGACAGTTTATATGCTTATTTATTAGGAAGTAAATTTAAAGTTTATATAAATCAATCTGTGTACATTAAAATATGTATATTATATTTCTTTCCAATTTTATCAAAATACAACAGTCCATACATAAATCCACATCCCCTTACACTAATATGTTTACATTTTTGTAGCAAATCTGCATTTCCTAATGTACTTGTAAAGGAACAAATCCCCTACAAACATACAGTATATTAACACAAAGGGCCAAATAGACATTTTTAAAATGTGTGAAGAATAAAAACAACTAAGAATAAATAAAAGAAATGAAAAACGATTTATTTGCATTGCTGTCCCAGACGTTCTTAATGGTATTTTTTATTTGGCTTTCTACTTTGGCTTTAGGGCATCTTATGACTAGCCTAAGGGCATCTTTAATAATCTGGTTTATTGATTTTTTCCATCTAAGTATACCCTATACATCTAATATAACATGGTAAATTGCAAAGGTGTGCCTTAGGCTGGCCACAATAAAAGGCTACTCTAAAATGTTTTACTGTATTGGGGTGGCCCGGGGGGGGACCCCAATTAATTATTATTAATAATAATAATAATAATAATTGCAAAGTTCCAATATTTACTAATTTACGTTCTACTACTATATTTAAGAGAAAGGCCATGCAATTGTTAACCATTTGGTTTCTAATCCAGATTATCCTTTACAGTTGAACTTTTCCATTTGGCATTGAATTGTATTTCAATAATCACACATATAAATTTAAAACCATGGAGGGGGCTCAGAAGATACTTAACATGTGAGGCAACCATTCACAATAAACCACATGCCCGCCTTACTAATCACAACCCCAGCATGAATCCCTGAAGGATTCAGTAGAGATCAGTTCAAACCTTCAAATAAAATACTGTAAGAAGAAATGGAGCAGAAGACATCACTTTACTATGTTACAAATAGAGGGTAACATATACTATAATGTATGAAACGAATAAGAACACAAAAGCAATATACAATGATACATCTGGCTAAATTGTATGTGCGTAACGAACGTGCGAAGACGTCAACAGTCTTAGCAGAAGAAGAAGAATGATCCAAAGCATACACTAGATTAGCAATGCACCAGCAGCTCTGGCATATTTATTAGGGGAACATTCCTCTCTTCATCTAGTCCTTGGACAGTTACAAAGCTAACAGTATAGGAGATCACGTGCAGATGCTTGACACATTTTAAAAAAATAATTTCAAAAGCCTAAAACAGAGAGTATCTTGGCTCATAAATATGCCAGAGCTGCTGGTGCATGCACTGTTTGTATATTGTAGAGCTTTATACATTGACACTTGGAGGCTACATCTAAAGGTTAGTGTGTTATCCTGTGCCAGATCATTTTCTTCTTATACATAGTTTAATGATCTATAATGCAGAACCCAATAACATTCCCACCCAAAGCAAGAACTTTTGAGCGCAAAAGTGCAGATTCAAAGTAAAGAAATAGAAACGATACGTGACGAAGTTTTGGCTTTACAATCACAAAATGAAACATTAAAGACGCAAGTGAAAGATAACACAAATAAATTAAACATGTTGGAGGATAGATCTCGACGTAACAATATAAGATTAAAGGGAATCCCAGAAAAAATTACCAAGGAAAACCTGGGGGAGTTTCTGAAAGAATTTATATCTCAATATCTAGACCCAATAAGCTTGAAACATTCCCCATTTGATAGATATCACAGGATTGCTAAAAAACATGATTCTGAAGGTGCATTTCCAAGAGATGTTATAGTTAGATTTCTAAATGGTTCTTTAAAAGATGAGTTATTAAACCAGATGAGGAAAAATCCGGGCACCAAAGAAGAAAGATTTGAGGGAATCTTGGTCTTTCCAGACCTCTCTATAGCAACAAGAATAGAAAGAAGCCGCTATAGGTACATTACCCAACAACTGAGGGGAAAAAATATACCATACAGATGGGGGTTTCCTACACGTCTTATTGTTTTTCACAATGGAAAAACAATTACCCTAAACGATCCCCTAGAAGACCTCCATAAACTGAAAGAACTAGACATCTTGGGCTAGAATTAGTGGACCATCGTTCCGTATAGTCATGGGCTGCGAGGTTATAAGTACGGATGGCTCCTCGACCCATGACTGTGGGGACTAAATTAGGTTTTCTGTAAAACGGGTGTATTCGGGTACAAATATATATATAACTATTGGCACTATTCTTAAACTATGGATTAAGATTAATATATATCACTTGGAGCGAACAATACACTGTGTTTCACTGTAGAGGAAAATAAAGAGAGAAAGACGGGAAGGGGGTAGAACAGGGGGGGGAGGGGAGGGGAAGAGGGGGAAAAGAATGAAGGAAAGGGGAAAGAAAGGAAAAGAAAGGGGGAAAAACTTCTTAACTAAATTAAACACTATTTGAACACTATATAGATATCTCTTGAAAAGGGAAGAGAAAGGAAAGGAAAAAAAAAAATAAAAAAAAATAAATAAATAAAAAAAAAAAAAAAAAATAATAATATATATACACTGATATGACTATAATCAAAACACATTACCTTCATGCACCTTATTATTATTTATATCATATAGATCACGTAAATAGATTAAATTAAACAACACAAAAAGAAATGTTCGTACTTAATGCATTTATCTATTAATTATGTCAATAATATTTGACGCACAAGGATCTTCTATATAATATGGCTTGATTTAATATTAATATATGTGAAAGAGAAAGAGGAAGAAAAAGAGAAATAGGGGGGGGGGGAATATATAAAGAAAAGGGAAGGGAAAAGGGAGGGGGAAAGGAAAGGGAAGGGAAGAGAAGGGGAGAAGGAAAAAAAAAAAATGTATATATTTGTACGTGATACACCCTACTACTAAGTTTGTTACTACTTTGAACCATATAGATTATTAAGATAAACTTAATTTTGTACAGTATGACGGACCAACAAAGAGATAAAAGAAAACCACTGGCGAAAAAATTTGAATGCGCCACTTTAAGATATTGCTTAGAGCCAAAACTAAATGACCCATTGATATAATTAACGACAAAAGTGATATTGCCTTATAAAACCCAAAAAAGTGAGAAATTGTTAATAATAACTTATAATATCGGTACAAGAGATCTAGCCGCACCACGATTTAGCTAGGGAAGGAGGAGGGAAAGATAAGGAAGGAAAAAGGGGGAAGAATGAAGGGGAGGAAAAGAAAGGGATAAGGGAAGGGGAAGGGAAAAGAAAAAAAAAAGGGGAAAATCATCACCCCCAACATCTGGCCACCAGCAACTGTTTGCCCCTGAGACAATTTCAGGGTAGCCATTGATAGGGATTCTTTCAAATGGCGAGTGAATTTTTTTCGTTAAATATTGAATTTTTTGTAAATGTATATGTTTATTGGTGTGGAGGTTACTGGTGGACGCCCTGGATCCGATTCGTGGGGGGTACGGGGGGAGGGGGGAGGGAGGTAGAGCACTATATTTTTTAGACTAATGTCTATAAATGTCCAGGGATTAAACTCTCCTATCAAAAGAGGTCTATTATATAAATCTTTGGTAGATGGTAATATTGACTTGTGCTTCGTCCAGGAAACCCACTGGACGGAGTTAAGTACACCTCTATGGAATTATTGTAAATACCCTCTGATATCTTGTGCTGGTTTAACAAATAAAAAAGCGAGAGGAGTCGCTATTTTCTGTTCAAGTAAGATCAAATATGAACCAATATTAGTGGAAAAAGATATATTTGGCAGATTCGTTTTGAATATATGTAGATTAAACGATATAATATACAGTTTGGTCAGCATATATGCCCCGAATGATTATTCACCAACTTTTTTAAAAAAAATATTTAAAAGGATAAATCAACTTAAGAAAGGAATATTAATAATTGGTGGCGACTTTAATGCGTTCTTGGATGAGAATTTGGACCGAAGTGGCCAAATATCTTCTAAAAGCGCCAATCAATATAAAAATAAATGTAGATCACTACAAAAAATCCTATATGACCACGAAATTTTTGATATCTGGAGAGTACACCATCCAAGAGAAAGAGACTTTACATATTACTCAAAAGTTCATAATAGCTACTCCAGAATCGATTATTTCCTAACAGACCGTTTAAACCTAGATAAATTTAAGAGATCTAATATTGGACCTATTACATGGTCTGACCACTCTCCGATTGAAACCCAAGTATTAAATAATCAAGAATACAGACAAAACTCCCGCTGGAGGATTAACGAAGCTTGTTTTTTATCAGATACTACAACTAAAACTCTCTTAGAACAGGCAACAGAATTCGTTGTCTTTAATGATAATGAGGTGACTAGCCCAGAGACTATTTGGTCTGCATTTAAATGCGTCATGCGCGGTCATTTAATTAAAATCGAAGCTCAAAGGAGGAAGGAGAGAGGGGCAGCTTTATCCGACCTTTATTTACAACTAGCGCAATTGACAGTTCAAAACAAAATCAATTTTGACCCTATAATAAATGACAGAATAACATTAATTCAATCGCAGATTAATTTAAGGCTTGAAGAAAGAGTCAAAATAATGACTACCATACAAAAACAGAAATGGTACAATAGCAATAATAAGGTGGGTAAGCCTCTCTCTAGCAGACTTAAATCTGAATACACAAAAAAAGCAATAAATAAGATTATTGTAGGAGATGCAGTGTGCTTAGCTCCAACAAAAATTAGTAATGCATTTGCCCAATATTATTCGACTTTATATAATTTAGAAAAACCAAATATCTCAGAGACTCTTGCGGAAACTTACCTCTCGGGATTAGATCTTCCGAAGTTGGCCCAGGTAAAACTGGATCAATTAAACCGACCTATAACTACAAAAGAAATATCTGAATCAATAAAAAATCTGAAAAATGGTAAAGCTCCGGGACCCGATGGGTATACTGCAAAATTTTATAAACTATTGGAACCTATAATAACGCCTTTACTGAGTAAGTTCTTTTTGGGTATTGGGCTTTCAGGGAGAATTTCCTCAGAATTACTGGGGGCAACTATTTCCCCCATCCCGAAGCCAGAGAAAGACCCACATTATGTGGGAAACTATCGCCCGATCTCGCTCATGAACCTAGATATAAAGATCTTTTCCAAAATCTTAGCTAATAGACTTAGCTTGATTATCCCTGATTTAATTCACGTGGACCAATCTGGGTTTGTGAAAGCAAGGTCGGGAGCAGATAATGTACGAAAGCTATTAATCATACAAGTTGTAAATAAAAAACATATCCCAACAGCATTTATCTCTGTCGATGCTGAAAAAGCTTTCGACAGAGTAAGTTGGAACTTTTTGTCTGCTACCCTTGATGGCTTCGGGATGGGGGGACTTTTTAAGGACTGTGCTATGGCTCTGTATTCCTCACCGAGAGCAAAGATTTTTGGAAACGGCCTTGATACCGAATGGTTTAGTGTAGGAAACGGAACGAGACAAGGGTGTCCTTTGGCTCCGCTTCTCTACATTCTTTCAATGGAACCTCTTGCCATTTGAATTAGACAATCATCTGACATTTCTGGGATCTATTTGGGAGACAAACAACAAAAAATAACATTGTTTGCAGACGATGTTATTTTGACCTTATCTAATCCAAACACATCAATCCCGGCAACTTTAAAATGTATAGAAGAATACAGTGAGCTCTCAAATTATAAAATAAATATTACGAAGACTCAGATAATTTGCCATAATTGCACGCATGAAGTAAAACATAATCTTGTGCAGAGCTATAAATTCAATTGGCCAAAAAATTATATTTCATACTTAGGTATTAAAATAAATTTTTCAACTGAAACTTGGATCCAAAATAATTTTATGAACCTATACCATGAACTTTCCCTTTTACTTACAAAATGGACCAAGATTTACACCTCTTGGATAGGAAGACTTAATATATTAAATTCATATATTATTCCCAAATTAGATTATATCTTTCGGACAGTTCCAATACGGGTCCCTAGAGAAACCTTAAACCTTTTTCATAGGATCTTCGTATCTTATGTGTGGGGAGGCAAAAAACCTAGAATTTCGAGGAAGATTATGACTACTAAACAAGCCAAAGGGGGCCTCTCTTTTCCCGATGTAAATTATATACACGACACAATAATGTTTTCGCATTTTTTGCAATGGGGAAATCCTAATTCAAAATCAAAAAGCTGGTATGTCTATGAAAAATTTAATTGTAAACAGGTAGATCCTATTGGCATATTTTGGTTGGATAAGTTGAGTTTCAATAGGTTGAACATTGAAAATAAAGTCATTGAGCAAATTTATTTATCTATTGCCCCAATAAAAAACTTACTATATCCAAAGAACTGCATCTCTAGAGAGGCTTCCATTGAAACCTGTACACTCTTGACTCAAGACCTTAACGTAAAACAATGGTTGGCTTCAGGTATTTTAAAGATTTCAGATATACTCAATGAATCGGGATTCTGTTCCTTTCCTCAATTGCAAAGTAAATATGCACTTAATAACTCTGAATTTTTCACTTATGCCCGAATGATCGGAATATTGAGGTCATATATTATCACTAACGAGGGTCCCTTGGATAAATTACTATATAGCTCTATACCGAGAATAACTTCTAAAATCAGACATATAGTGGAAGCCAATACTGAAGATCAGAAATCGGTTTCTGTTATTAGGTGGGAGTTAGACCTAGCTAAAAGTTTTCCACTTCACGAGTGGCTGAAGTCCTTTGAAAATATTAGGAAAAACATCCACTGTATTAACATTCATGAAAATTACATTAAAATACTTCATAGATGGTACATGGTTCCGACCAGATTGAGCAAATTTCAAGAACAAACTTCAGACCAGTGTTGGAGATGCAATTTAGCTCCCGGCTCATTACTACATATTTGGTGGGATTGTAGACTTTTGGATAATCTTAAAAATAACGTAATATATATTCTTTCTAAAATGGGTTTAGATTGTAAAACTCTATCCCCATCCAAATTTTTATTCCATCTTGATCTTCCTAAACTTTCAAAACCAAAGAGTATATTACTGATACATATACTTATGGCCACGAAGCTTTGCATCTCTAGACACTGGAAGAAGAGTACAATCCCAACTATAAAAGAAATTGAGATACAGATACACTACCAAGCCACCATGGAGAAAGCATTATTTTTTGATACAGACAGACTACAAGATTATAACAACATCTGGGGTAAATGGCTGTCCTATTATGTCTCCAGCCCATCACTATCCATTTAGATTTATTACATAAACTATATCTCTGGCCAAAAATCTTGATAGATGCTCTTTCTCCTATCCCTCTCCCGACCCAGATTATTCTCCGCCTCTCCGCTTGTCTCTTGATGACGGGGAGAGATCCTTGGGCGTCCCCCACTAATCTCCACACCACCAATAAGGAAAGTTATGTATGTTTGTGCTAGAATGTGAGCATGTAAAGAATTACTAAAAACTACTTTACTAAGTTACAACATAATGCGATATCTATAATATTTAACTTGTCACTTAGATTTGTAAAAATGCTCCTTTTTTATGTAATATGTTACATGTAATGTCTTTTGATATGTTTATAATAAAAATGAAAAAAAAAAAACAAAAAAAACAAAGCAAGAACCCTAACTTGCAGGTGAAGGCCAGTGCATCTGTGAGTAGGTTTGTGCATATTGGGAACCATTGGTGTTGGTAGAGTTATGCAGGTGAAGTGTGAAGTAATGACTCTGGACAGTCAGTGATCCTGGGGAAATTAGATATCTAACTGAAGTTTTCATTGATCCTCAGTTTTGTGCCAGCCTGCAGAAGTGGAAGTTTGGTAGTTATGGCCAATTTAGAGTGCACTGTTTATTGCTGGAAATAAGAGGCAAAATCTATAGAAAACAAGACTGGCTCCTTTATTACACAGTGAGGGAAGAGCGAGAGTATGTTGCAACTCACAGGGTCCAGGTGGCATGGGACCCTGTGGACCCAAGATGCAGTGTTACAATTCCAGAGTGGAGATACAGGACCCGATGCTGGGTAATTGCATTTATCTGGTAGCCTGGGGCACCAGGTTTTGGAGTCACATACCGAGGCCCTGTGGAGGCAGTTCCTGTATCCAATATAATATAAGTTGGACTTAAGACTGAAGAAACCCTTGGGACATCTTGGAGCAGGCATGGATAATAACTCACAATAAACTAAGTGACAGACCAAGCATAGCAAAAGCAGAAAAGCAACTAAAGCAGAACAGCACTGAAATAAAAAGTGCAGGGCTAAGGGCAGTCTAGCGCAGGACAGAAGAGAAACCAAATTAAGGATCAACAATACAATGCATAGAGATACAGAATAATAACAGATATAATGCAGGGTACAGACAAAGGGCACATATACAACACACAGAGGCCAGGGCCAGTTTGTTTCTCTTATCCTGCACAAAGTCGTTTTGTTTTTATTTACAGAATATCGAATAAATGTGGTACATTTTACCTGGAATCCACATTTTATCTGAAATGATCTTCACTCATGGACGTTTGTGAGTGTATTCATTATCACTAGAGTTGAGCGGACATCTGGATGTTCGGGTTCAGCAGGTTCGGCCAAACTTCTAAAAAATGTCCGGGTCCATGCTCGAACTTGACCCCGAACCCCATTGAAGTCAATGGGGACACAAACTTTTGGCCACTAAAATGCCTCTAAAAAAGTCTGGGAAAGGGCTAGAGGGCTGCAAAATGAAGTAAAATGTGGGTAAGAGTAGGACAAGTGCCCTGCAAGCAAATGTGAATAGGAAAATAACTTAAAATAACATAAAATACATACAAATTACAAATACAGCTGAGCCATAAAATAGCACTAGATGGAATCTTTGATTTTAGCTTTGGAAGAACATAAATCTAAATCTAAAGCATGGCTGCCAGGAGGATCAACAGAATTATCCATTTGAGAGAGGGTTGGAGTGCAGGGTATTCTCTTTCAGTTTATACTAAGTGACCCATAGGTTGAGGAGGCGGTGACCGTGGCGGTGTAGGTGAAAGCGGCACTGGAGGATGAGGAGCAGGAGGAGGAGGAGGTAGCCAGAAAAGTGCGCTGTAAGCACAGTATTGGACTGTTCTATTTGACTCTCAGATATGAACTGCACCGCAAGACACAAATGGACTATTTAGCACCCAAAACAATTAGAATTTTTCAAAGTGCGCTGTAACCACAGTATTGGACGGTTCTATTTGACTCTCAGATATGAAGTGCAGGACGCAAATGTAATATTTAACACCAACAAATTGCAGTATTTAAAAATGCCTAGATGTTGCCCACTGAGCTAACAGAACAGGATTAAAGTCATGTGCCTGGCACACATGCAGTTGCAAGTGCACTGCACTCTCTGTGGCACTGGGCTCAGGGCAGGGTACAAATGTGTAGTATAGCACCCACTAAAATAATCACTGTAATTTGAATAATAGCTGTAGGATTATGCCCCTCAATATGCCAGGATTATGCATCTCAATGTGCCAGGACTTAGCCACCCAATATTCCAGGATTATTATGCCACTCAAAATGCCAGGATTATGCCCCTCAATATGCCAGGAATTAGCCACCCAATTTGCCAGGATTACTATTCCATTCAATATGCCAGGATTTTCCCACACAATATGCCAGGATTATTCCCCTCAATATGCCAGGATTATTATGCTTCTCAATATGCCAGGATTTAGCCACCCAATATGCCAGGATTATTATGCCACTCAATATGCCAGGATTATGCACCTCAATATTCCAGGATTATTATGCCACCCAATATGCCAGGATTATTATGCCACTCAATATGCCAGGATTTTCCCACACAATATGCCAGGATTATGCCTCTCAATATGCCAGGATTATGCCTCTCAATATGCCAGGATTATGCCCCTCAATATGCCAGGATTATGCCCCTCAATATGCCAGGATTATGCCCCTCAATGTGCCCGGATTTAGCCACACAATATGCCAGGATTATCCCCCTCAATATGCCAGGATTATGCCCCTCAATATGCCAGGATTTAGCCACCCAATTTGCCAGGATTATTATTCCATTCAATATGCCAGGATTTTCCCACACAATATGCCAGGATTATTCCCCTCAATATGCCAGGATTATTATGCTTCTCAATATGCCAGGACTTAGCCACCCAATATGCCAGGATTATTATGCCCCTCAATATGCCAGGATTATGCCACTCAATGTGCCCGGATTTAGCCACACAATATGCCAGGATTATGCCCCTCAATATGCCAGGAATATGCCTCTCAATGTGCCAGGATTTAGCCACCCTCTTCCTCCCCCTTCCCCCTTACTTACCTCCTCGCTGCTGCTCTGTCTCTCGGTGCTGCAGGTCCGTGGCTGTCAGGGAAGCGTTGTGCGTTCCCCGTCCTGCCAACTTTATTGAATCTGCATCGGCTGGAGGGGAGCACACAATGCTTCCCTCACAGCCACGGACCTGTACTGGGAGACAGAGCAGCAGCGAGGAGGTAAGTAAGGGGGAAGCTGGAGGATTTTTTTTTTCCACGGTTCCAGCGCCCCTTGCTAAGTTGTGCACTAGGCAGGCTGCCTAGGTCACCTTACAGGTGGCGCCAGCCCTGCCGAACCCCGAACTGCAACAGGAACATACAGTGGAATGTCCGTGTTCGGGTCCGGGGTCCAAAAACCATAATGTTCGGTACAAACCCGAACAGTGCGGTTCGGGTTCGCTCAAAAGTAATTATCACTATTCACGTTTTTTTGTATTATACAGTATTATACTATTATTGTGTTTTTATTGAAGGCACCCACAATTCAGCGCCAGTCTGCTTTTTGTTTTACACTTAATTTGGCCATTTACCAGTTATTTGTCCATGTTATTTTGCCCATTTGCCAGTGTTATTCTGCCCATAATTTGCCAGTTATGTGCCCATTTGCCAGTTTTTTTCCTGTTAGTTGCCATTTGCCAGTTATGTGCCCATTTACCAGTTTTTTTCCTGTTAGTTGCCATTTGCCAGTTATGTGCCCATTTGCCAGTTATTTGCCTGTTATGTGCCCATTTGCCAGTGTTATTTGCCCATTTGCCAGTTATGTGCCCATTTGCCAGTTATTTGCACATTTACTAGTTATGTGCCCATTTGCCAGCGTTATTTGCCCATTTGCCAGCGTTATTTGCCCATTTGCCAGTGTTATGTGCCCATTTGTCAGTTGTGCCCATTTGCCAGTGTTATGTGTGCACATTTGTCAGTTGTGCCCATTTGCCAGTGTTATGTGTGCACATTTGTCAGTTGTGCCCATTTGCCAGTTATGTGCCCATTTGCCAGTTATGTGCCCATTTGCCAGTTATTTGCACATTTACTAGTTATGTGCCCATTTGCCAGCGTTATTTGCCCATTTGCCAGTGTTATGTGCCCATTTGTCAGTTGTGCCCATTTGCCAGTGTTATGTGTGCACATTTGTCAGTTGTGCCCATTTGCCAGTGTTATGTGTGCACATTTGTCAGTTGTGCCCATTTGCCAGTGTTATGTGCCCATTTGTCCCCCCCCCCCCCCAGTTCTTACCTGAATGCTGCTTTGCCGTCTCTGTAGAAATACAGGAAATACAGCCACCGGAAGTGACGTTTCCGGTGGTTGTGATGAAAAGCCAGTAGATGCGGATCTCATGGCTGCTGCCCAAGAGTGACAGTCACACGGGTAGCGGGGGCCCCAGTGCAGGGGTCACAGGGCGGCCAGGCCCCTGAAGTAAAGGGCCTGTTCACAGCTGCGACTTCTGCAGAAAGTGGTAGAAACAGTGGACTGAACATAAATAAGTGTGGTTTATATAGACGCAAACAAACAAGGTAAAGAGAAGCAGATAAAACCTGGAAGGGAACATAATGACAGGCAGAATGGAAAACCAGAGAACAAGGGAAATATGGAAACAAGGCAGGAATGAGCATAAATAATAAACAAGAAAGCAAAAGTATACTGAAATGCCTGGATACAGCCTGAATGAGCTTGCACATGGGTGAAAGGTTACATATGCTAACATGACAATTCTGTGCATTAGCAGGTAGAACAAAGAAGGTCCAGCTGTACACAATACCCTCTCAGATGTGCACACCTACATACATATTTAGTTATGCTTTAGTGTATTGAAATTTATTTTTTCAATGTTACATTAAAAAAAAAAAGAATGAGGCTCTTTACAATTGTGCCTCCCAGAAAAAAGCTCACACTATAGTAAGACTGAATACATGAACCTCTGTAATTGTTTATTAAGTGGAACAATACATGTGTAATAGACATGTGTTTCTGTCCTAACATCCAAGCTTTTTATAGATCAAGCCTTGCTGACATGTTTATTTGCATTGAAATTAAATACCCTTTGTCTCAAATTGGTAGATGACTAATATAGACACAGTGGTTGATATTCCTTAATGTGGTGTGATGGAGGCATGGGTGACTATTTAGATCACCCATTTCAACATCTTCTGTCTATTGTATCTTTTTTCTTCAAGGCATTTTGTGTAGTGTACACAGAGACCTTGCTTTTGCTGGGTTGTTGGCAGATCTCATTTAACTTGTTTCAACGGAAGAATACTTCAACGTTTTAGTAAGTAACGTGTTTTAAGCTTCAAAGGTGAGTCCTGGACCCAGAATAGAAGAAAGCATTTCCACCATAACATGGAACTCAGCAGATTTAATTTCAGTCACTGGATGGTTCTCAAGACAGCATTTTGGCTGCTTTCAGTTACTAGGAGCATGTATAATCTAAGATACAAATCCAGGGCATAGATTGAGTTCTTTAGCTCTTTGTATTTAATTTAGATTTAAAAACAGATGTTATCTGCAAGCAATTAACATACCTGTCAGCACTAGTAAAACAGATTGGTCTTTTTCTCCTTATATCAATCTACTAAAATGTGTTTGTGTAAAACACAAAGAAATGTAATATTAACTACAACAACTAAACTAACACTATAAAAACAGTGTACAGCATGCATCACCTTTCCTTAATATAAGCAGCAATCCATATTCAAATGAAAAGAAAATATGTCACAGTTCAAATCAGCATAAGAGAATTAGTTTCATCACTGACTGTGGTGTTTGCTACTTTATAAAGAATACACAAAGGCAGTGTGCCTTCAACTTGTAAGTAGAGAAAATATTTATTTTGGTATCAATACAAGTTGCTTTTTAAAGATATTGTTTTTGTCAAGTTTGACAGGATTTCTAAATGTTGTGCGTAGAATGGCCTTGTGTTAGACATAAAGACTATAATGAAGGAGCAATCATTTTTCTAGTAGCACTCAAATTAAAAATCAACTTTGCCAGATTGGTAACTCTTAATTCACTAACCTAAGCTTCCATAAGACCAGGTACAATGAGTAAATCCACATCTAACTAGGATGCATCTATTGCCATTTGTTTTAGATAAAAATGCTTTCATTAAATAATGTAGCATTGTCAGGGGGAGGATATGTTGTTTAGAATGTTGAGTCAGATAGAAGAAAAGCTGATCCAAGATTCTAAACATGTTCACCACCTGATTGGACTATACAGATCAAAGAGAGCTCAGTAGGATGCTTTATTTGTGTTTTTCCATAGGAAAAAAAGAGTCACTAGCACACCTCAAACGCACTTCTGCACTACATTATCATGTAGCAAATTCTTTCTATTTAAAATGCCTGCACATGATGCAATCTTTCAATTAACCATTACAATTTTTTTTGTAACTGTCCTTTAAAATTGTCCAAAAATTCTGAATTGTGTTAGTTAGTAGGAAACAGATCAGTTTATGGATGAGGGGTCACTGGAGATACTCGTTGTTCCAACCCTCATGCTACAACCCTTCTTTTCAGTAACGATCCGACCCATAAAGGGGGACTTCAATCTGACCCTGTTTGCGGACATCCCTAAGCACCTGCCCAGACAGCTGTTGAACTGTAGTGAAAAACTCCAAAATAATATACCATGGTTTGACTTCCTCCAGATACAACATTTTAGTGAGCCAGACTGGGAAAATCACTTTGACTCTCTCATTAGATCAGGCTCTTATCACTTACTCACCACTAGCTTCATTTATAGGTCGCTGAGATCTACACTAGATCACAGCACCTGTAAACTAGGGTTGGCAACCTGGCACAAACATTTCCCTCAATTGTAATGCACGGATATTGTCAAATCCACTTTGGCCACCTGTAAACAACTCCCTTCTAGTTATAGTGTCCCCAAATCCAATTAGTGACTTCAATTATTATTTAAGGAACTAATTCCTGACTGTGCCAGCTAAAGCCTATCCAAGCTATTGACAGCTTGTGTAAAATATTGTTGGTAGTTTACTTTCACATAGTTTATTTTTTTATATATATTTTACAAGTTTTATGTAAAATGTATTTATTTTTACTTTAAAGCAAAATACAATTCTCCAACAATCTAACAAGGAGGTTCTGGAGAGATAATCAGGAATGTTGCTATGGCAACATGAATACATCTAGTATACTGAGAGGTGCATGTACTAAAAAAACGCAAATATATATTATGTGCAAAACTATTTTTGCGCTTTGCTCCTTTTGCAATGTACTAAACATTTAACGCTCAAATAGTAAATACAAGCAAATTGTGAATAAAAATGGGCATAATTGCGAATAAAAACAGGCAAGTTTGCCAATATTTGTTCTACTTTTTTTAATTACCACTTGCTAAAAGCTAATGTCATCCCAAAATATTGGCAAAAGTCTTTAGCATGCGCAAATATAAATGCAATATATTAGAGCAACCGGAAAAATGCACACTACATAAAAAGAAACTAAAGAGGCGCAAATCGGGGAAAATGTTACAAATATTCGCAAAACTGCTCCTTACTCTATGTTTTACCTTCTTTTTTTTCCCACTGCACTTGTTTAGTACATGACCTCCGAGGAAACAAACACAAAAAATATCTGTTTTTCCGTACTTTACATAGGGCAGTAATTTTCTAAGAATATTTTTTCGGACACTGTTGATGAAACTGCCACTTTAACAGATTAAGGCCAAAAGAAAGATAAAAAGCATTCAAACTGTGCACAAGGGTCAAAATTTTATGTATCAAACAATGGAATTTTATGGTATTTTTTTCACATAAAAATACCTACAGTTCAAGAGGAACTAACTTCTTAATCGAATAAATGAATGCTTTAGAAGGAATATTAGTGCTAAATGTTCCTAGTGTAATAATTCTAGACTTTAAAAATGTGATGCATAGTTCTCCAGTCCAGAGATCTGTGAACCTGGCAATTTTCACAAACACTTAATAGACTGACTACAACTTGTCATTAATTACAATAAGGGGATCCTGCTCATCAGAGTAACCAGTGTTGTTAACCAGATGCCTGGTTTTATAAGTTTTCTGTAATCCAACTTGACGTTACTGTGGCACTTGAAGAAAGGTTTATAATCTAAATGTTTAAAACTGCTTGTGCATTCTGTTTTTGTTTCTGAGTCTGTTATAATTAATTGTTTGTATTTATAGTGTTTTAATGTTATATTGTTTCTCAGTTGTATATAAGTATAGCACTACTAATTCATCTTAAGCCTCGTTTAAAATATTTCCTATTAATAATGATATTAAATCAATATAGGATAACATAGAATAAACAATAGTACTGAATATCTTATGTAAATTATTCCAAGCTTAAAAAAAAAACTATTTTAAGAAACATCATGAAGCAGTCAACATTAATCTTGCAAATTACAATTATTCGCCTGAATTTATTTCAGTTAAACCTCCACTTGATGTAATGTGGAAACTGAAAGAATGCAGAATTATCATAAGTCCTCCAAATTAGCCAGCTAGCTAGAGGTCATGATGGCACGAAGTGATGCTTCGTTGTTTGATAAGTTCCACTACACTTGTGGTTTTAAGGACTTCAAGAGTTATTTTAAGGTTGTGCTTAGTACAGAGTAAAATGACATTCCCACAATTGTATGTCGCATCCAGAAGTATAGGAACTGATTTGGGTTCTGACAGGGATTCATTATTCCCACAGTCAGTGGCATACTGATAGAATGATTGATTACTAGCGTCTCTTGAGTCTATTCATTTTCGTTTTGAGACTAAGTCAAATTCGGCACCCAAAGTTTCACTTTTTGAAAAAATACCCCAGGTTTGAATCTTCCCCATTGAAAGTAATTGGAGGCAAAACAATAGAACCTGTTTCTAAGTCAATCTCAGGTGCCGAATTTGAATTAGTCTCAAAAATGGCTTTGATCATTTCACCACCCATTACTGTCAATGGGGAAGATTACGAACCTGTGTTCCTGGGTGCCGGATTAGTCTCAAAATTAAAGTCGACCTCCAAAGTCAAATTTTTAGTGAATAGACCCATCTGTATTGATTTCAATGACAAATGAGAGGCTATCTCTGACAAGATTCAAACGTGCCTGCAACTGATCAGCTGTGATGATTACTATTAAAAAAAAGTGTTTTATTTATTTTTTAAAACCAGTGTATATATCTTTGTAGACTTTTGAGTTATTTTTGTTACATGAGCACATTGCTATTTCATAACTGATAACATGACTGATAAGGACAACTTGCTTCACACCACATTATAAAGATCATTCCTGTCATCCATCCAGCAATGGTTATTGGAATACTTCACATACCTGGTGTGTACAGGTATTCTGCTTTGAAAGAATAGCATTGCTGCATGTCATTATCAGATGGAGTTACGTGTACTTAGTCATTCCATTCTCACAGCACCATGATATGCTAAAAGAAAATATGGATTTTTTTTCCCAGAAAACCAAAGCACCGGTCAAAAAAGCCATCTGTTTTTAAGTGCAAAACTAATCTTTAGAGTAATTAACTTGAAATGATTGCAAAGTAGGACAATATAAATTTGAACAGTTTTAGGTGATACTTTCTTAAACAAATGAATTAATTTATACGATATGATCAGACTATGTGTATTATTCCATGGTGTGACTAGAAGGTAATATAATAATGGTAATCACCATAATTAAATAAATGAATAAATCTGACTTATAAGCACATTTGCCAGTTTATAGACAGTTAATGTAATTCTAAACCTTGCTGATTCAGTTTAACAATGATTCATCAATGGTTTAGTGCTAGCAAAGTTTGGATCTTCTGCTGATCAATCTTGAGGTCTTGGTCAATCTTCATTGCAAGGAACAAGGTAATCCTCAAAAATTAAAATAATACCCTTCTTAAAAAATGCATTATAATCATTTGAAATGTGTGCTTTTAAAGGGAAAATTCCCAGCTCAATTCCCTGCAGTTCTCTCTTTATTGAGTATAACCCCTAGAAAAGTGGTTTCAGATTCTGGGGTGATCGTAGACAAAGCAATTCTGAGATTGTGTTTAATATCCACAAAGTAAATGTTGAAGACTCTACTGTTTCCTAATTCTATGGGGGTTACTGGAAGAGATTTCAGCCACTCTATTGGGAAACACAAGCCATCAGGTCCTTGGTGAGCTTCTCCGCTTCAGATGGTTAACACAACGTGTCGCTACATTATAGTTCCTTCACACCAATCACAAGTTAGACTTTTGGCCAAAGCACATGTCTGTGACCCACTCCACACCAGCTCTCGACCCACTTTTGGGTCAGGACCCACCAGCTAAGAAGCACTGCTCTAGAATATAGGGAGTGAGATGTATATTGAGTACATTCTGTGCAAAGGAGCCAAAATGAACAGTTAGTTGTTCTGATTTTTAGCTGTAGCACTCTAAGCAGTACCTTATGAGAATGTAAGCACATGAGTTTCCACTCACAGGAACTTCTTTTCTAACAGGAAGGTGTTTTTCCACGGGAATAAAATGTGGTCTTTTACTAATTCATTATTACAGTAATCAGAACATGTGTATTGGTAAAGATAGAGAGGCAAGGCGAGCCCTTGACAGTGGTAAATGTTTTTATACCTGAAGATTTACATAGTCTTAAATTAGAGGGGCAACGATTTAAAAGTAATATCAGGAAGTATTACTTTACTGAGAGGGTAGTGGATGTATGGAATAGCCTTCCAGCAGAAGTGGTAGAGGTAAACACAGTCAAGGATTTTAAGCATGCTTGGGATAGACACAAGGCTATCCTAGCTATAAGACTGGGAAAGGGGGACTAATAAAAGTACTAAAAAAAAAATTGGGCAGACTAGATGGACCGAATGGTTCTTATCTGCCGACACATTCTATGTTTCTATGTTTCTATGGTGTGAGCAAGACGATAAATAAAACTCTCAGCATCCCTATATCATGTAGCTCATTGTTATGCATACTTTTTAAACATTTCATCAGCACACCAATAGTATATTATTTGTTTAGGTGAGTCCTACCTATACTTATTCTGCTGTCTCTCTGTCTGCCTGCCTAACTTGCTGCTGGCTATTGATATCAATAAAATTCAACTTTGGAGGTCGACTTTCTTTTTGAAAGTCAAATTCGGCTCCCAAGTTTGACTTACAAAGAAAAAGAAAACTGTTTTGAATCTTCTCCATTGAAAGTAATGGGAGTTGAAACGATCAAAGCTATTTTTGGGACTAATTCAAATTCCACACCTGAAATTCGACCTCAAAAATCTAATTTTATTGAATAGACCCAAAAGTGACTCATAAGCATTGTTTATACTGTAAATGTACAGAATAAAATGTTATAAAAAATATGTCAGAATGCCTGCTTCCATGTAATTTCCTGGGTTTGGCTAAATTAGGTCCCTACCAAAATGACAAGTGAGTTATGTTAGTTACGTGTAAGTTATACGTTCTTTAAAGATGAATAATTATGCCTTAGGTTAAGGAATACCTTTAATACCTTCTTGCCAGAACCTCCCTGGCTATATATTATATTTCTTAAAATGTTGTATTATTATCCAGTCATGTGCTCAGAACATCTGTGCCCTTAAATAACTCATGGAAACCAGCATTATGAAGTTATCTTTCACGTAAATATAACTCGCACATAACTAACATAACTCACTTGTCATATTGGGAGGAATAGCATTTTGCCAAGTCCTAGGAAATTACAAGCAGCCAAGCATTCTGATAAGCTAGAGTAGAATCATTGCTCTCCCACAATGTAAACTGGCATAAATATGTATATTAATAGGTGCATACATAATATCTAGCATACTAAAAATGTCAAATCTATGAATTGATGAGCACATAAATATGGGAGAAAACTATTTTATAATTTTCAGTTCGCCGAGGGCAAAATCCATGGCTTTAGATGTATCTGCCCTTTAAAACAAGTCACGGGAAACCATCTCTTTATCTGTCATGTTTAGACTTTGGCAGAAGCCAGACCTCCTGCAGAGAACATTAAAAGATAACTTCAGGTATCTTCATCATAATGGAACTGATGAAGACATAGTATTAAAATACTTTTCCTTGGAACAAAAGGCTGCTATACAGTTTCACAATTACCCGTTCTAGCTAATAAAAAGCATTTGTGTGATGTATTGTTACATTATACAACAAGTATGTCAAACTCAAAGGCATACATGGGCCAAATAAACAAAGTTTATTTGGGCCGCAAAAAAACCCAAACTTACATTTTCATAGAAACGTAGGTTATTTTCGAATTAGGTGACACATGGGACCAACATTAATTATGCCACACAAGGGAGACCCTTAATTATGCTACACACAGGAGCCCAATATATATGCCACACATGGAACCCCATTAATTATGCAAAAGAAGGCAACACCGGCTCTAGTCAAAGGAACAAAAGTGTAGGAGGTGGAGTGGGCGCTCCACAGTGCTGATTAGGCACCACAATTGAGTATCATAGGTGACTAAGCGTGGTGTAACACGCGAAAAGCGTTAGGTGGCCTTCCCTTATTATCCGTGGATTGTACCTCACTCTGTTTGTTTTGGATTTTTTACTACATTAAAGCACTTTATTCATTCATTGCCTGGTGAGTGGAGTGCACACTTTTTTCTATTTGATACCCCATTAATTATGTCCCACAAGCACCCCTATTAATTATGCTACTCATAGGAGCCCCACAAGGTGATGGTGGTCCACATTCATCTATTGTAAAATTATAACATACATATCACAAGCCTCTCTATAAACACATACATATCTCTCTCTCTCTCAAGCGGATGTGGCCTGCCAAAAGAAAAAAAAACTTCAGCAGCGCTAATCGCTTCAAACTGGATGCCAGCCCGGGTGTCATATCCACTTGGGGTGTCACCTTGTGTGGTCTGCCACTGCTGGGCCACAAAGATTTTAATTGTGGGCCATAAGAAACTCTGAAAAGAAATGAAGATGTCTGCACTCCTTGTTCCAGTAAGAATATGGGTAATTTATTAAAAAATGTGGATCCGACAATGAAAAATAAGTGAATTAACAGCAAGGCATATATGGGGGGGGGGGGGGAGTGGGACTCCCCATAAGAAACTCTCTCTTATCACTGAAGATCTCTCTATAATTATACAAGATTTTGACTTAGACTTAAATAGACTTTACACGGCTTAAATATTGTGGCTGATTTATAAGAGGAAGAGCAATTGATCTCATTTGTAGGTCTACAATTTGATTTACCTTCAAGGGATCTTTTTAACTAATTTGAGAGTAAGTATTATCCTATTTCAACCGCTCCAGAGAAAAAAAACTCACAGGATGACTTTATTGCACTTCCTTCTCCTGGAAACTCGATCTCAAAGTTAATGGGAATATTGGGTAATTGTAAATTGGTGGGAAAACCTAATGTATTTGAGAAACGGGAAAATTATGCAGAACAGTTTTTTTTCCCACTCAGGTATGGTACAATGTCTATGCGTTTGTTATTTTTGGTTTCCACCATAAATTACAGCGTTTACACAAATGTTTGATGTGCCGGCTTATCTTTTTACGATTTCACTGTTCCCGCCCTGTCACAAATGGTTTGGAGCACTCTCACCTGTATCAACTCTTCCTGCATCTTATCTGACTCACCAGAAAGCTTGCTGCCCGACCTGCCTGAGGGCAATTACTTTTCCTTTATGGTACAAAGCATGGCAAGATACAAGAAAAGCGTTACATTGTTTAAATATTGAAGAACAATTCTTTAACATATCCTTGGGGTGAGATATGCTTGGGGATAAACTATAAACTGACACATGCAGGTATCTGGTCTCTACCAGACTGAATAAATTCCAGAGGGAAAACTGATGATAGATGTTGGCGTTGCAAAAGAAAAAAGGTACACAGATTCATATATGGAAGGAATGTGATCAATTGAAAGTACTTAAAAGTAAAATGCTGGGTTTGATTAGAGATGTGAACGAACTTTTACTGTATCTCTCCCCAAGCAAATATTTTCCATATTGAAATCAAAATTTCAATATTTTATCAAAATAAATCAAAATATCTGCTTATTTATATTTTTGCGGCAGTAAAAGTCTGTTTAGCCAGCGACTGACAGAAATCATAAAAGAGATACTGTAACAAATTCAGGTCCAAGCTTTGAAAAAAAAAAAGGATGCTATCTCTGGAAAAAGTTTGATCAGATGTGGACTAATTGACTATCCATACAACTAGGAAATGATTCATTATTATAGAATCCTCCTAAACTGTGCTGTACACATGGATGTTTGAATGTGTTATTTGAAATTTATAAAGCTGTTGGGTTCTTAGAATTTTGAAATACAGTGAATTGATATTCGAGGGATATATGATGTAAATCTAGTGTAAATAATAACCTTACTAGTTTATAGATGTGTATTTCACAAGAAATATGTGGTGTTATGTTTTTATACTTATATATATATATATGTATATTTCAAAGTGTGATTGAATATTAATATGAAAACAATAAAGTAAAATAGTAAAAATAAAAGGATAAAAACACACAAGCTACATACAAAGAACATCCATACAATGGGTAAAAAGTACTGTTACAAAATATGGAGAATTGGATGTAATGTTATACACAAAAAGAAAAAAATCATTACACTGTTAAAAGTGTGAACCAAAGTACTTCACTCAGTATGGCATTAAAGCAGTGGCACACTTACATATGGAGAAATAGGCAAAAAAACAGGAGAAATTAAGCTGTTATCTGGTCGGACCAGAAAAAAATATGAAGGAGGAATATGTCTACTAGGCAAAAAATAAAGTCAACGGAGCACAGACACGCTAATGAACACTGTCCATAAAAAAAATGCTAAAGGAAAAATAATCGAACAATATTACCACGTGTTCAAAATAAATTCCATGTGGACATCCGATGGGGAGACTGATACAAATTCTAGCTGTGCTCCTGCTTGCAGCTTGTCAAAGTTATGAACGGAGATTTGAAGAGAGGCTGGTCCTCAGAGCTGAATCAAACTGTCAGCGCTGTGCAGGATAATCACACCAAAGATAATGTCAATAATATCTAGGTATTGTTATAGGCTACGAGCACTGGGACACTGTCCTTTGTTGGAGCCGTACACTGGAGAGATGTGAAGGATAATTTATACAACAATGTCCCACTTCCACTGCACGCTACGGTAGGACAAGTAAAGCAAACTACCTGGACAGGCAAGACAGTTATAGATACATACACACAAATGAAGAGCACATGAGACCACAACCCCAAGATTTTTATAATAAACCAAACAAAAGGGAAGAAAAGGGCATAAATAAATGAAGAAACTATTGAGAAAAAGTTAATTAAAATGGAAAAAAATATTGTAAAAGTATTTACTAGGTAAAGAAACTGTACTAGGCAAGAGCCATTGGTGAAGCTGAGGATTTCTCAAAACAAGGATTTCCTTATGCATCCATCCTCATCCTCTGTTGGGGATTGATGTTTAGGAGAAGGACCCTTGTAAAAAAAAAAAAAAAAAAAATAAGAATAGGTTGATTCATTTTTATTTTTTGGATACCCCCATTCCCAGTTCAGAAAATCTTTGTTTTTCAGATGGAAGCAATGGGCCCACAAGATAAACAACAAAAAACTGACCTGTAACTACTAATCCTATAGCTCAGTCTTATAATCCTATAGATTAATCTTACTAATCCTATAGCCCCACCCATGGATTTTCATATATATTTTTTATCACAATATCCCCTCCTAGCCCACCACATCCTCTTTGTTAATCCTAAATGTATATTTATGAATTCTTTTATATTTCTACTTTCCTACTTACCCACAAAAGAAAATTCGGATTCATCCAACTTATTTTCTCCTCTACTTACTCTCAATTCTTTTTCTCCTCTTCCTATATTTCTCTTTCCTTTCTTCCAAGTGGGTGGAGACCATCTCAGGAAGCCTGACCGCAAAACGCATCAGTGCTCCCATCCTGCATTTTTATCACCATACTTTTCAATATATTTTATGTACTTGATTTTATGCTCTGTATTTTATTGTACTTACTTTGTTTATTAATTGCCCTATTAAATTGTTTTTTTTGCTACTTATTTAACATTGTACATTTGTACCACTACCACTACCTTAAGCACTAGCACTGTCTCCTCACTTACAAAATGAATGTACAGTAAGTTAAAACAAAACATTGACCAAATCAGAGTGTATTTTAATAGTGTTATGCATTAATATGCATTTTAATGTCCTGGAATTATTTTCCAACTTCTTCTAAATAACCTATTTCTGTGCCAAAAGCTTTCTTAATAGTTGAGATTTGAGCATGGACTTGACATTTTAATATCTGATAAAATAACTGCAATTTTATTAAGTTACCATTGTTTTTAGGTTTCTAAAATATCATACGTTTCATAACAAAAATCCACAGAGATTTATGTGAAGGATGAATGGAAAGTTCGCACACCATGTCGAAATCTCAAAACAATATAGTATAAGACTAATTTGTACATACCTCAAGTGTGATCTTGTCGATGATAACATAATTAAATTAACTGAGTAATTCCCCATTTGACAGGTAGTGCCTGACTGCGCTAGAGGTTTGGATAGTGTAAACTGTTAGTGAGCTACTGCTGAGTAGAAGACATTCCATAACAAGATGTGTGAAAGCAAGACTATTATAATCATTCTTGCTGTTTTGATTGTTTTCTTTAGAGTAGTAATTAGCTTGATTTAGCTCACAAATACTCCATATCACGTGGTTTTTGAACAATCTCTGCAGATTGTTGAGAGAGACTGATAATCACACCGAACTGAGAAAAATGTGAGAACCATTCATTTTTCTATAAGACAGTTGCCTATAAATATATTTAGAATCTATCAAGGAGTACTCAGTGAGTGGTACATCATGACTTGCAGTGGACAACATGATTTGTTTTATTGATTACCGTATTTGCTCGATTATAAGACGACCCTGATTATAAGACGACCCCCCAAACTTTGGATATTCCTTTAGGAAAAAAACTGAAAGCCTGAATATAAGACTACCCTATAGGAAAAAAGTTAAATTTGTATATATTCACATGTAAATTGCTTTTTTAATAAAAAAAATTATATCAAAAAGTGCATTTCTTGTTTTTATTTCCTTTTTATGTGCCAATGCTGCCTCTCTCTTTCCTTTGCCCCCAGCTGTGTCTCTCTCCCCTCCCTTTGACTCCCCCCTTGTTTCTCTCTGCCCCCTCCCCTTGTTGCTCTGTCTCTCCCCCTCTTGTTGCTCTGTCTCTTCCCCCCTCTTGTTGTTCTGCCCCCCATCCCTCCCCCTGTCTCTCTGACCCCCATCCCTCCCCCTGTCTCTCTGACCCCCATCCCTCCCCCTATCTCTCTGACCCCCATCCCTCCCCCTATCTCTCTGACCCCCATCCCTCCCCCTGTCTCTCTGCCCCCCATCCCTCCCCCTGTCTCTCTGCCCCCCATCCCTCCCCCTGTCTCCCTGCCCCCTCCCTCCCCCTAACATGTAAAAAGATCCCTGGTGGCTAGTGGGGGCAGCCGGGGGATGTCTGCACGATACGTGCATACATCCTCCATGCTGCCCGACACCTCCGTCTATTATGATGTACAGCTGTCCGTCATAATAGACGGAGGTGTCGGGCAGCATGGAAGATGTCTGCACGTATCGTGCAGACATCCCCCAGCTGCCCGATTTACCCTGGTGGCTAGTGGAGCAGCAGAGGAACTCTGCGCGATGAGCGCAGACCTCCCCTGCTGCCGCCCGGCACGCTCGCCGGGACTTCTGTGACGAAAGCGGAAGTTCCCGGCTTCTTCATAGAAGCCCCGGCGGTCGTGCCGGGTGGAAGCAGGGGAGTCTGCGCTCATTGCGCAGACATCCCCTGCTGCTAGAGAGGGGGATCCAGGTCCCCTGCAGCTCTGCTGGGGACCTGGATCCATGTCTTATAATCTGACCTCAATTTGAGGTCAGATTATATGAAGACCTCGATTATAAGAGGAGGGGCAATTTTCAGAAAAAAATTTCTGAAAAAAACCTTGTCTTATAATCGAGCAAATACGGTATTTAAAATGAATTTGGTATGTACCATTTCTGCAGCCAGAGAAGAAGGTTGGGGTGTAGTTGCCGGAACCAGGATACCACCAGTAATCGTTGTAGGCAGTAACTGGGTCTGAGCACTTGAAAGTGGTTCATAGAACTAGTGATGGCTTTAGAAGCAGGTACCACTGGTGTTACATTAACAAAAGGTAAATGAGCAGGAAACAAATGAATAAACACATCCAATAACTTAAATACTCCCTTAATTCCTACTAGGAGCGTCTGGCTTTTGAATGTAGGAGAGTGTCTCAAAAAATAAAACTTAACTTTTAATAATTTTTTTTTAAGACCTTTTAAAAGGTCCACATAAAGTACACACAAAACAAGTGTAATAGTGTCACATACAGTGCAGGAAATAAACGTGAAATACATAATAACATGCCCCCATTTTAGATTGATAGTGAACATCAATTTAATATTTAGGGGGATTTTTGTGTGCCAGCAAGTCTTGATCGACAGACACTTAGAATTATTCATTTGTATCATTAATTTGTTTATCCTCTGTTTGTAAGAAATAGCATTTACAATTACACTAGTATGTGCTGTTTGTGTCAATATAATGTCAGTTCTGGATGGATACTAACTAGCAAAATAGCTGTCAGCCTCTATTAACAAGTAAATTGTATCAATTATTACTGTGAGTTGGGTACCATCTTAAAGAACATCCGTTTCTTGCAGAAGATAGAATGTCACAACGAGTAAAGTGAATTGTTGGAGTTAATTGTAGAGATTTATAAATCTGTCACAATACAATAGCTTCCCTGGTTATCTGCAGGTTGGTGACTTAAAAAAGCATATTGCCGCCTGCATTAATCAAAATGAACATCTAAGCTACTTTGACCTAAACTTTGAAATTCTCATTTTCCTGCCATTGTCTCTTTATTGTGTAGACCCTTTAGTAAATGTATATGTTGACCTCTACCTCTGGGCCTTCATGTCCTCTGCCTCTATATATAGTCTATTGACTACATTATTAAATAATTGTATGTTATTTCTTCCGTGAAGAGATCTTTATCTCTAAAAACAATGTAGTATATGTTATTTTGGATAATGCTCAGCCAAGGAATAAATCAAAATGGGATTTTCAGGGATTAGGAGATAAATTCTGTTTCGTTTGTATTTTCATAATTGATTTAGAAACAAAATGAAAAAGAACAGAAGTAATGCCTAGCAAAGAAAAGAATTATATTCAAATAAGAAAATAATTATTGGTTGATACGATGTTTCGGAGTCCTTTTATCTGGATATATAGTGCATGTTAGTTCACTTCTTAACACTTGAAAATTGAATGAGGTTTTTAGGGAAGTTTGTGACTAAATTATGTGAAATGTTTACAAAAGGTTGTTGTTTCATGCAATACTAAACAATGGTGCTTTTTAAAATTCTGTTTGAGGGTCAACATTGTAAAGAAAATTGCTTACCAAGGCTGACATTCCTGGCATGGATGAAAGCCAAATCAAACATCTCGACTGAATAAGTTATGTGTTCCTGACATGAAATTACCAGAACTAAAATGTCTAAAACAAAAACAAAAAAATAATTTTATGCAGTGGGTAAAAGTGCTCTAAGTATCAATAAAGGGGCAGTTCCATCTAGTTTATTTCCTGTATATTGAAAATATGCTTAACCACTTCACACAATCTCATGTAGACCTCCTGGAATAAAACTTTGCCTTGAAACAAGGTAGTGTTCCAGGAGCCTGCTCATATATAGTTTGGGCCATATGATCCCTTTGATAACCAATCACAGTGTCAAATGCAGCCTGTGACAAACCCGTGTCACAGGTGCCATGCGCCTTTGACCTGATCTGGTTAACATATGTAAAATGCATCTATTTCTATTTTAAAACAATTTACATTTCTCTTTCAGTTTAACACAAATATATTTTACAAAGGCCTATGAATCCAGTGACATGCAATATGAAGGGCTTGGAGATATAGGCAGGACTGGTTCTATAGCAACAGCAATAGATTTTTTTGCAGCTTTTTCAGGAAAAAAAATATAAGGACTTCTCTTTTTCTTTAGTCTGCATGATGCAGTGTACATTTCTAAAAAATATTTTTGGGCCACCCACGCAATGTGCTGTTATAATGTTCCAGAAAAACAAATTCAACTCCATTACAACCAACCTACTGGAGGAGATATGCAGGTATCTGAGGTCTACATTTTGAACTTAATACTAAAAAGGTAGAACATATATATCTATAATGTAATATATCAGGATATTGTATACACACTAAATTAAAAATTGGAAGCTGGCATGCAGAAGTGACTTTAATTCCTATTAATGAATCATTGTAACAATGTCTTATAATGTAACTCATGCCATTTCTAAATGTATAAAAGAGGCACCCAGTAACTTAACCCTAGCCTCTTCATCATACTGTGCTTATCAGAGATATTGCAGTGGAAGCTGGTGGATCACGTATTTCTAAAATATGGAGGTGGTTCATCAGAACATATTGAGATGTTTAGGAAAGTCCCTCCTCTGACGCAAAATATAGTATATAGAGTATAGAAATCCGTAAGCTAACTTGTCCATAGCAATTAATAAAATGGATGTGGTAACTATAGGGGTATAGTGCCTTCTGTCTTGTATTATGGTGTGTGTTGTGTTAGTGTTATATGTGGTTCTAATATCACATGTATACATATGGTATGGTTTTCATCTTGTGCTGTATTTTATGTTGGCACCCTGCTTGGGAACCCTGTAATAGATATAGTGGAGCTGTTCTGTGTGTTATTTTTGTCGGAGTTGGGTGCTACATAAAGATGTCAGATTCTTTTTTTCTTTGGTGCTCCTTCTGCCAAGATGGGAGCAGGAGAGGATGCGTGTGGTCTCCACTCTCACACCAATGGTGATGTTGGCATCCCACAGTGCTTAGCATGCAATAAGATCTATACGGCAAGTCATAGGAATGTATCGATAAAAAGATTTTTGCCCATGTGCTGGCAAATTGGTTAGTACAATGTACAGGCATTTTTATATCCTCCATATCATTTTTACAATGCAGGTAAAAGAGTCCTTTTAGCACAAGAATATAAAAAATAACCTGTCTAAATCAAATAACAAGATGTTTTTTTATATAATTTGTCTCCATTTAATAAAGGGTCCTAGAGAGTAATTAATTATACACATTTCCAAAGTGCTAGACGTACAACCTCAAGAAATCGCCACTCAGTTTCACACCAACAGTTAAATGTAACCATTACTCTTAAAATATGGTTCTTGGGAATTCTCAACTTAAACAAGTTAAACTAATTTTGAAAAGCTTTACAATATTAGAGTTGAGGAAGCAAGTGGCCAGCATGCAAACCAAAACAAAGGAAACATAGACAAAAGTTAAAGAAATACTGGATCTTTTATTCACACTTTCTTACCATGTAAACCATATAATGAGTTCCACATGTTCATGATAGGAGGGATGTTTATAGGTGGCCCTTTTACACTTATGGTGCTGCTGTGATACATTACTTGCTACATACGTATTGCAGAAAACCACAGTGCCACAATCCAACTGCAGCATGTTGAGAAAGCTTTCAATTTTGCAAAGATTTTTACAGTTTTAAAATAACTTAAATGCAATCTTGTGTTTATGTTGGTAAGATTTTTACTTTGTACAACGTATAATGATTGTTCTTCTTGTGGTCAAATTGTAAAAATATGAATTGGTTTTGTTTACCAAGCTTCATGGACGGTCACTTTTTTCCCCTGGATTCTTTCAATGATGTAGGTCGATGCTTTTATTCTGATATGCTTATAATATGTTATTGTAGAACATTTTATTCTTATAACAAAGTGTTGCATTCAGCCCTTTCAAAAGGGGACAACGGGGGAGTGAACTGAAAATAAGTATATTTTATATTTTTTTTTTAATTATATTTATTTCTGATAAATGGTTTGGGCTAAATAAATATAGTGTGTCCAGTATTTGAAAAGGTTGCTCTCTTGTGTTCCATATCAAAAATAATATTGCAAAATTAATAAGGAACATAGAGTTACAATGGTCATATGAACAGTTATATAAAATCTGATATTATTTATGTTTGGGAATAGAATGCTCATGGCAATAAAACACAATATTTTTGGAGCCAAATTTGCAATGGATGTGGAACTTAACCTTTTCTCTTTGTGGATTAACTATCTATTAGAATCCACACAATAAAGCAAGTGCAACATCTAATTTAATTAGACTGAATATGACCAAACACATGTAAAACACATTAAACGAGGGGTAGACTTAGTGTATATGGTGCCATGAGTATTAAGAATCTATTATATTGTATAATAGCTTGGAAGAAAGACGTAACAGGGGGGATATGATAGAAACATTTAAATACATAAAGGGAATCAACACAGTAAAGGAAGAGAGTATATTTAAAAGAAGAAAAACTACCACAACTAGAGGACATAGTCTTAAATTAGACGGGCAACGATTTAAAACTAATATCAGGAAGTATTACTTTACTGAGAGGGTAGTGGATGTATGGAATAGCCTGCCAGCAGAAATGGTAGAGGTAAACACAGTCAAGGATTTTAAGCATGCGTGGGATAGACACAAGGCTATCCTAGCTATAAGACCGGGAACGTGGGACTAATAAAAGTACTCCAAAAAAATTGGGCAGACTAGATGGACCGAATGGTTCTTATCTGCCGACACATTCTATGTTTCTATGTTTCTATATTAAAAGATGTTGAACTCCATTTGTGGTATGGGTAGTTAAGATTTATACAGACTGTTAAGTGAGGTACCTCCCTTGTTTGTCTGGTTCCCCATGATGGATCTCTAAGCAGCACTATCCAATTAAGAAGCTCCATTTATTCTTTTGATGCTTGTATGTTCCTAATATCAGTGCCCATTAACCCTTCTATATTTGTATGTAGTTTACTTATTTATAACAGTGTGTTATTCATATCTTATTTAGGCCTGCGAGTAGTTATATAAAAGTGATAATTTCATGTACTTACCACAAAGGAAACACTTTCCAAGCTGATAATTAAGATGTTAAAATTCATAAATTCATGCCAATTTTCCTCTTTTGACTCCAAATCTGTCTCATTAAATTTTGCTTAATATGTAGATGAGTGCATATGTGTTACTAAGACCAATTGTAAACCACTGACTCTTCTATACCTATTTTTACAGAGGAAAATGTTTGCTTAACTATTAATAAAGGCATCAAGCAAAGGAAGATCATACATTTAGAATGCAATACAAAGGTTAACAATAAAAATATCAAACCAACACAATATGCATCATAAAATCACAATTCTATAGTCTAACTGTATTTTATTTTTAGTTCTGCAAGAAACAGGCTGACTAACATAAGAATCTAATGAACCTACCTGAGCTTCAAAAAACAGTTGCAGGTGTTAGTGATAAGAAAGCAATCAAAATTGTGCATTAAATATGATACTTAAAAGCATATTATGCACATCCCAGAAGTGTCAGTAGTCTGAAAATAAGATGATTTTGTGTAAGTAACAAATCCCAAGTATCTCAAATAAATGCCAAAAAAGGGCGACTATACCCAGGTAAAAATAAGCAGCTACCAAAAAAAACACCAAAGAGTGGTTCCTCCACACACAGAAACACAGAAACAGAAAACAATGATGGGAGCACTATGCAATATTGAGATAGGACTATAGCAGGTGTGAAAGTGGCAGATACTCAGAATATATTCACAAAATAAAAACACAGTTTAATTAACATCTACATTTAACATGTTAAAAACTGTTTATACACAAAGATAAATAAAATAACAACACACAATGCTGATGTTAATATAATAAAAACACCACAACATTATCATTAAATGTCTGACCTGAAGAAGTTTGGTCCTGTATTGTACAGGTGTCATGAGATTTGGATAGACCTGTAAGATGAGATTATAATTAAGTACTGTTCAATTAGTGCCCCCTAACAAATGTATTTTTTTTTTTTTACCAAAGACAAAACTGTTGACTTTTGTAAAACTTACAATATAAAAACATAAAACCCTTATGAGGATACCATCTCTATTCAGTAGAAGCAAAGAGCTCTGGTACTTTCAAAGAACTACCTGATGTATCAAAGGTAAAATTAAATTAAGATCCCTTTATATAGTACAAACAATTCATGCAGTACCTGATACTGATATTAAACAGTATTACAAACTTCAAGTATGCAGAAATAGATTGTTACAAGGTCACTCAATGCCTTTTCAGGCCATAGAAAGTTGGGGTGCAATATTTTGCTGTGGACCCTGACAATATTTGATGTAATCCTAAAATGGCTAAAAGTATCATTTCAAATATTGGAACAGGGGAAACTCTAGAAAAAGCAAATGCTTGCAAACAGGAAAGTTCTGGTATAAATAGGCAGTAATTTTGGTAATTGTCCACAGGTGTCACTCATTAGCATAATAAACTGGCTAAGGATTAATGTTGCTCTCTCCAAGAGCTAGAACGCTGAGTTCTAATCCTAGCAGTTCCTGCGAATATGTAAACAGTTTAGAAGTTCACATTCTCTATTAAAACTAGAATTAGTGGTAGAAGTGTATCTATCAATCCAACTGAAAAAACACCATAGAGGCATCAGTATAAGTTAATGGGTTTATCTGGAAATTTATTTCAATGACCATTCTGAACAATAGAGAAAAGGAGGTTCAATTCCTGGAATGGGTGACACAGCCTTTTATAATTAGATTAAAAGAGTACCATTAAATAGGGTAACAGCCCCTAGATGTTGGGAAAAGGTAACATTTCCAGTATGTACTTGAAAATGAAAGAATGTCAACATATATTTCCTGGTTAATTTATTATTATTACCGTATTTAAAAATTCAAAATGTTGCCAGCTCTGTTGGATTCCACTCCACTCACTCTCAGCCAGTCTAATAGATCCAGCAGCACTCCAGGAAAGACAGTAGATAATTTGCAAAATAAAATAAAAAATTGTTTATTTAAAACCTTGGAGAAAAAATAAGAATTATTGAAAATGAAAAAAATAGCATCTTAAACGGAGACAAGTTCACATAAGTGCATAGTGATAGGGGGGGGAGAGGCAAAAGCAGCCTCAACATTTTGTTATTATCATTTACACAACACTGAATATTTAACCCACTGACTTCGTTTTTAGTGTGTATATTATTATTATTTTGACTATCTCTATTCTTCAGTGCAGAAGTTATTTTATTTATTGATTGATTGATTAATTGGTTGACTGAAAGCTAGGTTATTATTTCTCATATTTTTAAGTATGTTCTACTATACCTGAGAACAGTAAACATTCATCTTCACAAAATGTACTTTTCATGCTGATGGCCAATGTTCTGAATGTGAAACTATTTTAAGACAGACACCCTTTCAGGCTTGAAAAATAGTGGCCGTGTTATTCCCAAATGTATTTCTACATCACAATTTTAGTAATGAGAAAAGCTCTCCCTAGGTGCGATATAATTTTTTAGAAGATTCAGAACATTTAAAGCAGACCCGAAAAGGCTAATAAATGGTTTTAGCCATAAATGCTGAAGGTTTAAATGAACACATTGCTTCAAACCTTATACTGCAAGCCAAGTATAATTAATTCTGATCTACTAGGAGAACAAGATGAAATATAACATGCAGGGCAGATTAGTTAGATAACTGTGTAATTCAGATAATGCTAAATCAACAGGAAGCTTCTATTTTTTTTCTTGTTTAAAAATATATTTTAGTGACTTCATTAATTCTGTTAGCACTTTAAAATGGATCAAACGATGTATAGGATTAGCTCATATACTGTGTAGTACCCTGAGAATATATACTGCCACTAAAAATCTAAATATACACTTTTAATTAACAACATTTGTCTTTCAATAATGTGGACATGGGAAAAATGCCAAATTTATCCAAGTCCAACAAAGGTGCTGTGTCTAACTAAAGACATTTTTCAGTCCTTCTTCTTGTGTGTCATGGAAAACTGAGTCAGTTGCCAACAAATTAACCACTCAAACTATTATCTAAAGCCAGTCTCTTCTGACCAAATCCTCCCATGGTTGTCATTTAAACACAACATCAAAATGAAATACACTGGCCACAGCGAATTATTTAATTTATTGTACAAGGCAAACATCTAATTAGAGCTCAAAATATATAATTATGTAATTAAGATGTTGAATTTAAGCAATCAGTGGCTATGATTTTTTTTTTTAGAATCATCTTTGCATTATATTGCATTATATTAGCTCCATATATAGATAATTTTAAAAAGCAGGTGAAGTGGATTAGTCAATATCTAAACTTAGCAATATTGGGTTTGACTCAATTATGTGATCTCACTGTTTTTTAAGTCAAAACATTATGTACTGGCATCTATTACATTACATTAACATTTATTTAGTTAGTGCCAACAATTTACGTAGCACTTGGTACAGATACTAAATTAGGTGGGCAAGGACAGGTGAAACATGAGGTAGAGAGCCCAGCTTGCTAGCTTAAAATCTGGGGGAAGTGGGGGACATATAGGAGAATGGAGAGGACAAAGTGAAGGGGGTGGTAGTAACAGTATTTGGGATAGCTGGAGCTCGGTGGATTTGGACAGAAATTATGTTTGTTCTAGTTCAGTGTTTTTCAACCAATGTTCCGTTGCCTGGTGTGCCGTGGGAAAAATATATAAAAAAAAAAAAATCCCCCGGTGAGCTTTCCTCCGTCTGGGGCATAGTCCCAGAATCGGAGGATTAACCTCACGCGGGGGTGAGGGCCGATCGGGAGGGGAGGCGGCTATAGGGAGCTCGCTTTCTAGCCTCTCCTCCTGGCCATAGAGATCACAGCGCGACGGGTGCAAGCTCCGCCCCCGTCGCGCTGTGTCAGCTGCTTGCCGGATGTCAGGTGGACGGACATCCGGCAGAAGGTCCTGGATGACGGACCAAGTGTAAGGTAAGTAAAAAAAAAAAAAAAGTGTGACTGTGTATGGGTGTCTAGGTGTGTGTGTGTGTCAGGGTGTCTAGGTGTGTGTGGGTATTACTGGATTCTGAGTGGCACAATATTCTTGGGCTATGATTGGCACAATATTACTGGGTTCTGAGTGGCACAATATTCTTGGGCTATGATTGGCACAATATTACTGGGTTCTGAGTGGCACAATATTCTTGGGCTATGATTGGCACAATATTACTGGGTTCTGATTGGCACAATATTACTGGGTTCTGACTGGCACAATATTACTGGGTTCTGAGTGGCACAATATTACTGGGTTCTGAGTGGCACAATATTCTTGGGCTATGATTGGCACAATATTACTGGGTTCTGAGTGGCACAATATTCTTGGGCTATGATTGGCACAATATAACTAGGCTATGATTGGCACAATATTACTGGGTTCTGAGTGGCACAATATTACTGGGCTCTGAATGGTACAATATTCCTGGGTTCTGAGTGGCACAATATTACTGGGTTCTGAGTGGCACAATATTACTGGGTTCTGACTGGCACACTATTACTGGGATCTGACTGGCTATGGGCTATGATTGGCACAATATTACTGGGTTCTGAGTGGCACAATATTCTTGGGCTATGATTGGCACAATATTACTGGGTTCTGAGTGGCACAATATTACTGGGTTCTGAGTGGCACAATATTACTGGGTTCTGACTGGCACACTATTACTGGGCTCTGACTGGCTATGGGCTATGATTGGCACAATATTACTGGGTTCTGAGTGGCACAATATTCTTGGGCTATGATTGGCACAATATTACTGGGTTCTGATTGGCACAATATTACTGGGTTCTGACTGGCACAATATTACTGGGTTCTGAGTGGCACAATATTACTGGGCTCTGACTGGCACAATATTACTGGGTTCTAATTGGCACAATATTACTGGGTTCTGACTGGCACAATATTACTTGGTTCTGAGTGGCACAATATTACTGGGTTCTGAGTGGCACAATATTACTGGGTTCTGAGTGGCACAATATTCTTGGGCTATGATTGGCACAATATTACTGGGTTCTGAGTGGCACAATATTCTTGGGCTATGATTGGCACAATATTACTGGGCTATGATTGGCACAATATTACTGGGTTCTGAGTGGCACAATATTACTGGGCTCTGAATGGTACAATATTCCTGGGCTCTGAGTGGCACAATATTACTGGGTTCTGAGTGGCACAATATTACTGGGTTCTGACTGGCACACTATTACTGGGCTCTGACTGGCAAAATATTACAGGCATCTGACTGGCACACTATTACTGGACTCTGAATGACACAATATTCCTGGTATCTGACTGGCACAATATTACTGGGCTCTGAGTGGCACAATATTACTGGTATCTTACTGGCACAATAATTTTATATATTTTTCATATTTCTGTTTACTTACTATTTCATAATAAAGTAATTATAAAATACTTTCTTTGTGTTTATTTGATTCCTATTCAAGAGAATTACTTTATATATAGTCAATATAGGCAAAGAGTTACATTTTTTAACATTTTCTAATGGTCGTGTGCCTCGTGATTTTTTTCATGAAACAAGTGTGCCTTTGCCCAAAAAAGGTTGAAAAACACAGTTCTAGTTGAATGAGTGAGAAGTGTTTTTATTCCTAAGGAAGCTAGAGGACAGTGGGAGCTAAGTGGCATTGGCTAAAGGTTAATTAATGGGAATTCTAGTGGGATGAGTAGTAAGCTTACTTAAAGAGGTGAGTTTTAAGGGACTTTTGAAGGTTGAGAAAGAGGGAGTAATCTGTATGGTCTACAGAAGGGAGTTACAGAGAAAGGGTTTAGCTCTGGCAAAGTCTTGTAGGTGTGAGTGGCAAGTGGTGACAAGTTTAGTGGAGACCCTAAGTCAATTTGAGGAGCAAAGAGGTTGTGTAGGTTAATGAGGGAAGCGATAAAGGGAGGGGGCGAGGAATGGAACACTTTTAAAGTTTAGGTTAAAGATAGAATTTTAAATGTTCTCCTACAGTGGGCAGGAAGCCAGTGGAGAGCGTTGCAGAGAGGAGCAGCTGAATCAGAACAATAAGCGAGAAAGATGAGCCTGGCAGTTCTCTCCAACAACTTGAAAACAAAGGGAAGGAGGAATATAGGACGATAGTTATATGGAAGTGTTTTTTCAGTACAGGTTACACGGTTAAAAAAAAAGGAGTTTTCAAATGGTTGGAGAGTTGGTTAGGTCAATGGGAATGTTGAAGGCTACAGGGCAGAATGAGACAGGGCCTGGCAGAAGAAGGAAAGTTAGGGAGCCATGCAGAAAAGTTTTCAAAAATTGTGAAGTGGACCCTGGAGGTCGGTAAAGAACTATGACACTGATGGGATAGAGAGGAGAAAAGACAAATAGTGTGGACTTCAAATGATGAGAATGATAAGGAATGAATGCCAGCACCACCACCCTTTTTGTCTCCAGATCTTGGAGTGTGGTTGAAGTGTAGGCTGCCATATGAGAGAGCAACAGGAGAGACTGTTTTATATGTGGAGAATCAGGATTCTGTGAGAGCAAGGAGGTTAAGGGAATGGGAGATGAATAGATCATAGGGGCATATGCCCTGATCTGTACCAAAGTCGGCAGTTCAACGTCACAATATTAACGATTTCGGCTTAAAAGTCTGCAATTTCCACTGACTCCGGGCCAGGTTTTGGACACATTCAGTTGAGGGGGTCACTCAAAGAACCAAAAACCCCGAAGTTGAACCTGAAATCGGCAGAAATTTCTGACAGATTTTAGCTTGAGAATTGAGTAGAAAAGTCTAGGAAAATGAAAGCAAACATATTTTAAACATATTTATATACAATTATAATATATTAATGTTATAAATTATAATAGTATATTTACATTAATGAATTGTGCCAACTTTGGTCTCTGAGTAGCCTGAATTTGATCAAAGTGATCCAATGGGTCTGAAACACAGAGCTCCGATTCCCCCCCCCCCCCCCCCAAACAAAAATTGAGCTACCTGAGTCGATTGTCATGCATGGCTGCGAGCTTATTGCATACAGCGCATATATGTAATTGTCCACCACTGAAAAAAGGTTTACAACTGAAGAGTAAATTAAGTTATCATTATTGCATTTTGCATAGAAGGGATGGGACAAGTGAGGTTTGGTACAAATGCAGCTTATATTTCGGCCAGGGTTAGGGGAGATGTCACAGATATAGGAGTAAAAGGGTAAAAACAATAAAATATGATAATGACACTTGAAGGTTAGTGTTCCTTGTAACAAAAAAGAGAAAGAGCTAGGATGAGCAGCTAGGTCAGGTCTCCCACAGATGTGGAAAAACACTAACAATACACCTGAAAAAAAGAACCACACAAGTTGGATACAAATTGGAAAAGAATACCAAGCGCACAGTGTGAAAGGACATAAAAAAGCTCATAAGAAAAAACCTCACATAAAAATGCACTGACCCAAAAACTATGCAAAATCTGTAATACAAGATGAAATAGGATAAAATCAATATCCAATAATATGTGCTTATGTGCAATACTGTGTAGCACTAGCAGCAGAAAGAAAAACACAAAGAAATATGATAAATATATATAAAAAATATATATGGATATAAATGGGTGGTATGAACAGAAAATATAAACACCTAAAACAATTAAATGTACCCCAACAGTATTACAAAATCAATAACATTATGGTTTTATAAATCCCAAACATGCAAAATAGGGAATACAATCTGACAATAATCACCGGTGGGAATCAAATCTTCAAATGTCTTTTAAATAGAAATACAACAAAAACTAGTGTAGTATATATGCCTTGTTCAGGGACAAAACAGGAGTTCCTTGTCCTAATAGTTTGCCCTTCGTAATGCATTTTAAATAAATGTAAGCAGTTTTAAAAGTTTTAATTGCATTACACATGGCCAGCTGAGCTTATATAGGAGAAAAAATGTGCCAAGTTTGTCCATGCACAATGTATATAGATGATGTTCATCTCACCTTAACTCACCTATAACTCACCTTTTAGTGAATAGCCCCCTCTGAGTACGGCTTTTGCATTATTGCAGTGAATGACATTAAAATCAACTCTCTCACTGATTGTTATACAATTTCTGTGTTGACAATGATCTTGAATGTTTCCTGGTTCATAATTAAGTTGTTTGGCTGTCAAAAGGCGAGCGTGTTACTCACTTTTACAAGCTGTTTGACAATGTGTTGGAGGTTTTTGAAGACACAAATGCTTCTCACATAGGAGACCTCAAAGGCTGGACATTGCTTGTTTTTCAGAAATATTTACTAAATTAAGTCAAATGAATTTGCTGTCGCAAGGGAATTAGGGGGTCTTGTTAAGCCCAAACCTGTTGCCTATACTTTTACACTTCATTGTATCTTCATGCTATATGGAGGTATCTGAGAGTTGTGAAATGGTTTTATTTATGGAATTTCCAAATTGGGTGAGAAACCAATTTTCACCTACTGAAGAAGCTGGTGAAGTAGAGGAATAACTAATTCAGCAACAAAAAAATAACAATGATTTGAAGAAATGTATCAAGAAGTTTGGTTCCAGAAAGAAATTTCTTATCTCGATTCTGCATTAAATTAATATTTATTTATATAGCACTGAGAATTTATTCAAAGCCTAGTCAAGAGTTTAAAGGAGAATTAGTTCCAGACTAACTTGGATAAACAGAGCACACTGATACATAAGGGCATTCGCAATATTAAAACCTAGAGGGAGTGAGGTACAGGAGACACATAAGATGAATGAAAAGACAGGAAGAAAAGATGATATCAGCAATAGTGCATCAGTGGGACTTTGACAGCTAGGTGGCTCTGATCATGGGTTACTGAATGGGTGTTCTAGATGAATGAATTGCAAGACCAGACAGTGGTTAAGAAATTCCTTGTTGCATTTCCAACATCATATTATGTCACTTGAGTGAAGTCATTCAGTTTTGTTCCAAGTGAAGAAACTGATCAGATTTCTAAACTAAAAATTAGTTTCTAAATATACGTGTAGAAGAATAAGACAGAAAAGTACTAGCATACTATTATGACAATAGGTTTAATGAAAAATATAGACAAAATACACCTTAGTTTATAACATTGTACATTCACTGATTTAAAAAATGTCAATTCATTTATTCGTAAAATAGTATCATGGGCTGTATATAATAATATACTCAACAGCGATGTCATGGCCACATATAGCTTCCTCAAACTCAAGGTCAAACCTCAAAAGTAATAATGCATTGATGCTCAACTGGTAGTCCACGGGAAGCTTTCGACCCTCCAAGCTTTCTTTGGCTCCTGTGCTGGCTAAACAAACCTCATTACATTCTGTTGTACTACCTCATGAAATGTATCATGTCCGCCCCCCCCCCAGTCTAAGCTTCTGCATGATATGCAGACCTCTACACTATAAAAAGTTGGACAACACTGGTACAATACAGTCATACTTAGTAAACAATACCATTTCATTGAAACTAACTGGGATCTGGGGTTATTCCCCCAAATCTTCTTTCTGTCTCTTTGTGGCATGACACATGACATAGAACTTTTAAATCCAAGTTTACCGCAGCCACATCTTACACTTACTCATGTATACATTGAGCACAGTGGCACTGTAAGGAAGAGCAGCTCTCATTCTTACAGTACCACCAGAATTATTTCCATTCCTGTCTCTCTGCTAACACCTCTCCATCTGTAAAACTTTACAGGTGATAATCACATTTCTGTTTACGTATATACATTAATAACGTATATATAGAGTCACAAAAATATGAACATGAATTACTGAGATACATTTCATAAGTCATAATATAAAACTGTATATTGTCCAGGTTTAAGTGATAATGTAGACTCTATTTTTCAAAACTGGATACACTAAAGGAAATAGTCTTAGTATTTATAAAGCATTGACAACAATTCTGTAATCTTATTAACTTCAGTTTTATAAGACTGTATGGGGGGAAAAAGGATCCAACCTATCCTGGTTGGATCTGGTGTTTGTAGGTATTTTATGGTGTTTGTAGGTTTACACATGGTGTCGATTTGATCAATGATGGACAAATCAGTACTATAGTAACAAAAATATCTGAGTTCCAGAAATGACTAATTTTACCCAATTTATCATGTAGGTATCCATACCTTCTTTTTTTTTTTTTTTTAAATTAAACTGAACTGGTGGTCAATCGAAATTGTGATATGACTCTTTAGTGCATGGTGCATTAGTCATAATATCCCATGCTTACTTAATACATCAGAGTATGTAGAGTAAGCTTTTTGAACTTCACCTATTCATCTCATTTCCAAGAACTTAATTGTTCCAAAATACAGCTTAGACACCTTCACAATGCCCAGTATTATGTTTAAACCGGCAGGATTCCATTATGAACTTTAGTTTTACAAAAGACTAGTACGAGGGTTTAGCTAATTCCACTTCTCAGTATTTTAAACTGACACCTTGACATAGAGGATCAAATGGCAGGAGCCTTCTTTCCCATGCCATTGATCACCTGTAATCAATCACAGCCGATCATTTGGAAGAAGTGTCAATTGTGGTTTGTTGTTCAGACCATGTAAATAAATGCCTGGACAGATCTTAGCGGTGTTAGACAAGAAAAGCTGCAGCATCTAATGGTGTTATCTAAAATATCTGCAAATTTACCTAAAGAAGTGTCAGACGTGACACCTTTAAATCCAATCATTGTTTCTCTTGTGATTGGTTAATGACTTGTAAAGTGGCACCAGAACATGTCCTTTACTGCCCTTAATGCATTGTTATTCCCCATAAGTAAAGTGAAAAGGTGTATTCCTATTCAAGCTCCATTAGCAAGGCCGACAAAGACAAAAATAGTTCATCATGAAAAATTCTCAATACTTAGACTTAGTGTCAAAATATTCTCAGGCCATTACCTCATGCATGAATGAAGCTCAAGTTTTGCCATGTGAGCCTTTATTTTTGCATGCTTGACAAATACAGTCGCATTCTACGTTCTTACCAAAAAACAAATATATTTACCGTACGTGTCTGTGAGTTTAAAATAGAGGATTGTTATTGTTAGGCAGCTACAACAAACATTCTGCCCATGGAACCCAATAAGGAGGACACCATTAGGAGGACTGATGTCAAGCCTCACAATGTTTTTTTCTCAAGTTAGAGCTAAATACTGGTGGCTAACTGTGGCCTAATTATTGTTGTGCTTGTCTAATGGTTTGACAATGTGTATGCTTTAAAAATAACAATACAAATCATGGGAGATTGCCAGAACCTATCCAGGTATATGTGATTACTGGAACTTTTTATAATTTTTTCCCTATTAAACTATCAGCATTTTGGCTGATTTTATGGAAGAAAATAGTTATTTATATATATAATTTGTTCAGTGTGTGAGCATATAATTTACTAAGCTCTCTTGAAACTCTAGCTCTTGGACCCTGTGTTGTGTCTCGCAAAAAGGCTCAATCACAGACAAAGTTTAATGGATTTACAGGGCTTTTTTTTATGTGTTTGGGTTGTTTATGTGTTTCCTGATTGGCTGTTTGTGTCATGATATCTGTATGCGGAGCAAGTGATTGGCTGAATTTAAAATTGTAGAATTGTGTCTAATTTTACCACACTTTTTGATCATAAATGTTAACAAATGAATAAGGATTATTTTACACAAACACTTTTAAGTGTTCAATGGTGAACTTGTGCATTAACACATGTTATTTAGTATCAGTGAGTTAAAACAATCTTAGATGTGTACAAAAACATTTGCCAACCATAACCGAAGTGCTAATGTAATATACCTAACAGTATGCACAAAATATTGATTAAACAATCAAAATGGAATGCTTTTATTTTTTATAAAGTAACCATTACTCAAATGTTATATTAATCCTCTGCAGTGCCACAACTCTAACGCATTAAAAACATTAAAGGGCTTACCAATAATGAGAGAATAGCAAGGAATTGCAGGGAATTAAGATGGCAATTTCAAACTTTAGGCCAATGTAGCCGAGTTGGAAAAATTCTCCAATGCAGCTGAATGGAAGAATGTTTTCAACATTCACAGTATAAGCAATGTTTAGGTGATACAGTCCGTTTAAAGGGACTCTACGCGTTATTTTTCACTTGTGCTTCTAATATAGAAGCCATCTGGTCGGCCACTGTCTCTCTTTGCTAGTGCGACACTAGAGAGACCCTGGTTTTTGCATGGATCAGCAGGGGGGACCTTAACTAGGGCTAGCAGTCAGAGCAGGGTGACAACAAGGAACAGCTGTGTCTCAGATGTGTCTATTAAGATGCACGTTGCGTTTATTCCAAACTCTCGGAACATGTTTTTTTTTTTATTTATACATGTCATTTTTCAGCATGGACATACAAACATAACAATACATATTGTATAAAATGTTTACAACATCACAAAAGTGTAGAATTAGCATGCCCGAGAGAGGCTCAGCACATATCAAATGGTCCGGGTCTCCTGAAAAGGATGTGATCTGTAATAAACGTAAAAACCATGCTATAAACATAGAAAGCAAACAAGACGACACATTCTCAGACAGAGGGCAGGTGTAGCTAACCAAACCAGCGCAGGCTCGATGTTGTCTCCAAAGAAATTAGTCTCAAGGGCCTGATGTCTGAAAAGTATACCAAGGAGACCAAATGTCTCTAAATTGTGGGGCCTTTCTACCGGCATCATAGGTGAGGCTTTCAGCCTCCAGCTGAAAAGTAATCTGGTTTCTGATTTCGCTCCAAGATGGGATTTAATTTCTCTTCCACAATCTTGCCATTAATAGCTTACAAGCCAGCAAGACATAAATGGCAAGAGATTGATTAGCTGTCTTAGGGAGCTTCAGGTCCATGGTACAGGAAAGCCTGCAGAGTCAGGAGTTGTAGATAGCCCCAAAAGATTTGGGATATTTTATCTTTTAGTGGTTTAAGAGAGCTACATCCCCACCAGGTGTGGAGATGAATCCCCCCCCCCCCCCCCCCCCTCTCCACATGTCCACAGCATCAGCACAGGCTGGAGCTATTGGGATAGATTTTACTTATCTTCAGGGGGACCAGGTACCGAAAAGCTATTTTTAAAAAAACAAATTAACCCCTTTTACAGATTTCCTAGTGCGAAGAGCCACTTCGTACCATTGTTCATTAGAAAGTTTTATGTTAAGATATGAAAAATTGGTGATTTGGTAGATTGAATTTTAACTGGAGCTCACTGAATGCAAGCAGCTAGGCTCCTTGGAAGATGTCCCCAACCTTTAGGATACCATTGCTAAGCCAGACGTCTAAGTTTAGATCTTTAACATATAAAGAGAAAATTGTAAATGGAGCTAAGTAAGTGATCCCCTGAACTTTTGCAAATTTTCTTTTGAATTTAGACATAGCCTTACAGACATCCTTTATTATTGGGTTTGAAATTGACAGTTTTCTACAGGACACCTTGTCCTGCCAGACGAAAATATTAGGGTCCACCCCAACAAGATGGCAGGTGTGTCTTTAGTATGCCACCAGGCCAGGTAGTGCGAGAACAGGCACAAATCAGCAAGTTTGAATAAATCCAGATATCCAAGACCCCCCTGTCTTACATTCTGTTTCAGAGTTATGTTGGCTATTCTGTTTTTTTTTTTTTTTTGGGGCTTCCCAGACATATGAAGAGAATAAAAGGCTAAGTTGGGTCAAATATGAGTTGGGGACTCTAAGTGGAATGGTTCTCATGAAGTACAAAATCTTGGGAAGGACATACATTCTAAGAATATGAATCCGACCCAGCCATGATATCTCCAACCCTTTCCACTGTGTAAAGAGATCCTTAAACTCCTGTATAAGACATTCGCAATTATATGCGATAGTTTGTCTTAAATCCTGTTTAATTGTAATGCCCAGATAGTTTGGCACTGTATTAGCCCAGTTTATATCTTATATAGTTCCTTCAATTGCAGTGTGGAAAGACAAAATGATTTTGCTTCTTCTTTCTACTGTATATCAATCAAAGTAATGACCTCAGGTATCGAGGTTTCTGGTGAGGTTAGGGAGAGGACAACGTCATCCATATACAGCGCTATTTTGTAGGTAGATTAATTTCCCTCTATCCCTTTAACCTGTGGGGATTCCCTTATGAGAGCATACAGTAAGGGAGCCAGAGGGCAGCCTTGTCTGGTCCCATTTTTTATTTGAAAGAAATCAGAATTCAAAAATGTGCCTGTGTTCCTGGCTCTTGGTGTTGAGTATAGAGCCAGGGCATAGGTCTTAAACATGCCACCGATACCAAAAGTTTCGAGAGTTTCTGACAGAAAAGACCAGCTTACTCTATCGAAAGCTTTCTCTGCGTCGAGTGCCATAAACACTGAAGGTATTTTATAGTGTTTTACTCAATGTACCAGATTACGAATTTGTCTGATGTTGTCCTCTCTCGACCTCCCTGTTATGAATCCGCGGAACATGTTTTTTTAACCCTTGCTTCCTTCAAAAAAAGATGCAGTGTTCCTTTAAGTTTGAAATTCCTGCCGTAATTCCCTGCAATTCTCTCTTTAATGAGTATTCACTAAAAAGTCTTGGGTTACCAACTGAGTGGGACTGTTTAACAAAATGAATAGCAGCATTCAGTACTGACGTGCAGCACGTTAATACAATATATATTTAATGGGCTTGTAGTCAAAACACAAGACACTGAATTATCAGTGTTATGTTGTATTAGTAAGATCATATAATGCCGAAGTTTTGTCAAACAGGATCTGAATATGTAGTATTTGCTTATATATTTGCTTATATATTTGAGCACAGTGGGTAAGTAAATATATATATACTGTTATACATTATAAGGGTGGCAGAGCACAGAATTAATGCAAAGTTTAAGCCTTTACAATAAAAGAAAACTATATTGCACCATACATAGAAAAGCATGGACAGCTGCACCACACCAAAAAGACTCACAAACCTTTAAATGAAAAACACAAACAAAACAAAAGAAAAATGTGTCGATATAATTATTATACAATACTAAGAAAAAAAAGTGCATGTAATCACACGTGGTTATATCTATCAAAGCGTTGTTCTCATAACAATATAAGACCTCCAAAGTTCATGTAAAGCACAAGAAAATGTAATAAAGCAAAATAAATTTGCTCACGTACAGCACACTAATTAATTTGGCCTCCAAGGAGTTAAATGAGCTGGCACACCTTGTACCCTGCGGTCTTCACACTCCTACAATGCCAGCACAGGAGAGGAAAAACAACTTCAGGCAGTAATCATTTCACAAGACATATTTAATGGTAAATTCACTGTTAAATAGGGTGCCATTCAGGAACGCTGAGATTACATACACAGGCGATTAGTGACATTGAATGAACCAATAAACCTTTTTTTATTTTGTAAATTATTTATTTTCAAATTTGTAGTTATTTATACAAAATAATAGATATAACAAAACAAGAAACAAAATGAAAAAATCTCATCTCATCTCATTGTAGGTGGTATTACATGTGTGATTACACCATTTTTTTTACATAGCAATGCATAATATTTATGTGGACATAGACCTATTCGTCTTTTTTTTTGTTGTTAAGGTTTGAGGAATGGCTGTTTTATAAACAGATATTCCTTTTATTTTGTTTTGATTGTTTAATCTATATTTTGTGAATACTGTTAGATTTGTTATATGGACACTTAGTACTTCAGTGGCAAATGTTTTTGCACACACTATATCTCATTAAGTGCCATCAAGCACTGTAGTTTTATAGATTTTGAATAAATGTTTTAATGTTTAAGGTGACTACTTTGCAGTTGCACTGCTAAAATTGATATTTTTTATACAAAATATTCTGAAATGTAAGAAGACAAATATTCATGTTCATTCATGCTACAGAATATCTCTTGGTAAAAGAAAATGTATGTGTTTTGTGTGTATTATTGTCTTTTACCATATTCCTCTTCTACTGCAATTATTCCAATAATACATGAAAGTACTAGTTCTAACTATTTGAAAGAATTATACCATACTTATACCATACTTTATTCCACAATGCTTACACAACCTTGCCCCCATGCTTACTGGATAATGAGTCCTGTGCCTAATTTAATCTAGTCATCAAAAACTCATAGGTGCATGTCTTATTTTTTGTAAACCCCTATGTTCCTTTGTAATCTGTAATGATCTTTCACTCTTGCATGTGCGGCCTGCGGGAAGGGAAGGACCATCCCCTAAATCACATACTACTTTGTTCTAGTACAATGTTAGAAATGGACCTAACATATTTGGAATTTGAATTTACTTAGTTTATGATCAAAACATAATGTGGTATATAAACTGCAAGTAATAATAGACTTTAAAGAAGAACTATTACCTCAAGTGGTAGAAATTCCTATTTATCTGGAAAATTATGCCAAACACAATAATCCAACTTTATACTCTTTTATTTCTATATTTCTGAAGTCTTTATATGAAAAACACTGCCAGATAACATTTATCCTGCTTTATTTCAGATGATGGTATTTTATAGAAAAATCAAATATTCATGTGCTAAAGGCATATACATCAATAAAATGGGCATTTTGTCACAGGAAAGGCAGATCGAGAACCTACATAAGAATTCTCGTATAAATGCATACTTTTGAAAATAGTGGAAAAAGGACAGTAAAAAAATAACTTACATTTAATAGGGTTACCAAATTGTGGTGTATAGAAAAGAGTACAGGCACGTACATCCTTTGCCATTGCACCCACAGCACCTGATTTTAACCATATGACTTGCCACAGTACCCATGCCACTCACACGAGTTGCACCAGAACCCAGGTTGCACTCACAGGACATGCCTCGGCATCCAGAATTCACTCATAGGTCTTGCGCCTATACCCAGATGCACCCAGGGCTTTTAGTACCCACATTATACCCACTAGTCATTTCAGGGCACCAAGATTGCACACATAGGACTTGCCCAGCACCCATTTCATTTATAGAACTCACTCCCAGAACCCAGATTGCACCAATGACTTACACCCATCACCCACATTGCACCAATGACTAACCCCCAGCACCCACATTGCAAAAAAGACTTGCCCACAGCACCTTCATTGCACTAATGACTGGCACCCAGCACACAGTCCAAATAATTGGTGAGGGAAGCATGTTCATTCCTAAAAGCTTTGTTAATAAAAATGTCTCATCCTAACTGGTGCTTAGCTGCTCAACTAGAAGATAGACCTGAAGCGATAAATATTTTAGAAAATATCGTGGGAAAGCAGTGATCACTTCCAGCTAACTATTTTCTTCAATAAATAAATAAAAGTGTTACATGTAAATTGTTTATTATAAGCGCTTTTGCTTATGCAATGTTTCTGTTTTTGTGAAAATGAAGAACTGGCTTTCTCCGATATGTTCAAGTTCGGGAAAGGTTTTGTACACTCTTGACTGGTAATAAAGCCACCAAAATAACACATTTCAGTGAACACTGCCAAACATAAGTACAAATGTAGCACAAATAATTTTTTCGTGACCGCAGTCTGCTTTGGTCCAACATACACCAACGTAACGGGGCAGTGAAAGTTCAGTGATGGAGAAACAGCTCGAAGCTTGCTAAGTTAGGAAAAACATGTTCTCTGTCATCAGACATATTGGAATATATGTCCATTTCATTTCAAATATCAAATTGAACATGACTGAAATGAAAACTGTGTTGCATAACTATGAGTAAGATAACTCAATTATATGAAATGGAATTTCTCTAACGGACATCCAACAATTGCAATCCTTATTGCACAACAATAAGCTGGTTGTACTGAGTAATTCAGTAATTAACGGAACAAGAAGCACTGTCTAAAAATGTGTGGCAGTGGCCAAAATAACAACAATACCACATGAAATAGTACTATTAGTTAGATATAATTAAATCAGAAAACTGCAACTGCAAAAGCCATATTTGGTTCATCCAGTACATAGGTTGTGTATTCACCAAACAGAGAATGGACAGCTAAAAATAGCTAAATTGGAAAATTACTCTACTATGTGGCTTTAATGCCATATGCATAATCCCCATATCCTTATCCAACCACCTTTTACATGCCAGGCTTCCTTACACACACTTATATGAAGTCTGTTCAATAACCAGTGAACTGTGGTAAACAAACATATTCATGCCTTAGCAGCTGGGTTGGAAAATAGGCAAGTTGGAGAATATTTCCAACTTAGTTATAAAAGCCAAATTTGCATGTGACTTGTCAAAGCAACATGACAGGGTTCCAAAGAGGCCAAATAGTTAGTGCCAGAATTTGTGACAAAAAAATGTCAAGGGGGAAAAGTTTTAAAAATATGGATGATATATGCCAAACATGGCCAAATTGCATTCACAAAGAGAAATGGTCACAGGTTGAAGTTCACTGACATGGTTTAGTTGCTAAATATAATTATAACCTCAAAATTAAAACAGGATTGAACCTCAGTTATCCATTCTCAACAAAATTACCTTTGCAAAATGAAATTAATAGCAGCGCTGTTATTCATAAATCACTTGCAACCAGGGCCAGTGTACAAAGTTTCATAACTAGGTCTTATGAGCACAAAACCAGCACCACTGACCAATTAAAAAATGTATTATGGTTTGATGAATCATCCTTCACTCTATTTCCTACATGCTTATAAAAACAAAGGTTTTGACCCATAATACTGCTGCCACGTTCTAAACATGGTGTGGGACCTGCAAAGGATTGGCAGCCATCTTGTAGAAGTTCTTTGGTCCAATGATTGCTCACTGCACAATTATTGCTCTGGAGCCGTGTTTAGATAGAAATTTAGAGCTCCTAGAAAAGAAAAAGATACCAATACAGAAATAATGTGCTGGGGTCCAAATAGGCACATAAGAGGGGTGCATATTGTGACACTAGAAGATTATGAATTGCATTAATTACAGGGGTATAATTTAAAGCAAGATGTCCATTCTTGTCGTGGAAGCACATCCCAAATCTGAGTTGGGAGTAACAAATAGTACAGTTGAACCTACAAAGTAGAAAAATGCTAAATATCGAGTGTAACATCCGTTGTAGTCAAAATGCAAAAAATATAATAATGTCTTAAAAGTGAATAATAATTTTATCATCACAGAGAACCTTTAACTGAAACACTTAAACTAAAATTATAATAAGAATTATAAAGAAACAAACTGTTTCCCATTTTGATATACATCCATAGATGGGGTTTTTTTATTTGAATTTCTTTAGGTTTTCATGAATATTGGTTAATTGATATCTCAAATATTATCTACATTTTGCAGAATAAAAGCCTTTTATTCTTAGAAAGTATCAGAGCAGAACAGCTCAGAGTGATGTTTTGTCTGTAGATAAGTTCTGAGAAGTAAACATGCATGTAAACTACACCCAATCTAACACTGATGTTAATCTTGTGTTTCCTATCATGGTATCATAAAATGGTAACTTGTTTAGATTCATCTCCTTGATGTTTTTATCAGTGAATTTGCGCAAGCCCCTTCAGTTTGTACCAGTGAATCAGCAGTTGTGATATGATAAGGACTTTTTTTTTACACAGAAGTAAAAATGTATAGATAAGCAGTAGATTTACTTAAACTACTGTTTGATTCTTGTAGATACATTGGTTGTACACTATGCCTGAATGCAGTAGAACATAAACACAAGCAATGTGAAACTGTACTTTTTTTTATCTTAAAACAAAGTAGGTTGCAGGGTGTATATTAACTTAAATGAGATGTGTATACATTATATTAAACAGAGTATGATTACATTATATTACATTTATTTAAATATGGGATTCCTGGGGGTCTGCTTTCCCCAGGAATCTCTTACACCCTATTTCAGAATGAAGCATCTTCAATAATAATGGTTTATTGCATTGTCATTTATGATTAACTGATCAAAGCTATAATTTATTCTGAAATGTTTACAGAAATGTAAAAAGTGTTTTGGTGCCCTGATAATAATAATAAAAAAATGGGTTTTTAAGGTATTGATAATCAAATTAGTAAAGGTAAATGAATAACTGCAGCAGTCAATCATGTTTTCATATTGTTTTCACATAAAGGGAAATAATATATTGCTAATGTAACATCTCCTTCATATTGGTACCAGTACGATATGTGGTACATTTTATTCAGTGACATACGTTCCATTGATCTGAAGGGACTTTACTTATACTGTGAATAAAAAGTGATCTATTCATTGTGATAGCAAAATTGCATGCAAATGCATAAACAAAGAAATATATTCTTTAGATGTGTCTGTGGTGTCGCCTGCTTTTGATATCACCTTGTGGCTTTATACAAAAATCACAAATTTCCTATTGAAAATGAGTTCATTAGAAAATCAAGCCACACATGATATCTTAAACAGACGTATAATCCTCTTAGTTTAAGCTTTTGAATGCAATTTTGCAAACGGAATATGTAGATAATTTGTCATTCTCAACATTCACAGTACAAGCAATGTTTAGATTTTAATACATGCACTGTGTTTCTTTAGGTCATTTTACATTACAATTTGAGGTTGTAGTTTCTCAGCAGCTTTCCGGAGCAGATGGAACCAGCACTAGACAGGGATGTAAGGATAGGCTTCTCTTCCACAGTGTCTCATGTCATAAATAGCACAAGGCACTATGCATTTCATTGATGTTGTGGCTTCATCTTGGTGCTTCACAGTACTGTTCCCATGGCAGAAATACCATTTTACAATGTGACATTAAAAAAGCCGATTTCATTAAAAGTGCACAAATACTTAACAGATTAGTGACTAAGAACCTTACAACGTGTGCTCAGTGAGGCATATTCCAAAAGTAAATTCTATGATGTCAGTAAAGTTGATATGGTCAGCCAGGAAGCTTTATACCAGGTTACTTTCTACAGGGGGGTTGTTTAATATAGATTGACACATTTAAATGTTCCTTTAAATTCTTTGATATTTTATCATTGCAGAAATAGAAAACAGAACAATAATTAGTCAGCTTGACAGTTCACTGCAACTGTAGTGTAAAATCAGCTAAAAGTCGGTTAAAAACAATTTGTCTGTAGGGGGTCCGGCATCATGCTATATGCTAATGTAAGGATCTCAGATGGAGGTACCTATCAAACAACGATCTGTGTCATAGCTTGTAGGGAAATAAGACAAACCGTTCTTTTCAATGGAGCAAGTGACAAAGACAGATGAATCTGGAGAGTTTCAGATTTGTGTTTAATATATAGGCAGAGATGAGAATGCAGTGAATATCCAGCCCCCCCCCCCCCCCCCCCCCCCCCCCCAGTGAAAGTGGGTTATGGTCTATTGTTTGATTTATTATATTGCACTGCAGCCTACACACAGCTAAAGAAAGAAATTCATAGCGTGTAGCATAATTTAAATCAACATGTCAGATGGTATCCAATACAATCAAATACTTTTTAACCTTGACCTTATTGCACAATGCCCCACTGTTTCTCATCTGTCTAACTATTAAAATGAAAAATGATTGATTATAATTAATAACATAATCTATAAAATAAAAAAAAGAGGAAAAAACTACACACAGTGCTTGAAAAGATATAGTAACCCACCAGCATGTATAACAAGGATAACAAAGGGGGCAGTAGTTCCTGGTACAAGACGCTAACTTTAAGCAAGGAATGCGACCTCTGTAACACACACACCAACAAAAAATATATAACAAAGAGACAGCGTTCCTAATTAAAAACAACAAACAGTTAGCATTCTCATAAATATTCTTTATATATATATTTATAATTCGATCACCAAACAAAATTATAAATACATCACATAATAGAAAAATACAAAACAAATATACATAAAATACTAAATAAATACCTAAATACAGGAAAACATATACAAATATATTATATCTGTTAAAAATAAACCATGCAGTATGCAATAGATGGTCATGAAAAGATATGGTGCCTAACCCAAAGGAACATTTAAACAATCTGACAGAGGCCCACAGTGTGCGAAGACCCTGATCTGGTGTCTCCAATGTTTCTGCTACTGATCACACATTAGTGTGATTGGATCACATTGGTTGTAGTACAGCAGTATCAGATTTCTCTCAATGGAAGTATAAACGAAGTGCTGGAAATAGTGTCTGGTAGTCCTCTGTAGATGCCATTACTGATGTTACCAAAGTGTCACCTGATGCTGAAGAGGTCTTTGGGGGTCTGATAATAGATGATAAGGTTTCGTTAGGTAAAAAGAATTAAATAAAGAAATCTTGTTGAAAATCTCACCACTGTGCCTCCTCCAACCTTGGGAAAAGTAAACCCCTCAAATCTATAAATATGGTTTCTGATTAAATCTCATAATGTGTCATTTGTGTCGGTTTATTAAATAATAAAAAGGTGATTTGTCATGAGAACGTGTAAAACATCTTGGTCAAAAACATGTAAAATTACTTAGTCTGTTCACAAAGGCCATTTAGCCAGCATAATGCATGAAATGGCTTATAAATGACTAACTGTGTGGTACAAGACACCTTTTAAACTATACACCATAGACCAAGACCATGGGCATCCAACATGTGACCCGCCTGAGATGGAGGTGTGGCCCGTCTGAGATTGATGCTGTAACCGCACCTCCGTGGCACGCCTCCATATTGGGGTACCACAAGGGTTGCGAGCTTGGCCCCCTCGCACAGAAGATGAAGTGTCCCTGGTGCCTTGTGCCTCGAGTGCAGCGCGAGGGGCACTTGCTCCGCTCCCTCACACTCTGACACTCATTGGACCTCCAGAAGATGGTGCCTGAACCGTCCCCCTCCCTGTATTTAAAAGGTGAGTGAGCAGGGAGGGGGACAAGCGGCACATGAAAAAAAAAGAAATGTGTGAGTGTGTCTGTGTGTGTAAGGGTGTCTGTGTGTATATAGGTGTCTGTGTATTGAGTCCAGGGTGTCTGGACCATCCCCCTCCCTTTTCCATATAAAAGGTGACTGAGCAGGGAGGGGGACAAAAGGCACATGCAAAAAGAAAAGAAATGTGTGTGTGAGGGTGTTTGTCTGTGTGTGTGAGGGTGTCTGTGTGTGTAATGGTGTCTGTCTTTGTGTGTAAGGGTGTGTGTGTGTATGCATGGGTGTCTGTGTGTGTAAGGGTGTCTGTGTGTGTGTTTGTGTGTGTGTGTGTGAGTACGAATGGGTGTCTATTTGTGTATGTGTGGCTGTGAATATGTGTAAGCGTGGCTGTGTATGTATGTGTATAAGTGTGACCGTGTATGTAATAAATGTGAGGGGAATTTTTGGCTGTGAGTTTTATTGTGCAGTAATGTGCAGTGTGCGAGTGAGTTTTATTGCCGTGGAGTCTGTGATACACTCACACAGTGCACATTAATGTGAATTTTATATATAAATATGAGCATATTCACACACATATATATATATAAAATTAATATTAATGTGCATTGTGTGAATGTATCACAGACTCCACGGCAATAAATATCGCTCTCACACAATCATATATAATTTTCTCTAAATGGAAAATCAATGTGGCCCACGCACACACACATTTCTGGTGAAGTGGCCCCCTGAAAAAAAAACTTGGACACCCCTGCCATAGACCAACCCATACCTGACCCAGGGGCATATCATTTCCCTGAGTAATAGGTGTGTGCTGAACTGGCAGCACACCACCGTGAAATAGAGCCAAGAGGCCAATGGCAGCAGCGAATTCGGCATCAGAGTCACTCACTCAGTTGCCAATTCGACCAGCATGAAAAGTATAAATAACTTTGTGTACTTTTCGTGCTGGTCGAATTGGCAACAGAGTGAGTGACTCTGATGCCGAATTCGCTGCTGTCACTGGCCTCTCACAGTAAAGATACACGGCTGACCTGACCTCTGTTGGCCATCCCAACTACACCCTGGTGACATTCTATATAAATGGTGGGCCTACCTGTTTAAGTTCCCATACTAGAAAGCGATCCTCAAATGTATAGCATCACGGGCATGAGACCGGTTGCCAAATTACTGCTCCACCCCACATCTATCTCGTGGCATATAAAAAAATCATTAACGGCCTATTTCCTGAATACAGCAAAAGATTTTATATGCAAAGTGCCCACGTTTTTATTGTATAATACATTTCCTAGGAACTACAGGAACACAACCTGGCTTCTATGACCCCAATAACTAATAAAGTGGTGTTAGCAGTCAATGCCTGCTGCAAACACCATTATCATTACTGCCCTCATTAATAAAAAAAATACCCCACCTGCTACAATCCTCCATACTTTCTGTGGAGGATCACGAGCACGTAAAAAGAAATGGCATTGAAACACTGTTCTGTACAAGAATTACTGCACAAGCATTGATTCAATGACAGCCAGTAAAAATGAACAAGCAAAAGATCAAATCCACTCCCAAAAACATAAGACTTAAATATGCATCGACTGCATAATGCAGTCGATGCATAATAATATGGCTTTTGCAAATAATATGGCTTTTTAACCATTTCAGTGCTGTAGGGAATTCCCTGCCTCCTGCTGGCCTCATTACAGACAACCAACGGTGGGCTGTTACTATGCCCATGGTAAAAAAAAAAAAATAGTTCCTAGGGGCTTGAGGCCCTTACTAATATCAAACAAGTGGCCCCAGGGCTGCAAACCAGAGCATAACCTGCGGCCCTTACAAATAACATGAGTGGCTCCTTGGTGTCATGGGATGGTGCAATACACATGGCCACTATATAAATAAACTAATGCCCTCCCGGGCTTGGGGCCATTACTATGGCCCCTTTCCCTGGGCCAGAAGCTTAAGATCCAGAGCATTACAGGTCATCACAGAAACCAGGATACAGGTATATTTATTTCCTACAAGGCATGCTTTGTGTGCTAGGGGATGGGTAGTGTTTTTTACTGCCAACCTTCATCTTACTCAGAGGGTGATTTTTATTTTTTTTTACAGATTTTGGGGGCAATTGTGGATCGTAGGTAGGAATTTTATTTAATTTGTTTAATTTATTTACTTTATTTATTGTGCTCTGGAACACAGGGGGAATAAGGAAATTATAAATGTATTTAATCTGGGCTTTAAGTATATAGCATCAATGTATTTAGTGTCCAGGTGATGTTATTACACCCCCAGTTCTGTAGCATAATATTGACATGGAAATAGGGAATAACAATGTTTTTGTCAGTTTCCGATTGAACTCTGCCACCCATTTACACTGCTAGTTTGCAGAGACTGGTATATGACTGCTTCACTATGCTGCGCATGCTTTGCCATCTTGTGGTAAAGGTCCATCTCCATCTTTGTCCATTTTCTTGGTTTAAACCACAATAAATTTAGTGAGAAATTTGATTAATGTCTATAAATGATTTTTTAAATGAGTTTTATCATTCTAATGTTAGCTGGTTAATATTAAACCAATGCACATTGTAACATAAGGGATTGTGGTTAAGATTAGGGATGATATCTTTATAATTACTATGTATTATATATCTGAAGTCATGAAAGAACATTTGTAACATTGAAGGAATATTCCTTCAATACAAGCATTACAGTATATTATAATTATACATTGTAGCGTCTAATCCTAACTGAACCATGAAATTAATATCCATAACTATGTTCAGCAATAAGAACAAACATATTGGGCTAAATTAAGTGATTCAAAACGTCACTTTTTCTGTTTTTTCAATACATTTTTTTTCTATTGCAGTCTATGGGATTCAATGACATGAGATAAAATAACTCAGGTCTTTGAATAGACCCCAGTATGTTTCTACTTTCAGATTTTTTTACTTGATCCAGCATGTTTGGTTGATCTCCTTAAACATCAAGCAGATTTTGCAGCCATTAACTATGTTTTGAATTTTTTATTACTATTATAATATATTTTTTGGTATTTAACTAATGTGTCAATTTTTTATCTTATTTTACAGAGTTTAATTTTCTTGAATTTTAAACCATTTCAGGAGGACTTTGGCTATTTCCATAAGTGACCGCTTGGAAGAGTTAATTACTGGGTAATTATGTCTATACCCATTGTCAAGAGCCCCGGCCCAGTCGGGTTTACCATTAGCTATTACAGGCTGTTACATAGTTACATACATTGTAGTTTAGGTTGAAAAAAGACTTGCATCCATCAAGTTCAAGCCTTTTCCTATCCCGTGTTTACCATCACTGATCCAAAAGAAGGCAAATAAAAACCCCTTCTGGAATTTCGAATTCTGTTTTTAGTGGGGAAAAAATGGCAATCAGGTTTCTCCTTGGATCAACAAGCACTAACTAAATATTAATGCCTTTACTAACATCCATGGCATTGAATTCCATATCTTAATTGTCCGTACTATAAAATAATACCTTCCACTGTTGTAGACTAGATCTCCTTTTTTTCGAGTCTTGTCCTTCGTACTGTTCTGTTAATGAACAGGTCTTTAGAAAGTCCTTTGTATGGGTCCTGTACATATTTATATAACATTATCATATCCCCTCTAAGCCGCCGCTTCTCTAGCGTGTACAAATTTAACTTTTTAAGCCTTTCTTCATAACTAAAACTTTCCATTCCCTGTGTTCAAAGAAGAGCTATGCCCTTTTCTGGTGAATAATATGTTTAATTCAATTCTTTATGACAAAATGTGCAGAAGAGCAAATATAACACTAATTTTAAAAGAAGGGAAGAGTAGGGAACAATGTGTAATGTGTGTTTGAAAGTAACCGTCCCATTTCTCTGTTAAATGTAGAAGATATTCACCAAGATAATGGCAAATTAAATTAAAAGAAACGATTCCTGAATTAATACATAAAGACAAATCCAGGTTTGTAAGAAGTAGAGAAGCATGGGACAATACAATCAACGCACTTAATACAATACAGTGGGCTAAGGAGAAGAACTTGCCTGCGGTCCTGCTATCCATAGATGCCGAAAAGGCTTTTGATAGGGTGAATTAGTTATTTATGTGTGAAGTCCTCAGATATATAGGAGTCGGTGGTAATTTTATGAAATGGATACAGTCTGTATGCTCTACACTATCATCTGGAATAAAATGAAATGGAATATTATCGGAGGGCTAAGACCTGACTAATAGAACACACCAGGGTTACCCATTGTCCCCAATATTGTTTGTTTTAATGATGGGACCATTACTTAATGCAATAAGAGAAAATTCAAATATTACAGGAATTAACACTGGTTTAGGAGAACATAAAAGTGCACTTACATGGATGGTGTTTTATTATTTGTGCCTCACCTTTTAAAATCCCTGAAGGGGGTAGTAGAGAAGATAAATGAATATTCGTGATGAACATCACTAAAAACAAGATATTAAATAAAAACCTGCTAGATAAGGATCTAACAGATGTCCATAAAAAATGTTTAAAGTGGCGTTTCCATTGCTGAGATACTTAGAGGTCTTTCGAAATGCAGATCCTAGGGATTAGTATGTTTTGCATTTTGGAAGACTGCTTAAAATTATAAAAATAGATTTATTAAAATGGACTAGTTTAAATGTATAATGGTTTGATATACAATATCTTATTAGAATATAATACTTGACAGATTTAACTGACTAAGATCCCTAGAATATTCTTTATTAGCCTTAGAAAACTATTTTGGTTTACCAGACTTGTACAATTCTTACCATGCGGTATACTTATCATGTATATTGGATTGGACACGCTCCTATCACATACTACACTTTGGATGTCCAACGATGATAATCGTGTTATCCCTTTATTAAATAAAGGGAAATTGCGATAACTCCGGGCTTACTCTCCCCCATCAGTAATAACGGAGAATTTTTACAATGGCTAAGAGGCATAAAAATATTCAGTCCAGCTTTTCAATTTTTTAAGCCAGAGAATTAGGGAACATGAGACTAGGTAACGTTATTAATTTATGAACTATTATCAGTGAAGTAATGATAATACTTGCTTAGAACAGAATTAGAAGCGAAGGGAGGCACTTTGTGCTATCTGCAGTTATGTCAGTTTATTAACACTCTAATACTAGGAATTAGTTTCCCCTTATTTCACACACACTTTGAGAAACTCTGTGCTCAAAGTGAAAAGGTAAATCAATTATTATCAAAAATCTGTACAATTTAGAATAATACAGAGGGGCCTGAGATCCTTAATTCCTATAGACTTTGGGAATTAGATCTAGGTATGACCCTGAAGTCAGAAAAATGTAGTAAATATTTCAAATTAATTACATAAATCTCTAGGGCTGCTAAACAACAATAACTCTCATTTAAATTACTATCAAGGTGGAACAGAGCCCCAGCTACTTTGCTTAGATTTTCGAATGTTATAAGTGATACATTCTGGACATGCAGGGTAGAGTAGGGCAATATAATACATATGTTCTGGAATTTTCCACTGATCACTCTGTCCTGGGGTAAGGTAGAGGGAATTATTAGTAGATGCTTTGACCTCAGTTTAAGATTACATCGGACCTAATTTTTTTTTATATCATCAGAAACATTCAAACATTCTTTAATAATAAGGTTACTTAATAAAGCAAAGGTAAGTATTTCAGCTAAATGCAATCAGAAAGGTACACTCTCTATGGTGTATTGAATTAGTCGGGTCAATAAGTTAAGGGAGACCGAAGATTTGATTTATTTTGATAACATATACTTGCAAAATGTAAAGTCGGGGGCTCTTACCAGTCTGAAGTGGAGTCCAGATGCAGAAGACAATAGGCACGTATGTACAAATAAAGACACCAATCAGAGTTATTGATGATGGGAACAACAACTTGGTTGGTGAGTTGGTGCACAAAGGTGGTAAAAACCATGGTCAGGCAATCCGGGGTCGTGGGCTGGCAGCTTAGGGTCAAAGTCAGGAACAGACAAGGATCAGGACAAGGGGCTCAGAATCATAGTCAAAGGGAGGAAAAAGTTCGGCAACAGGAATCAAGTAAATCAGCAACACCCAGCAGTGAATGTGACACAAAATAATAGAGATGGGTGGGCCAGATGGTACTTGGTTAAGGATTATGTATAACAATAAAATTGCAGATTTTTTTTTAAAGTTAATGCTATTTACTAATTTCCCAAATTAAGTAAATGTTGGGATTCTGGGTTGTCATTGATACCTATATTAAATCAGACACCAGTTGGTACTAGAGGGCTGATTTATTCTGAAACACGTAAAAACAGGTGATTTGTTGGGCTGTGGCTCCATTTTTTTTTTCTTCTTTTTAAAAATGTTTTTTTTTGTATGTGTGCTTTAGGGGGTGGGTAATATTATTTGTCAGTTTGTTTTATACCTTACTGTATATAAAATATTTGGCAAGTTTTAGGAAAGTTAAATTATGGTAGAAATAGCCTCTTTCTCTCTTTTTTTCCCTTCCTCCTCCCATCCCTTTTTTCTCTATCTCTTTCTTCTCTCTTTTCCCTTCTCTCATTCTTTTTAAAGAGTGTGGTTCTAGAGAAAGTTATTTTCCTTACATACCAGATAAGGAAATAGGGAAGAGTGGAAAAGGGGAAAACTGTTCGAATTTGAAAGATATTTAATTTGGAAGATTGTTTTGTTTGTTCTTTTATGTATTATGTTGTCAAGTATGACAATACTTCGAAGTCCATTGGGAGGACCAAGGCTACCATTTCGGCAGCCAAACTCTGGAGCTGTTCAGCTTCTTAAATGTTGGCATCAAATTTCATGCCAATTTCAGATCACTTCATTGGTCTCTGAGTAGCAAGATGGCTTTTCGGATCACCAAACTGATCTGATTGGGTCTGAAACTCTGAGTTCCAATTTACTCAAGTCAACCCTTTAATCTACAATTTTGCTAGCAATTGTAACACAATCTGTAAATGCTTTTTGTGCATTACATTCCCAAATTAAATAGCCAGAATTTTTCAAACTGTGCTGTAAGCACAATCTTGGACTGTTCTATTTGACTCTCAGATATGAATGGCACCGCAAGACGCAAATGTACAATTTACCACCCAAAACTATTAGAATTTTTCAAAGTGCGCTGTTAGCACAGTATTTGACGGTTCTATTTGACTCTCAGATATAAAGTGCAGGACGCAAATGTAATATTTAACACCAACAAACTGCAGTATTTAAAAATGCCTAGATGTTGCCCACTGAGCTAACAGAACAGGATTAAAGTCATGTGCCTGGCACACATGCAGTTGCAAGTGCACTGCACTCTCTGTGGCACTGGGCTCAGGGCAGGGTACAAATATGTAGTATAGCACCCACTAAAATAATCACTGTAATTTGAATAATCGCTGTAGGATTATGCCCCTCAATATGCCAGGATTATGCCTCTCAATATGCCAGTATTATGCCTCTCAATGTGCCAGGACTTAGCCACCCAATATGCCAGGATTATTATGCCACTCAATATGCCAGGATTTTCCCACACAATATGCCAGGATTATGCCCCTCAATATGCCAGGATTATGCCTCTCAATATGCCAGGATTTAGCCACAAAATATGCCAGGATTATTATGCCACTCAATATGCCAGGATTATGCCCCTCAATATCCCAGGATTTTGCCCCTCAAAATGCCAGGATTATGCCCCTCAATATGCCAGGACTTAGCCACCCAATATGCCAGGATTATTATGCCACTCAATATGCCAGGATTTTCCCACACAATATGCCAGGATTATGCCCCTCAATATGCCAGGATTATGCCCCTCAATATGCCAGGATTATTATGCTACTCAATATGCCAGGATTTTCACGCACAATATGCCAGGATTATAACCCTCAATATGCCAGGATTATTATGCCTCTCAATATGCCAGGATTTAGCCACCCAATATGCCAGGATTATTATGCCACTCAATATGCCAGGATTTTCCCACACAATATGCCAGGATTATGCCCCTCAATATGCCAGGATTATTATGCCACTCAATATACCAGGACTTAGCCACCCTATATGCCAGGATTTAGCCACCCAATATGCCAGGATGATTATGCCACTCAATATGCCAGTATTTTGCAACTCAATATGCCAGGATTATGCCCCTCAATATGCCAGGATTTAGCCACACAATATGCCAGGATTATTATGCCACTCAATATGCCAGGATTTTCCCACACAATATGCCAGGATTATGCCCCTCAATATGCCAGGATTATGCCCCTCAATATGCCAGGATTATGACTCTCAATATGCCAGGACTTAGCCACCCAATATGCCAGGATTATTATGCCACTCAATATGCCAGGATTATGCCCCTCAATATCCCAGTATTTTGCCCCTCAATATGCCAGGATTATGCCCCTCAATATGCCAGGACTTAGCCACCCAATATGCAAGGGTTATTATGCCACTCAATATGCCAGGATTTTCCCACACAATATGCCAGGATTATGCCCCTCAATATGCCAGGATTATGCCCCTCAATATGCCAGGATTATGCCCCTCAATATCCCAGGATTTTGCCCCTCAAAATGCCAGGATTATGCCCCTCAATATGCCAGGATTTTTCCCACACAATATGCCAGGATTATGCCCCTCAATATGCCAGGATTATTATGCCTCTCAATATGCCAGGACTTCGCCACCCAATATGACAGGATTATTATGCCACTCAATATGCCAGGATTTTTCCACACAATATGCCAGGATTATGCCCCTCAATATGCGAGGATTATTATGCCTCTCAATATGCCAGGACTTAGCCACCCAATATGCCAGGATTTAGCCACCAAATATGCCAGGATTATTATGCCAATCAATATGCCAGGATTTCCCCCCTCAATATCCCAGGATTTTGCCCCTCAATATCCCAGTATTTTGCCCCTCAATATGCCAGGACTTAGCCACCCAATATGCCAGGATTATTATGCCACTCAATATGCAAGGATTTTCCCACACAATGTGCCAGGATTATGCCCCTCAATATGCCAGGATTATGCCCCTCAATATGCCAGGATTATGCCTCTCAATATGCCAGGATTTAGCCACCCAATATGCCAGGATTATTATGCCACTCAATATGCCAGGATTTTCCCACACAATATGCCAGGATTATGCCCCTCAATATGCCAGGATTATGCCCCTCAATATTCCAGGACTTTGCCACCCAATATGCCAGGATTATTATGCCACTCAATATGCCAGGATTTTCCCACACAATATGCCAGGATTATGCCCCTCAATATGCGAGGATTATTATTCCTCTCAATATGCCAGGATTTATCCACCCAATATGCCAGGATTTAGCCACCCAATATGCCAGGATTATTATGTCACTTAATATGCCAGGATTTTCCCCCTCAGTATCCCAGGATTTTGCCCCTCAATATGCCAGGATTATGCCCCTCAATATGCCAGGATTTAGCCACCCAATATGCCAGGATTATTATGCCACTCAATATGCCAGGATTTTCCCACACAATATGCCAGGATTATGCCCCTCAATATGCCAGGATTATGCCTCTCAATATGCCAGGACTTAGCCACCCAATATGCCAGGATTATTATGCCACTCAATATGCCAGGATTTTCCCACACAATATGCCAGGATTGTTATGCCACTCAATATGCCTGGATTTTCCCACCCAATATGCCAGGATTATTATGCCACTCAATATGCCAGGATTTTCCCACACAATATGCCAGGATTGTGCCCCTCAATATGCTAGGATTATTATGTCTCTCAATATGCCAGGACTTAGCCACCCAATATGCCAGGATTTAGCCACCCAATATGCCAGGATTATTATGCCACTCAATATGCCAGGATTTTCCCACACAATATGCCAGGATTATTATGCCACTCAATATGCCAGGATTTTCCCACACAATATGCCAGGATTATGCCTCTCAATATGCAAGTACTTTGCCACCCAATATGCCAGCATTATTATGCCACTCAATATGCCAGGATTTTCCCACACAATATGCCAGGATTGTGCCCCTCGATATGCTAGGATTATTATGTCTCTCAATGTGCCAGGATTTAGCCACCCTCTTCCTCCCCCCTTCCCCCTTACTTACCTCCTCCCTGCTGCTCTATCTCCCAGTGCTGCAGGTCTGTGGCTGTGAGGGAAGCATTGTGTGTTGTGCATTCAACAAAGTTTGTTTAAAAAAAAGGTTTAAACAAACTATATTGAATCCACATCGGCTGAAGGGGAGCGCACAATGCTTTCCTCAGAGCCACAGACTTGCACCGGGAGACAGAGCAGCAGCGAGGAGGTATGTAAGGGGGAAGGGGGAGGATTTTCTTTTTTCACGGTTTCGGCGCCCCTGCTATGTTGCACCCTAGGCGGCAGCCTAGTTCGCTTTACAGGTGGCGCCTGCCCGGCTGAACCCCGAACTCCAACACGAACATACAGTGGAATGTCCGTGTTCAGGGTCCAAAAACCGTAATGTTCGGTACGAACCCGAACCATGCGGTTTGCTCAACACTAGTAACAAGTTATTAATACTACCAAATTATATTTCAAATGTGGACTTTAATTGTGAGCTTGTGGAGTTCCGTGATAGCCTCTTTTTGATGCCTGTTTTCATTCAGACAGATGCCAACATGTCCGCCCAGACTCTTCAGCTCAGACAATCATAGGGATCCTTTATTGTCTTTTGATTAACATGTGGGTGGGCTTACTTGTTTAGAGGGCTATTTAAAGTTGCTAAGCTTTTATGAGCATTGTCTATTATAAGTTCTGATTTCCTGAGCTCCTAGTTCAGATTTTTGTTTGCATGACCATTGGCTTGTTCCTCACTCTGCATTAGTATTCTGTTGTTCCTATGTATGACCCATGGCTTGTTTTGCGCTTCCTGTGTATTACCCTTGGCTTGTTAAAGACCTCGCATTATTATTCAGTCATTTCTGTGCATGAATGTGGGTTTTTTCATCCTCTGATTCATCAACTATATTTTTTTCCCATTTCCATCCACTGTTATCCCCTTCTGCTTATGGTGTTACCATCCTGGCATCCTAAAGTTCATAGAGGTGTAGCTAACACTTTCTTAGTGCTTGATGTGCAACCATAGATTTACTTTGATTGACGCAGAAAACCTCCTCAATGTTCCCAGCGGCCCTTGCTTTAGCTTTTCCTTGGTACTCAGAGTTGAGGTCCTGCATCACAGATCATGACCTCAAACATCACATGCAGTTTTTGTGACACACTACTATATTGATAAGTATTTCCTGAAGGATAGTTTTTATGCAAATTAAGATTGCTTTATCGGAGTGCTAAGAAGCTTTTCAACATACATAAATAATTCTCTCTCATAAACGTTCATTAATATGCAATATGGTAATGTTCCTGGTTGCTTAGTTTGGTAAGTGGATGTAAAAGTGTATTACAAAACATAACATGAAAGTTCATACTGTAGACTTTGAAGCTCTTCAATGCTGCTGTACAGGACTAGTCATCTACACCTAATACATGAGTCCCACAAATTCTAGCTGATTGAGCTTAGAAATTTCTTTAAGTTAGTATGAGAATCTAATATTTTGAAGCCTATTTAGAAACATGCCTGCATGTGTTGTGTGGCCAAACATAATATAGCTACATGAAATGAAGCAATTTCTGTTCTGATTGCAAGAAAGCAAACACAGTTATTATGAAACATTGGCCAAGTTTTATTAGTGAGGTCCAAATGAGAAGATCAGGGTAATTCCCAACATATTTAAGGAACCTTAAAAACAGGGAAAGAGTCCAAATACTTTGTATACAAAAATACCATGTATCATACAAAAAGTGCAATGACAATCCAAAAAATGTATCATATTTAATAAATGGTCAATGATTTTCTTTGCATACAGCAAGAACAAACTTGGAGCAATATTTTCATGTTAACAGAAATTATTAGTGCCATCACAGCAAAACAGACTGAAACTATTAAAGTTTTGTTTTTTTGCTTGGCTCAGTTTGTATTTTCTCCATACTAATAAACAAAAAACAGACCTAACCACTTAGCAATATATAATAAATGAACAAAATAGCTGGGAGTTGTCATTACATTTAAAGCCTGTCTGGTCTGTGGGTTCTTTCAATAGAGGATGAACATACTGATGCAAAAAAGAGTCTTTACTATCAGTCTCAGAATACTCCACCCGATGGCTAAGTGAACCAGTTTTGATAAAGGATGTTGGAAAGTGCAACATTTAAATTGATTTAATACAGGAAAATTCTGCAGATTAACTTTGAAGAAATGAACAATGAATGTATAATTGTTGTGGAACTTTTTTTAATCAGAGACCATTAGGCCATATGGACCATTAATGGTCACTACTTCTAAAATGACCAAGAATAGTATATATCCTATTGTGTTATTGTTCCCAGTGTGCAGGAAAAGAGGGCGGAATGAGAATCTGGACATTACTCACTGCATTACAGCTCTATGGCTACCTCAGCCTGAGGTCATATAATATTCAATAAAATTCAACTGTGAAATGCCAAACCACATTATTTGGTGGAGTCTGTGTGCTTATTTTGTAGTGTTGTCTCATACCGCAGACGTTTATTTGCACTTTGGTGACCGGTATATTATTAAATAACCTTCATCGAGGCCAAACAGTACTTAGTGTTAGTCATTTACACTAGCTGGCTGTGTAAACTTTCCTTTTTCTGTTCCGGTGGCAGGTATTAGACAAGGATTATTAGCATTACATTTCATCAGCAGTTTGATTTATATTTGATACACCCTCTGCTTACAGTAATTTGTAATCCATTCCTAGTTTCTAGAACAACAAGCCTATCAAAATAACTGGAAGAGTTGTTGCCACAGGAGAACAGGTCACAACCTTGGAAAAGAGCTTTAAAACTTAGATTTAAAACACAGCAGAAGAAATATATATGTATAAAAACACTAGAACAATCAAATTGGTAATGCAGTGTGAACCAAAAATTATATCTACAGTAAATTTATTATTACCTTTTATAGTTTATTGAGCTAAAAACAGACTTTGTGCAAACTACTATCCTAAGCTGCCCAAATATGGAGACTATTCACACAAAAATTTAGTTGTAAAAAGAGTTGTGTAAATGGGAGATATAAAAGGCATTGATTTCTAAAGTGAACTCGAACTGTCATCTCAATCCTCTTGAGCTATTCACTAATTGTACCTCGAGGTTGACCTTGCCTTTCCTAACTTCACCAAATGCACACCGATTTATCCATTTTAAATCTTTAGTGACCAGAATATTTTGGAGATAGATTAATACCTGAGGGCTGGCTGCCTGGTAACTGCATTATGTGTATTTGTATTTTCACCTTTCCTTGTAATTTTGTATACAACTGACCAGCTGTTAATACAAACTGAACCCTCATCTGTGCCCATCCCTTACTTGAGTCTGACTTTTGATCATCAATGATTAACAGAGATACCAACAGACCCACCTATGCCTCTTGAAATTGGGGTAGATTGTAGAGATCTACTTTAGCCAGCAGTTTGCTCTACATCTGTTGTTGAAACTACTTGCATCACTCGAGTCACAGGAATACTAGATGTCATTATGGAGCAAGATATTGCAGAAACAGAGCCACAAGAGTTTCCAATACCATAACTTGTGGAGACATGTTCTGCACAACCCACCACTGCTATTGGCAGATACTGTACTGAATGTGCTTTTTGCTATATTAATGTGGTCAAATAATTCCAATAGCAGTCATACAGTCATGGGCATACACTTAACCAATGTGAGCCCAATGAAGAAAGCAGAGAAACAAATGCCAATCACATACTTCTCTCGGCAGAGATGGGTCGAAGGTCGGAGCAAGAAGCTTCCCCCACTTCAAGCCTCCACCTCCATCAGAGATTGTCCTTTATATGGATTATTTCTTTCCTTATCTGACAGATTTCATAATAAAAAAATCAAGATTGTGATGAGCCAGAAAATAACCTTTTTCCATTAGACAAAACTGTTGGGTCTGAAGTCTAATAGTTTCACCTGTCTTCTTCCAATCCCGTGCTAAGACTAATTTCATTGCCATGAATATATACATGGCCAAATGCTTTTGTATATATGTATGTATAGTAAGATCCATATGTAACAGAGCTCCAGCAGGAGAGGGTGGGATACTACAATCAAATAGGGTTGAAATTATGGCAAAGATCTCTTGCTAAGTATTATACATTTTCTGGCATTCTCACCAAATGTGCATAAAACTACCTGGTGCAAAACTGCACCTCTAACATATATAGGGAGAGATACCACCAAAAAAAAAAAAAAACAGATGCCATCTAAAAAGCATTTTATAGTGAAATTCCTTAATATTGGTGTTTTATTGGTGTCATTAGTGTTTTAGGATATAGTTGTTACCTTTGTCACCTCCTCTCACATGAAAACCTTAGAGGTCAAAGTGAAACCCCAAGAAGACAACCATTTTTCTAATTTGACCGCCATACCTTCTCAAATTCATCCCACTTGATCAATTCAACCTCCTCAGCCACTCAAATCAGACCCATTCACCACACTTTGATAACTCAAAAAAATAAGACTTTTGGTGAAAAGAACCCACACTATCATGATACTGTTACATGATATGTGATGTTAACATTTTCAACGTGTAAATGATAAGCAGTGGGTGTTTACTCAACAGATACAGTTTATTACACTTTTGTCACAGTGTAGTTGCTTATGCCAAGTATTTATTCATAAATAAAAATAATAATCAAGTCATTAATATGAACTAAAACAATGGCAATGTTTTTTTAAAAATTGTATTTATATATTTCTCTGTTTGTTCTACTTTAGAAGTTCTGCTAAGTAGAAGTGTTCAATATTTTTAGCTAATTGTTTGCCATTTTGATTAAATATATTCCATTTGGAGAAAAATAATTATATGGAGATACTCGATTATTGTTGTTTGACATTTTAAAGTTGATTTATTTGTTTTGAAAGCTTTATACAAATTATCTATCCATCTGTGCTCCTTCCAAGTTCTGTCAAAAGTGCCTTTGCCACTCCTGGTTATTGGGATGTAAATCTCCTAAAAGGGACATCCTAGTCCCCAAACTCACTTTGGTGCAAGATGAAGATTACTGCTTGTATAGTGCACAAGCATTTTTTCTAGTGTGATTGGATACAGGCATTCTGCACAAATCACATTTTTTATATATTGTATTCAAGCACTCCCCAATTATTACTCTGCATGTTTACAGCAGGTGTGGCAGCACTGATTATATAAATACTGAGGATATAAAGTTTTGTTTAATTTAGTCACTTCCTGTCATTCTTGAATTGAATACATTGTTTGGACTCTGAGTGACCTTGCTTTTGTACACAGTAGGATCTCTTAACAGTGCAACACATTGTCTGTTGACATCACCAGAGAAACAGGAAATTCCATTAATTCAAATTAAATTATTCTAATTGGTCCCTGCAGCACAATAATAAAAGTAAATTACTTTTTCTCAGCTAGTATGGGCAGTCCTGGTTTCTTGCAAACTGGTGTATTTTCACAATTTCATCATGCTGTGAGTAGTTTATGTTTTAAGCAAGGCAAAATGTAAAATATGCATTTTATAGTACTTTAAAAGCACCTTAAGATGCATTTTGGGCATCTTAATGTCCCTTTAATGTAAGTCCACTGAACACTCATTTATTTTTTTATTTTTTTTTTAAAACACTTTTGAAGTGTGTTTTTTTTCTATTATCCTGCACACGATGTAGAAAAAAAGAACAATTTCAACTATTTATAATAAATGGCGATTTTGAACATAACCTAATTAGAGTTAAGTGTGAAAAATCAAGAATATGATTTATTATATTCCAAAAAAAACACTGTCAGATGGAAGTTTGTCCAATGACAGGTAGGTAAAGGTGGAGAATACCAGAGTCCCCCTGATTCAGGATTATATAATTAATACTGCATGGTTTATTACACTACGTATGTAAACAGTAGTTTAATCTAAAGAAGATATGGCTAATTTAAATATTAGCTGAATGTATGAAGAATGTCTTTATTCATATGTAAGTAGTCCATCACATATTTTATTTATTTATTTGTAAGTATCTAGCCCTTACATATTTTAGTGCACTTAATTTGGGTGTTATTAGTCATCTTTGCATAGAGTTTACTCTTTTCTTTTCTGTCCTTTGGATGCAAGAGCAGGGCCTCTGGGTGCACTGACAAGTCCACTGGGTGCACTGGCAAGTCCAGTAGGCGCTGCATTGTGGTGCAGGTGCAGGTCCAGTCAATACAAGAATAGTCCAGCAGGCTCCATGGCAAGTCCTCTGGTGCATGGGCAAGTCCTCTGGATGCAAAGGCAAGTCCAGTAGGTGCATGGCGAGTCCTTTGGGTGCAGAGGCAAGTCTAGTGGGTACTGCAATGTTGTGCGGGAGCAAGTCCTTTGGGTGCAATAGCAAGTCCTCTGGGTGCAATTAAAAATTCCTTGATGCAGGAGCAAGTCCAATGGGTGCTGCAATGTGATGTGGGAGCATGTCCAGTGGGTGCAAGAGCAGGGCCTCTGGGTGCACTGACAAGTCCACTGGGTGCACTGGCAAGTCCAGTAGGTGCTGCATTGTGGTGCAGGTACAGGTCCAGTAAATGCAAGAATAGTCCAGCAGGCTCCATGGCAAGTCCTCTGGTGCATGAGTAAGTCCTCTGGATGCAGAGGCAAGTCCAGTAGGTGCATGGCGAGTCCTTTGGGTGCAGAGGCAAGTCTAGTGGGTACTGCAATGTTGTGCGGGAGCAAGTCCTTTGGGTACAATTAAAAATTCCTTGATGCAGGAGCAAGTCCAATGGGTGCTGCAATGTGATGTGGGAGCATGTCCAGTGGGTGCATGGCAAGTCCTCTCGATACAATAGCAAGTATTTTTGGTGCAGGGACAAGTCCAGAGGGAGCTGAAATGGGGTGCAGGGACAAGTCCTGAGGGTTCTGAAATGTAGTGTGGGGGCAAGTTCAGTAGGTGTTGCAGTCTGGTACAAGGTCAAGTTCAGTGGGTGATGCAGTGTGGTGCAATATTGTGCTGTGGGGGCAATAATGAAAGGAAAGCAGAAGTACTGGAAGAAAGGGGGACAAAGGAATTAAACTAAAACAAGAAATGCATGTTTTAAATAAGATTTTATCAGTCATGAGTTTACACGTGAGACAATATTTACACTTTTTTCCTTTAGAGTTGCCTTATATTTAGGTCTTTGCTTTTTTTCATTACTTAAGATTCAAAGATTTGGAGGACACCTTGTATTCAAGCAAATGCGGTATTTGAGTAAAATACATGAGATAAGTCCATAATGTGCAGATGACTGACAAGTTTGTTAATATGTTAAAGGCTCTTAGCAGAGATGCAAAACATATTACAATTTCCTCATTGTTATACTTTAGAGTTCTCCGATTAAAATCTATCTCCAAAAAATGGGATATTTTGGAAAATGATGGCTTATTAAAATATTTCACAACTTATAGACTAATTTGATTTTTTTGTAAACCATACAACTCTTTCAACATTTTATTAACCTAATAATAGTTTAGTACATCCAGAATAAATAATGTTACCATTTACTTAGTCAGTTTACACTCAAACTTTGGAACTCATTACCATTTGGCAGAGTAACTAAAAATGTGTTAAAAGATTTAAGCACATTTATATATTTCCAAAACTTCTGCAACTATGCTTTTAATTGCAAGTCTGCCTGCCAAGGCTAGAAGCATAAGGTAAGATATATTATACTTTTCTGCTTTAATTCTTAGGCAAGAAATAACATTGTGAGCAACATAACTAAACTACTTTTTACCTCAGTACATGGAAGCGGACAACAATATTAAAATAACAGGAACCCACAATAATATTAAAAAGTATCCTTTTAAGGAACAAGGCCACATTTTGCTTTCAGAATAGAGTCAATGCTTCTTGGAACACATCCGTTCAAGTCTTGAATTGCGTAGTGGGATATTTTACCATTCCAGAAGAAAAACATTGAGTTGTTTGAAGGATACAAGAAGTAAAAATCTACTTTTCACTCCTGTTAAAGGTTCAGTAATGTTTAGATCAGGTGATTAGGAAAGCCATGGAAGGAATCATTATGATGTCTATGAAACCACTCATTTGGCTTCAAAGTCAGCGCTGTATTTAGTGTGAGGCAAAAAAGGCAAATGCCTAGGGCGGCCCTTGCCTTGTATGCCTCTGGGAGGGTGGCACAAAATGCAAAAAAAACCCTCAGAAGATCTCCCCTCACCACTCCTCTGCCTGCAAGCAGGCTGCACAGGGAGCCGAACAGACAGCACAGAGAAATCTCTGCAAGTGCTGACAGGTCACGTGACCCGGTGCTCTGACGTCAGACGCACACTGGGTCACGTTACCTATCTGCACTCACTGCACTGGCAGCTGAACAGGCAGCATGGTAGAACATAAATCTGCCTGCCACTAGCCATCAGGGAACAGGTTAAGTCCTGGGGTGAGAGGGGATGGAGGCATGTAATGGAGGTGATGGGGGCATATAATGGGGTGATGGAGGCATGCAATGGGGTGATGGGGGTGATCTAATGGGATGATGGGGTAATTTAATGGGGTGTGGGGGAATGTAATTGGGGTGATGGAAGCATGTAATGGGGCGATGGAAGCATGTAATGGCTTGATGGGGGCATGAAATGGGGTGATGTAATGGGGTGATGGGGGCATGTAATTTGGGTGATGGGGGATGTAATGGAGAATGTGATGGGGATCATGTAATGGGGATGTAATGGGGTGATGGGGACATGTAATGGGGGTGATGGAGGCATGTCCTGGGTGTGCAACTTGGGTTATGGAGTATGTCGTGGGTGTGCAATGTGGGTAGGGGGCTGCCCAAATTTTGTCTGCTCAAAACCAAGACACACCATTGTTCACAGTATATATGAGACCATCCTGGAATAACATAATTAAATATTGTTTGCACCACACGCTTCCTATTGGGCACCAATTTTGTGACCTTTGTAAAACCATGCATAGGAATGATTGGACATAATATCTCCACAGGACCCCTGCTGAACTATGGGAGAGTGACATGTGATCCCCTTTTTCACCCAACCCTAGTGCAGGGATTGGTGCTAATAATGCTATTGCTCCTAAATAATACTCTGTTTTCAGAGATTCAGAGACTTTATTATTATAAATATTCATAAAATAAATAAATTATATTTATTGGTTCTCCTTGTTACAGTTCCTTATTGGGATTGCCTAACCTATTGATATTGCTGACCAAGATATATACATTATTATATTTGTTAAATGTTTTGATATCTCTTATCTACGGACTGGTGGAATTGTGTTATCTATTTGCTTTTAGTATTGGATTTGTTTACCATCTTCAGTCTAACCAGCTAGTACATGAGTATACTTTATCCACCTCTATTGATAGAGTCTCCCTTTTACATTACATTATATCACCATTTATTTATTTATTGTCAGCAATTTACGTAACGCTAGGTACAGAGCATAGAGGGGAACTATATACTAAGTTAGACAAACTAGAAACAGACTGGTACATGAGGTAGATAAGACACATAGGGGTTGAAGAGACCAGAGGGATTGAAGTTGTAATAACAGTAGTGTGGATGGGTGGCACTAGGTGGGATACATCAAAGATGAGAAGTGTTTGTTTCAGCTAGGTGGCAACTGCCAGAGGTAAAGTGACAGGTGTTCTAGTGGGTTGGGTAGTAAGCTTCTTTAAAGAGGTGGGTTTTGAGGGACTTTTTAAATTCTGAAAAGGAGGGAGAGAGCTGGATGCTCTGCGGAAGGGAGTTCCAGAGATAGGGGGCAGCTCAGGCTAAATCTTGCAGTCACAAGTGAGAGGCGGTGATGAGGTTGGAGGAGAGTTTAAGTCCCAGTGAGGAGCGCCAAGGTCGTGCATGGAGGTATCAGTTAACAAGGGAGGCAATGTACGGAGGGGCAGAGGAGTGAAGGGCTTTTTAGGTCAAAGACAGAATTTTAAATTTTATCCTTGAGCAGACGGGGAGCCAGTGGAGGAAGTTGCAGAGAGGAGCCGCCGAATCGGACCGACGTGCAAGAAAGATGCGTCTGGCAGCTGTGTTTTGGATAGATTGTAGGGGAGACAAATGAGTCAGAAGTAGTCCTGTCAGGAGGCCGTTACAGTAGTCAAGGCGAGAGATCACAAACGACTGCACTAGTATTTTGGTGGTCTCTTTGCTGAGGAACGGGCGATTGCGTGCAATGTTCCTTAGGTGCAGTCGACAGGATTTGGCTAGGGACTGAATATGGGAACGAAGGAGAGAGCAGAGTCAAAAGTGACCCCAAGACATCGGATACGGTCAGCTGGTACAATTGTAGCATTTTCAACGGTGACTGTGAACCCAGGTGTAGGGATAGAATTTGATGGAGGGAAGATAATCAGTTCTTTTTTGGAAAGGTTACATTTCAGGTAGTGATCAGACATCCAAGCAGAGATGGCCGACAGACACTCAACTACCCCTGACACTAGAGAGGGAGTGAGGGCAAGGGAGGAGAGGTAAATCTGAGTGTCATCCGCGTACAGGTGGTATTGAAAACCAAAGGAGCGGATAAGTTCTCCCAAAGAGGTGGTATGCAGGGAAAACAACAGCGGGCCAAGGACCGAACTTTGCGGAACGCCAACAGAGAGCGGAACAGGTGACGATGTAGCTCCAGCAACAACACTGAATAGGAACGCTCAGATAAGTACAACTTGATCCAAGAGAGTGCTGTGCTACCTATGCCAAACGAGGATAATCTGTTGATAATGTTATATTTGATGCTCACTTTAGAGATATATATTTTTTCTATTAATAAATTATATTTGTACTCTCTATTCCTATTTTGTTGGAGTGCCTTTTTATCAGACCACTTCATGGGTATTTCTTTTGTACATGGTTAGCTTTTCAACTTCAGATTACCCATGAGGAGATCTGATAAAAATGCACTCCAGCAAACGTATGTTTCAATAAACCAGAGTATTACATGGTTACTGTACATTCAATCCATTAGCTACTCTGCAGCTTTCTTTTTTTTTCATATTTATATTCTTTATTACTTATATCATTTCTTCATCTTACAAAAATATTTCAATAGTTTACAAAAGTATGCTGTAGACCACAATACAGTATTATATATGTAATGCTGTTAACAAGGTATGATTTAATTGTATATTCATTAAAAACCCGTGATAACCTAATAAAGTAAGATGTATTACATACGACCATTCTCACTTCCACATCACATTCATTCATACTAATCCTCGAGGTGAAAATTTTTCAACTGTGTAACACCGACTTATTCAGCTGCATATTACAGAATGACAAGGATGGAGCTGTGAAGAGCTTCATTCTCTTTTCCTTCCCTTCCTCCTCCCTCTTCCCCCTTCTCCCTCTCTTCTTTCCTTCCCCTTCTTTTACGGGTGTTACGCCTTTAGTTTTATGCTGTGGGGGGTGATTTATGTCTCACTATACTAAATTAACTAAGCTTTTGCCAAGGGGCCCAAATTTCATAATAGCTGTCCAGGTTATTTGTTACTTTATAGAAGTATCTTTCCATATTGTGTTGAAAACTTATCTGAAACATTACTTTTTGCCAGGTCGGGTGGTCCTGGTTTTTCCATTCTCTGGCTATGCAGATCTTTACAGCTGCAAATACGTGAATCGCTAGGTTTATCTTAGCTTTGTTATCTGTTGGCATATCTAAATTAAATAGAAAGGTTTGGGGAAGTAGACACCGATCTAAGTCAAAAAGAGTTTTGAGTAGGACCTCTAGATCTGTTTTAAGGGAGTGCAATCTATCACAGCTCCACCATATGTGAGACATGGATCCAGGCTGGTTCCGACATCTCCAGCATTTGTTTGTAGAGGTATGAAACATTTTGTGCATGACAACTGGTACATAATACCAGTGATGCAACAACTTAAAAAACTGTTCGTGTAGATTAATGCAGTGTACCGCCTTCCTCATCCTAGACCATGCCCGGAACCATGTCTCAGCTGGGAGGTCTATTCCCAATTTGTTCTCCCAACGAATGATACCCCTAGATTTCGTTGGGTCCGTCTCCCCTCGTAACAGGTCCAGTAGTTTGGATATAAGATGTTTTTTATGGTGTGTCTCAATAAAGATATCGAGCTCTGAATGTTCCCTCAATGGGTTTGCAATCAAGTAGCTTTTAATTTGTATATATGTGAAATTCCCTGAATTAGGTATGCCATATTTGCGCTGAATTTCGTCAAATGGCTGGATTGAAAAAGCAGATAGTATATCCGAGATATGGGTCAATCCTCCTCTAAACCACTGTTTTAAGTCTAAGTCTTCCATCATTAATTGGAGAGTCTCCAAAGGGGCTGTGTTGGTTAGGGAGTCCAACAAGGCAAACCTCCCTTTGAGTTTAAACATTTGTTCCACTATATTTAGTATAATAGGGTTCGAAATTTTAAGTCTCTTAAATTGTTCTTGGTTCAGCCAGAAAAGGGAAAGAGGATTACAGTTCCTGCATAACCATCTCTCATAGTTGAACCAACCCAGATCCAAGCCTCGTTTACGATCCCATACTATAAAATGATAAGCCATACAGGCTTCGTAAATTCCAACAACGTTTGGATAATTAACTCCGTCCAGAGACATTTTCCTTCTCAGCGTGACCCTTCCTATTCTTGGGGGTTTCCCATTCCATACAAAAGAAGAAAATAATACTTCAAACTGCTGCAGAGTCTTAACAGGTACTTGAAGGGGGATAGTTCTAAATAAATATGTCAATTTGGGGAGCACATAACTTTTTATGGTGTTCAACCTACCTAACCAAGAAATTTCATAGTTCTTCCAGGACAGAAAGTTGGCTGAACAGATGGGAATAATTCAAAGATACCAGGTCTTTAAGGTCTGGGCAGATTCGTATTCCGAGATATTCAATGTGTTTTAGATTAACATTAAAGGGAAGCTTTATCCTCAAATGATTCAAAGTTTGATGATTTAAATTAAAATGTAAAGCTTGCGTTTTATTAAGGTTAAGCTTGTAGTTTGAAAATAATCCAAACTTCTCTATCTGGGTCAGTAATTCGGGGACAGATATTTCTGGGTTTCCTATAGTTAGCAAAATATCGTCCGCATAGAGTGTGATCTTATGTGAGAGCGGACCAGTATTTATTCCCTCTATTTTATTGTTTTGCCGGATCAAGGCCGCCAAAGGTTCGATCGTCAGCACATAGAGCAGGGGGGCCAAAGGGCAACCCTGCCTAGTGCCATTGTTAATACAAAAGAAATCGGAATCAAGATCCAATCCAGATATCTTGGCCTGAGGATTCGTATATAACGCCATTGTGTTAGTTGAGAAAGGGCCTGAGAGGCCGAAAGTGTGAAGGACTTCCCTCAAAAAGGTCCAGCTGACCCTGTCGAACGCCTTCTCGGCATCCAATGCCAGGAAGACGGACGGCAGAGCCCTAGACCGGACCTCGTAAATGAGGTTTAAAATCCTTCTAGTGTTGTCCTCTCCATTTCTACCTGTAATAAAACCTGTCTGATCCGGATGTATCACTGTCGATATAACCTTTTTGAGTCTTTCAGCACAAATTTTTGAAAATATTTTTACGTCTAAATTTATTAATGATATTGGTCTGAAATTAGTCACACAGCTCATATCTTTCCCACTTTTAGGTATTGGGGTTATTGAGTCTTGTAACATTTCTGGTGGAAAGTTATGACCGAGTGAAATTCCCCTAAAGACTCTCAGTAGTATCGGAGCAACAATATTCCCCAAGGTTTGAAAAAACAAAGAGGAGAAACCATCCGGGCATTATTTTTTCCCAGGTTTTTGATTGCGTCATTGATTTCAGATAACTGGATTGGATCATTTAATCTATCTAGCTGATCTGCCGAAAACTGTGGCAAGTTTAGCCCTTCAAGAAAGGATCTTATCTGTGACGCCTGTTTACCAACAGATGGTAAGTTATATAGTGATTTATAGTAGTCCTTAAATACCTTACTGATTTCTTTTGGTGATAAATGAGACTTCCCTTTATAGATAATTTTATTAATTCTAATACGGCTATTCCTATGTTTAATTTTGTTTGTTAAGTTCTTGCTAGCCCTGTTACTGCTGTAATACCACTCCTGTCTTAGACATTGTAACAACCTGTTTGTTTTTTCTACTAGTCTATCTCTTATTTTTTGTTGGATCTCAGCTATTTGTTTATTTAGAGCTATGTCTGGATTTAGTTTATTAAGGGCTTCAGTCTGGGCGAGCTTGACATAGAGGTCTGCCAATTCAAGACCCCTTGCCTTTTTAATTTTTGAACCTTGTTTTATAAGGTAACCCCGCATTGTGCATTTCATCGTGCACCAAAGAGTTGAATCCTGAACTAGCCCATTGTCATTGTCCTTCAGAAAATCTACTGCAAGCTTTCTAAACTCTTCCTTGTAAGAAGGTGCGGTTAGAAGGGTTTCGTTTAGCTACTCTGCAGCTTTCTAAGGGGTCTTGTAATTCATTCCAATACTGCACTTTATTTAATTCTCTGGGTCTAGCAACAGCACATTGGACCCTCCCTCTGATATATGAAGGGTTAATTCAAAAGGAATCAGGGCTATTTTAAAAACTATCTTGAATGAAGAACTGAATAATTTAAAAAGCCAACCTTTCATCTGACATCATCAAGCTCAAAAAGTTAGCAAATGTTAAAGTTTTAGCTGATGATATCAGAATAATTAGTCGGTTTTAATGTGATTACTTGCATGCAATACCATGATTGTTTCATTCTGCAAATGGGAAAGTGCATGCATTTATTATACACATTGTTAACTACAACAGGGCTTGCGATTGTATTTCTGCTGCTCCTTAAATGATGTCCAGAGAAAACAGAATGAGAACAATGGCCTTTGGTCTCTTGTATGTAAAACAGTTCAAGAGCAAGATGTTTATCGTTAGGAACCTCCTGTCCAAAAAAACAAATGGGAAAAGTGTGCTAGCACACCCCACTAAATATATAGAGTGCACCACTAAGTGGTAAAATGCATTGTGTGCAAGAAGCTACAGCAGATATGCACACAGCAAACTGTGTTGCTTTTTTGTAGTAAAGATGAGATGGGGCGTCCTTGCATGAGCCGCGATGCGCTGTTTAACGTTGGATGTACTATGCTGTCCTAGTGTCTTTTAGATACTGTAAAATCAGGACGGCATAGTACGTCCTAGCATTGGGAAGGGGTTAAAAGACAAAAAAAATACTACAAAGGCAGGCCAGAGTCCTAAATTAGAAGGTCAGAATGTTAAAAGTAATATCAGGAATTATTATTTTACTGAATCGGTAGGGTATGCATGGAATAGCCTTCCAGTGGAAGTGGTAGATGTTAACATAGTGAAGGGGAGTTTAAGCAAGTGTGGGATAGGTATAAGGCTACCCCTAGATTTAAGATAAGGCCAGGGACTAATACAAGTATTTGGAAAAATTGAGCAGACTAGATGGGCCGGATGATTCCTATCTGCCAACACATTCTATGCTTCTATACATGACAGCAGCACTTCTATAGGGATAGCATTTGAGGAGCACTAATGAGATAGAATTTGAAGGGATCATTACTACTTTTTTTAATGTGAGATGTTTGTTTGCTGGTTTCTAATAAATTCTGCTGTTTTTAAACTCCTTTGCCTCAAGTGTTATGAAGAGGAATTCTAAGACTAATACTACACACAGAAACACACAGTAAAGGTCTGAGATTTTGAATGGATGTACTGAGCAGTTATTGAGAGTAGTCTGAGTTCAATAGACTGATAATTCCGTATTACTTCCTTTGGTTGTAACACGATAGCACTGTTTGCGAATTCTACTTTTGTCTTTTACATGGTTGGAGACTAGCATTGCTAGTCTCCCACCATGTTGCCTTTGGAAAGAAAAGGTGGCATATCTACTGGAGACCTCTTTGTATGTGCATCAAGAGATAAGGTTATTTTCTTCCTGTTAACATGTATTCACTATCACACATGTGGAGGTGCAGCAACAGTATAATTGTGGCAAGCAATGTGCACATTGTGTGTGTGCACAGTACAAAGGGATCAGCACACTAACATCAAACAGGTTACAAACTCTTAAAGCTGTTGTTTTCATTAAGGCTACTTTAAAACACTTTAATAAGATAAGGACATTGGAGATTTAGACAGATTATATTGCCATATTATGATTAGCTCCAGGACGGCCACCCCCACAGTGCCCCCCCTTCGTACGTAAAGTATAACTCCCATCATAACAGACTGAGCCGTTTAGTGGTTTAAAATAATTATCTAATGAGCCAGACAAATACTGCATTGGACTACATTGCCTATAATGCTCAGCAAGCATCATGAAAGACTTGGTTGACAGGCAGGGCCGGTGCAAGATATTTTGCCACCCCCAGGCATTTACACTTTCAGTGTCACATACATATGCAGACACATGAACACACACATGCAATGCCCCATGCAGCCAAACATTCACACACAGTTACATATGTCTCACTGTCTGTCTCACTCCCCCTCCATGTGTGTCTCGCTCTCCCTTTATGCCATCCCTGTTTGTCACTCTCTACCGATATGCCATCCCTGTCTGTCCCACTCTCACTATGCCAGGAGTGTCTGTCTTGCTCTCCCCTATGCCAGCAGTGTCTGTCTCACTCTCCCCCATGCCCTTCATCTGTTTCCTTTCTCCTCTCCCCCATTATCTTCCCAACTTTTGTTTCTCACTCTCATGTTTGTCTATGCTTCTCCTCATGTATATCTCTCTCTCCTCTCCCCCCAAGTCTATCTTTCTTCTTACACCCATGTCTGTTGTCTCTCTCAATCCCCCCACACAATGTCTGGTCTCTCTCTCCCCCCACCCCATGTCGGGTGTCTCTTTGTCTCTCTCTCCCCCACCCCATGTCTGGTGTTTTTCTCTCTCTTTCTCCCTCCCTCTCCTCCCATCTCTAGTGTCTCTCTCTTTCCTAAGTCTGTCTTTTTTCTTGCCCCCATGTCTGTTGTCTCTCTCACTCCACCTATACCATGTCAGGTCTCTCTCTCCCCCACCCCAAGTCTGGTATTTCTCTCTTTCTTTCTCCCTCTCTACCCCCATGTCTGGTATCTCTCTCTCTTTCTCCCACCCCCCACCCCATGTCTGGTGTATCTCTTTCTCCCACCCCCATCCCATGTCTGGTGTCTCTCTCTCCCTCCCCCACCCCATGTCTGATGTCTCTCTCTCCCTAACTCCCCCACCCCATGTCCGGTGTCTCTCTCTCCCTCCCCCCATCCTATGTCTGGTGTATCTCTCTCCCTCCCCCAACCCATGTCTGGTGTCTCTCTCTCTCCCTCCTTCCCCCCACCCCATGTCTGGTGAAACTCTCTTTAATCCCACCCACCCATCCCATATCTGGTGTACCTCTCTTTAATCCTTCCCCCATCCCATGTCTGGTGTCTCCCTCTTTAATCCCTCCCCCTACCCCATTTCTGGTGTCTCTCTTTCTCCCACCCCCCATGCCATGTCTGCTGTCTCTCTCTCCCTCCCCCACCCCATGTCTGATGTCTCTCTCTCCCTCCCCCACCCCATGTCCGGTGTCTCTCTCTCCCTCCCCCCATCCTATGTCTGGTGTCTCTGTCTCCCTCCCCCAACCCATGTCAGGTGTCTCTCTCTCTCCCTCCCTCCCCCCACCCCATGTCTGGTGTACCTCTCTTTAATCCTTCCCCCACCCCATGTCTGGTGTCTCCCTCTTTAATCCTTCCCCCTATCTCATTTCTGGTGTCTCTCTCTTTAATCCATACTCCAACCTCATGTCTGGTGCCTCTCTCTTTAATCCTTCCCCCACCCCATGTCTGGTGTCTCTCTCTTTAATCCCTCCTCCCATCTCATGTCTGGTGTCTCTCTCTTTAATCCCTCCTCCCACCTCATGTCTGGTGTCTCTTTCTTTAATCCCTCCCCCCACCCCATGTCTGGTGTCTCTCTCTTTAATCCCTCCTCCCACCTCATGTCTGGTGTCTCTCTCTTTAATCCCTCCTCCCACCTCATGTCTGGTGTCTCTCTCTTTAATCCCTCACCTCACCACATGTCTGGTGTACCTCTCTTTAATCCTTTCCCCCCCCCATGTCTGGTATCTCTCCCTTTAATTCCCCCCCCCCCCCTATGCCTGGTGTCTCTCTCTTTAATCCATCCTCCCACCTCATGTCTGGTGTCTCTCTCTTTAATCCCTCGCCTCACCACATGTCTGGTGTACCTCTGATTAATCCTTCCCCCACCCCATGTCTGGTGTCTCTCTCTTTTATCCCCCCACCCCCACCCCAGGTCTGATGTATCTCTCTTTAATCCCTCCCCCCACCTCATGTCTGGTGTCTCTCTCTTTAATTCCCCCCCCCCCCCCACCCTATGCCTGGTGTCTCTATCTTTAATCCATCCTCCCACCTCATGTCTGGTGTCTCTCTCTTTAATCCCTCGCCTCACCACATGTCTGGTGTACCTCTGATTAATCCTTCCCCCACCCCATGTCTGGTCTCTCTCTATTTTATCCTTCCCCCCACCCTAGGTCTGGTGTATCTCTCTTTAATCCCTCCCACCACCCCATGTCTGGTGTCTCTCTTTTAACCCCCCCCCCCTCCCCATGTCTGGTGTTTCTCTCTTTAATAACTCTCCCCCTCCCCATGTCTGGTGTCTCTCTCTCTCCCTCCTCTTCTAGTGTCCCGTGTCCCTCAACCCCCCCCCCCTCCTAATGTTTTACCTTTGGGTAGCATCAGAGCTCCTGTGTGTAGTGACACAGGGCATCATATTTCCGATGCTCTGAATCATCACTATGCGCATGGAGCACGAGCATCACAGACAGAGCTGATGCTGCCCACTTCCATGCGTGGAGCGGACTGGATTCCACTCACCTCGGTACCAGTCCGCCCTCAATGGATTTGTCAGTGCTACACGCGCAGTTAAAATAAAAAAGAATCGTGGCTGCCTGACACTGGGATACATGTATCCCAGTTCTCAGGCAGCAGCTGTCCCCACAAAGCTGGCACCCTAGGCAAACACCTAGTTTGCTATAGGAGGCACCAGCCCAGTTGGCAGGGCACAATGGGGTCTGCAGTCAATAGCAGATAAACATGGGGACTACAAGTTCCATGATGCTCAGGTGGGAAAGTCTCCCATTATTCCTGCTGAGCACCATAGCAAGTGTGTTCAAATAACATCAGGAACGTATTTTTAAAAAATTATAAATATAAATCCAGTCGCTAACATACTGCTGGCTGAGCATCATAGGAAGTCAACAGCAAACAAAGGTGTAGATGTTAGCTGTTATCTACAGTTGACAAGCGACTCAACCAGCCCAAAGTCTCCATTAGGCTTTCATAGCATCATGGGAAAGTAGCCTACACAATCAGGCATAGGAAAAAAGGTTACACAAGAGCTCCCTGTAGCATTAAACTGTAATCTGCTTATATTTTATATTGTCTTTATTATTGCATCCCAAAAGTTCTATAAAATCACATTACACAAACAAACAGTATTTTGGGGAGCACAACAACAAAAAAAAAGTTAATTATTGAGTTGGTGTTAAAAAAACACCATACATTTATACATGTCATGGAAGATTCCATGTAGTGCAGTTTTGTTCCCATATTTAACAGGCACGTAATACAAATTTTCCACTTACAGCTCCAGGTTAGACACTGTTAACCAACATGAAGAATGTTTATTTAATAGTAATAATCACAGAGATTTTGACCTCAAATTGGACCCTTAAATAGCTGAACACCAAAATTACTTCCTTTCCATTTCAGCAGTGTTTATGCCAAGTACTAAAATCATTTTTAACTGGATCATCCTTTAAAGAACACCTAACAAAATACATAGCTGCAGTTACTGCCCCATCAAGGTAATCTCCAAATGAATACTGAACTTGGCATGGGTGATGGAAAGGGGATGATTATTTTTTATGTTCCATCAGATCTAGCATAACATCACTTAGTGTACACTTAAACTGTAACATTTCATTAACACAAATGAGAATAATGTTTAAGTCCTTATTTAATAAGACTGCAGGTTAGTACACGTAGAAAGAAATTATTTTGTTTACAAAAGCTAATTTATAGAAATATTTATTCTACAACGTTCACACATATTATGACTGTTAGTTTCTGTAACATATCCCAAACATCAAGAGCTTTTTCAAAAGAGAGACACCACAATAGGTAAGCGGGGCAGGAAGATTTGGATCTCTAGAAGGAGCTGTCATTCCAGAAGAGGGGCATGTGGCAGGTATGGAAATGGATTTTGTAACAATAACATGTCAGTACCAAACTCCCTGAAAAGGTTTTACTATAACAGACAAATGTTATATATTTTCTGAATAGAATGAAAAATTACTGTGGCCCAAAAATATACTTACGTGTAATTGAAAGATTGAAGCAAGTGCTGTCATTTAAAATAGTTTTAATGGAATAATACAAATTGAGTACCTTATTGAGCCTTCTTTGCTCTGTATAGGTCTTTCAGCGGCAGACATTTTGTTTTGAATCTTGGGTCAGATGGGTCAGATCTTCCTTCATGTACCGTCCTTCATACAAGAAGAAAGAGAAAAGTGGCCCACTTTAACCTAGACACTTTTCACAAAGCCTTAAGGAAACACACGTCAAGTTGAGGACATAATTCACTCAGGAAAGGATTCTCGTGGCCAATAAATTTAATAAATTGTTCAAATTGTTCAACATTTTTACTAAATCACAGAGAGAGAAAAAAATTAGGAATTAATCACTTTTCAGTTCTTTTTAGTCATGTAAGAAAGCACTGATTGTTTTGGGGTTTATACCTGTTTGCAAGCAGAAACTTTTTTTTTTTTTTTATATATACAGTATAAATTTCCAGATCTAATTAATTAAATGAGCTCCAAGTAAATAAGTATGTAAATAATACCTTGCTACCTATTACATCCATTTCACCAGGTGGGCATACTTCATCATAAAACATTTTCTGTTTGTTCGTTTTTTTTTTCTTTTTGAGCTGTTTGGAGGATCAACAAGTTTTAATATAATAAATTAAGTAACATGCCACTGAGGCCCACAGCTAGTAAAAGACCTGTGGTAAAGGAAGGAAAGATACAGGGCACGTGTTTCACCACACAATATTTCCTTGAATGATTGTCACTGCTTCTGGTTATTGTTCTCAATAAAATCGTATTTAATATTGTGTGCTTGCTCAACAAATTTGGCAGAATCACAGCAATTACATTTTTCACTCAGGAATTTGTCATTCATGGTGTATAATGCCAGCTGTTGAACCACATAGTTATACAGCATATTTAAAGAGAGAACAAGTCTGAAGTTAGGTATTTTACTTGGAAATGTGCAACAAGATAAATCGTTCTGCACTATACCAAGATATCTGTTTTAATTTCCTAGTCATGTATAGTTTAGTATACCAAAATCAGGCTGACCAGATTTTAAAAATAAAAAAGTGGGATACCCATTAGTCTCCCCCATGTCTGCTGTCTCTCTACTTTCCCCCATGTCTGTTGTTTCTCTCTCCTCTCCCATGTCTGCTGTCTCTCTCTCCTCTCCCCATGTATGCTGTCTCACTCTCCTCTCCCCCCATGCCTGCCATGTCACACTCTTCTCCCCCATGTCAGCTGTCTCTTTCCTCTCCCCATGTCCCCTGCTTCTATCTCCTTTCTCCGTGTCTGCTGCCTCTCTCTCATTTCCCCATGTCTGTTGTATCTTTTTTCCCTCCCCCATGTCAGTTGTTTCTCTCTCCTCTCCCATGTCTGCTGTCTCTCTCCTCTCCTCATGTATGCTGTCTCTCCTCTCCCCATTTATGCTGTCTCACTCTCCTCTCCCCCTCCATGCCTGCCATGTCACACTCTTCTACCCCATGTCTGCTGTCTCTCTCCTCTCCCCCATGTCTTCTGCTTCTATCTCCTTTCTCCATGTCCGCTGCCTCTCTCTCCTTTCCCCATGTCTGTTGTATCTCTTTCCTCTCCTCCCATGTCAGTTGTCTCTATCTCCTCCCCTTTTGTGTTATCTCTCTCTACTCTCCCCATGTCTGTTGTCTCTCTAACCTCTTGCCACATATCTGCTGTCTCTCCCCTCTCACCATGATGCCTGCTGTCTCTCCCACCACGTCTGGTCACCCTGACCAAAATAAACTACCAAGGTAGACAGAAGAGCAACTTCATATTTACAATTTACAAAATGTAAATAGCATGTTTAAGGGCATACATCAGACTTGTTATTTAAGAAGTATCTAAACTTATTTATAAAATGGCAACTAATTACCAGACAACAGCTGGTATTGTATGTGCAGGGCTAAAATTATGTAAGTGAGTGCAAACATGCAACTCTTTTGAAATGTATGTACCTGTGAAAATATCAATATATAAGATCTTTTTTACATTTTTGTCTTTAATTGTATATATGTATAATTAGCAAATATCTGTTTAAGAACGTAAACAGAAGGAGCAGTTCCACGGATGCATCAAGTGAAACCAAACTAATGATCTAGAGCACTAGAGGAGAAAAGCTCAGTATAAAGAATGATACATAGGTTGTGATTTACAATAGCATCATTACTAGAGTAGCATCTACTATCTTACCCATGTTTTTAAAACAATCAGATACCAGTCATTCCATTAACCTAGCATTGGAGTCCAATTCTAAAATCGTAGGCAAAACAGAAGCACAGGAATGTCAAAATAATGACTCAAAGCATCGAACAAATAGTAGAGAACTTAATCTGATATACTAAGGCCTGCAGATGGAAAATAGCTGCTTTGTCATCTAAACGTACACAGAAAGGCACTGCAAAGCCTTGTTGAGTAAGCGGTACCTCAGTGCCTGGCAGCAAAGCATGCAGTGAGTTGCCTACAGTTTTAATTTTCTCTATTAATAAAACATTCTTCATAAAATCAGTATATAGGATAAAATATTACACAGAAGAGCATCAATGTTGTAATATGAAGGCAATATTTTAATAAAAAAGTGGAACAAAATGTTGGTATTCCCAAGCCAGGGATCATCACTGTATAAAGGTGTTGTTGATCATTACTGTTCATAGAGTAATCTCTGAACCAACACTATAATCAGTATCAGTTTGTTATCTTAGGTATATAGGATATGTATCTAATTATAAATCTGCTTGATTAACTGACTTTTTCCCATTGTATGTAGCAATAGTTATGTGTATAAATACCTTTGACTATATACAGGGCCAGCCTCTCTACCCTCATGTCTGTCTGTCTCTTCATCCTCCTTATGGCTGCCTCTCTCCTCTCCCTTCCCATGTCTTTCTCTTTCCTCCCCCTCCATGGATATCTCTCTACCTTTCCATGTTTGTCTCTTTCCTCTTCCTTGCCATGTCTTTTAGTCACAACCGTCGGAAATGACGGCAAGTCATATCCGGTGGCTGAATTTCCTGCATGCAGCGTGCGTGCAGGAAGAAACACTGCAAAGGAGACAGCCAGGGACAGCATCCAGGTAAGTACTAGGGAAGAGGGGTGATTTTTTTAATAGTAATGAACATATTATCAAGGGCTTATTAATGAGCAAATTATCAGTGGCTATTTATGAGCATATTATCAGTGGGCTAGGAATGAGCAAATTATCAGTGGCATATTAATAAGCAAATTATCAGTGGCATGTTAATGAGCAAATTATCAGTGGCTATCAATGGGCAAATTATCAGTGGCATATTAGTGAGCAAATTATCAGTGGCATATTAATGAGCAAATTATCAGTGGCTATCAATGAGCAAATTATGAGTGGCTTTCAATGAGAAAATTAGCAGTGGCTATTAATGAGCAAATTAGCAGTGGCATATTAGTGAGCAAATTATCAGTGGCATATTAATGAGCAAATTATCAGTAGCTACTAATGAGTAAATTATCAGTGGCTATTAATGAGCAAATTATCAGTGGCATATTAATGAGCAAATTATCAGTAGCTACTAATGAGTAAATTATCAGTGGCTATTAATGAGCAAATTATCAGTGGCATATTAATGAGCAAATTATCAGTGGCATATTAATAAGTAAATTAGCAGTGGCATTTTAATGAGCAATGTTATGGCTATATCACATTGTGTTTTCAATTCAAATATATATGTATGTGTGACTGTTCACACTGCATCATATGACAGTGTTGTTTTTATATAGCAGGTACACAATTTAATGTATATGATGTTTTTACATATTTATTATGCGGGAACACATGGAATTTCATAGTTAATAAATGTTTAGATTATACTGTCATATCATCACACTGTATGCTTAAGAGATGGCCGCCATTAGATACACAATGGCTATTTGCGGGGTAGATTAATGTGCTGTTTTTACCAGTTAGATCACCCTTGAGAAAGGCCTGCAAGCTAAAACTTTGGGGGGATCTCTATCACATGAGTCTGTTTCTTTGCTGCATTTTGTCAGCATTGCTGTGCATGTATATTTTTTCTAACTACTTTTCTTTACCACATTGCCACTATTGGTTGTATCTTACCACATTATTGTTTAATTAAATCATGTTGTTGTGTCTGTCTCCATATTTGTGTGCAACTAGTGTTGAGCGAACCCGAACCGCACTTTTCGGGTTCATACCGAACATTACGGTTTTTGGACCCCGGTCCCGAACACGGACATTCCACTGTATGTTCTTGTTGGAGTTCGGGTTTCGGCAGGGCCGGCGCCACATGTAAGGCTGCCGCCTAGGGCGCAACTTAGCAGGGGGCGCCGGAACCATGAAAAAAAATCCTCCCCCTTACCCCTTACTTCCCTCCTCGCTGCTGCTCTGTCTCCCGGTGCAGGTCCGTGGCTATGAGGGAAGCGTTGTGCGCTCCCCTCCAGCCGGTGCGGATTCAATAAAGTTTGTTTAACCTTTTTTTTTTTAAACAAACTTTATTGAATGCGCATTGGCTGGACGGGAACGCACAATGCTCTCTTCCTCCTCCTCCAGCGCCGCTTCCACCTACACCGCCACGGTCAACGCCTCCTCAACCTATGGGTCGAGTTCGAGCACAGACCCGGACATTTTTTCAAAGTTAGGCAGAACCTGCCGAACCCGAACATCCAGGTGTCCGCTCAACTCTATGTGCAACTCAATATATAGTATCTGTTGTTTTTTTTCTTATCTGATGGGCAGCAGTATTTGTTCTTATTTCTTACATTGGTGTGCCATCTCTTTACAAATAACTTTCAGTTTATTATATTAGCATACCAAAACATACAAATGTATTAAAAAGGACAATGTCAGGCCCCTGACTAGATCCATATCTCAGGGACAGGCAACTAAGAAAACCTGGAATGGAGCAATAGAATAACAGAGAGCAAGAAAACCAGAAATGGATCAAAGCAGAAACTAAAGTAAAAGGAACATGATAGTTTAACAGAGTTCTGAGATAGGACTGAGAAACAGTTACAGAAAAGTATACAGGGCAAAGGATACAGGGCATAAGAGCAGACAAAGCCTACAATTACATGCGCAACCTCTGGAGACGTCCAGCATTACTGCTTTGCTGGTTAACTTCCTTAAGGGAACAGAACTTATCCCCCGTACAGATTCCCTGGTCATTTATCACGGAATGCTCACAGGTAGGGGCTACTCTGGAACAGGGCAGGATCCGGACTGTAGCCGGATTGGGAAGGTGCCACACTGGGGGAGTACCAGTCGGTGGCCAAGCAAGGGAAGGGTTGCCCCTTTGTGGGAGCACCACTCTGTGACCGAGCAAGAGAAGGTTTGCCACTCTGTGGGGGATACCACTACATGGCCGAGCTAGAGAGGGATGCCACTCTGTGAGGGATACCACTCTGTGACCGAGCTAGAGAGGGATGCCACTCTGTGGGGGATACCACTCTGTGACCGAGCTAGAGAGGGATGCCACTCTGTCGGGGATACCGCTATGTGGCCGAGCTAGAGCTGGAGGCCACTCTGTGGGGGATACCACTCTGTGGCCTAGCGAGAGAGGGATGGACAAGGTACATGTATGCAAAACAAAGGTAGGAATGAGCATAGGTAATAAGCAAGACCAGTGAGGAAAGCAAAAGCATGAGTGAGCATAGAAAATAAACAAGCGAGCAAAGCAAAAGTATACTGAAATTACTGGAACAGCTTGGATGAGTCTGCAAACTGGGTGAGGCCTCACAGACACTCATGGCCATGCAAACTCAAGGCCACACTATTTATGAAACTGTCAAAAAATCATGACGCTATGTTTAACAGAATGATTGCATCAAGTGTTGACATTTTAAATAGAAATGCAGACATGTTGTTTAAAATCTTGGGTCAGATGAAGGAAGATCTGACTCAAGATGTCTGCTCCCTGATAGTAAAATTTGGAGCAAACAGGGTTTAATTAGGAACTTTGTTTATATTCATTCATTTTTTGCTGAAAGTTGTCCTTCCATTTGCCCCCATGTGGACTGTATTAGTTGCTTGAAATTATGATGCACCCAAATACGATTCACTTTTGAACTACAAGACCTACCACATTTTTGTTGTTGTTGTTTGAAGTGTTCTGTGCATTATAAATCATTGTATGTAATAGTAAGGCATTCTATCAATGTATGGGTATGTGCTAAACAAAAGGTTTTAACAAAGGAATGATTTGAGAAAGGAAAGGCTTGAACATGATTAATGGGTGGACCTGTAGGGGTGTGGTTGATAAAGATGGCTCGGGTTTTGATTAGGTGTATACTTTGGGTTAGAATGGCAATTGGTATAACTGTCATTAGAAATCTGTGCTTGTTAAATTCCCTCTCTACACTCTTTTATTTTTAATCTGTTTTATGCTGTGTATTATTACTTTATTATTAATTTTGGGGAGTTTAATATCTACAGTCTTTCCCTCTCTAATGAGAGTTTATTTGCGTAAAGAGTTTGGGTTGTATTTGTTATCCACGATGTCCATCCATTCTGCAGTCATTTACTGAGTTACTGGAAACATGACAGTATTAGGCCAAAGAATGAAGTAGAAGCAAATACTAAAAAGAAACTATGGACATAATTGGAATAGGTACATGCATCAAAAAATCAAAAAAAGAATCTAGTATAAAATGTTGGTTAGATAGCAAGATGTGCAAATTATATTGGCCAGTAGACAATTGTCTACCACCGTTTTTTTTCTACATCTTTTTGAATGTATATTGTTATGTAATATTAGGTCAAACATGGGAGCCACATCTCAGACCAAGAATAGACAGTCTGTTCTATAGGATGGTACCTACATGGGAGGGGCATCACCATTTTTTGAACCCTGTCATTACCAGATGAGACCTCTCCATGAACATGTTAGAGTGGTCCCTCCCACAGGGCAGTTTAGTCCCAAAATGTATGGAAATCCTCCTCTGCACGAACAACACAGCAACCTCTCATGTACGTTTTGGCCTATCATAGGCCTTATCACTGTGCTACGCCTGGTGTCCCTCTAGGTGCAATGAGCCAGGGACGCACATCTGGGCAGGGAAATCTAAGGTGAGAAAAATAAAGTTGAGGCCACATCTCTGAGTAATGTATATAGCTTCCTATTTAAAAGATAAAGATCTATTAGCTGCAAAACAGCATCAGAAATATTTACAGCCCTGCTCACTTTCATTACTCTTTCAATAAGTGAACAGTATCTAAACTTGGGAATGTAATCCAAATTCCAAATAAAAGCATAAATATGTGGTTGATAACTAACTTGAACTATTTAGATAATTCATATATTTTGGAAAAAAGACATTATTATTAAAGTGATGTAAAAGACCTCCGTTGAAGTGTAGTTAGTCTGCAACAAGTGACATGCTATAAATGAAAGCTCTTCTTTATAAATCCATTACAAATTGTTTCCCTACAGCATTTTACCACATCTTAGCTAATCATAGGTGCACAAAGAACTCAACCATGGGAGACACATTTCAAATATAGAGTTAAATCTACTTCACTTAGACTGAACGCCACAAGTTGGATAGGAATCTTGGCCTAAGGCCATTTAGGTATAAAAAAAAAAAACTCCCAGAGGCCTGCTGTCAAAGCTGGGTGATGGAAGGATCTCTATAAATTCTTAATCTCCTCCTTTCTTCATTGGTAAGACAATATAACACTATAGAAAACAAGGTCACTGAGCTGAACAGACACAGTAGGGATCCAAAAAAGCAATCAAACTAAACTAGCAGGGAGTGGATTCCTGCCGAATTCCGTGGTGAGTGGCCTTTCTTTACCTCTGCAGGTAACTCTGACAAGAGAGGATTCTTAGGACTACTGGTTTAATTCCTCTGGCTACCACACTAATAATCACACACTTCCCATAATTACTGTCTTTCTTTCTCTCTTCCCAGACTGTCATTATTTTTTTTTCTTGTAGCTTTGTACAGCAAGAGCACAATGTTCCCACACAAGCAATACAAGCTGGCTAGACACCTGAGTGAACTAAGAGACACATATCTTTATCCTCTCCCCCTGCTTTTGCACTGGGTTTTATGTGTATACATTTTCCCAGCACCAGAAGCTCCCAGCACATATGAAGGTCTGCTTTATATTTCAAACTCATTCAATTAGGATGGTTGGCAGCAGAAACTGGATTTTTGTATTGTTACAACCCAAGCATTCAAGTTGTTTAGCACCATAAGGACCAGATTTGGCTAGAGTTTCGCCTTGCATTATTTAAGAAAGCTTTAGTTTTTAGTACATTTTGTTTGATGCTGTGTATGCAGAACATTTTTGAACCTAGTTTAATACATGCACTGTCCATTCTGACAATAAGATATTAGTATTATTACTTTATTCCTGAGCTCCATGGTGCATGTAACACTCCTTTGAAACATCACAAAAGAAATGCAAAAACAGATTTAAAGCTGATTTAAAGCAAATAACAAAATAATTTGCATTATTGCAAATATAATTTCATATAAATATCAAATATTCTAGGAATAAATTGCCATTTTACATAATATTGTTTCTAAAAAAAAAATGCATAACATAGGAGAGTACAGAATACAAAAAGAGACTGTAGGTGCTATCTGTTGGCTTTGTATGGTGCCTTCTTCTTCTTTACAATCAACATTGCTGTATATCTGTAGATGACTACAGTGAAATTCTGTACAAGGTTAACCGGTGCAGACTCTATAGTATTTCTGCTTACAATACAGTTCAATGTAATCTGTTCTGCTTACTGCTTTGCCACTTCCTTTCTGGAGATGGCTTGGGATAGACGAATGGTTGATAAAGAGAGATTGGACATTTTCTATTCAAAGATAACTACCGTAATGCCTTGATTCTAAAATGCACATTTTATTGTAAAATGATGTCCATGAAACATTATAATGAATCTTCTATACATATTTACTAATATGCCTGGTCTCCTGAAATTAAACACTGAAAAACCAAACATCATCACCAATTTAACCTCTCAGATGCCTATAGAATTAAAATTCTCTTAAACTGGCAGAGCTGCTTCCAAGACTCCAAACGTCCTTCTCAAAAACAATAACGGGAGAGTTCACAATTTTGTTATTTAATTTTTTATAAAACCCTTTTTAAAGCCTCTTAGTGAAAGAGAAAGTACTTTGGCAGTTGGAAAATGCTCCATGAGGGATCTCAAGGTTGCCCAGTTAAGACACTGATGAAGCAATACTGTCAGGGAAAATGTGAGTGTAACAATGACCGGCTCCTTTCCTCAAATCGCAGAACAAATGCGTTACAAATACCATGTACTTACGACGATGCTGCACATATCTCAGTCAACACGTCATCAGCGCCATGACTCCTCACTGCAACATTTCCGCCAGCTGCGTCCAACCACTTCAGCCGGCAATTTTAAAATGCACCCTTTTTTCAGAGGTGTTTATATCAGAAAAAAAATGTGCTTCTTAGAATCGAGGAAATACAATATATATGTTCAGTATAGATACAGCATGTTATTCAATCTGGTAAAGAAAAAAAATGGATTTAGATTGAGCCAAGGAAAAGAGGATTGTCACTTACTTACCCAAATTCTATATTTTACAGTTAATAAATTGCTGAACAAAGCTCTTATGTACAAAGGCTTTTTGCTTTACCCTGGTTTATGGCATGACAAATGGGGGATGGGACTCTTCATCGCGGCTGCTTTCTGCGCAGCCGCTTCACCGCCGACTCTGCAGCACAACACAGATCGTCGCTGGAGATTTCATCGCGGGACATTTCTTTGCTAAAGGTAAGTATTTTACCTATTTTAGTTTAAGGGTGCTTAGAATTAGGGTTTAGGGGTTTAGAATTAGGGTTTAGGGGGTTAATTTTAGTATTAGGGTTCGGGGTTAATTTTAGTATTAGGGTTTAAGAGGTTAATTTTAGTATTAGGGTTTAGGGGGTTAGTATTAGGGGTCGGGGGTTAGTATTAGGGTTTAGGGGGTTAGTATTAGGGGTCCGGGGGTTAATTTTAGTATTGGGGTTATTTTTAGTATTGGGGTTATTTTTAATATTGGGGTTTGGGAATCATTTATTAGGGGGGGTTATTTTCGTTTTACTTTTACATTTGTAAGAGCTGACAGTTCAGCGCTGAACTGTCAGCTCTTACATAGCCGATATTCTTCATTGCTGACAGTTCAGCGTTCTAACTGCCGCGCTGAACTGTCAGCGATGAAGAAGCGGCGAACAAGTGTCCTAGACCCTGACAAATGATCTTCCTCTCAGGCATGCACAAGGTAATAGGGATGTAACACGAAAAGAAGGCTGTATCCGGGTCTCACTGTTCTCTTGGCTGTAGCAAACTTGTTTGTGGCCAACCAGGTGTGTGATAGGCTCTAAGATTAAGTGCCAGCCAGCACGAAACGCATAAGGCGGATTTTTTCTGTGCGTTGTGGTATTCTACTGTTGTGCCAGCCCCCTTCTGTTTTGCAATAAATGGCACTCGTTGGATATATCCTCTGCTGCCTTTTTTGGTTACTCCGCATTCGGTTTCTTCAGTTTATTAATAGGGATGTAACACTTGCCAGAAAATGTTGGTATACCTAAAGAGGTCTGGGTTAAAGCACATGGCAGATGTAATGATAATTATAGCCAACTGCAAATAGGGAGGACCATTACTTTACTCCAATCATATTCAGCCAATTACTAGGATTCATGGGCACTCTCTGCAGTTATATGGACATGGACATTCATATATTGGTTCTAAAAGGTGCTGAAGTTCATCCTTTATCTTTAGTGATGCCATATACAATTATGCCAATGTTTATGTTTTTCAGATGATCATAGCTAGCAGGGGAAGGTCTCTTCTCTAACAACAGAGCACCAAAAATTAAAGTCGATTTCTAAACAAACTATTTATAGTCACTGACAAAACAGACCATGCATTGATGGATGGGGAGCAGTTCATTGTCTCTACAAACAACAAAGTCTAATGAAGTACTTTACTAATGCATGGCCGATACATGATGTTTGAAATTAAGTAGAATTTATTTTGGAAGTTAACAAATTAAGACATTGCTAAAGTTTAATAAATTTGGTGTTACATTTTATAAACAACAATAAACAAATTAAGCTGATCTGTGCATAGAGTGAATATACATATTTGTGGTTTAATTTCACAATAAAGTCACATTATAAAAAAATAACATGGAGACACTCCCAATCAAAATTCTACTGGCTTCTTAGAGTGTGACTTTTCACTTAATGTGCCTCACAGAGATATAATGTTTTGCTTAGTTCTGGAACATGAATCAATTCTGTGAACTTTCCATATTGTTTCAAGGCCTAATAATAGGATTTTTTTAAATAACATTTTCTTAAAGTTGTAGTAGATTGACATGCCAATGCACTGACACCAAGGATCTCTTTAACCAGGATCATTAATTGTTCATAAAAAAGGAGATCAAATAAAATTGGCAACATATAGTTCCTGAGCTACCATTTTTTAAAATGCAAATTAAATAATAGGAACTTTAAAAATGCATATTTCATTATTACAAAATATTTTTCTTTTTTGCAACCACTGTACTGCTGGAAGAATAAGCATTGTATGTCACTAAAAATGACAGTACAACTGTGCAGGGGCAAACCTCTGAGCATGCAAAGTATTCACTCTCTGATATACGGGAGAATGGAAATTAGGATCACAGACAGCGATCTGAAATGGGGGAGTATGCTAAAATACTGGACACCACAAACCCATTGTTGCTTCCTCTCATAGTACAATGGAAATGTCCAGTACTACCTTTTTCCTGGTAACTGTCCTGGTGAAGAACTAATACCTTACATATGCCAGTTCCTTGATTACAACATGCAATGCTGGTAGTTTAAGCACTGCCTCCAAGTTATATAGATCTTTATTTTAAAATGACTTCTTTTCTCAGCCAATCAGAGTGATAGGAAATCACATCACAAATGCAGCATTATTAAGTCTGTTCAGTGTCTAAGGGTTTAAAATGTTCTTCATTCCTCCAGCAAATGGGTAAAAAAAAACATATTCGATTACAACACATATAAGTATTAAAAAAAACATACTGCTTTCTTCCACAACAAAAACACTATGAGATAAGAACTTATTTTTCTACTGCCAGAAGCGCTTGCTGTCACTTCCTGGAAATTCTGGATACTGCCCAGTCAGTATCCGTCTTCTATTTAATACTACCACAGTGGGGTTTTTTTTGGTTGATCTATATTTAAATGCTCCTTGTATGGAGTTTAGAATACTTAGAATCATAAATGTATAATTTTGTATCATGCATTTTGAAAACCATTACATGGCAATAAATGCCACCATGCCCACGGTAGTGCTTAACATCACATTATACCACCAGTGCTATACAACCCCACTTTCAACAGTACCAGAGTTGTCCCCACATAATTTTCCACGTTACCAGCTTTGTCCCCACCAGCTTTTCTACCACACCACTTATCAGTGCCATGTTTGCCCACCACATCGCTTGTCAAAGGCAACATTGCCCCCCACATCACTTATAACTGGCAATTTTGTCCCCACTCACTGGTCAGTGGGGACTTTACCCTCCACACGATTTGTCAATGATTTCTACACTCTCTGTGCAGGTAATGGCTTAAATGGGTCAGTCAGGTAAGTGATTACAGTTGTGACCCCTGCTGCCATGATTGTTATGCCCCTGGACATCAACATTTAGCATAATAAAGGCAAATTAAGATATATTTATAAGATAGATGAACTATATTGATTATGATGGATAATATTGCATTTTAATAAGTTTGCATTTTGGTAGAATATAGTTTATAGTTTATTACTAGATTGAAATTTGGTGATTTATATGAGCATCTACAGACTTGGTCATTACTTATATATAACCATTAAAAATGCATTCATATATATGTGGAAGGTTAATAAAAATCCACAGACATTTTAAAGAACATATATGGTGTTTAAACATGATTTTTATGTTTGTAAAATAATTTTAGCATTATGCATTGCATCCACAAGATGGCGCTCTTATTAACCACACTGCTTATGAATAGATTTTCATTCTTGTGATGTATTAATCTTGCTATTAAAATCTTCAGTTTACAATTATATTAACATCTATAGCGTTGACAATTTACATAGCGCTAGGTACAAAGCATGGAGGGGGACTACATACTAAATTACACAAATAAGACTGATACACGAGGTAGAGAGCCCTGCTCGCAAGCAGGAAGTACAGGTTTAAATGATTTCTGGATAGTTATCGGATAATAAATCTTGGCTTAAAAGGTGAAGTGGAAACGATAATTCTAATTAATTTCAAAGTACAACCAGACAGAAATTTACACTAAAATAACAACTCATTTATTTGATTTCCATCTTTCAACAAATTTCTCACTCTAAATAAAAATATTATTAAATTATGTTTGTTAGCTAGTTAATATATAATCATTTATAAATTCATTTTTACTCATTCTGTATGTATATATTTTAATAGTACTATTTATTTTATACTTATTAAAAATGTTCTTGTTATATTCCCATACTCTATTTGTGTCACCCTTATCTTGATTGTTTTTCTCTGAGAGCTGCGCCCACAACAGTCTCCGTACTGAACTGCAAAATGATTTGATGCCGCTATTAAAAAGCTTGTATTGCCTCTTTGTATCAAAGTGGGTCCAGGAGTTAAGCCATAGGGGCTCTGGTGAATTCACATTTGATCTGTTTTGCAAATCTACAGACCGTAATTCTCTTCTGCAGGCTGATTCATTCCACCTCACAAGTCTGGTATGTGGTCTACCATATAGCCAGTTCCTAGGAGTAATAAGAATTTTCTCTGACGACACAACTTGAGGAAATGGCAAGCAAATTTTTGGCAGGGGAGATATAACAATTGCCTTATTGAAGCACATGAAGAAAAAGTTCTTATAAAATCAAGGAGTGACCTTCTCAAGAGCCAAGGTAGGCTGAACCAACAGGGCACCTTCAATAGGTGCCCTGTTGTGTCACAACATTTTCTATGAAATCAAAATTAATTCTGCATATAATTTACAAGCATTGGCATGTTCACCCATCCTAGGGCTGGCAGGAAATTTTAAATCATTGAGTATCTTGTCAAAGAGAATAAGTTGTTTATCTTCTCAAGAGCCTTGTGGTTTGAGCCATGTGGGAGAGAGACTTCAAGTCTCTTCACAGTTAGAATTGGCGAACACAAGAGTACCATCAGAAATCGCAATGTCAAATACCCTGTGGCCTGCCACTTTGTTGAAATGATACATTCGGTCTCTCAGTTACGATACCAGGCAATTGAAAGGATCAAGACTCCATGATGTGGGATCAGAAGGATCATTAGTCTTAAACAACCTAAACTCTTTTGGATCTACAAATTAGATATCATATGACCAAGGGGCTAAATAAGGATAATGACCTCACTCCCTTTAGGAGATAATCCACCACACCACTGGCTTCATGGTTGACACTTGCTGTAACCTGAAAATATACAAAAAGGGAACACAATGGTATAGTATGTCAAAAACATGTCATGCCCCCACTGGGTGAGGAAAGACTTAAAAAAGTTCCAGCAACAAAAGTGTACATCAATGAATAATGTACAGAAGAAATACAGAATCCAATACAAATGCAAAGAAAGAATAATAACCTGTTTGATGCATTTCGTTGTGATAGGTCTAGCTTCATCAGGAACTTGGCTCATTTGACATCTCCCCCTTAGTCCGTTTATATTTCCTGATGCAGGTGAAAACATGTGGAAAACAGGAACATGGAGATGAAGTTGAATTAAAAACTTTTCTGCATCTTACAAGGATAGATTACATATGTTGAGTGAGCATATATATTTTCCATTCATGGGACATAGTAATGTTACCATTTTATCCAAATGTTATTTTAAAATTATTCACTTTGCTGAATTATCAGGCATGTGATATTTCTGTGTATTCATGTGTTAAATGTTTTATATATATTTTTTAAATTGGGAACGATTACGTTTCCTAAGCCTATCATTATATAATTTTTTGTTAATATAGAAACATAGAATGTGTCGGCAGATAAGAACCATTCGGTCCATCTAGTCTGCCTAATTTTCTAAATACTTTTTATTAGTCCCCAGTTCCATATCTTATATCTAAGATAGCCTTTTGCCTTTTGCAATCTAGGATTGCAGGCTCCGTCAATATGGCTATGCCCTCTGCCGGTCTGAGCTTCGGAGGTGAAAGTAACTTCACTTCCGTCGCTCTGAATATGCTACTTGACTGCCCCTAGTGGTAGTTAAGTAGCATAGCAATGGAAAAAATGTAAAATAAATATTTAATTAATTAAAAACTGGTTATATAGTTAGATTAGCCTATAGGGTTAAAATTAAATAATTTTTTGCATAAGGGATAGGGTTAAAATCAAATTAAAATTAAAATATATTAAGGGATTGCATAAGGGTTAGAGTTGGGGTTAAATTTAGTGTTAAGGTTCAATTTTGGGTTCGGGTCAAAAGGTCAGTATAGGAAAAAAACATGGAAACATGCATATTTCTGAACGGGACAACATTTAGAAACTATTTAGACGAAGTCTTTTTTAATGATTGTATTCGTCTAAATTATATTTTAGGTCAAAGTTAGAAAAAGTGTTTTTTTTTTTTAAATTTTTCATCATATTTTATGATTTTTTTTGTAGTAAATTATAAGATATGATGAACATAATGGTATCTAATGAAAGCCCTTCTTATGACGATAAAAACAACATATAATTTGTGTGGGTACAGTATCTGAGAAAAAATAAAATTGCAGCTAAACACAAACACCCCAGAAATGTCAAAACAGCCATTGTCACCAAGGGAAAGTCAAGGTGAAAATGTCTTGTCACTAAGGGGTTAAATAATTACAGTAAATCTTACCATAAAATAGACATAGGTAAATTACAAACTGTACCACTCTTTTTGGATTATATCATGTAAAACGCTTTAAAATCTGCATTTCATTAGGAATGGAGCTCATAAGTGACACTGATGTTAGCAGGTTTTGGAGTCCAATACAATAGAATGAACAAAAAAACAATACTCTCCTAATGGAAAGCCAATATCTGCAAGGACTCCTCAGATCCCAAACTGCAGTCGTCAAAACCTCTCGCTGGATGTCTGCACAGAGAATTGGGTGGACGTATGGAATATATAAGAGAAGAGGACAAACAATAGTGTAGCACTGTATTAAAAGTATAAAACGTTATTTATTGAAATCGCACTAACAAGTAAAATTGCACTGAGAACCAGCTCAAGTGCAACAAACGCATGAAAGATAAGAGAGGTTAACCCCTCCGGATGGGTGCTCGCCTCTGGAGAGTCCGCCCTACTTTAAGGTTCAACAGATTGATTAGGTGGCTGGTTTCTGGGTTACCTTCCAGTTAATGTAGTAAAAGCATATACAATATAAAAAATATACAATATAAAAACACTATCACAATCAACGCGTTTCGTCTGGAATAGACTTCTTCAGGAGCAGAGTGAAGTGTAAGTTCCACACAGAAAACACATTTATAGATACCCCCCCTCTCCTTCCAGGTTTTGGAGTCCAACAGCCAGATTAGCAAAGTCTTCTGCCTGAAGCAGCCACTTGTTACCTAGGTGGTTGAGCCCCTGAGCTTTGAGTGACAATCTGGTCTTTATCAGAGCTGAGAGGCTGGAACAAAAAGTAGAAGCAAAGTCAGGCAAGCTGAGGTCAGTAGGTAGGAGAAGGCAGAGAATTCAGATGGTCCAAAATCAGTAGCAGGCTTGCTTATAATGCAAGCAGGAATCACAATAATTTGGCAAAGATATAGTGGCAGAAAGTGGCTTTTATAGGCACATGACTAAATTCTATTTAGGATCTGATCTATTTATTTTCTAATTAATATAGTCATTTAGTACATATATAGAAGAATAAGTAAATTGGATACATTCATTTTTATCTGTTAGCTTTAATTTTAATTTCTTCGTTGTATTGTCTAACAGAAAAGTTTTTTATGTATTTCTCTTTTGTTAAACCTTCAATAAAAATTATTAATAAATATAATTTTTATTTAGACAATGGAAGTGTACGTCCAAATTCTCCATTATTTTACAGTTATCATGTAATCTATTTTAACATTATGGGGATTATGTCCAATGTACTTTCTAAAATAACAAGATTTGCTAGTTGCTTGGTTCATTTATACCTGCGGTATGTTGAAACTGCTCTTGGTTTACACTTGGGATCAGATCACTTGAGTCTCAAACATAATGTATGCAATTCAGACAAGAAAACAGAGATCTTGCAGTTCTGTTATGTTAATTTGTAGTTAACACACACCTTTATAGTCTCAAATTGACTAATTAGATGACATCATTTTTTTTAACAGAAAGAGGTTTGTATATTATGTTTCAGGCAGAAAAAGTAGCATTAGACAAAAAATGACTAATGCCAGGTAAATTGAACTTTTGTAAGAAAAACAGTCTGGTTAAAGTAGCAGATCGTTTCATTTGTTTAAAAACTGTCTAACGTATGCGATATGCTTACTAAAACTGTTTCCATGAGTAAGGAAGTTAAACAGCGAAATCTGTAAAATTGAACCTCTCCCAACACATCCAATATTAGATATCAAAGACTAAACAAGCCTGGATTATGTGACCACATTCTGGCAAACTATGGATGATTTTGTGAAGGAACAATCATGTTTCAAACACTAAAAAACATGAACTTCAGGAACCCAATCTGTTTCTTTGAACATGGAACGATGGTGTCTAGAAAATGGTGAGACACTGAAACTTTTAATTAGTAGTTAGTTTTAACTACTAATTAGTAGTACAGAAAACGAGAACAATATACTGTGAAAAATTCCGCTAAAAGATCATTAACATTAGTCAATACAGCAAAATCAACTTCTTGTATGTGGTTTTAATATGTCTAAACAGCTGACCAACTATACATGTCCGGTTTGTTGTCCATAGAACTTAATTAACCAGCAGGTACCCTACGGTCTTTTTGTAATTAACTGCTCTTTTTTACTTTTTTCCCCACATACATCAGCACAATCACATTTAGGTGGAATGTGGGATAAAATACCCTTCTTAAAGGGACTTTGTCATCCTCCACATTGCTTAAACTGTGAATGTAGAGAATATTATGAAGTATGATCCATGCATTGTGTTAGCTGTTGGTGTGGAATTATTGGAACCAGATTGACCTAATTATATCTGTTTCTAGCTGTGATCCTAAAGTATCTCAAGCCAATCTGAGTCTGTAGCATTAAGGGTCTTATTACACTTCCCTGAGGGTCAGAGGAGAGGTAGGTGCATGATCAGCAAAATCCATTGCACATCAAAAACTTTCATGTATGATGCTCCCTTTGGACTCATTAGACTTTATTTATGTCCCTATCTTTTCCATACATTCTTTACTTACAATATTTTAAAAGAAAATAAATTAATAAACCTCCTGCACACTGATTAGGTGTAGGCACTGACATTATTGACATGTGTTTGCATCCCTGTCAAGCAACAGCTCCCTAACAATTTGAACTTTGATGAACTTGTGATCAGCGAGGGACAGATTGACAAGGATATCTCCTTAGTAGGCAAAAGGAGGCATCTGATTGCCGCTACCTTTGCCTGGTCTTCAAAACGATTGTGTTAGTTAGACGTGGCATTATTTTTGGCATTGTGATAATTTGTATAGGATAGAAGATGAGTACTGGAGGGCATTGCGGCTCGTCGCTGGACATTTTATAAATGTATAATTTTCTTCAATGCGCACCTTTAGTGTACACATGCCTCATGGTACTCAAAGGGTGTTTTCTTCTTACAAAGTGGATATTTTTTATTGATTCAACCCCCCTACCTGGAAAAGGCAGAGGTAGTGAATTTAACATTTTTTTACATTTTTTAATGTAGTTAATAAATTGTATGAGGGGAAATGATTTTATTAAATTATGGGTCTATGGTTTTTGCCAGTCCATGGCCAATGGGAACACAGGAGTTGAGAAAAAGAATCCACATTGGAGGGTACAATGGATCCATTTAAAGGATTATGCACTATAGCAATACATAGAGCATACAGGATTATGCTCTATCTATTGTGCCTTCCAATGTGCATTGTTTGTCTGCGGCTGACTCCTATGTATTTTGTTGTGTTGCGGCTGGAACGCTAGGAGTTTCCATGGGTGCAGTTTCCATGGGTGAGCACCCAAGTAGCCGGATTAGGAATTATTCACTGTCTTCTCTGTACATGGTCCCAGGGGGCCAGAAATACATCTTATTTATGGGTGTCTATATTGTATTTTTTTAAGAGCCAGTGACATATGGGCCCAGGTGGTCATATTTAATTATTTAATGGGGTCGGTGGCACTATCACTGATCCCACCCACAGGGGACTTTAATTATTTTATAGAACCAGGGGCATTGCGCTGATGTCTGGTCACACAGGGGGTCAAGGGGCTATTTTCTTTATAATTTATGGGGTCAGATTCTGGCTCGGGTATTTGAAGGGGCTCCCCTTTTACTCCTTTTTGCTGATGCGGTAAGTTAACGGGAAAAAATTTATGTTTTTTTTTCCAATTAACATTTACTGGTCCTTAGTGAATCACTGTTTGTGCAGTAATTACCGCACAATGCAGTGTTTAAATAGCATTTTTAACAGGCGCGGTAATGATTTTACCCCATCCATTATAGGCATTAGCGGCAGGCATTTAATGAAGAATGCATATTATTTAGGTTAACGGGGTCCCAGAAAGCATATGCAACTTTGTCATGTTTTATGGGTGGCCTCCCATGCTTTTTTTCTATATTCCATCTCACTAACCATTAAAATATTATTCATGGAAACATGATTGGCTAAGTGAAACCTGTGCAGAAATCTGGGTACGCTTAAAACTCTTGAAAGAATGCACATTTTGCTCCCATGTGAAAAAAAACCCAAGATCTTTGTTGTCTAAATGAAGTAGATTTGAGATAAAATAAGTTGATTTCAGTGTGTTTTGTCATGATGACCACAGTGGAATTTGGAAATAGTACCTTAATATTAACTGGGGCCTCACTTAAATTCATTATTTATTGCTTCTTTCAAGTGTGCTGCAAGACGATGAAAAAAGACCGCAGTTTATTCTTAGAGCTTACATAGAACAGACATAACACATTAGAATTAGAGAAACAAAAATGTGGGCTGCTTGTTCTCGTCATGTTTTTGGAGCTATACTATGTTGCGAGGATAAGGTAGAAATATAAGAAAAAAATATAGAAGGTTTTAACTGTACATTCGAACCTCAATGAGCACTTTTTTTCATTGCATCATATAGGAATTCTGATATTTATTCTTTTGGACAGATATTTATTGCAATCCAAATTTTAATAATGTTTTCCGGTTTGCTTTTTTAACTAATGGAGTGATTATATACTTTATTTAAAATGGTGATAAATGAGTAAAACAATAGCCAGTTTATAGGAGCACTTCTCTAACTGGCAAAGGTTTAAAGCAGTTGCAGACTAAAAATGACAAACCCAACCAAATGGCCTAGGATATTCAGGGCCGTCATCAAAGAATGGGGCACCTTATAGAACAAATGGTCTGTCCCCCCTCCCTCCAGACTTCCTTTTGTTATTGCCCTCACATCTTTTGCCATTGCCCCACAGCAGCTGATTTCACCCACATAACTTGCCCTAGCACTACATTGCAGCACCCACTGCACTTGAAACAGGACCCAGCTTGCACCCGCAAGTCTTGTCAGAGCACCAAGATTGCCCTCACATGTCTTGCAAGAGCACCTACATTGCACCCACAGATCTTCTCAGAGCACCCAGCTTGCACCCACTGGTTTTGCCAAAGCACCAGGATGCACCCACAGCTATTGCCAAAGCAACTAGATTGTACACACAGAACATGCCCCAATGATCACCCAGATTGCACACCCAGGACCAGTGGCGTAGCGTGGGGGGTGCAGGGGGGGCCGGCCGCACCGGGCGCAATATCTGGGGGGGCGCACTAGCCCTATGCGGCCGCGTGGCCGCCAGGGCCGTCTTTAACGCGGGGCAAACGGGGCAGCTGCCCTGGGCCCATTTACTCCTGGGGGGCCCCAAGGCAGCTGTCCCGTGGGCCCCCAGCCCCTGCTGCCGCGTTCACAGCGCATTGCGCTTGTGAACGCTTTTTTCCGGCAAGCCGCATCCGATGGATGCGACTGCCGGAAAAAAAAAACAAAAAAACTGACGCCGGATGTGACGTCGCGTCACATCCGGTGTCTGCTTCCCTCCTCCGTGCAAGAGGGAAGACTGCACGGAGGAGACATCCGGCGGGGGACACGGAGCCGCTTCATGTAAGTACGGGGGGGGGGGGCTGGCTGGTACAATATTCCTGGTATCTGACTGGCACTATATTACTGGGCATCTGATTGGCACTATATTACTGGGTATCTGATTGGCACAATATTACTGGGTATCTGACTGGCACTATATTACTGGGTATCTGATTGGCACAATATTACTGGGTATCTGATTGGCACTATATTACTGGGCATCTGATTGGCACAATATTACTGGGTATCTGATTGGCACTATATTACTGGGTATCTGATTGGCACTATATTACTGGGTATCTGAATGGCACTATATTACTGGGTATCTGATTGGCACAATATTACTGGGTATCTGATTGGCACTATATTACTGGGTATCTGATTGGCACAATATTACTGGGTATCTGATTGGCACTATATTACTGGGTATCTGAATGGCACTATATTACTGGGTATCTGATTGGCACTATATTACTGGGTATCTGAATGGCACTATATTACTGGGTATCTGATTGGCACTATATTACTGGGTATCTGAATGGCACTATATTACTGGGTATCTGATTGGCACAATATTACTGGGTATCTGATTGGCACTATATTACTGGGTATCTGATTGGCACAATATTACTGGGTATCTGATTGGCACTATATTACTGGGTATCTGAATGGCACTATATTACTGGGTATCTGATTGGCACAATATTACTGGGCATCTGATTGGCACAATATTACTGGGTATCTGACTGGCACTATATTACTGGGTATCTGATTGGCACAATATTACTGGGTATCTGAATGGCACTATATTACTGGGTATCTGATTGGCACAATATTACTGGGCATCTGATTGGCACAATATTACTGGGTATCTGACTGGCACTATATTACTGGGTATCTGATTGGCACAATATTACTGGGCATCTGATTGGCACTATATTACTGGGTATCTGACTGGCACTATATTACTGGGTATCTGATTGGCACAATATTACTGGGTATCTGAATGGCACTATATTACTGGGCATCTGATTGGCACAATATTACTGGGTATCTGACTGGCACTATATTACTGGGTATCTGATTGGCACAATATTACTGTGTATCTGATTGGCACTATATTACTGGGTATCTGATTGGCACAATATTACTGGGCATCTGATTGGCACAATATTACTGGGTATCTGACTGGCACTATATTACTGGGTATCTGATTGGCACAATATTACTGGGTATCTGAATGGCACTATATTACTGGGCATCTGATTGGCACAATATTACTGGGTATCTGACTGGCACTATATTACTGGGCATCTGATTGGCACAATATTACTGGGTATCTGATTGGCACTATATTACTGGGTATCTGATTGGCACAATATTACTGGGTATCTGATTGGCACTATATTACTGGGTATCTGAATGGCACTATATTACTGGGTATCTGATTGGCACAATATTACTGGGCATCTGATTGGCACTATATTACTTGGCATCTGATTGGCACTATATTACTGGGCATCTGATTGGCACTATATTACTGGGTATCTGATTGGCACTATATTGGCATCTGATTGGCACTATATTACTGGGCATCTGATTGGCACTATATTACTGGGCATCTGGCTGGCACAATAATACTGGGCATCTGACTGGCACAATAATACTGGCATCTGACTGGCACTATATTACTGGGCATCTGGCTGGCACAATAATACTGGGCATCTGACTGGCACAATAATACTGGGCATCTGACTGGCACTATATTACTGGGCATCTGGCTGGCACAATAATACTGGGCATCTGGCTGGCATAATATTACAGGCATCTGGCTGGCACTATATTACTGGGCTCTGACTGGCACAATATTACAGGCATCTGACTGGCATAATATTACAGGCATCTGACTGGCACAATATTACAGGCCTCTGACTGGCACAATATTCCTGGCCTCTGACTGGCACACTATTACAAGCATCTGACTGGCATAATATTACAGGCATCTGACTGGCATAATATTACAGGCATCTGACTGGCACAATATTACAGGCATCTGACTGGCACAATATTCCTGGCCTCTGACTGCACACTATTACAGGCATCTGACTGGCATAATATTACAGGCATCTGACTGGCATAATATTACAGGCATCTGACTGGCACAATATTACAGGCATCTGACAGGCACCATATTCCTGGGCTCTGACAGGCACAATATTCCTGGGCTATGACAGGCACAATATTCCTGGTATCTGACTGGCACAATATTATTGGTATCTGACTGGCACAATATTACTGGTATCTGACTGGCACATTATTACTGGGCTCTGACTGGCACAATATTGCAGGCATCTGACTGGCACAATATTGCAGGCATCTGACTGGCACAATATTACTAGGCTCTGACTGGCACAATATTACTGGGCTCTGACTGGCACAATATTACTGGCATCCGAAAGTTACAATATTACTGGCATCTGAATGGCACAACAATTATGGCATATGTGTGTGTGTGTGGGGGGGGGGGGGGGGGTAACATTAGAGGTACAGGATTGAGGAAGTTGGCTCCATCTAGCCCAGTCTTGGATCATCTCCAGGGTATGGTTCCATTTTGATGTTTAGTTTTTGTTCTTGATATTGTTTGTCGTTTACGATGGTTGTGAGACGACATATAATAGCATGGCCCATGCTAGGTTACTACATGTGTATATTTGTATTCATAGACCTGCTGAAAATGTGGAGAATGTGTGTAATGCATGTTCGCACTCAATAAAGTGTTGGAAAATAAACTTGTATTTAGATGCATTTTACTTTAATTACATAAGTATTTTCATAACAAACAATACATGTGCTTGGGGGGTAAGGGTTTCTTTAACTAATCTAGTAGAAGAGACTCGAGTGCTAAAATCCACGGGTTAGGGGGCGCAAATTACTTGCCTTGCCCCGGGTGCTGACAACCCACGCTACGCCACTGCCCAGGACATACCCCTTTCAGCACCCAGATTGCACACCCAGGACATGCCCCTTTCAGCACCCAGATTGCACACCAAGAATATGCCCCAGTATCCTGTATGCACACCCAGAACTTGACCCAGCATCCAGATTGCACACCAAGAACATGGCCAAGCACCCAGAATGTGCCATAGCACCCAGATGCCACACCCAGAACATGCCCCATCACCAAGATTGCACACCCAGAAACACCCAGACCATGCCCCATCACCCAGAACATGCCCCAGCACACAGATTGCACATCCAGAACATGTCCCAGCACCTAGATTGCACATCCTGCACATGCCCCAGCACCCTCTTGGATTGCACACACAGGACTTCTCTAGCACCCAGATTCCATACACAGGACTTTCCCGATGTCTAGTGGTGGGCAGCAGGATGTCAGTGCACTGCCTATCAGACTCCCCATCATGCTTAATGCAGTTCTCTGGACTCTGAGCACCGAGCATTAACGTGACCCTCAATGTACGAGAGGCAGAGTGAGAGGATGTTTGTGCACACAGCACTCATTCAAGTTGGGTATTTATTTTCACCAAAGTGGCAATGTTTTAACCTTATCAGGTCTTTGTCAAACTATCCCATAGCCACTCAGACCTCCACCAACAATATTTGCCTATCCTCAGATCGCATTTCAGTTTTGCACTTTGGCATGTAGGACTCCAATGGCAGCTTCAGTTTTATTGAATGCCAGTCCATGCCCTGAGTTTCCATGACCATGACTTTCCTTAGCAATCCAATTAACCTATCTCCCTTTTGTCAGCTGCTTACCCTGAGTCTGGTCAAACATATATTACCTTCCAGTTGATAATTGATAGTACACATGACACTATATCATATTGCTAGAGTTAATCAGACTGTAAGACAGGGCTTGACAAATTTAATTTTGTTTTAGGAGCCAGCAAAAACATCTAGGATCTAGAGAACAGCACATACAGCAATCATGAGTCACATTGACAGACAGAGACAGTCACACAGACAGAGACAGTCACATAAACAGACAGACGGACAGCCACATAGACAGACAGATAGTCAAATAAACAGACAGGTATAGACAGAGTCACATAGACAGACAGAGACACGGACAGACAGAGACTGTCACATTGACATCCAGTGACAAGTCAGCTGTTATTTCAAATTTATTTTATTTTTTTAAAGGTGCGTTATTCAAAATGTCCTCGTCCCTGATGCTCTACTTCATTGCAGGGGAGTGGGTCCCTTGCATTTCATCTTCATGTCCCATCCTACTGAATGGCAGGATGCCATGTGACACCCTGAGCTCTAATTTTTACACGTGAGAGGGCATAGCTGGCAGTGTGTGCAAACTGGCACATACTGCTCCCTCGCTCTGCGCTGCACTTAAGAAAAATTGGTCCAAGTAGTGAGGGGCACCATGCAGAGAATGCCAGTACCCAGGCACCATTTCCTGTTCGCCATGAAGTTCACCAAAAATTCACCAATTTATGTATTAAATCAAATGAAGGCAAACAAAAATCTATATTAAAGCTTTGGACAACATGTCTAAAAGTGGATGGGAGCTTCATGACAAATGCAGTCATATTTATACCTGGATCAACCAATATCATTTTCAAACAGGGGAACAATAAAAATGTGGGTAAAAAATTCATAGGGAGAAAACAAAAAACGTAACATAGACGTGAAAATAAGAAACAATGTTGAGCACAAATCCAACAAGTTTAAAGTATTAGAATTTTAAAATGATGTAGGGTAGGTGTGAAATACAGCTATGGTCATGAACCTTATGATATCATTATTTTGCTCCATATTTACTGACAAACTTATTTTAACCCGACGGTGTCCTTTTTTTCCATGTATAGCTAACATGGCTATAAAAACAATCTGAATAGCTTGGCTATAGGTTGTCCAAATCCAAAGTAAAGTTGCCCCTACAATAACAGCCCCTGGGCTTTCTTGCATGAGTCTGAAGAAGGAGATTCCTCGGAGCGTGTTGCCCTGTGCCACCCTCCCCAGTCCTCTGTTTGGTAAAACCTACAAAGACTGTACCTGCATCACCTTTGGAGCATCAGCGGATTTTTATGGACTTCTGTGTGCTCCCCTACAGTTACACTGCCCGTGATCATTTCTATGAATATGGGTGAGACAGTTGCCATTTTTCTAAGCTACTCCAGCATTTGTTTATTTGTTTTTCCTCTGTTTTCCCACGTTTGCCTTTTTTTCTGTTCTACTATTTTCATACATGATATACCTTTTGTTCTTGATGCAGGTTTATCTACCAGTTATATTTGCAAACATTTCTGTTTTTTAGTTTTTTATCCGTATATTTCTCTTTTTTCTTACATTTTTGGTATTTTGACCTTGATGTGGTTAGGACAACATTAACTATCTTTTTGCTTGACTAGTTATCCTTTGAGCCATATACAGCCACACTTTTTTTCGTTTTACTTTTTCTACATTTTTACTATATTTTCTGTCTTTTTCCAAGTTTTTTCCTTTCCATAATTTTTTCATTTTTTACTTTTATTGCTACCTTTTTTCCATTTCCTCTACATTTTTTAATTTTTTCTATTGTATACTATTTTACTCACAGTGTTGTTTTGCTTGCTCTTTATTTTTTTGCCCGCTCCCTGTAGCTTTCTATTTTTTTACAATTTTTCATTTTTTCCCTACATATATTTTTTTGACCATTGCTAAATTGTTATATTACTAATAAAATATATATCTACATATAAACTATCAGTGGGCATGTCTGCTTTTTTTATATATATATTTTGGTTTTTCATGTAAATGCCCCCTAGGAGAGAGCATATAAGCAGTCAATTGGTTTTGCACCTGTAACTATACCCTCAGTTTTATCTATAGCTAGCAGTTCTCGTCCCTCATTTTATCTTTCTTGCATAAGGAGTGTGGTCAATTTGAAAAATTGAATATCAATTGAAAAAGCTGAGCCAGAGACAACAACATATTGTAGATTTAAAGTTTAATACAATGTTTGATTTATAACCAAGAGCTGCATTGTCTATGTAAACATGCTCTATCTTTAACCTGAAATAAAACAAATTAGTCACACCGTCACAATCTTTGTTTCCACAGATGTGTTTTATGCTGCATACTGTGGAATTCTTCAAAATATAGCAGTAAATTTCAGAATTCTGTACTTACTAAGTAGGAGTACACATAAAAAAAATTCTTAACATTATTTCAATTTTGAGTAGTAAAATGTGTAGGGAGGTCCTATGTAAATACAGTATAGTTCTGCGTTTAAGGTAAATCTTGTATAACATTCTATAAAATACCAAGAGGCCATATATTTAAAATATGAAGAGGTCCATCAAAAATGGACTAACTGAGCTAATAGTAATAGATAAGAGTCAAACAAGTAAGAAATGTACTAGGTGTCTCTCCCAATATAGTATAGTACATATACATGATCATTCATATTTAAAAGAAGTTGTCTAGTAATAAAATATATCAGATCCATCCTTTCCAGTTCATACACATCTACTTTTCTTTGCAGTAAATAATCTCTGCTCCTTGTTGGTAATCCTACTATTGCTTTTTTCATTTATATCTTTACTTTTTTCTCAACATAAAAATGTACAAACATATGAGTCCAACTACTGGGCTATCCAAGATCCTCTGCTACATCTCATAGAACTCAACCAATATATAATAGGTAAATACTGCGGTATCCCTCCATGATTCCGATCATTAAATATACAAAATAAAATCAACACAATGCAAATGTTTACATGTAATTTAGGCTAATGAATAAACATGAAACTTGAACTGCCATCCTTCTTTGGTCCAACTCAAATATTTATTTTTCGTTAAGAGTATCAGTTTCTAAATCCAACTACTCATCTCTCATATTTGTGTGAGCTCAGCAGTATTATTTTTGTGCTCAGCTAACACTATCATTTTCAGAAATGTGGTTGTTTAATACTTGATCCCTAATGATTGCTACTTTTACATATGTGCTCTGATTTCTTGCAAGGTAAGCCATGTCCCGATTAAAGTCAAGACATATTAAACAAAGTTGGATATTTTTTCCATGATTACATATTACTCTAATCCATGTATCTTTCCTTTTCTAAAATGAAACAGAAAAATGTAAGTTGTTATCTTTAACCTCTCTAGTATCCAATTACACATAATAAAAGGTAAACCGAAATAGAAAAAAATATCACCCTGCACTAGCTCAGTCCTAGGCAATTCTGCTGGCATACACTATAGAGGCAATTATTTAACATCTTCTGTAGCTGCCAAACAGTGTTTAGTGGAGAATGTCTGATACTTTTCAGGGTATGAAAAGTGCCTGAATATTTATATAGGGTTGCACGCCACAGCAACCTGAAATTGCGGGACCAGCACATGTAGCGCAATCTCCCAGCATTGATCAGAAATTTGCATTATACATTGCCGCATGAAGCAATAGTGCCATTGTTAGGTGAAACAGTAAATCCTGGGCTCCTGCAGCTGGCAAATTAGAGTGAGGAGTGTTATCTTGCCACTGTGAACTTTTAAAGGTGCTCCAGCCGATGGCAAATCGCCAAAATTGCAGGTACAATAGCAGGGTAATCCAAAGGGAAAAAATTGCTGGCATTCCAGTTCATATGGTGAATAAATGTGTTTTAATCATGGGCAACAACACAACAGAAAAATGCGTTTCGAGTCTACAGACTCTTAATCATAAGTGCCATTTATGATAAAGAGTCAGTAGACTCGAAACGCGCCAAGTGTTTCTGTCCGTTTTTTCTGTAGACTTATGTCTACACTCATTTATCATTATTCTATAACAGTTTCCCTCCTTTTCTTTTCCCCAGTCCCATCATAAAATCCTCCTTGGTGGGAGCACTATTAGTGTGGTGATACCCTCCAGGTATTTGGGTGTAAGTCTTTGCATACACAAAAATGTACTGAAAAGATGCAAATGGAAGGGCATTGTTAATAGATACAATGGTTTAAATAATTATACAACATATAAAATGCAATAACTTAAATTTAAAAAATTCAAAAAGTATCAAGGCAGACATATGGCAAGACCTCACCTTGAATATGCAGTACAATTATGGGCACCAGTCCTTAAAAAGGATATTATGGAACTAGAAAAAGTGCAAAGGAGGGCTACAAAATTAATAAGGGTTTTGGAGGATCTTAGTTATGAAGAGAGACTTAAAAAATTGTACTTATATACATTAGAAAAAAGGCGTCTCAGAGGGGATATGATAACATTATATACATATTGTCAGACCCCAGTTCCATTGCATGCCTCCTGCAGGGACCCCCTACCTGGTCCAGCAGACTCCAGGTACCGTGCTCCCCGCCGGAGAAGGCACGCGATCGCGGTGTAGGCTGCATCTCCGCCCTGTAGTACAACCTGCATCTGATGGCAGGGGGGCGTGGACTGCGGCCCGGTAGTGTGCTCCCATTTGAGGATGCACGGGAGGTGTGGAGAGGGGGCAGCGACCTGCAGGATGGTGGGCGGAGCAAAGGTCCTGGAACCCTATTTAAACAGCAAGCACTGTTTATTCAGTGCTTGCTCGTTTTCCAAGCTTGTAGTGTGGCTAGTCCCTCTACAGTGATTCCTACCCATACCTTTGCACCTTGTTACCCTGTGATTATTGATCTCCCGGCTACCGAACCCTTGGACTGTATTTTGACTATGTTTACCTCTCCACTCCTGACCACAGATTATCCAATACCTACCTTGAACCTTTTCTGCCTACATTGACCCCTTGGACTGTATTTGACACTGTTCTGCCTTACCCCTTGGTACTGCTGCCACGCCAGACTTTTCTAGTGTGCCCACCACCTAGTGCCAACACCCCTGCGCTACATTGCCAGGTACCAACCCTGACACATATGTACAGGGCCAATACAGAGAGCTCTCCAGTGAACTGTTCATTAACAGAAATGTTCAAAGAACAAGAGGTCACCCCCTGAGACTACAAGTGCAAAAGATTTATAAAGACACAGAGGCTCCTATTATGCTTTCTCTTTCTTTTAATTCCCTCAGCAGCAAGAAATAACAGTTAACATTAACATGGAAAAAATGAACCAATCAGCATAGGTATAACATAGTAACCCTTCCCTCCCCTTCTATAACAGTCTGTGACATCCAATCCTCTTCCTCTTTCTTTGCTGCTTCCCTCAGATAAGTACTATGTTTTCATGTCTCTGTTATAATTTATTATTACATGTTTTATGGTTATGATTTGCTTTTATTATTATCATTTTTAATTGTATTAATATTGTATTTATGTTTGTTATATATTTTAAGGATATTTATGTTCAGCGTTATCTTGAGTTTATTGTGTGGTTTTTCCCCTTTTTCTTTATGATTGCCTCTCATTGGTGTTTTACTTTCGTTTCATTTCTATTTTATGTCCGTTTTCCCTGCTCGTTTTTATTAGGGGCGGTTGTGTCCCTCTCTCCCTTCTTTATTACCACTTCATTGGTGGTTCAGTGACATTGTCGTTTTTCTTGTCCGTTGGCCGCCACGCATGCGCAGTTTCATCGCGGCTGCCATTTTGGTGGAGTTTTTCTATCAACTCCGTTTTACTTTCGTTTTGCATCGCGCAACTCTGTGTGCTCTCGCGCGAGCCCATCTATCCTCATTGGAACTTGTTGGTCTTTACCTCAGACGCAAGTTCTAACAGCTGATATTGGAGTATTTTTGGCGTAACCTCGGAGTTGGTGATTCAGGCGGATGCAATTCTTTCCGGATGGGGCGCTCAATGCGGATCATCCGCGACCGGAGGAAGGTGGTCTTCTACAGAACGAACTTTGCATATCAACTGTCTAGAATTATTGGCAGGTATGTTTGCAGTTCGCAGTTTCTTACAGTCATCCACAAACTGTTCCATTCTTTTATGCATGGACAACATTTCAGCCGTGCGGTACATCAATCGTTTAGGCGGCACCAGATCACCGGCACTTTCCACCCTAGCGGCGGAGTTTTGGGAATTTTACCTGTCTCACAACATATCGATTCAAGCCCTTTACATCCCAGGATTATCTAATATAGAAGCAGATTGGAATTCGAGATACCTTACAGACGCCAGCGATTGGCATCTAGGTTTGACAGTGTTCAGGAGGTTGTCATAGATGTGGGTCCATTGGACTTGGATCTATTAGCCTCTCGCCTAAACTCTCAACTTCCCCGATTTTTCAGTTGGAGACCAGATCCAGAGGCAGTAGCCACAGATGCTTTTCTTCTGAATTTGCCGAGCCAAAAAAGGCATTTTGCCTTTTCCCCCCTACTGCCTAATCGCCCGCACTTTGGTTTATCTTCAACATCATCAGACTTCGATTGTGCTAATCACTCCTTGGTGGGAATCGCAACCTTGGTTCCCCACTCTACTGGAGCTAGCGATAGATTATCCTCTCGTCATGCCGTCCTCAACTCTCCTGTTGACAGATCTGGAGGGTTTTCCGCACCCTCTAATGCAGTCGGGTCAACTTCAACTTATAGCTTGGTTAGTTTCAGGGAACCCTGGCTCCCGCCAGACCTTTCACAATCAGCTATGGACCTTATGGCAGAAGCATGGGCACCAGGGACGAGGAAATTGTATCGACGTGCATGGAGTAAATGGTCTGATTGGTGCTTGGAACGAACTATCAATCCCTTATCGGCTCCTATAAATTACGTACTGAATTTCCTCACTTGGGCTTTTGATATCGGTATGGTGTATCGGTCAATCAATGTTCTTAGATCAGCCATTTCGGCGGGTCATGAGGGCTTCGATGGTATCCCAGTTGGTAGACATACTTTTGTTTGTCGTTTACTCAAAGGGATGAAATTGCGTAGACCGCCTCAACATTGATATTCGTCAATGTGGGACGTCAATATGGTTCTTAAGTTTTTAGAGACTTGGCCGGTCAATATGGACCTATCTCTGAAACAGTTATCAGCTAAACTTGTAGTCCTTTTCTGTCTTATGTCCGGTTCTCTGTTTAAAAGAGTACGAAGTCAGGACTGCAGAGTTTAGAAGCTCTACTGATTCTGAATTATTTTTATCCATACGCCGTCCTCAACGACCGGTATCTATGGTTTCACTGGCCAGATGGGTTAAATGGGTCCTTCAATTAGCTGGGATTGATATTTCTATCTTTGGCCCTAATTCTGTAAGGGGGGCTATGGCTTCTAAGGCCATTTCCATGGGTTGTCGATTAGAAGATGTTCTTAAGGCTGCAGTTTGGTCTAGGGAATCTACCTTTAGAGAATTTTATTTCCGACCTAATTTACATTTTGCTTCCAGTATTGTTAATCAGCTTTAAACTAGCATAATAGGAGCCTCCGTGTCTTTATAAATTGACATATTTTTCTAAGTCATGACGTAAAGTCATAATTTATAAAGACACGGAGGCGAGTATTATACCCTCCCTTCATATTTCCCTACCCATGGGTTTCGATACATGTTGGTACAAATATAATGTTATTTCTTACAGTATATCTTTATCAATTATATGATATATACATTTATGATATGGTTTATATATTTTTTATTTATTTTGGCTCATGATGCTTTTTTCCTTAATAATAGTAAATATTCTCATTATGTCCTCTCTTTTTTCCTCGCAGTGTAAAGTTCTTATTTTTTGACAGAATCGTTCAGTTTGATGTTCCATTCTTTTATTGTGGATTATTTATGAAGTTACCTGTATGTTCATCATTGGAGTTCGTGTTTCTGGAAGTTTTCGGTCATCAACAAAGAAAGAGGAAGAGGATTGAATGTTACAGACTGTTATAGAAAGGGAGGGAAGGGTTACTATGTTATACCTATGCTGATTGGTTCATTTTTTCCATGTTAATGTTAACTGTTATTTCTTGCTGCTGAGGGAATTAAAAGAAAGAGAAAGCATAATACTCGCCTCCGTGTCTTTATAAATCATGACTTTACGTCATGACTTAGCAAAATCTGTCAATTTTATAGACAACAAAGGAAGGAATTCTTTATGGTAAGGACAATAAAGTTATGTAACTCACTGCCAAGTGACGTAGTTCTATCAACTACATTAGATGCATTTAAAAATGGTCTGGATGTTTTTTTTTAGAAAAGCATAAGATACAGGGCTATTGATAATAGAATAAGCATTGCTAATAGAGCTTATTGATCCAAGGAGAAATCTGATTGCCCCTTGTAGTCAAGAAGGAATTTTTCCCCCTAGGAGGCAAAATTCGAAATAGCTTCCTTAGGGGTTTTTGCCTTCTTTTGGATCAAAGGCTGGAATGATAGGTAGAAGGGTTGAACTTGATGGACTTGTGTATTTTTTCAACCTAAATTACTATGTTACTATGTTACATAGTATCTGTCAGATTACATATTAAAAATTTTATTTGTAAAGAATAGACCTGACGGGTTTTGCCTTTGTGATGTGGCTTCCTCAGAGCTCTTGTACACTAGATATTATACGAATTGAAATTGATTAGAGAATCCTCCCTTGTGGAGAAGGGACTGTGATCCCTTGATGTAGTTAAGTTGCCTCCATCAACACTTTTTTGAATTGGCTTGCAAATTAGTGTTTATGTATCAGCTTGAGACGTTCTAAAATACCCGTGTGAGCCTGCACATCCCTATATTTAATTTAAATACACAAATGAGAGTATGCAGATATAATAACATATTATATTAACTCCACAGGTACGCTGATAATGGCTTGCTTAGGATTTATCATGTAAAAAAACTGAAATTTAAACATATATAGTGCAGACTGTACAAAAGATCCCCAGAGAGGAGCCACAACATCCAGAAGGAACAACACGCTGTATCCTGAAGAGGACACTACTAGCGGATGTGACTAACTCAAGCTGTGCAGGTTTTTAAGCATTTTTCATGTAAGCGGATTTGGTTTGCATTTTATTAAAGTCACTTGTATTTCCTAATACTGGCTTCTCCTCCATTGCTGGACGTCTCTGCCTGCTCTTATAGCTTCTTTGCGGACAAGCTGCAGGCATGGATTATCGCTGCTGCACTGTTAACCCTGTGTGTACGTGTTTTCTATGAGTCTGAATTATTAGGCTCCTTAGCACGTGAGTTACCCAAGAAGGGGGATTCCTCGTTACATGTGGGGATCTTCTGTACAGTCTGCACTATATTTTTTTATTCTCTGATTTTTTACATGATAAATCCAAAGCAAGCCATTATCAGCGTGCCTGTGGAGTTAAGATAAGTTATTATATTTGCGCACCCTGACTTGTGTATTTAAACTTGTATTTTTTTGTGGTGCGATACTTGAGGGGTACACCGCTGAGAGTGGTTGCTGTACCCTATTTACAGATTATTTGGAGCACCCCACTCACAATCTACCCACCTGTTGCATCCTTATATTTAAATCCCTTACATTTTCATGTCTTTTAGCAGTAGCCCTATTACTCAGCTCTACTATGTCTACCCCCTTTCCCCAATGCTTTCTCCTTCATCATTCCTCAAATACCAAACACCTCCTAAATAATATCTTAATATTTCTAAACATGAACTTTCCAAATCTCATTTATTTCCAAGAGTAAACAGAAATAATGTTACCCCTTTTCAGACAGTTCTATAATATATTTCAATAAAAGAAATGTTTAGTCTGTCTAAATGTGTGCGGGACATCTTATCATAATGCTATGGACTGTAATTTTAAACCTTACAAATGTCATGTGCACTTTACCTAACACAGTGTACATGTAAGATTTGATTAACTATGTCGTTTCTTAACATTTGGTCATTAGAAACAGGATACAGTGAAACAGTCTCCGTATTTAGTATCTAAAACACATATTTCCACTCCCTGCCATCATTTATTTGACCTAGAGTCTTTAAAAAGTGCTGTAATTAACACCACTAAGAACCCAAAGCTACTTGCTGTATGGTAGCTATTACTTTCTGCTTATGTTTTTGTCCATTAAGTACAATATCCAAATTTAGAAACATGTCACATTTGTACCAAACATAGGCACTATGCCAAATTTTTTAATGATTTCCATCTTTGCCTAGAGGGATTTAATTACCTTGATTGTACAAGGAACTGAGGCCAGCCTTAAATCACTGAATTATCACTAGCCATCTCAAACACAATCCATCATACAAACCTGCAGACCTAGTGATCTTCTTGGATCAAACCTTGTTTATTGTTTATGAAGTTGTGCCAGGTGTTTATATCAAAACATTATCCCATTAGCACCGAATCTTGTTCTGCTTGGATTTTTTTCCCTTGTTCTTTAAACTGTTTACGTTGGTTAAGTTTAAATGTCATAAAGTTAATTTGGAACCTCTACCAATCTGCCCAGGTGATATCTTATTACTTGTTTTAGTTAAAATATACAGGATCTGTGTTCCCAGGTAAAATGGGACCCACATGTATTCCATATACTATTTTTTCATAATGTGTGAGTCATAGAATAAAACACAAACATTGACTCGTTAAAAGGAAAAACTGTTACTTGAAAAAGCCTCTAGTAGGTGAAACGCGTTGTGAGGAGACCTGGCTGCTACAAGACACGGAGCACTTTAAAGAGACTTTTACATGCATTTGAAATCCACTGTTTTTAATGTAAGATCTCTGCTTTTTTATTTTATACTTTATTAAAACATATTTTACTGAAGCCTGGGCCCCTTCCCCTTACCTTTCTTTCATATTGCATTGGAGTGAAGATCTATTGAGGGAAAGTTCCATTTGCCATACCCCTATAGGGGCCACTGAATGTTTTTTTTTTTTTTTTATTGAGCATAGCGCTCAGGGAAATGTGAGTGGTCTGACTTTGTTTTTACCATCACAACTTTATTTGTATATGACATACTTCACTATTTTGTATTTTTACTTTGTTTTCCCCTCTATATAACACGTGGAGGAAACCATGCTTCTATATAAAGGGTAACTAAGTGTGTGAAGCGTTGGGATAGCGCACTGATTCACTTGTTGTATTATTTGTATGTTTAACTAGAAGTGGAACACTAGTTTGGTTTGGTGCTGCTGTTACCACCACATAAGGCGCAGTATATTGTTTTTTATATGTTACAAAAAAAGGTTATTTGTAAATTTAGAATGTTTTTTTAAAAGATAAAGGAGTATATTCAGTGCTCAGTTTGTTTCTCTCTTTTATATTTTCCTGTTACTCTAATCAGTCCAGTAGGTTTATTACCAATACATTTTGGCAGCTAAAAGATCCACTTTGATAGACAGAACATGGCAGATTGACGTAAAGCAGAAATCTACACACTTATTTTTTTAATTTGTTTTATATTTTATTCTTGGCACTTTGACAATATACAAATAAGGTACTTGGCTGAGTTTCATAGTTATACAAAAGAATATACAAAGAAGAAATATTTTCTCATTTTCGTTTTCCATTTTCTTTTAATAAAGGCACACCCCTGTGCGGTGTAATCAGATTCCTTCAAAGTCAAGATTATTTTATATGTTCTACATTCCCTCAAACCCCTTAATGAAAACGAAAAAAAGAGAAAATGGAGCCCACAGGCCTTCCCACCAGCATGCATTCTTCTATTAGTATGAGATATGGCAAACTAAATGTGGAATGCATCAGTTTCATTGGTGGGAAAGAGAGGAACCTGGGACTGATACATAGTAGTAGTAGTAAATACATTTAATGTGTGCCTTGTGGGAATAATGAACTGAGACAGTCATATTACATCTGCAGGATGGCTAGGGAAGTAGGCAGAAAATCACATATTATGAAGAGTTCTTATAGACAGTGGGTGGATGTTAGACGTAGCTTTTAAAAACATATGCACTTTTAAAATATATTTGCTTCATTTATGCAGCTGCTTGTTCATTTTTTTATGATCAACAATAAAATATTGAAATTAGTTGACAGGATGGGAAGGAACTTGATTCTAAATGTGATACTCACTTTCACAGCGCTACTGCGGACAAGAATTACTATAGAAGGACATTTGGGGAGCATGCTTTCCCATGCATAGCTCATACAGTGCACCTATGGGAACTTTAAATTAAACTTCTTGGCTTGGCTACAGATTGTTAGAATCCATACTTATGCACTAATAACATCAGGGATTTCTGGCTTGCTTCAATGGAGTCTGTATGAATTATGCTTAACAAGTCATTTTACTACAGGCATGCTAAAGATCAGTGACCAGACTTTTTCCATTTGATTGAAGCACTAAGCTGGAGCTTTTTCGTGTGTTAGAAGAGGTGAACTACATCACAAATGACCAAGGTTAAGCTTATTTTTACAAACTGTAAGTTGGAATACACATGTAAACCAACATTGCCTTTCATATTACTTTAAGCACCTGTTTGAAACCTTTCCTCACATTACTGATTATAGATTCATATCATCAATCCTACTGGAGAATGAAATAAACATGAAGGTATTTAATCAATTGGCTTTTGCTGAATCTTAGACTACATTACCTTAGTAATAATTAAAGGCAGCTGCTATAACAGTGCAGAGCTATCTATGTATGGCTTTCATTTTGTTTTGTACTTTTCTCTCATGCATTCGACCAATTTATTACAGGTTACAGCCAATTTAAGTGCAAGATGTTTAGTAAGAAGCAGACTAACATATGGTACTTTTTCATGTTCATTTGGAATTGCTCCATTCGGTATAAGACATATATTAATCACCTTATAAAACGATTAACCTACATCACCATTTGATGCTATCTAGTTTTTGGAGCATAATTATTTGAAGTGCTTTTACTTACTTTATAGAGCCCATAGCTTCACCATGTACAACATGTGAGTACATTACTATTGGTTGAAGAGTATTTTATACTTTTTGTTTTTGCTCTGTTCTCTCTCTCGTGATCATGTGTTATGGACACTGTTTACTTGCAACATATTTTGACACTCGTTTGGTGTTCTCATAGAAGAGGAAATCCAACGCTCTCTTTGCTCAGCAAGTAAATCAGTAACACCAAATGGGGAATATTCATGAAGATTAAAGGTTTACAACCCTTGGCTGAACACTTAAATACAACTCTAATAGTTAATTACACCTTTAGTGAATAAACCTCTTTTCACTCATGTGTTACTAGCAGTGTTAATTTGGTCAACTAAACATTTTCATCATAGTTTTAGTCTAAAAGACTAAAACTATAACTAAAATCCATTGCAGTTTTTGACAACTGACTAAAATGTTAGAGACTATTGCATTAACCTATTTGGACTTCTAGTTCCCATGGATCTCTGCTAAAGCCCAGTGCCCTATCTGCAGCTGGATTGGATGAGACACAGGTTCAGTGTACTTGTTACCAGGGGGAAATACAAATAGTGAACCCAGAGCTGTAGTCACAACCTCAGCTGCAACTAGTCAGTGTGTCCCATACCACACAAAAACAAGATAATGAAACAAAAAACTGAACATGTGCGCTTAGGGTAAACTGTAGGGAACAATATTTAGACACCTTATAGAGAAGAGTGTTGTGATGATTATGAGTATTCAATACAATTTGGAGGGGCAAGAGCAAGGAGTTATGCCCCCTTGAGGTTTAACACTCACAGACTCCCAGAGGGTATGCAGCACATGAATAAATGAGCAGAAGTATTTCTGTTATTTACGTTTTTTAGATGTAGTATGCTCAGACCATGTGAAGAATGATGACAAAATATTTGCAATTAGTAGAAAGAAGATAAATACATTTAATAAAACATAACATCTGCTTACATGTAAAATCAACTCTTGAACAGACGACAGTGGTGGGCGCGTCTCTCTATGTAGAGTTTATACAGCAGGTAAAATTAAATGAAATGTCTGCAGCAGAGAAGAAAAAAGAATGTCCATATCACGCTATGCATTTCACTTCTGAATGAGGCCAAGTCGAAGGCAAAAAAAATAAAAATCACCATAACCCTAGAGCTAAATTATTATTCCACTTATAGTTTCAGATGGGTTAGTTCAAAGGTCACTAAGAAAAACCAGTTAGGAAACAAAATACTTTCGATGAATTGCTATAATTTACAGAACATGTAAACATAGCATATTTCTAAACTCAGGACAAACAGAAACTATTTAGACCGGATATGCTTTTCCATTTGTAATTATGTTTTTCTTCAATTTATCACTTTGATACATTAAATGATATGATGAAAATAATGGTATCTGAAGAAAGACATTTCTATGGCAATGAAAACCATATATAATATGTGTGGGTGCATTAAAGGAGAAAGAGGAAAATTACAGCTAAACACAAAACACTGTAGAAGTGTTAAAACATGGTCACGAAGAGTACAAACATTTCAAAACAGTCCGGTCACAAAGGGGTTAATACAGGGCTCGACAAACCCCGGGCGCCAGGTCGCCATGGCGACCAGGAAATCAGACCTGGCGCCCGGGTACTGTTTGTCACAGGGAGCCCTTGCCGGCTGCCATCCGTTTTACTTTCAGCGCGAGGGGAGAAAGTCTGTGCGGATCACACAGACTGTAAGCTCCGCCCCCTCGCGCAACACGCTGTAGTGCCGATTGTCACGTGACAACACGGCACAGGAACAGAAAGAGATCGGGCTCCAGCATAAATGTCCCCCTCCCCTGCAATGAGGTAAGCAGCAGGGAGGGAGGACACTGTAAGAAATATTCTTTTGTTCTTTAAAAAATAAAAATAAAAAGGTGTGTATGTGTGTATATAACTGGCTGTGTATGTGGTCTGTGTGTATGTATGAGTGAATGTAACTGACTGTATGTGGTGTGTGTGTGTGAATGTAACTGGCTGTGTATGTATGTGAATGTAACTGGCTGTGTATGTATGTGTGAATGTAACTGGCTGTGTATGTATGTGTGAATGTATGAGTGAATGTAACTGGCTGTGTATGTGGTCTGTGTGTATGTATGTATGTATGTGTGAATGTAACTGACTGTATGTGGTGTGTGTGAATGTAACTGACTGTATGTGGTGTGTGTGAATGTATCTGACTGTATGTGGTGTGTGTGAATGTAACTGACTGTATGTGGTGTGTGTGTGTGTGTGAATGTAACTGACTGTATGTGGTGTGTGTGTGTGAATGTAACTGACTGTATGTGGTGTGTGTGTGTGTGTGTGTGTGAATGTAACTGACTGTATGTGGTGTGTGTGTGTGTGAATGTAACTGACTGTATGTGGTGTGTGAATGTAACTGACTGTATGTGGTGTGTGTGTGTGTGTGAATGTAACTGACTGTATGTGGTGTGTGTGAATGTAACTGACTGTATGTGGTGTGTGTGAATGTAACTGACTGTATGTGGTGTGTGTGAATGTAACTGACTGTATGTGGTGTGTGTGAATGTAACTGGCTGAGTATGTGGTGTGTGTGAATGTAACTGGCTGAGTATGTGGTGTGTGTGAATGTAACTGGCTGTGTATGTGGTGTGTGAAAATGTAACTGGCTGTGTATGTGGTGTGTGAAAATGTAACTGGCTGTGTATGTGGTGTGTGAAAATGTAACTGGCTGTGTATGTGGTGTGTGTGTGTATGTATGTATGTGTGAATGTAACTGGCTGTGTATGTGAGGTGGGTGTATGCCACTGTGTCCGTGCGATTTTGTGATGTGCCGTTGTCTGGCTCCTAAATTTTTTGGCTGGCTCCTAAAACTAAATTAAATTTGTCAAGCCCTGGGTTAATAGGTTTGTTCTGGACACACTTAAATTCTACATGCTGCACAGGAGCTTAATGTTATATGTGCAGAACACTGGCTGACCTGGTTATCCTAGCTAAACACCTGAAGGGGGAAGAAAAAAAAAAAAAACCCTGCAGACATGTGCTTTGAAAGGATACTGTGCAGTGTATAGTTATTATTCAGGTGACTTTTTTTTTCTTTTTTTTTTTTTTTTTTAAGTGTTTCAAACAAGCAAAAAGTGGATTTCTCCAGCCAAGTGTTGAGAGCAGAGTAGAAGGGTCAGTAGAAATGTAAACTTGACATTTATGAGCAAGTGAAACATACTTGGAATACATATATGCATAGATTTTTATAATTTTTCAATTAGTAAAAAAAAAAAAAAATATTCCGGAATGGTCTTGCATACGTTTTGAGAATATACATTGCACTTTTGAACAACATTCACTTTCTTCTAAATAAAAATAAAACAAAAACAAGATTAGAAAAGCTTTATTACAAAAGGAAAAGCGGACGTAAAAATAAAATTTGTCATTTTAAAATATTTAGTAATTTACATAATAATGCAATCCTCGTTCTCCATTATACTGCATTCTCTTTTTAGCCCCTGGACTTTTTTAGAACCATCTGCAAAGAAAGAAAAAAAAAAAAAACCATAAGCTACAGATATTATTCTAACATATGTAAAACAGTCCAAAACAAAAATACGTTCCATAATTACACTAATGATATTTTACAAGCTCATGGAAATTGGTTCATGTTCAATATACATTTCATTTTTAAGATGTTTATAACACACCTCTATCAGTTATTACATCACTGCATTATTCTACGCAGTGGTGTATCTTGGTTTTGGGCTGTCCTAGGCGGACTAAATTTGGGCACACCCAGGACATCCCCCATCACAGCCATTACAACCCCACGGCTTACCCTGGGTAGTGATGTGCATTCCCTAGTGTCTGGTGGCAGGCAGCATGGTGTCTGTGTGTTGCCCAGGCGTACAAACAACCTACCATGACGCCTGTTGGACTCCCCACTGTTTGACTGGCGAGTGCCGACAGACTGCATGCCTGATGTCAGAGCGCCGGGTCACATGACCTGTCAAACCACGCGGGGAGCCCAACTGGCAGCATGGTAAGTTGTATGTGCACCTGAGCAGTGCAAAGACACCCTGCTGCTTGAGTGGTGGTGAGGGGAGAAGGAAAAAATAATTTACAGTAAGTAAAATTTCTGTTTTTCCTGTCACATAGTGGCAGTGCCAGTGGGCAAGAGACACCACTAGGGTGGTATTTCCGAAACAACGGATGCCTTGGAGGATGAGAAGATGTCCAACCTGTATTGCCTTATAAACGTATTCACCAAAGACAAGGAAGTAGTGATTACCCAACAGTGAATTTGAAACATCCACTAATAACATCAAACTTAATTAGGGAGGATAGAGCTTAGCAGATGTCTTCCTGGGAAGCCGATGCCTTTTCTGCCCATGAAACAGACATGGCTTGAGTAGAATTTCCTTGGCCGGAATAGACAGGACTAGACCAATAACGTATGCCAGTTTGATGGTTTCCATAAGCCATCTTGCAAGGTTTTGATGCTGGTAACCCTTTAAAAAGGTCCCTGGAAGGTAAACAGATGGACTAAACTCTGCAATCTTTTGATCTGCTAATTTAATGAACTTTTTTACATCCAAACAATGCCTTTTCTGCTGCAGAGGTGTAATTGGAGAGGGACAATAGGAGGGGAGAACAATACACTGGTTAACAAATGCTTTAGAAATGACCTTGGGAAGAAAATGGTTTAAAATGCAGGACAACTTTATTTTGATGAACTATCAAATATTCATCTGAAGAGGACAATGCTTGCAAATTGTCTTCAGGGATAGAAGTTTGAGAGCCTGTAAAAAAGTTTGTGGGAAAAACTATTTCCTGAAGGGGGTGGTGGTTAGGGGGGATTCAGGCTGATGGGTTTAAAAAATTATTGACAAATATGCGTGCAGCCAAATCTTTAAGCAAAAGAAACACTGAGACCCATTGAATAGCCATCCTAAAGGATTGACAGAATGGAGTTGACTGATGGAGAGAAAGACTGAAGATGACCTTGGCCTTTAACCAGTCCAAAACCAATTGCAAGGTTTTCATGGAGGTCCTGGAAGTAGACTTTCTTACTGAACTGAGGAGGATCGTTGCAATAAAACAGGCTGAATACCTTTTTTCCCCCAAGACTAACCTCGCAGAGCTTAGGCCGTCAAATGAAACATCAGAACGGTTTCCTGGAGGATGACCTTTCTCCAATAGACTACTGATCTATCAGACATTGACCTATCAATGTGATATAGGTCATCTTTCTCAGTTCCGAAAACCAGCTTCGGTTCGGCCAATAAGGGATGGTTGTCAGAACCCTTGCTTTGCCGGTTCTTATCTTCAGGAGAACTTGAGGAATGAGGGCCACAGGAGGCAATATGTAAGCCCTCCTGTAGTTCCACTTGACTGACAGATCATCCAGAGCAAACTGGTAGTCTCCTGGATAAAAGGGAGGCAAATACTGGAACCTTTGTGCTGTAACTTGTGGCCATGAGGCCTATATCCGGCCCACCAAATCTCTTTAACAGTGCCCCAAATATTGTTGGATGTAGAGTCAATCTGCTTGAGACCATTTTAGCCTGCTTAGGTCATCTGCTAGGACGTTGTCTTGTCCTTGTGTGCATTAACAGGATGTCTGCCAAATTCAACATATTGTGCGTCGCAGTTATTGCTCTTGACAGGATGTGTCAATCATCCGTAGAGCAAGTCTGTCGGCACCATTTTCTGACTGCTCCGTGGACCGGCTGAAGCGAAGACACCAGTGTTTTATTGAAAATAGGCTAATTAGGCCAATTACCAACTTACAATGGCCTCTAAGCCAGAGAAGAAGAGACGCAAATCTCTAAATCAAAAGCTTAAAATGATAAAGCTTAGCGAAGAGGTCTTGTGCCATACAGTTAGCCGAAATGTGAATGCAAAAGGACAAGTTCTTAAAAGGAAATTAAAAAGTGCTACTCCAGTGGACACATGACTGATAGGAATCTAAAATTAACTTATTGCAGATATGGAGACATTTTTAGTGGTCTTGATAGAAGCTCAAACTAGCCACAACATTCCATTAAGCGAAGGCCTAATCAAGAGCAAAGTCCTAACTCTTTTCAATTCGAAAAAGCGGAGAGAGGCGAAGAGGCTGCAGAAGAGAAGTTTGAAGCTAGCAGAGGTCGGTTTAATGAGGTTTAAGAAAATAAGCCATCTCCATAACATAAAAGTGCAAGGTGAAGCACCAAGTGCTGATATAGAAGCTGCAGCAAGTTATCCTGAAGAGTTAGCTAAAATAATTGATGATGGTTGCTACAATAAACAACAGATTGTCAGTGCAGACAAAACAGCCTTATTTTGAAAGATGATGCCATCTAGGACTTTCATAGCTAAAGAGCAGAAGTCAATTCCTGACTTCAAAGTTGCAAAGGATAGATTGACTCTTCTGTTAAGATCTAATACAGCTGGTTAAATTGAAGGCAATGCTCATTTACCATTGCGAAAATCCTAGGGTTCTTAAGAATAAATGCTAGATCTACTCTGCCTGTGCTCTATAAATGGAAAAATAAAGCCTGGATGACAGCACATCTACTTACAACATGGTTTACTGAGTATCTTAAGGCCAGCGTGGAGACCTACTGCTCATTGACAATGCACCTAGTCACCCAAGAGCACTGATGGAGATGTACAACAAGTTTACTGTTGCTTTTATGCCTGTTAACACAGCATCCATTCTACAGCCCATGGATCAATAGTCATTTCGACTATTACCCTATTTGCTCGATTATAAGACGACACCCCCCCCCAGCGTTGTCTCTCTCTCCCTCCCCCTCAAAGTAATCTCTCTCTCTTCCCCCCTCCCCTTGTCTCTCTGTCCCCCCCCTCCCTCGTCTATATCTCCTCCCTCCCTCGTCTATATCTCCTCCCTCCCTCGTCTATATCTCCTCCCTCCCTCGTCTATATCTCCTCCCTCCCTCGTCTATATCTCCTCCCTCCCTCGTCTATATCTCCTCCCTCCCTCCCCTTGTCTATATCAGGAGAATAGGGCAGCTGGGGGATGTCTGCACGATACGTGCAGACATTCTCCATGCTGCCCGACACCTCCGTCTATTATGACGGACCCGGCTTCATCATAGAAGTCCTGGCGGTCGTGCCGGGCGGCAGCAGGGGGAGTCTGCGCTCATCGCGCAGACATCCCCAGGCTGTTAAGAGAGGGGGATCCAGGTCCCCTGCAGCTCTGCTTGGGAACTGGATCCCTGTCTTATAGTCTGACCTCAATTTTTTGCTCTGAAAAAAACCTTGTCTTATATTCGAGCAAATACGGTAAGTCTTATTATTTAAGAAACACGTTTTGTAAGGCTATGGCTGCCATAGATAGGGATTCCTCTGATGGATCTGGGAGAAGTAAACTGAAAACCTTCTGGAAAGGATTCACTATTCTAGTTTCTATAAAAGAACATTCGTGATTCATGGGAGGAGGTCAAAATAAAACCTTTAGAAGGTTTTTGGAAGATGTTGAGTCCAACCCTCATGAGTAAATTTGAGGTGTTCAAGAATTCAGTGGAGGAAGTAACTTGCTGATGTGGTGGATATAGCAAAAGAACTAGCATTGGAAATTAACCCTGCAGATGTGAAGGAACTGCTGCAATCTTATGATAAAACATTAACAGATAAGGAGTTGCTTCTTATGGATGAGCAAAGAACGTGTTTTCTTGAGATGGAAGCTATTTCTGCTAAAGACGATGTGAACATTGTTCAAATGGCAGCTAAGGATTTCGAATATTTTATCAACTTAGTTGATGAAGCAATGGCAGGGTTTGAGAAGATTGGCTCCAATTTTGAAAGTTCTACTGTGGGTAAAATGCTATGAGAAATGCAGCACACCAGATAAGACAAATGTAAAAAAATAACTTAACAGATCAATTGAAACATACAATAAATATGCATAATAAATAAACAATTTATAATTGTATGACAATCCAAGCCATAGTAAGAAGTATAAATAACAAAATAAGGATAGTAAAATAAGTTTAAAAAATAAAAAAAAAATAAAAACTTACAAAGCAGCTGAGACCAGGTGACAAAGTATACTCAAATACAGAAGCCCCCCTAACGTTTCGGCACTTGGCCTTCTACTTAGCATTTGTGACTCGTTTTATTGCAGTGGTCCAGAACCGAACACACAATAACTCTGAGGTATGCCTGTACTGTAGTGATGTTAGATTGATCCTTGACTGCTTTACCCCATATGAAGTGAAGAAAAACATTGAGAGCTTGAAACCATCTTCCTTTCCTGAAACTGTTTTTGTCTCTCCAAGCGCAAGTCACATAACAAACACTTTGAAGAATTATCAGCTGTCCAGGATCGGAGCCAAATAGTTCTTCTGGCCACCAAGGAGAGACCCATGACCACTGCTACCAGTTTCAAAACGTCTTCAGTCATCTCTAAAAGTAAATCATTAGATAACCAGAGATACTTAACCATCTGTACTAGGTCTTTGTCTGAATCTTCTCCAATTTATCCCTCTAGATCCTAGGCGTCCAACTGGGGCCCTCCAGCTGCTGCAGAACTACAAACCCCATAATTCTCCACCAGCATTCTAGAATGGCAGGGAATTATGGTACTTGTAGTACAAAAACATCTGGAGGGCCACAGTTGGACGCCTTGGCTCTAGATTGTGGAGCCAGACATTGGGAGATCTAACACTGAAATCCCATGGCTTGAAAGATCCCCCTTCTAGAGATCTCAGCTCTCTTGTCCATGGGGTCTTACTTGGACCCATTCTCTTCAATATTTTTATTTGTGATATTGCAGAGGTCTTGTTGGTAAGGCATATATTTTTGCTGATGGTACAAAGATTTGCAGGGTTGATGTTCCTAGAGGAAGCCAAATGGCAAATGATTTAGCTAAACTAGAAAAATGGTCAGAGATGTGGCAACTGACATTTAACGTGGATAAGTGCAAGAATATGTACCTAGGGAGTAAAAGACCAAAAGCAGAATCCAGATTATTTGACACAGTCCTAACCTCAAAATCTGAGGAAAGGGATTTAGGAGTAATAATTTCAGAGGACCTAAAAGGTAGGTAGACAATGCAATAGAGCAGCAGGAAATGCTAGCAGAATGGAAAGAAGAGTACTGGAGACCGTATCTCCAAAAGGGATATTGATACTTTGTAGAAAGTTCAGAAAAGGGCTACTAAACTGGTTCATGGGTTGAAGGATAAAACTTACCAGGAAAGGTTAAAACATCTCAACATGTATAGCTTGGAGGAAAGACGTAACAGGGGGGATATGATAGAAACATTTAAATACATAAAGGGAATCAACACAGTAAAAGAGGAGAGTAATTAAAAGAAGAAAAACTACCACAACTAGAGGACATAGTCTTAAATTAGAGGGGCAAAGATTTAAAAGTAATATCAGGAAGTATTACTTTACTGAGAGGGTAGGGGGTGTACGGAATAGCCTTCCAGCGGAAGTGGTAGAGGTAAACACGTTATAACACCTTAGAGACATCCTGGTATTTTATGTGGCAATATCCTGATATATAAAGTGGCAATATCCTGACATATTAAGTGGCAATAGAGTGGCAAAATCCTGGCATATTAAAATGGCAAAAGAATGGCATATTGAGGGGCAAAATACTGGCATATTAAATGGCATACTGACTGGCTAAATCCTGGCATATTGAGGGGCAAAATATTACTGGCATATTGACCAACTGCTCCCAACCACCCAATTCAATTTTGTTATCTTAGTAAGACAAGTGTTTTTTAAGTAGCTTTAAAGAAACCTATAGCTTTAAGAGTTTTTCTCCTACCTGCTTTGAGGTGCTGATCTTTGGATTTTGTATAAATATTTGTTCTCAGCAGTATATATATATATATATATATATATATATATATATATACACATATACACACACACGCTTCTCACTGGCATGATATACAAATAATATATATCATTTCAGTGATAATCTGCCCACTTTGTGGCTCCACCCCTCATGGCCCCTCCCTCTTGTAGCTCCACCCACACATGGCCGGTATTTTTTTGAGGAAAAGGTGGCAACCCTATACGCAACACCACACAGAGTGAGTTATGGACACCAACTGGGCGTTGTTTATAAGACGGCATTTCCAATGCTACGCAACCCTGATGGGTTACGAGTTCTTTGTTGTCTATGCTCCCACCCGGTGAGCCCTCAGATCGCTTAGTAAATACTAAAAACACAAACTTAACATGGAGCCACTCCAAAGAGCACAACATTTGATGAGATGCTTTGTGCTAGTCAAACTGCTATTTTATCTTAAAGCACAACTACATTTTTTGGGAGGAAGCTAGGGTTAACAAATATGTCCTGCTGTTTCAGCGTAAACCCGACATGTATATTAGAAGCACAAGTGAAGCACAAGTGAAAAATAAAGTTCAGTGACCCTTTAAGGTTTTTTGTTTCTATATATAGCATCAGGAGTACATTAAAGCTATATGTTTCTGTAAGGGGGGGGGGCGCACAAAAAATCATGAAGCATAATTTACAAATCCACAATATGCTGTAGAAGGCAACATTTAACTGCTTGTGGGGTAGCAAACAGCGTGCACACATCTCTCTCACTTCAATGAGGAAAATCAAAATGAACATAAACATATCAAATAACAAATTTGTACAAGTATATATAAAACCTATATTCTATACATGATGACTTATCTGTGATTGAAAGGTCATATTTTGAAAATAATTGTATTACCTCTGCTATTGCCTTAACATGTTTGGGTTTTATTACAGAGGACCTTTCCTCACACGCTTTCAAGCGGGACTCCGTGGCCAGCCTTTGGAGAAATAGCATACAGTTTAAGTGAATCTAAAAAGAAACAAAAATACAAGCCAAAGTTAGAACAAAAAACTCAAAATAAGCAAAAATCTACTTATTTTATACCTTGCTGAGCTGAATTCAAACATTAAAAAGGACATTCCAGATGCAAAACAATGTGGGGGTTCGTTCTAGCACATTATACAGCTGAGCCCCACTATAATGTGGAGCTCAGGATCCAGGGACTCACATCGAAATATTAGCAGGATTGCATTAATTAATTGCATTTATGTAGATGTTAAAGTGACATCCAGTGCCCCAAAAGCTCTATGGGAGGCATCAGAACACTGTTTTTTGCAAGGAACTATGTTATTACGCATGGCATTCTAGAAGGCTTTTATCTGTGTTTATTACACACATCAATATGGACATTTTATTTGGCTTTATATTTTGCCTCACCGTTTTCCTGTTTATTGAATATTGCGTGGTACTGCAAAAAAAGTTGTTTAACTGAAAGATTGCAATAATAAAAGAATACTAATAAAGTACATTATTATTTAAAATGCTACACTTGATGCCATATTAACCATAAAACCTATTTATTTTGCCAATAGCTGTCCTTTGATATAAGCACTAGCTATACAACTAGGAGCTACATGTTGATGAGGTTGAGCCCAGTATGCATTTTTACAGATAAAGAGGCAGCTGATTTGGTTTGCAGGCATGCTGACAAAGGTCTCTCTAAGGGGCCCTTGTGTCAGGAGTTGCTTGAGGACATCCCTTTAAGGATGGGGAAACCACGCAAAATGTAAGTTTTAACTTTTATTGCATTTTTTTTATTTTTAAAGTCAGCTTTAACTCAAAAGTAAATGGGAAGGCGCAACATTTTACAGCATATATGACTTACTTGCCAGGTTCTATCATTGCTACTTATTTACAAAACGGAGCACATATAAAGTAGGATACTGGACGTCTTAAAAAAAAAACAGGGATTTTTAAATATAAAATGGACTCATGCTAAGAAATAAAAAAAACATGGACTGTTTATCTCCCACATAATTAGATATTTCTGGAACGTGAAGAAATTATATTTAAATAATGTGGAATAATAAATCAATCTCTAGATACGCAAGGGGTATCCTTAGCATTTGAACTACACACCCCATGGTCCATAGACTTCTGGCAGATCAACATGGCAAACAACGTACATACAGCTGAAAAGCAAAATACGACTCATCACAGAGCTATGACACCATCTATACATGACATACACAAATTAACACCCGCTCTTGGTATTACCAGCAGATCGACATTAGTTTCCAGCCGCAGTTCAGGCTTGTGCTTTTTAATTATGGCTTTAATAGCCGCTCGAGGAGCCGAGCGCTTCATGATGGCTTGTGTTACAGTACGAGAATTCCTTCAAGCGACACAGCATCAGACCCCTTCTCCCTCTCCATACGTGCGTTTTCAAATCGCCCACCGGACGGGAGAAAACAAGGCGCAAGAGAATGACGTCAGACGTACGTAAGCTGGGGTATGACTTACACTGAGCTTAACAGTGTAATGGAGGAAGTACTGTAATAGCGGTGATTTGACAGTACTGCATTCACTGCCATGGCAAGGCGAACGCTTTCATGTTAATGTAGTATGGTGACTATTTATTTGCTAATCAAAATTAGTGCTCCATTAAACAGAAACGAAAACTTAGAATTGCCCTTAATGTATTAAATGGTATGTAAAGACTTAGGCTGTGCTGCTTTCACATTCCTCCACTCGTGTAAGCCACAGATTCTTCCCCATTTATTTATCTTTCGTTTTGCTCCCTTTACTGAATTGCCTCTATATAATTATTGGGAATTTTTGATACCCTTTTTGGGCAACTAAATAAAATTCTCCAAAACAATAGGGATGTTTGTGTTACCAGTATTCATCCCATTGTTCATATGTTGAACTTCAAGCACATACAGGTAATCAACATATTGGTTCCAGGTACAGTGGCCAACAGGAACCAATATTTTAATTGCATGCTGGTTAAAAAAAACAACAAAAAACTTTACAATGCATATTTTGCATTGCTTAAAATATGAAAATGTTGCACTTAGATGAATTTGTGAAATTACAGCAGTTTGAAAGAAACCAAGAGTGCCCACACTAGGTGAGTAAAAGTAAATTTCCTAAAAACAATTCTGCTGCAGGAACCAATTAAAATATTGCCATTCAGATTAATGGAATATGCTGTTTCTCTATTGATGTCATCAGACAAGGTGTTGCAGTTTGGGGGGTTATCTTACAATCGGGATTGTATTATATTCGAGCAAGTACGGAAATGGAAACAAAACTGATACATGCTCAGTTCCTACACATAATCAATGTGGCAGAATGCAGGGGAGAGCTTGATTAGATTATTAAAAATGTGATTTATGCAAAATGCATGGAATAAAGTTTTAATAAAAGGTGTCAAACCTAGTTCCATGAGAAAGTATTGTAAGTTGAAACAACATAGTTTTCAGCTGTCTCATGTTTTCCGGGACAGTCCCAACAAGTAAGAGCGATGCTGTATTTCTATATGTTGTTTATTTGATCCGCACCTAAACTAGACGGTTTGTATGCAGTTGATCTACATTTGCTATACTGGTTTTGCATGTGTTATTCATTATTTACTGGTTGCAATGATTTTTTTTCTCTCTTTTATTTGTTGAAGTTTAAGTGATGTGTGCTTTGGGGGGAGCGCAAATTGTAGTAGTTATGTAGTCTCTGGGTGTTTTTGATATGTTAAAGAACTATAACAATATATTATGACTGAAATAACTGTATTTTAAACATGTTTAATTTTAAATAACAGGTCTGCACCTTCTATCTTTCCCGCTAAGCTTTCAGCGTTTGGCTGAAGTATGGAAGGTAAAGAAAAGACAATCTTTTAACCCCCTAAGGACAGAGCCTTTGAAACATTTTTGTCCTTTCTGGACAATGCCTATTTTAACATTTCTGTGCTGTTTGTGTTTAGCAGTAATTTTCTTCTTTGTCATTTGCTGTACCCACACATATTATATATTGTTTTTATCAGGACAAGAAGGGCTTTCTATGGATGCCATCTTTTTGATCATATCTTATCATATTATTAAAAAAAAAAAAAATATATGGTACAAAAAAAAAAATACACTAATTTCTTTGTTTTTATTTGAAACAACTTCTCCTCATCGACAATAGCGAACGAAAAAACATGCTAAATAGATTCTACTATTTCTCCTGAGTACAGGGATACCACCCATGCATAGGTTTGTTGGGTTGTTTGGGGGCTAAAATGCCAAATTTGTGAGGTGCAGTTTTTTGTTTTCCAACTTGAAATTTTTACATGCAGACAGCCTGCACCCATGTCCCATTTGGGACATATTTGAAGCCAGCTAGTGTATTTTACCCCATCAACCCATATATTTTTTAAAAGAAGACACCTTAGGCTATCTCAAATGGTGGTATTTTTACACTTTCCATGCACTAATTCTACCACCAGCCTTTGTCAAACTTTGTGGTAGTAATTTTTTTTGTGGTTTTTTTTCACAAACCTTGTACTTCAGACATGAATTCACAGATTTTGGTATTTGTCACTGCCAAATAACACCCTAATAAGTGTTCAGCAACATCTCTTGAGTACAGGGATACCACCCATGCATAGGTTTGTTGGGTTGTTTGGGGGGTAAAAGGCCAAATTTGGTAGGTGCAGTTTTTGGTTTTCCAAATTAAAATTTTGACATGCAGACCGCCTGCACTCATGTCCCATTTGGGACATATTTGAAACCAGCCAGTGTATTTTACCCCATCAACCCATATATTTTTTAAAAGAAGACACCTTAGGCTATCTCAAATGGTGGTATTTTTACACTTTCCATGCACTAATTCTACCACTAGCCTTTGTCAAACTTTGTGGTAGTAATTTTTTTGTGGTTTTTGTTCACAAACCTTGTACTTCAGACATGAATTCACAGATTTTGGTATGTGTCACTGCCAAATAACACCCCAATAAGTGTTCAGCAACATCTCTTGAGTACAGGGATACCACCCATAGATCTGCTGTGCCGGCATCGATTGGCTCCCCCTAGAGCATCGGAAGTGAAATACTTTCACTTCCGATGCTCTTGCCATTAGAAGGGAAACGCTGCCTGTACAGGCAGCGTTCCCTTCTACTGAGCCGATGGGGTCGCTCAGGAGAGCGACCACCATCGGCTCTGGGGAGCAGCATGGTGTTGTTAAGTGCCTCGCTGGCGAGGCACTTTAACAACACCGGAGATGCTTAGAAAGCGAACGATCGTTCGCTTTCTAAGCACATGTGTGCAGCGGGCGCAGCCATTTTTAAATGGCTGCTACGATCACTCCGTGGAGTGATCGTAGCACGCCCCTGCACATTTGGGGGGTGTTGCACAATGCCTCTACCTAGAGGCATTGTAGCAACACCGTTAGAGTAAAGAAAGCGACCGCTGGTCGCTTTCTTTACTCCATTTAGTGCATGACGTGCCAGGCACGTCACCTGTCGGCAAGTCCTCGATTTGCAATGACGTGCCTGGCACGTCACCTGTCGTTACGGGGTTAAAGTGTCTAAAACTTTCAAAATACAAATGCTGGAGCATTACAAAGCACACATCTGCAGGGTTTTTTGTGCTTTTGGTGTAAAGATAGGATTGCCAGGTTATCTCATGTTTTGATGGAAACATTTAATTCTTACCTGCTTATTGGATAACGGATCATTTTCACCAATAAAACTTTACTTGAACCTCATTAATTCCTATTTGTATTGTATTATAGCAATAGTAAACTATATTTAACAATCTAAACACTTTAATTAGTCTTGTAAATCAATTGTGTATTTTGAATAAATCAATATATCGCCATAAATTAACAAAAAGTTATTCAAAGTGTTTGCTTTAAGCTATTAACGACCCATGTTTAAATAGTGACAAGTGTAAATATTGAAGCAGATAGTACGGTAAGATAACTATTGGTCCCATAGGTAAGTCACAGGATTTATCTGTAAGCAGAATTTGTATGAAAATGTACTTTTTACTTTTCGTTTCCAGATGGTGTTACAGGAGGAGGAGGAGGCCACGCTTCTGACAGTGATCAAGCTACCACCACCATCCTCAGTCATAGTTGTGGTTGACACCATCCACACCTATTCTTTCTCACCTACGGGTCTCAATGTCACTAAAGCTGTTCTTGTTTACAAAGACCACATTACTAAATTCATTAAGGCCATAATCAAGGCAGGTATAAGGAATGTAGTACATCTACATCTATGATATATTTAATATCCTAAAGCATTACAACTGCATCTAGCATTAGGTACAGAGAAGAATGTCAGTAGCCAATAACCCACGCAATAGTATGTAAACACTGCAAACATAAGCACAGCAACGCACAGAGGTGGCACCAGAACTGAAAAGTAGCCAGTTAGCCCAGAGAGGCAACTTACAGATAGGCTGTCAGGCCTGAAATGAGAGACACACAGCAGAGAATACACCTGCATGCCATGTTTCCTACCTGTGGGAATAGCTTGGGTTTTAAACATTGCTTATGTTAGAACAACTCTGTGCGCTTAAAGAGGCTTAGAAAACATTTTAAATGAATGCCTTACCACTTAATTAAACTCAGACATTCTATTTTTATAATAATCAACATTCTCTATATGGGTAGGTACACTCTAGACATTGAGATATAAAAATATTTCAAACTGGTTCGTCCATAAAATTAGATTTGTTTTGTAACCTTTTTAGCAGACAGTAGGCAGCCATCTTGCATGAAGTTTTACATAATGTACTCTAAATTATCTCAAAAGCAATACTTGCAACACGTCTGAGCTTTCTCTCTGCTTGCCATATAGCATTGCTTACTTATCATGCATTGTACCTTTGTCATATCCCCTTTTCGTCACGTACCAAAATCTTCTCTTCCTCATGTACCCGTTTTTACATCTTTGAGACAAACCTGCTCTACACCTCAGTTAGGTTTGCCACCCAGCTGGTATTTTACTGGAAGGCAGGTAAAAAAAAATTGTCTTGAAGCCAGTGTTAAGTCTATGTAGGCAATAGCATGGTTTTTTTTTTGTGGGAGGTAACCCTAACTTCAGTGTGTAAGACTGGGTGGATATGAATTTAGGAAAGGGAACACATAGATCTGTACTGACGGGGGTCAGAGGCCCCTGCTGTCTGCCTTGGGAGGGTTTTTTCGCAATTGCACTGTTTATTTAGAAAGTATTTTACCAGAAAGAATGCATTGAGATGTCTCTCGTTTCAAGTCCAGAATGGTATTATACAATGTTTCATAAAACCCGCATACATACACGTATTTATACAGGAAATTTGGGGAGAAAACGTACAGAGTAAATAATTAGAAAATACAACAAGCATGTATGGTATATATAGGGTTTTGTAAACTAATCACAGGTGCAGTGTTTTTACAAGGAAGGAGACACTCATTTTCAGGGATTTTAGACTAAAGAATGATTTGGCGGAATCTGGGAGACTATTCCACACCTCGACCTGCTCCCTTTTTGATAAGAGGGACAGCTAGTAAAAGACTGATGCTGGATCTGAGATTATAGGACGTTCAGGGAGTGAGCATGCTGCACAGGTAGAGGTTGAGTTTTTCCGAGAAGTGGTTATGCACTAAGCAAGCTCATGGAGAGTGTGCCTGGAGGCAAGGGTCAGCCAGTTTAACTCTTAACATTTAGTAGTGATGCATGTTATAATTGCACTGGAGGAAAATTGCCACAGCTTATTGTGCAGAGTGTCATGTTTACCGATATGAGTATGTTGGGCAGAATCGTATACTACATCCCCATAGTCCAAGATCGGCATTAACATTTGCTGCACAATATGTTTCCTTACTGCGGATTCTAGGTTAGATTTGTTCCTGTATAGAGAGCCAATCGTAGGATAAAACTTTGAAGAGAGCAAATCAAAAAAGAGACCAAAAGACAAGTTGGGATCTAGCCACATACCGAGATACTTATAGGAATTCATCTGGGCCAGGTTACAACACAATTTGGTTTTTAAGAGTATTTGAGGATGGTTTAATTTAACTATTTTAGTTTTTGCCTTAAACAACATGAAGTTAATCAGCAGTTTTGTATATTAGAGTAAGACATCTGGAAAACAAGCAATTGTTGTAAAGATGACTCCTAATGTCTTAAATTCCATGAGCCTGATTTTATACAAGAAAATTTGGGGAGGGTAAAGGTAGTAACTTAGAATTCAATGACAAATACATTTTATTAAAAATAGTTAAAATATATTTATGGTGCTCTTCTGTGTGTTACCATTTTAAGGACCTGTTATTTTGACTTCATCACAAATTTGCAGGAAACTATTTAGTAGCCATACAAATATAATCATACATACTGTACACATTTATGACTGTGTAAATTCTTGAAATTTTATTTGCTTGCATTTTAAACCCCAAATTGATATACCAGACTATGTTTCCTGCTCAGATTAAGCATCTACAGAGCTATTCTATTTCTGGCATTCTAGTTAATTTGCATTTATGAATATTTTGCATAGTGTATACATACACAAACAAAAAAGTTGAATTATATGTTGTAAAACAGATCGCTTACCTACGCCCTGTATCGTTTAAGAATGCAGACAAAAAAAGCACATATGCTAGTGGTCTACAATTCGACTTCAATATTATTTTAGCCACACATAAATTGTTGTGGTTGACGACACTTAACAAAAGAGCCAAAATGTGAGCCAAACATTTGTCTGGGTGGACCACAGAGTCTGGCTGGAAATGTTACAGGCTGTGGGCTTTTAGGATTTTCTTGATAAAGCATGGTTCTCAATTAGTTTTGGACAATAAAAACACATGTAGTTCATAGGTCTCCAGTGAATTCTAGTAAGCTTTCGGCCTAAATCAGAAACGTTATTCTCATTGTCAAAGTCTGAGATTTCCTGCACTGTGGAATTTGCACCCTCTCAATAAACGTAGATTATATATACTTTTTGTGAGCTATTAGCAGGTCCCTAAACTATGAAATGAATCATACAAAGGTATCGAAAATTAGTACGTGTTAATGCTTGGAATTAGGTTTCCTACTAACATTAATGATTTGGAGGACCATGATGTGATCCCATTGAATTACTCGTCTTACATGGGAGAAGAAGTCTAGCCATCAAAGTAGAATGGGCCAAACATTAATAACTATATTATAATTTTACTTGCAGTGTGTGCGTGTATATATTGCTCAGGTGTCACTAGAACACATATCTGCATGATGTGTTTAGGGTCAGATCAGCCAAAGGAACTACCTTGCTTAATTAATTGATATCCCTTTGAAAATGTATGCATTCTGCAGGGTAAAAGTTATATCTGTCTTGAAAATAATGGCCAGTCATATAGATGTATGCTTGATAGTAGGTGGGGATAAGATCTATTCCAAAAAATAGTGAAGCAGAATGTGTGGTTGAGAGGGATAGCTGTTGAGGATACAATAATAAAACAATGGGGGGAAAATATTTGTCTCGGAATGGATTTACAGCACATGATATGTATGTATGTATATATGTGTCCGTGTGTAATTAATGTAAATAATGAGTGTGGTCATTTAAAAAATATAAATATATTAAATTATGATTTATAAGGCGAAATATGGCATCAAAAGAAAGCCATATATTTCCTCAAATAAACAATGTATAGTTTGTATGAGTACACTAAATGAGAAAGAGAGCTAAACACACACATAACAAAAAAATGCCAAAAAAGCTCTTGTTCTGAAGAGGTCAATAGTGTTCTCTCATGACACATGACATGAAATAATCCCATTACTTTTGTGTTTCAATAAGCAACGGCTAAATATGTCCTAGAACACCAAGGATGTTTAAGGCCCCCTTGGACTGGATTTGTACAGACATGTCCCAGTATTTATGAAGCAGTCGGCCATTTCTCATAGGATTAAGATTGTATTAAAAGTGTACTGAGATTTACATGCTTTAAAGCTTGTAATTAAACTGCATATATAAGTATAGTATTGCTGGAACATAAGTATAACTAGATCTACTTGGTGAAATATTTTATTTATAGTAATGGGTTATAATAAGCATTTTAAACACTGCCAGGATTTCTAATTTTCTTGGCTGTTGACATTAATACTATAAAGCAGCATTGATAACATTTAAAAAATGTTTTCACCCAATTTCAGTTTTGCTTGTCATCTCTTCAAATTTACAGCTTTTGGCATGTCCATGTGTTCTCTAAATGACCTCATTTCATTTCAGTATTAGATACAGCAATGTCTTTTTGGGGGTTCCAAAGTGTCAAATGGAAATGCAATAAACTGCAGTATATTCGCTTAATGAAATTCATCAGAACTAGTTTTCTTATCAGTACATCTTGTCTATGACTTGGCTGACTAAGTTAGCTATGCACAAAACAAAGAGCTCCAGTGTTTTAGCAGCTGGCAAACCGTGAAATCCACTTAACTCGTTCAATGCCAGATACAAATCATGGCACTTCCAGGAACTGACATTGCAGTCTGGTAAGGTAGAAGAAAAATTGATATCTGTGCCACTCTGTTCTTCCAATTCCTTAGAGGCATGAATTGGTTCCATGATGCTGGGCTTCATGGCAGTATGGTTGTTATCTTCCTGGGTAAAGTAATTTTTCTGTTTCAACTGATGTACTTTGTAACAAAATATAACTGGCACACCTTACATTACATTAACATTTATACTGCGCCAACAATATACATAGTGCTAGGTAAAGAGCATGGGGGAACTACATACAAAGTTAGATGAACAAGAACAGACTGATATATGAGGTAGAGAGCCCTGCTCACAAGCTTACAATCTAGACTTCTAAGCTACTAATGGGCTTTTAATAACAATTTAATTAATCATATTACCCTCCTTTTAGCATCAATATCATTTCACAGCACTGTGTAATAACCAAAGAAGTTGAGAGATACCGGAACAAACAGTAAATAGTACCCTGTCCAATGGTCTTATAGTTAGTCAAAGGTTGATTTTCCTCTTTTCAAATTGGTTTGAGAGAAATCAATGAATAATTGAAGTTCCTGAGTGGTAAGTAAAATAAAATGGTATTGCACACCCAAAGGGGATTTGATGAGTTTAAATAAGTGGGACACGTTAACTAGAGCTTATAGAATTGTATAATCTGTGAACACAGCATAGCCTTACATAGCCACAAAAGGTCCATAAGGGTGAGCTATAAAGGGGGTGGGTCCACTCAGTGTCCCTACCATATTGAGATTTAGGCTCCTCGGTACAACCCTTTCTCCTTGTGTCTGTCTCTCTCACTTTCCCCTCCCTCCTTGTGTCTGTCTCTCTCACTTTCCCCTCCCTCCTTGTGTCTGTCTCTATTCCCCATCGGTGGGGGTGCACCATCGAAAGCAATTACATTTTATTTTGGTACTTTTTTTAATTTTGTGACCTGGCAGCACTGCTTGTTGTGTGCCACCAAAAAATACTTCAGGGAAGATAATTGACATACACACCAATGCAACAATTGGTTCACCATTCAAATGACAATTTTAATGAGACAGAAGCAATCTTCTACTTAATAAAAAAAAATATTTTAGGATCTAGCTCCTCTTAAATTTTGCTCAAATGATCCTAGAATACAGAGCTTAGTGTGCCACAAAACATATGTGGCAAGTGATGTGTAGACATAAGAAACAGGATGCTTATTTTGGTTCTCTATATTGAAATGTGTGTGATAATTGTGCAATATATGTTCCCTCGAACATACCTGAAAACAAGAAAAATCGTAATATTTTGTTTTGTGGCAAAACACTTTGTAAATGAATAATTCACAATTAAAACTTACATTACCGTTCTTTGATCTCTATTCTAATGACGTCTGATCACTTCCTTTCTATGTACACTAATCTGTACTGGCAAGCCCCTCATTGATTTTTTTTTTTTACTAGTTACAGCTTAAATCACATATTAGCAGCATTTGAAAATGAAATGCTATATTTAGTTTCTCATGAACATCTAATGTTTGCATGTTAATTCTGAAAAATGCTTTTCTTTATTTAAATAAACTCTCCTATTATAAGTGGGTTAATGCAACTCTGCGGCATCTTGAAACATGACATTTCCATGTATTTATTTCTGTGTTTATTTATACTGGCAATATAAAATCTTAAGAGTAAGTCCTGCTGCTCACAGAGGAAACTGTAACAGCAGATGGAACAATATTTCTCTGTTGCACCATATTTTGGTTAGAGCAAGATAACACTGCACAGATGCATACTGGTGAACATTGTTTACAATATATAGTTACTGCTGTCAGAATGCCTGCTCACCACCAATACAATCTGGTCTGCAATGGAAAATATCCCATTAGAGGGATTAAATAAACTGCCCTTAAAAAATATACTATAGGGTCTACTCTGTATGCTCCGATTTTTGGATCAAAAATCGTGCCTCCAAAGCCCAGACATGTCCGGATCACATTGGTGGCACAAAAACACACAAATTTTGTGGTACTCGGGTAGCTCCTCCGAATATGTCCTCAATTTGGAACTATAAGTGGTGCAAAGCTATTTTAAAATCCCTTTTTTCAAAATTAGCGATAGTGACATTGTAACACTGATATCTGTACTAAATCCATGAATGACCCCCAACATGTACATATTTTGGAAAACTAGACCACTCAGGGCATTTAACTTGGGGTATTTTGACACATTTCATGTAGCCATTTTACCACTAATCTTTGCCAAATCTTACCACCAATCTTTTTTTAATTTTTCACATAGATTGCAATTTAGGTAAACATTACCTTAAAATGTGAAGGGATATTTCCAAATAACACCTCAATATGTGTTCAGCAACATCTCCTGAGTACAGGGACACCACCCATGCATAGGTTTGTTTTATAGGCTGTAGGCATTTAACTATACGGAGACAAAGTCTCCATTCATAATTTTATTCATAATTTTTGTCTATGAAATGCAGACAGCCTATAAACCGAACGTTCGGTTTATAGGCTGTCGGCTTATGTAATACATGTAATCCTATGGCTATTCTATAAACCGAACGTTCGGTTTATAGAATAGCCATAGGATTACATGTATTCCATAAGCCGAAAGTCTATAAACCGATGGTTCGGTTTATAGACTTTCGGCTTATAGAAAACATGTAGTACTATTGCCTTTCTATGAACCGAATGAGAGCCCCATTCATAAGAATTTCTTATGAATGGGGCTCTCGTTCGGTTTATAGAAAGCCAATAGTATTAAATGTATTCTATAAAACGAACGAATAAAAATTAACGAAACGAATGCAGTAATGAACGAAATTCGTTTTAGACTAAATAAATAACATTTTCGTCCGAATGGACGAAAACGAAATTAAAATTGTAGTTTTGCACATGTCTAATGTGTGCATAAATAATGGGCACTTGTGCAGACCACCATTTTAGAGCAGGATTTGCAACCAGCAGGATGCAAATTATAAAAAAAAGAACAAAAGTCAAGGTAAGAAAAAGACACCCTTTGAGTGCCAGGGGTCGGGCAGTGATTTAATTTAGTTATATGTGTTTGTGTATGCCTTTCATTTTTGTTATCATGCCTTTTGAATGTGTCCTGTATATCTCAATGTTATTATCATTACTTAGTTTGGGTTCTTGCTCTGCCTATGTTTGCTTCTGTCCTGCTCCACTCTCTTCTTTGCCCTGTACTCTTTATTCTGTTCTGTTCTGTCTTAGTTTGGTTTCTGCTATTGCTCTGCTCTGTTTATTTGTTTTCCTTAGCGTGTAGCTTCCTGCTTACCCTGTCAGAGTTGTTTCATTCCTGCTCCAGGATGTCTGCAGGGTTTCTTCAGCTTCTAGTTTTGGGTGCCAGAGTTTCACTGGCACTGGAAGGAAAGGGGAGTGTACCATCCCAGAATTAGTTGCATGGCCACCATTTTCTGGCAAAATGGCAAAAACTGCTCCAGGCTTGAACTAGGCACCAGTGAGTTCTGTGCTTTATCTACAGAGGTCACTCTCCATACGCAAGCCTCCTGGCTCTTGTTAGATGCAAGGATATATGCTTTCCTGAATGTTGGTGGATTAGGGTGAAGAGGACCTGCACCTTCTTCCTCTAAGCTGTATGGCATCCTCCATGACCTGAGCCTGCGGTAGCATCAGCTGTAAGGAGTTCACACCAGGTACTGAACTAAATTATTTTATTTGTGCCAGCAAATTTTCCATGTTTGGAGGGTCCACAGCTATAACCCAAGCCAGCTTTTCTTAAAACTCTACAACTGCTACTTTTCTGCTATATCTTTTTTTCTTTAAGCTAACCTGGAAAAGGAGGCAAGAAGAGAAAACTGTGCAAATTTTTCCATGGTTGATTGGTCCACCCCACTGCCAAAATTCTATTATCCAAAACATCCTGAACAAAATGTATATAACCAGACCCCTTTTGCATATGGTTCACCAATGCTTCTCTCTCTAAAGCAATGACATCCTGCAGGCACAGTCAATGCAAAAAGGCATGTTCTGCGGTGCCTAGCTCATAAAATAAGAAGGTTACAGAGAATCTCGTTTATTTTTCTCAGCTCAGTGTCAGGCTTCAGCCTAGACCAACATCGCTTTGATCCCCATATATTTAACCTGGGCAGATACAATATCTGTGATATATTTGCCCTGTTACAATTAAGCTGCTTGCCTTTTGTCTCTCCATCTTTATTTCATGTGTAGTTAGTTTTGGTTTTACAAGAGGTGTTATTAAATCTGGCCTAGCCATACCACCCAGAAGTAGGGTTGCCACCTTTTCTTCAAAAAAATACCGGCCTTGGTACTGTCTCCATAGACTTAACATTGGCCTGATGCACAGGAGCATCATATCTTGGACAGGGATAGGAAAAGTGTCAGTTTAAGGATACTAGTGCTCATGGCAGTATTTATGAAGGTCCATAGAACATCATGATATTGTCCAGTAAATGTTCACCATGTACAATATTAGTGCTGACCCCTGATCCTGACACATACAGCTCTGCAAAGATGTTAAAAGGGTTAAACGCTATAATTGGAAATACATTTTATTTTTCTCTACATAAAACAGTTCAATGTACCACCAAGACCAGCTTATATCAGTATGGACACACAATCCCCTCTGTCAACGAGTCAGTCATACAGTTCAGAGATGCCTCCAGTTATCTGTGCGAAAAAGCAGACTCATTAAGTAGTTTTTACTTGGGCAGGCAGTTAATGAACAGATTGGCTTATAAACATAGTCTAATCTTTCCTTTATGTACACCTGAGTAGTATCACTTGTGACAGTTGTTTAAATATTAGGAAATGAATGACTCCTCAAGAGTCAAAACTTATCAGTGCCTTGTGAATTGCCCTGATAAATACATCCAATAAGAGGCAATCTTCGTGGAAGTGGTTTGCCAATGAATTTCCGATTACAAGGCTGTATCAGCATACTATATTTTATTAATGCTTATGCTAGCCAAATAAGCTGTAGTATATTGTTCATCTTGTAAAATGATTGCTACTGAGTGCGCTAATTATCATTTATTACAGGCTGCATTCTCTACTTTTTAAAATTCACTATATTATATATAGTTTTAATTCTGTATTTCATTCAAGTGTCATTCTCTGCTGCAGGAGAGTTAGTAATGAGGCTCACGACCAGATGCATGTAGGAAGGCAACATGTATGCTACATAGAGCTATGTTTTAAGCCTTGTCTATACTAGTATGTGTTGCCACGTCACTGGTTTACTTGGGGATGCTTATAAAAATGCATACTTCAAGCCAACCCTGATGAATATACTTAGAAGGAAATCAATTTTATCCAAATTAGCATTTTTATGTGTCTGTGATTTAAACAAATGTGGAATCTGTAGGGATAATGTCCTTTTCTATGATAACGTGCAAATACATGTATCTTAAGCAAACACATATTTAACTGTGTCAAAATTATGTAATCTGACCTCCTATACAGGAATATTACATAATGTAAAACAATTGCAGTTACAATACACATAATAGGGCTGTAGCTATCATTAGCTAAACTAGGCGAATGCATAGGATGCCAGCCAGCCCATGGAAATTGGAGAGATATTGCTAGCCATTATAATAAATAAATATAATAAATCTTGTTGTTGGAGACACAACAAGATAGATTAGTAACTAGGTGGGCTTACTTATTTTATCCTCAGGACTATTGGCGTCTGAGCAGCACTCACAGACAATTGAGGACTTTTCCAGACTGTTCATTTGACTCCTCATTTGTCTGGATGTTCCCCACAAGCCAGGATTTTGGGATGTTTTCCAGTAGGGCAGAATGGTTCTCCCTTTCATTGGTGACAAGTGAGCTGATTTTGGTGCATAGATCTGCTCTCCCTGCCTTGTGTTGGGCCAAACATCAGTGTTTGGCCAAGTACATTCTTATAGAAGCTTTACTGTACCATATATCTGTTTGGATAGCAATATGCTGATATGAACTATTTTGCACCACCAATGTCTGCATGTTTGCTCTGTCCCCCCTCCCTCTGTCTCTCCCCCCCTTGTTGCACTGTCTCTTCCCCCCTCCCTCCCCTTGTTGCTTTGCTCCCCTCCCTCCCCTTGTTGCTCTGCTCCCCTCCCTCCCCCTGTCTCCCTGCCCCCTCCCTCCCCCTTAACTATACCTAGATCCCTGGTGGCTAGTGGGGGCAGCCGGGGGATGTCTGCACGATACGTGCAGACATCCTCCATGCTCCCCGACACCTCTGTCTATTATGACGGACAGCTGGTCCGTCATAATAGACGGAGGTGTCGGGCAGCATGGAGGATGTCTGCGCGTATCGTGCAGACATCCCCCAGCTGCCCGATTCACCCTGGTGGCTAGTGGGGCAGCAGAGGATGTCTGCGCGATGAGCGCAGACCTCCCCTGCTGCCGCCCGGCACGACCGCCGGGGCTTCTATGACGAAAGCGGAAGTTCCTGGCTTCTTCATAGAAGCCCGGGCGGTCGTGCCGGGCGGAAGCAGGGGAGTCTGCGCTCATCGCAGACTCCCCTGACTGCTCATCGCGCAGACATCCCCTGCTGTTAGAGAGGGGGATCCAGGTCCCCTGCAGCTCTGCTGGGGACCTGGATCGCTGTCTTATAATCTGACCTCAATTTGAAGTCAGATTATAAGAAGACCTCGATTAAAAAACGAGGGGGAATTTTCAGAAAAAAAATTCTGAAAAAACCCTCGTCTTATAATCGAGCAAATACGGTATATGCTGATTGAAAGCTATTCTGTGCCACTAGTGTTGTCTGGCTAACTATGTTCTGATCAGGGCCAGATTAAGACATTGTAGGCCCCTGGGCTACAGGTATTGTGAGGCCCCCTGTAAATATAAGATGACATTACATGAAGAAAAAAAGTTTTTCTAGTAATTAATTATTCACATGTAAACAGTTTTTTCCATATTTAATAATACCTATGATTGAGAAAATGCATTTATTGTTTTGATTTCCTTTTATTTACCAATATGCCCCTCAGACTTGCCATTCTGCCCCAAGGAAACAATGTGTCACTATTAGTTTGCCCATTAATATGCCACTATTAGTATGTACACTAATATGCCACAATTAACATGCCCAATAATATGCCACAGTTAATATGCCCATTAATATTCCACAATTAATATGCCCATTAATATGCCACTATTAGTATGCCCACTAATATGCCACAATGAATATGCCCAATATGCCACAATGAATATGCCCAATAATATGCCACTGTTAGTATACCCAATAATAAGCCCCAATGAATATGCCCAATAATATACCACAATTAATATACCCAGTAATATGCCAACATTAGTATGCCCAATAAAATTCCCCAATTAATATGCCCATTAATATGCCACTAATAGTATGCCCACTAATATGCCACAATGAATATGCCCAATTTGCCACAATGAATATGCCAAATAATATGCCACTATCGCTATTCCTACTAATATACCACAATTAATATGCCCAATAATATGCCACAATTAATATGCCCAATAATATGCCACAATAAGTATACCCATTAATATGTCAATAATAGTATGCACACTAATATGTCACAATGAATATGCCCAATAATGTGCCACTATTAGTATGCCCACTAAAATGCACAATTAATATGCCAATTAAAATGCCCAATAATAGTTTAGTGGGAGACTGAACTTAGCACTTCCTTCCCTTATCTAACATGATGTGGCGCATGGAATGATATGAGGAAGGCAGTACACTGCGTTAATATTCAGGAACAGTACTATAAATTAACCCATAGATGGTACATGGTACCCACACAATTGGCTAAATTCTCGGTGGAGGGAGATGATCTGTGTTGGAGATGCTTTAAGACACGGGGGGATCTCATCTTCACATTTGGTGGGGCTGTGATCTTCTAGTTACAAATAAAAAGAAATTGGAAACAATATTTGATACTCTGTATGCCTTTAAAACCGAACTGAAATCTCAGACATTTCTATTCCATATAGATTTACCAACTAGAGATAAATACAAGAAAATGTTATGAATCAACATGCTTTCTGCCTTTAGGATTTGTCTCTCCAGATATTGGAGGAAAACTGACATTCCGACTTGGAATGAAATAAGATATCAAATTGAGTTCCAAGCTTTCTCTGAAAAATATTTCCTTGGGTATGTCAGGGGCAATAGGTCTGTATACGACAAAGTCTGGGGAGATTGGGCCTTAGTCTCAGACTAAAAACTGGATGGAGAGAGCGGGGACCCCTGGAGGTAATAGGAGAGGAATGTTGCGGTATGCCACCAAGTTCGAACGGCCCTAGGCCGACCCCCCTGCCCCTCGCCCTCCCCCCACCGGAGTAAAGCTACCACTGGTATGAGTGAGGTACGGTGTTTAGTATGATTGTGAACGAATGGTTGGAGTTGTATATATCTTTTTATTCTTTTATTTATCTCTCTCTTTTTTTTCTTTTTCTTCTCTTCTTTCATTTTCTTTCTTTCTTTTTTTCCTTTCTGATTGTTTTCCCTTTTTCCTCCTCTCCTAATTTTCTTCTCTTTGGACGTCTATAAAACACATCGATGTGATTTTGTAATGGTGGATTTGACGTAAGGACATGTTATGATAGCATGCCACCACAATTCGGAAATTTAAATGTTTGATGACATACAAATCAATTTATATTATGTACTAAATGTGTTTTAGTCTGATGTATTTTAAATGAAAAAACTTAATAAAGGGTAAGAAATTTAAAAAAAAAAAAAAGCCCAATAATATGCCACTATTGGTATGCCCACTAAAATGGCCAATAATAAGCCACTATTGGTATGCCCACTGATATGCCACAATAAATATGCCACAATTATTATGCCCAATGATATGCCATAATTAAGTGTTCTTGCATAGCAAGACCACTTAATGTTATCTCACATATATATTATTATTATTATTATTATAGCAAAATTTGCCACCCTAACTCCTCCCACAGTTTTTACACTTCATAGACAAAAATTTACCAAAACGTGCAGATTGTTCCCGATCGGATTGCTATTACTTTGTGGAACGTTTCGCCGAATGGTTCACGGAATATCGTCGTTTTTGTGGCGCAATTTGTCCCATAGGAATGAATGGCAAAGCTAGAGTGGGAGCTGCCAAAAGCTGAAAAATCAGGACATGATTTCTAAACTGCCACCACTCCCTCATTTTCAAGCCCACCTACACAAATCTTATATCAAAACGTTCAGCTATCCCTGGTGCCACTAAACATGTAAACGGCTAAGCCGTAGTCCTGATAGTTTTCACAATATGACCATTTGTTTGCAACCAACGCCGTCCATTGACATTCATTGAAACTTCACTCTGCAAAGCTCAAATTTGAAGTGAAATTTCTAAACTGCGGCTGTGCCTTCATTTTTAATACTTCAGAGACATACTATGCATCAAAATGTAGGTCTGGGTCTTGTGATTCTCACAATATAAAGCTCTTCGCTGTAGGATTGATAGTTTTTAAAATACGACCGTTTGAATATGGCAACCGCCAAAATACTCTGACCTGTGTCAAGCTGCAGCAGCAAGTGATGTCATAGACAGGGCCTTTTGAACACCTGCTAATGTTTTTATAAATGTATGGTTTAATGTAACTGTGCAACAACGTTGCAATTAAATGTGCTATGTAAATGATAACAGTTACTCCGCCCACTCCAGTTGTAGACTACAGGTGGAGGCAAGAACACTTCACACAATTTCCCCAGAAATTGTAACTTTTCTAGTTATTATTATTATTACTCCCCCATTACTCACCTTCCTGCTGCTCTGTCTTTAGTCTTCTACTTGCGGAAGGTCACATAATCACCGGCAATCCTCTAGGCCCCTATTTTGCCAAGGCCCCTGAGCTGCAGCCACTAAAGCACATGCCTTAATCCGGCCCTGGTTCTGATAGGAATATCATGTACTACTATCATTAGAATAAAGTTACTAGCACTCTATGAAGGTTTCAATGAAAATCACACCACATTTTTATAATGTTTACATTGTAGTATTGATATAGATTTATTTTCTTTACATTTAACAACGTAAATAACAATGTTCAACCAAGAGTGTTATTAACCCCTTAGTGACAAGACATTTTCACCTTGACTTTCCCTTGGTGACAATGGCTGTTTTGACAATTCTGTGGTGTTTGTGTTTAGCTGCAATTTTCTTCTTTTTCACATACTGTACCCACACAAATTATATGTTGTTTTTATCGTCATAAGAAGGGCTTTCATTAGATACCATGATGTTCATCATATCTTATAATTTACTACTAGGAAAATCATAAAATACGATGACAAATTTAAAAAAAAAACCTTTTTCTAACTTTGACCTAAAATATAATTTACACAAATACAATTATTAAAAAAGACCCCATCTAAATAGTTTCTAAATGTTGTCCCAAGTTCAGAAATATGCATGTTTCCCTATTTTTCAGTATTTTTTTGCGAGTTATGGGGCAAAAACCAAAAATAGTGTTTTTTGTTTTTTTCTATGTTGACCTTTTGACCCCAACCCGAACCCAAAATTTAACCCTAACACTAAATTTAACCCCAACTCTAACCCTTATGCTATTCCTTAATATATTTTAATTTAATTTAATTTTAACCCTATCGCTTATGCTAAAAATTATTTCATTTTAACTCTACAGGCTAATCTAACTATATAACCAGTTTCAAGCTAATTAAAATTTTTTTTTTTTTTTTTTACATTGCTATGCTGCTTGGCTACCTCTAGGGGCAGTCAAGCATCATATTCAGAGCGACGGAAGTGAATTTACTTTCACTTCCAAAGCTCAGACCACCAGAAGGCATAGCCATATTGACGGAGAAAAGAAAAGCCCAGAAAATAAATTTTGGTGCTGGCTATTGCCTCGACATCGAGGCAATAGACCAGCATCGTTAAAGCGGTTTTCGCAATCGTTGATCACGAAAACTGCTTGATTCACTGCAGGACGTGCCAGGCACGTCCATTGTCGGGAACGGAGTTCCCGGCAGGACGTGCCTGACACGTCCATTGTCGTGAAGGGGTTAATGTGATATTGAAAATGTGAGATAACACAATGGGCCTAAGTGCTAAATGTACAATCTGTACAATCCTCAGGATTGCAGATTTGATTCCTGGCTGTGTCGTTCAGCCTCTCTTCTTTCCATGGTAGACAAGATGAAAACCATTAAATTAGGAAATAGTAACATCCCCAGGATGTATTATTATTTGAACCATGTATTTCTCAATTATTATGGTGTCTATTCACTTAATAGTGAACTCTGGTGATGTATTACTATTATTATTTTTTCTGTATTTGCTTTTGCTATTTTAAAGGTTTGTGTTTTTGTCTTTGGTACAATACTTTGAGACAATAATATTTTACACAAAAGCATATTAAGAAGTAGAATTATAGTACAAAGGCAGCTAGTTTAATTGTAACAAAAAACAAAAGGGAAAAGCTCTGATTTCTGAAACTGTGGTTGAGTTTTTGAAGCTAAAAAAGCTGTTAATAATACGTTACAAGTGAAATGTACAAAGCCAACTCTATGCAAAAGCATGGCAATATGACAAAATTATTGCTTATTTAAACATGCTGGGCTTGCTACTTTGCTAGAAAAGCCAGGAAATTAATAAGAAAACAAATTAACAATGTTGCTGCTTTCATTAAACAAATTTAATCACAATTAAAGAAAATGTCTGCCTGTTTTGGTTACTTTGAAAATTAAAAATAGTCATTTTAATCAATGACAGCAAATGAGTAAGTGTTGTCAATACAGAGTTTAATCAGCTTCTAGCCCACCCTGACTCTATAAGCAGAGCAGTTACTGCAATGAAGGAGTACAGTGGAGCCAGATCTGGCAAATCTCCCACCTCTTACAACTACAATTTATGCATTGACCCTCCTTACTTACTTACTACACTCCTTCATTTCCCACCTCATGCCTTGATTTTTAATACTTTTTACCCCTTTTTTTTTATAGACCGAGGCCCTTTTTTACCTTTGCATGCATGTCCTAGTGGGTAGGGGGCGTTATTTGTTGTCTATTCTCACGCAACAATAATGATTCACTTCTGGTACTGCTTGCCATGAGTAGCCTAAAAAAACAGAGGGGTCCAGACAGTGGTGGGATTCAGCCGGTTTGCACCGGTTCGTGTGAACCTTTTACTAAAATTTTACAAGTCTGCCGAACCAGTGCAAGCTGGAGATCCCTTTAAAATTTTTTTTTTAAATCTGTAAAAAAAAAAAAAAGCGCAGGCAAACGGGGCATCTGCCCAGGGCCCATTCATTACTGGAGGCCCAAGGCAACTGCCCTGTGGGCCCCTACTGCCCATGTGACTGTCTCACTGATTTTACGGCGGCTGTATTCCCGGCACGCGCACTGCGGAGAAGACAGGCAACATGAAGCATAAAGGTAAGTACTGGGGAAGGGGAGGGGGTTGTTACATATTAATGAACACATTATCAAGGGAATATTAAACAGCACATTATCATGGGCATATTAAGCATCTAATTATCAGGGGCATATTAAGCAGCACATTATCAGGGGCATATTAAGCAGCACATTATCAGGGGTATATTAAGCATCTAATTATCAGGGGCATATCAATCATCTAATTATCAGGGGCATATTAATCATCTAATTATCAGAGGCATGTTAAGCATCTAATTATCAGGGGCATATTACTCATCTAATTATCAGGGGCATATTAATCATCTAATTATCAGAGGCATGTTAAGCATCTAATTATCAGAGGCATGTTAAGCATCTAATTATCAGTGACATATAAGCATCTAATTATCAGTGGCATATTAAGCATCTAATTATCAGGGGCATTTTAAGCATCTAATAATCAGGGGCATATTAAGGAGCTTTTTATCAGTGGCATTTAATTAATTTTATTTTTTTCAGTGAAGGGCCCTGAAATTTCTGATGGCCCTGCGTAGACCAGTGGCGGGCTAAGGGGGGGGATGGTCCGCACCATGTGCCACTCGTTATAGGGGTCCTATTGGCTGGGGTGCCCAGGGTCTAATAAACCCTGGGCATTGGTGCCAGTGGCACCCCTCTAATGTAGCCCGCTGGACATGGAGGTCTGGCCCGCCTGCAGCTGTAACAACAGAAAAAAATTGCTGTTTAGCAAAAATCAAGTCGTTTTTATTTTATTTTGTTTGACATTAGAGAAAAATAAATTACACCATGCTTCAAAGTCGGAACTAGTTACTAAATTTTTTGAATCCCACCACTGGGTCCAAAGGTGTCACTTAGGCTGGTGTCACCCCCCTGGATTTCCTCCAATACCATGCCAAACAAATTCCTTAGTAATGCAAGTCAGATGGCCCATTAAACATGCCATACAGGAGCCCCATAAATTATGCCACATACAGGAGACCCATAATTTATGCCACATACAGGAGACCCAAAAAATATGCCACATACAGGAGTCCCATAACTATGCCACATACCTGAGCTCCATTAATAATGCCACACACAAGAGCCCCATTAATTATACCTCACACAGGAGCCCCATTTATTATCCCACACACAGAAGCCCCATTAATTATGCCACACTCAAGAGCCCTTTAATTATGCCACACACAAGAGCCCCGCAAAGTGACAATTATACAATTCTAAAACAATAAATATCTATAAACATCTCTCTTACTAGTTGCAGTTATACTTATATGAACCTTTTAATATTATATTCAACTATTTTCATATGTAATAAGAATGTTATTGAAAAACTGCTTTTCTTGTTTTTATTCCCTTCCGCTACACCCACGTTGCACCTAAAGGACTTAACACAGCACCACACAGTACCCACAGCACTTGCCATACACCTATATTGCACCACAGCACTTGTGAACATGTCCGCAAATGCCCAAATGCAGTCTCTTCCACCAAAAGAGATGATAGTTTGAGATTAGCTAAAAATTTCCACCAAGATGAAATAACCATAGTTATTGTGCATTATATAAATATCATAACATTGATATTCACTTTGTAGGATAAAATGTTGTTGAAGCTATGCATCTAAAAACAGAATCTGTTTTCACAGAGACATTTTTTTTTATTCAACTTTTTTATTATGATTAATATTTTATAAATATAACATACAAAGATCATAAGTATGTATGAGTTATCCTTTACGGCTGTATGGTATCATGTTCTTACAACATATCCAGTTCACAGAGACATTTAAAATCTGGGTAAGTTCTATATTGTTGTCTCCTACACCAGTATAGTTTACAAAGTGGGATAATTTTGCCATTTCAGAACTAAAACCTCATACATTAAGTTTGTGAAGAGGTACAACAACAGACAATTTAAGTATTTTTCACTAATATTCTCAATAATAAATCTAGGTGTAACATGTTTGTTGTAGGATATATATAAGGAAAGAATGATGACAGCTGTAGTTGTGTGTATGATAACTGGATTTCACAAATGCGTTCAGTACGTGCCTTGTTTATCCTTATATCACCATGCTATCTGTACCATGTCAGTTGTTAGACCCTTTCCCACAGCGCCTTGGGTTTTATATAAGGATTTTGCAAAACAAAAGAAATGTTGCTTGGGGATTGGCCTTTAGTCTCATTGCAAGTAAATCCAGGTTGTCAGTGAGAAAGTAGTGCTAAATGACAGAAGAGCTGTAAGAGCTAATTAAAAGGTTAAGAATAGAATGCAAACTATGCTCAAAATGTTTCCATCAAAGACAGCTTGCTTTATTCAGCTGTTTCAATAGTTCCACAGACCAACTTCATTTGTATCTAGAATTATGTGAGCCACTGTGAGAGTTTTCTTAACACAAATAACATGATAACATATTTTAATTTCCTGACAGAAGCATTTAATAATCATTTGATTTGCCAAATGCAATTAAAGAGGGACTAAACTCCCCAATCAACCTTCAAACAGACAGGATCTCACACTGCACCCCTCTAGACACTTCAGCCACTAGAGATCAATAGACACTTACTTTGTGATAGCAAGGTAGGGGCCATGGCACATACATTTTGCCCACAGTTTGTTTTTTCTAGAGTATGCAATATTTTGACCTTTCAAATTTATGGACTCCATTTTGTAATCTCAAATAATAAATCAGTGCATTCAATCTCACTATTAGTAGTCCAAGACTATCTGAGTGAGGGCGTGACTGCGATTTACTAAATAAAACTATGTTGTGTGAACAATGTCACAAGCAGAAATCTCGGGACTCAGTGCTAACTTAATATATTGACACCTATACGCTCACCCAACACAAGTGGCATCATGGATTACCAAGGACCTGACTTGGACTATCCCATATAATGAGAGGCTGACTTAAAAGCATGGGTGATGAAGTCACAGCTAAAATGTAGCTAGGGTTGCTACCCAACCGGTATTTCACTGGCAGTCTGGTAAAACAAAATTGGCTCAATGACAACATTAAGTCTTTGGAGACAATAGGTTTTGTTTTTTAACAAAAAGTGATAGGCCTACTTGTAGCACACCAGATACTGTGACTGGCATAAATGGGCTGCCTGTGAAAGAAGCTTATTATGAAATGCATTTTCTTTTTTTTTTTTTTAACAGCAACAAATATACATTTCATGTATGCATGGCATTGCAATTATTTTAAAAAATGTGTGCTGTGGACCTACAAGTATTTATAAGAGGCATGTTTGCTGTGACAATAGTAACCCCCTAAGTTTAGGTGCTTTAACTACGCATCTACATTTCCTTGAACCAAACTGTCCCAAATACAAAAACAAAGTGTCCAGGAATAAACGGAATGAACTGAAAGATCTGCAATAGCCAAGGCTATGTGACAGAACCCTCCATCACTGGAGTTCTTGGAGAGAACTAATGCCTCCCTATAGGCTTATGTTCTATATTTAATATGGTTATTTATTCAAATTGTTTTGTATGTTGGTTTTTCGTACAGTGCATAATTCTGTGAGTAGACCAGTCTGATTACAATATGTCACTGGGGAGTAAAGAACAATGGTTGATAGTTTACCCCCTATAGTGCAGACAGCCTGTCTGCTGCTTAGGTGTGATTTTCCATCTTAAGCTGATGCTGATATGTACACTTCTACTATGTACTCAGCCATTGTTCTGTGTTAATTATATTTACTATTAAAAGTAATTGTGATGTGTTCTTGTATATTTGTGTCATGTCTGGTTCATTACTGTTTAGTTCATGTTTGATTATATGTTAATATGTGGGTTGAGTTTTATGTTAACTGGATTATTTCTGAATATAAACTCTGTTATTGTTCAATAAATAAGTATTCCTGTTTCAAAGTTACTGGTCCTGTCTGGGGATTTGGAAGATCCATCTACAACACTGGTTTTGCCTGGTGGCTTAGCGTGGTTGATACATGAAAGCAGAGTTCTGACGGAGGTACCCAGTCGGGGTACCAGGATGTCCGTCACAGCTTACACAGGAAATTTTGTGAATTTCCTGAATTTCCTAACTTGAGTCTTTCTTTAGATCAACAACACAATATATATATATGGAAGTCAGTGCTGCCCACCATTTATTTGCATGTGCTGACTTCCCATTGTGTGTCTATGATTAGTCACTTCAGTAGCACACTATAATATATATGCCGGCCCTGGATGTGCCTGCCCACCATTTACCGTATTTATCGGCGTATAACACGCACCTTTTCTCCCTGAAAATAGGGAGAAAAGGGTGTGTGCGTGTTATACGCCGAAAAAAAAAAAAATCTACAACTTACCTCGTTCCTGCTCTGTCCCCCGGTGCTCTGAAGCTGCGTGGCTGTGAGGGAAGCGTTGTGAGCTTCCCTTCAGCCGCGCGGTCAATAAAGTCTGTTTTTTTTAAAACAAACTTTATTGACCGCGCGGCTGGAGGGAAGCTCACAACGCTTCCCTCACAGCCACGCAGCTTCAGAGCACCGGGGGACAGAACAGGAACGAGGTAAGTACTGGGGTCTGGGGAAGGGGGGGAGGAGGGTGGCATAACGAGCATACTTAGGGGCAATATCCTGGCATATTGGGGGCAATATCCTGCATAGTAAATGGCATATTGGGGCAATATCTGGCATATTGGGGGCAATATCCTGCATATTAAATGGCATATTGGGGGCAATATCCTACATATAATGGCATATTGGGGGCAATATCTGGCATATTAAAATGGCATATTGGGGGCAATATCCTGCATATTAAATGGCATATTGGGGGCAATATCCTGCATATTAAATGGCATATTGGGGGCAATATCCTGCATATTAAATGGCATATTGGGGGCAATATCCTGCATATTAAATGGCATATTGGGGGCAATATCCTGCATATTAAATGGCATATTGGGGGCAATATCTGGCATATTAAAATGGCATATTGGGGGCAATATCCTGCATATTAAATGGCATATTGGGGGCAATATCCTGGCATATTAAAATGGATTATTGGGCTTCAAAGTTCTTAATTTAAATTCTTAAGTTTTTTTCCCTGAAATTTCCTTCTTAAAATTAGGTGCGTGTTATACGACGGCGCGTGTTATACGCCGATAAATACGGTATTTGTTTCTTTGGATCAACCTGGATGTTCCATGAGATAAAATTAAGGGTTCTGTGAATTTTTTTTTTTTTTAAAAATTAAAAATATGGTAAGTAGGTTTATTTCTGGCAGATGAGACAATAATTGTAATTGAGTACCTGCCCATTATATTGGCTGTATACTACTGCACCTACCTAGCTAAATACTAGGAAATGACACAGCAAATGGCTGTGATTTGTTACTTTCCATGTCTGGATCTGTATGTTGTAAGAAAACCGCCCTCAATCCTCGGTGTCAGTCGCAATTTGGTTGTATACACACTTAGAAACATAAAAACATAGATAGACATAGACATACATAGACTTGTATAAACATGTTCTATATTTTTATCAGTCAGTGCATTTCAATCATTTGCTTTGTAAAAATGTTTAACCTTATACACAAACTTTACATTTGAAATTATTTAAACTCACCATGTATTCGGTCAGTTGTTTAAAAGAAGGAATATTACTACTTTACGTGAGGAGTGTAAAAAAGTTGAACCTGTACCACTTTCCAAAAACACAGATTTGTGCCGTATTCGTGAACTTGCTGATGGCATGCCGATAGAACTCATTTATTGGCTGATCAATGTGATACTCACTGTGCCAATAGTCACTGTGCTTTTCACAGACATGCACTGGTAGCTAAAAATGTTTCAATCACACTTAAAACTATGCTAGTCAAACCAGTTTTGTAAAAAGTTGACCATTACAGTCATAGTTATTTAAAATTATATGTGAAGATATGGGCATTCAGAAGTCTGGGGACTATCATGTGGAAAAGGCCTGATTAAAATGATTTGTTAGCATATTTTCTGATCCATTAACAAACATCTCATGGTTATTGAAAACTGCATATTGCAAGTGTCTTAATCACTTCAAAGAAAAAACATAAACTTGTTTAATGTTAGAAAAACATATTTTCACTGTCTCATAAGTTGCAATTTTGGATCTCAGCTGTAGAGCAAAATAATTTGGACTTTTTTCCAACACTTTAGGATTTTCTTGAAGAATTCAAACCTGAAGAATTAATTTGCAGAAACTTTGCAGATCATCTTTGCTATTTACACAGGTCTATTAATCAGTATTTTCCAAAAATATTACTGGGTTCAAAGGCCAGTCATATACAAGAAATCAGTCACGTTTTCTGACGTATATTTTGAAAATCTGATTGATATAACTGCTGACAGCCAGCTAACACAAAAATGTAACGGAATTTCTCTTGTTGCTTTTTGGGATGATTTATGAAATTAATTCTTGCTATTCGCTGGAAGCAAAATTAAGGATAGAAACCGATCTGACGTGTCTCCAGACATGCGAATTCAATTACGAAAAATTAAATGTTGAGTTTTATATGTGCTATGCACTAAAAATATTTAAGGTGTTCCATTATGTTGTACAAAATATGAAAGGGTTCTGTGACTAAATGTAATGGGGAAACTGCTTTAAAGATATAAAAGGGTTAAATATATATAATCAATGAGGTTGCTAAAAGCACAATTACACAGGTACAAAAACAATATAACAGCTATGTAAAATCATTATTTTGGTGTTGGATGGTTACTTGAGTGCAGTACAGCTTCTTTACATCTCAGCATTCAGTCTACCAGTGTCAAGTGAACATCAAACGCTTGTGATACTTCCATTAGTAGAATCAAAGATGAAGATAGCCTACCTCCATGCCAATCCATTGTTTGTTGACATCAAAACATTTACAAAGAACTTCTACAAAAAGACTTGCAATGGATTTTTTTTTCTTTTATAAAATATAGAAGCACAAATTAAATGTGTGCTAGGTGCCCCCAACTGATCACATGCAAAACCAAGGTCCTCTCTCCGCTCTAGCAGTGAGAGACCCTCACATTCGGCTGTCAGAGCGGGATGAGTCCCCTCTCTGATTGGCTGTGTGCATGCTGACGTTTGTCATCAAGCGACAGCCAGGAACTGCTGTGTCTCGCATGTGAGACACAGCAGTTAGTAAACCCACGTGTATCTATCAAGATACACGTCAGCTTTACTTACAAGTCCCGGGACATGTTTTGTTTAACCCTTGCTTCCTTGAAGGAAGCAAGGGTTAAACAAGTTGGAATGTCCCTTTAATCATGGTGATATTAAAAATGACCACAACATTCTTGTGCACATGTTCTTTTTCTATTCACATTTTTTTTAGCAGTCAGTGGGCTAGGCGAATTTCTGGATGATATACTGTCTCATCACTAACTCATGAAAAGTTCCTGTCAGCACCAAAGTTAAGGGTCAGAAGGTAAATTTTTTAGCACATTCCCATAAAGTAAAAAGTTAGTTACAGACCTGATACTTTAAAAAAAGCATATTTTAATGTATTGGTTCACTGAGTTATTAGCTTTTAATTTATTTAAGTGTTACATATATCTAATAAACGCAAATTGTATGACATTGGGGAATAGTCCTAACAGAATGTATTATTCAAGGTCAGAGTTTCCTTTGATGTGTAGTGGCTTGCCTGAGTACAAATACAGGTGATTAACCGCTGGTGAATGGACTCTTTATGGTCCTTTTCAGTAGCGCCTTTTGGTTTTGATTCAATGTTTATGGAGGTTAGAGGGAGTGGGGACCAAGCGTGTTGGTGCCAGGATATTATAGCTAGCATTGAGGCACCATACTAAAGTTGCAGGTCGTGTAACTCTAAGCCACTTAGGGAAACGTGGGAAATAATTCCTGTATGACCTGTCTCTCTTTGTCAGTGGTATGTGGGTTAGAAACCATGAACATAAGATCATCAGCAAAGAACTTATGATGGGAACCAGCAATCTCTAGTCCTTGTATATCAGGATTTTTCTGGAGAAATGGTTCCAGTGTAAGGATAAAAAATAAGAGGAAGAGTGGACAGCCCTGCCAAGTGCTATTTCAATTGTATTCTGGCATGTGTTCAGGAGGTTCGCTGGTATCCATTTTAACATGTTAGGCGCAATGCAAATGTGAAGTTCTTGCTGGCTCGATCAAACACCTTCTCAGCATCCATCAAAAGCAGCAGGAGCTCCTTTCCAGAGCCCTGCGCCCCATATGTAATATGCATGATTCTGGTGGTGTTATCCTTGACTTCTCTGGTAGAGATGAACCCAGGCTTTATTTAATGGTTTAATTCTGTTTGCTATGATTTTGGCCAGGAGTTTAACGTCAAAGTTTAACAATAAAATGGGTTTATAGTTTTGACATTAGTCTGGTGATTTCCATAACTGAGATTATGGTTAAGCGCTTGGAGAGCAAAGTGTGATTCCTCCATCAGGGAATAAAAGTTATTCACATGTGCGATCATGGGCATCCGCAGAATTTTTTTCGGGGGGAGCATAATTTTACCATCATCCTTGCTGTGCCGACCTCTTTTTGACAATGTCATGAAGTGGAGGGACTTAGTCATTATCAGCACAGCCATGCAAAGTGTTGATAAACCTGATGTAAAAGCTTAATAGAAGATTCAATCTGCCATTGTCTGATTAGCAATTTCTAATCTGTTTTGATGTTAACACTATGCCCCACATTATTGATACACACATGATCAAGGCACAATAACTTAATTATTAAAGAAAAAGACTTGCCACAGCATTTGACTCCACGCAACGCACTTGCCCCAACACTAGACTGCATGGACAGAACCAGCTACAGCACCAGATTACACTCACAGCAGTTGCCACAGCACTAGATACCACCCACAGCACTGGTGGCATGCACACCACTAGCTACAGCACCAAATTGCACCCTCAGCACCAGATTTCACTTGCCACAGCACCAGATAACAGATTACATCAACAGCAGTTGCCACAGCACTAGATTGCACCAAAAACACTTTCCATAGCACCAGCTATAGGTATAGCCCAATGGCACAAGATATAAACCCACTACATCAGATACAGATCCACAGCACTTGATATATTACCACGGCACCAGCTATAAACCAATGACACAAGATATAAACCACAGCACCAGATAAATATCCAGAGCTATGAAATGCCACAGCAACAGCTACAACAGCATAGCACACAATATAAGCACACAGCAAAAGATACAACACTATAGCACACAATATAAGCACACAGCAACAGATAACACCCAAATTCCTAAATCCATGACATTTCTTTATCTCTTTTCCCCTTTTTTGAATGCTTTATTCCTCCATCTTTGCCATCTCTTTCCCCATCATTTTATGTGGTTTATTCATCCATATCTGTCACCTCTTTTCCTCCTCCATTGTATCTTTTCTGTTCCATGTCACCATTTTGTCTGCATTTTACCTAAATCAATCACCTCTTTTCATCCTCCATTATATCTTTTCTGCTCCATGTCACCATGTTGTCCCATTTTGTTTGCAATCTGCCTCCATGATCATCTTTATCATGTTCCATCCTCCATGATCTTTTCTGCCCCATCCCCATGTCACCATGCTGTGCATTTGCAATCTGCCTTCATGATCATCTATATCATCTAATTTTATCCTCCATTATCTTTTCTGCCCAATCCTCTTGTCACCATGTTGTCCCATTTTGTTTGCAGTCTGCCTCCATGATCCATCTCTATCATGTAATTTCATCCTCCATTTTAATTTCTGCCCTATCCCCTTATCACCATGTTATCATTATCCATCTATCATGTCATTTCATCCTCCATCATCTTTCCTGCCCCATCCCCATGTCACCATGTTGTCCGTTTTTTTGCAATCTGCATCCATGATCCATCTATCCTGTCATTTCAAGCTCCATTATGTTTTCTGCGCCATGTCACCATTCATGTCATTCATTCAGTAAGTTTCCTACCTGTATTCTGCAGCCAACTGGTGTCCGTCTGTCACTCTGCTCTGTCTTCTGGCTGCACATGAGGGAACCTGCTGTGCTCCCCCGTTATCTTCCACAAAGCGGCTCTGACCTCACTGCTCTGATATCGAGGTGAGCACAATAAGTGCGAGAGCATAGAATTATTAATTTTTAAAGGGGACATGCAAAATCCGTGGGGGCAAGCCCCCCTCCCCCCTGCAACCCCCTGCAGATGCCCATGTGTGCGGTAAAAGTATTTCCTAAAACCTTTTATAGTAAGGGAGTGAAAATCCATCCAGGCCTGGGCTTTTACTCTTTGGAAAATATTTGATGGCACTAGCCAGTTCTTTGAAGTACTCAACCATTGTGTTATAATCCATGGGGGAGTGTCCAGTCTATGTCGAGTATTGCAGAGAATATTGCTCAGGATAATAGATCTGAAAGCACTTATCTATTTTACTGCTTAGAAAATATACATTCCTCGCAAAGTCAGATATTTTGGAGATGTATTGGAATTCCGATTTTTTTTTTGTTAAATAGCATGTGTCTAAAGTTTACTGTGTTTATTTCCGTGTTCATTAAATGCCTTTTTACTACGCACAAACATTTTATGTATTTTACGGGAATGACGCTGGTTAAGTTAAGCAAGGAACTGCATTATTTCTTGTAATGTTTGGTCATGGATATACTGCTTTTGAAACACTTCGGACTGTGATAGTTAAGTAGTGGTTTTCTCTATTTATATATATATATATCTTTATTACATTTTTCCAAATATCATAATTCAAAATACAAAATGTGGATTTTTATCCTTAATACAATTACATAAATTCAGGAATTGGTGCATAGTCCCATAACAATTTTGACAAACATGATTTTAAAGCTGTTTTACATGTCGAGTCTAAGGTTGGTTATTCAATTGTCTAACGGGATAAGTCGTACTTTTTTTTTTTTTTAAACTTCATCATTGTATGTCATACATACATACTCTCATACACTCACACAAACTCAAAAATAAGCCCTTTGCGGAAGGGGTCACACCGTAAGTAATATGCGCAGGGGTCTTCAACTGCATTTTTTCTATTTTCTGAGTGTAGAAGATATTTGAGATATTAGTTAGATGAATAAACCTGAAATAACGCTTTTATGTGCCTTTCCAGATCAGAGTTGGAGAAAACTCATGGGTCTATTCACTAAAATTCAACTTTGGAGGCTGCCTTTCATTTTACACAAACAGCGAATTTAGCAACCAACGCTTAGTGTGATTTTGCAACTCCTCCTCCAGCCAGATGACTGCAGCTCAACAGATCCAATATAAAACCTGTCTCCAAAGGTTAATTGCACAAAAAAGCATCAGCTCACTCTAGGCAGAACACTCGAGGAGTTTAGTAAAGTAAAAAAAAATCTTATTTTATTATAATCCAAAATGATAAAAACATGAATCTGAAGATCAGACACACAAAAAAGACTGTGGCATCAAACTTGATCCCACGGTCTTTTTTGTGTGTCTGATCTTCTGCTTCATGTTTTTTATCATTTGGGATTATAATAAAATAAGATTTTTACTAAACTTCTCGAGTGTTCTGCCTGGAGTGAGCTGGCGTTTTTTTTGTCAAGTTTGGTACCCGAGTTTGACTTAGAAAAAAAACCCAGGTTGTAATCTTCCCCACTGAAAGTAATGGGAGGTGAAATGATCAAAGCAATTTTTGAGACTTAGTCAAATTAGGTATCTGAGTTTGACTTAGTCTCAAAAGTAGCTTCAATTATTTTGCATCCCATTACTCGGCAGACAAATTTGACGAAGTCGACCTCCAAAGTCGAATTTTTGTGAATGACTAATGAATAAGAATTTTCCTGAAAATGATGCTCTAGTGTTGATTGGATTTCAGAAATAATGAGAGGGCCTTTTAAAATAGCATGGGTTCAATCTCCAGTTCAATTCACTAGAGGATGTTTCAGGTAGAAGTAATGTCAGAAAGTGTGGAGCATGATTAGACCATGATACTGTTCCAACCATGGAACTGTGATGTAATTGGAGTGTCTATGGGATATGTAGAGGTGATCTAGTCATGAGTATAAATTGTGCAGGAAGGAAGAGTATGAGTAGGCTTTTGTTGAAATGTAAAATACCCTACAACAGGCTGAAGTTGCAATTTCATAAAGGCTTTTGGCAATAATATGATGTAACTTTTCATTGATCGCATATTTGGATTTTATTCTACCATGTATAATATTTTAGTTTTTTACTTAATGGAATTTGTCATTTGGACACGTTGGACTAATTTTAATGTTATGTATTGCGCATGCATATTAATAAGTAGCTTATTTTGTTAAATTTCCATCCAGAGAAGTTAATTTTAATTAATTTTAATTTTAAGTTAATTTTCAACAATCTTAGGTTGAGAAGGAAACGTTGCTCACTGAAACCTAATGCCTTATTTTAATAGATATTAGTATATAGATTACCATTTTGTATAAGCCACTCTGTCAGCCTGCCCATCTAGAAAAGTGTTCTCAAGCTCATCAATATGAGCATGCTCCTTTTTGGCTTGTAATATGCTATATTTGAGTATATACAGTCATGGCAAAAAGAAAGTACAAATGTCTTTGAATTCTATGGTTTTACAAATCAGGACATAATAACAATCATCTGTTCCTTAGCAGGTCTTAAAATGTGATCAATACAACCTTGAATGAACAACAAACATATGGCATATTATACTGTGTCATGATTTATATAACAAAAATAAAGTCAAAATGGGGAAACCATGTGTGAAAAACAACTTGCTTCCATAGGAATTAGGAGGCTAAGTAACAGACAGGTGCTGCTAATCAAATGCCCTTGATTAATTGATCAACTCTATAAAAGTCAAAGTTTCAGCAGTTTGCTGGTCACATTCAGGTGTGTGTTAACACAATGCCAATGACAAAAGGCATTGGCAATGATCTTAGAAAGCAATTGTTGCTACCCATCCACCATTCTGCAATTAAAAAGATTATTCAAAAGTGGAAAACATTAAACACATTTGCCAATCTTTACATCTCAGACTCTACAGGCCTCGGTTGGCAGGTTAAATGTTAAAGTTCATGACAGTACAACTAGAATATGACTGAACAAGTATGGTTTGTTTGAAAGGGTTGCAGGAGAAAGTCTCTTCTCTCTAAAAAGACATGGCAGCACGGCATAGTTGGTAAAGTTGCATCTGAACAAACCACAAGATTTCTGGAACAATGTCCTTTGGATAGACAAGTAAATGGTAAGACCTCACCTTGAATATGCCGTTAAATTCCAATTCTGGGCACCAGTCTTTAAAAAGGATATTATGGAACTAGAAAAAAGTGCAGAGGAGGGCTACAAAACTAATAAAGGGATTGGAGGATCTTAGTTGCATTTATATACGTTAGAAAAAAGGCGTCCCAGAGGGGATATGATAACATTATATAAATATGTGCAGGGCCAATATAAAGAGCTCTCCAGTGACTTGTTCATTAGCAGAAATGTAGAAAGAACAAGAGGTCACCCCCTGAGACTGGAAGAGCAAAGATTTCATGGACAGCAAAGGAAGGGATTCTTTATGGTAAGGACAATAACGTTATGGTATTCACTGCCAAGAGAGGTAGTGCCATCAACTACAACAGATGCATGTAAGCATAACATACAGGGATATTAATAATATAATAAGCATTAATAATAGAGATTATTAATCCAAGGAGAAATCTGATTGCCCTTTAGAATCAAGAAGGAATTTTTCCCGCTGGGAGGCATAAACGAAAACAGCTTCATTAGGGTTTTTTTGCCTTCTTTTGGATCAAAAGCTGGAATGTAGGTCGAAGGGTTGAACTTGACGTACTTGTGTTTTTTTTTCAACCTAAATTACAATGTTACCATGTAATTCTGTTTGCTCTTTGAGCACAAGAAGCTTTGGGGATGACTTACTCACATGGTTATTGTTCAGAGGACAGTATTTCTCATTCCCAATCCAGTGCATATAAGAGCAAGATTAAAATGTATCAACTTTTTGTAGTTTTATTTGCTGGTTGGGTCACAGATAGATGGATCATATGAGCTCCTAGGAGCACAATGTTTGATGCTCCCTTGTATTATGATGAAAAGTATTCATCAAAACTTGGGAGACAACTGTAATTTTGTTGACCATAAATAGAATACGGATAGCAGATGAATAACCTCAGATGTAGTCAGATTTTCTTCACTTAAAATCTTTTCTACTGCTCAGAACAGTAAATGGTATGTGGTTTAAAGGAGTACTTAATATGCCCAAGGCAAAATCTATAGCTATCTCTTTCTGGTCCTAGGCAAAAAAGAAAATTACATCTTCCTCAATTAAATTTCATAGCTTCAGAGAATGAAAAAAGGTACATAAAAAAATCAATAAAATGAATGGTTAATTAATAGATCCTACCAGTAAATAGCAGGACATTAATAAAGGTGATACTTCATAGCCTCTGTCTCAGCCAGATATAGTAGCTTCCAGCAGTTTACAGTTAGCCAGAGTGATTTTGTAATATAATTAGCTGGACATAGATGATGGTACTCTGACGCTACCATCAGTATGTAATTGACCAGATATTCATAATGGTGCAGATGTCCCATCAGTACATAGTAGGAAAGATATATAAATGAGCTTGGGATGGAGTTAGTTAGACATAGGATCACTGGGCGCATAGGCATCCGCAGAATTTTTTCCATGGGAGGGGCATACTTTTACCGACGTCCATGCAGCGCCTCTTTTTGACAATGTCATAAAGTGGAGGAGCTTAGTCATTATCAGGGCAGCATGCAAACGGTTGATAAACGGTGATATCACAGCATCACTTTGGTAATTAAAATAAGCCACTGTCAGGTACCAATTAACATGCCACAGTCACTTTGCCATTAAAATATGCAACAGTCAGTTTGCCTATTGAAATATGCCACCATTTGTTCATTAAATTATGGCTTGACAAAGTTAACTGACTTTTAGGAGCCAGCTAAAAATACCTAGGAGACAACAGCACATACACACAATCACACCCAGTCACATACACACACACAGATACTTACCCATTAGTATGCCAGTATTATTTTGTCATTAATATGCTAGTGTTATTTTATTAAGTCACAGCCAATTTGCCCAATTATATGCCAGTATGATTTTGACATTTAATTTGCCAGTATTATTTAGCCATTTAATATGACAGTATTATTTAGCCAATTAATATGCCGGTATAATGTAGCCAATTAATATGCCAGTATTATTTAGCGAATTAATATGCCAGTATGATGTAGCCAATTAATATCCAGTATTATTTAGCCAATTAATATGCCAGTATTATTTAGCCAATTAATAGGCCAGTATGATGTAGCCAATTAATATGCCAGTATGATGCAGCCAATTAATATGCCAGTATTATTTAGCCAAATAATATACCAGTATGATTTTGCCACTCAATATTCCAGGATTTTGCCACTCAATATGCCAGTATTTTGCCACTCAATATGCCAGTATTTTGCCATTCAATATGCCAGGATTTAGCTACTCAATATGCCAGGATTTTGCTATTCAATATGCCAGTATTTAGCCACTCAATATGCCAGGATTATATGCCCCCCCCCCCCCCCAATATGCCCCCCCCCCCTTTCCCAGTACTTACCTCCTTGCTGCTTTGTCTCCCTGTGGTCTCCTCCATGCAGTCTTCCCTCCTGCACGGAGGAAAACACAGACAACGGATGTGACGGAACTGTGCTCATACTAACATCTTTACCTTTTATAATTTTAATTCACATGACATGCTGTTCACAAGATGGTGTAGAAGACATACTGTTCACATGATGCTGTGTTTCAGGGTTGCATGCCATCATCACTGTGCCCCCTCAATTGTGTATGCCTGGGATGAGTGCCTCAGTCCACTCTGGCCAAAAGTATAATGAGTTTCACAACAGGTAGACTGAAATCTATTTTGTAAAGCATCTTTGTATTCTGTTGTCTTTCTTACAAGGTATAAGACAACATTATCTTCTTGTCCTTAAGGACAAACGTACCAAAATGGATTTTGTGTTCTTCGCCCTGATCACAGAGTGATCGGGAGCTAGATTACAGATACTGGGTCCCTGCCAAAAGATCACAAAACCTTGTCATAGCAGCCACAGGATGATTTTGTTTAATGTAACCAGGGCTCACATTTACATAGTTGCTAACTGTCCCGTTTTTGCCAGAACAATCCTGCCAACTGGCAGCATGTCCTGAAGTTGCAGGTGTAAACCCAAAAAAAAGTTCACCTTTTTAAAAAGAAAACGCTTCCTCGCAGTACGTCTGCAGGAGAAAGAGCATCGGCTCTCAGACTCCAGAGATACGCAGAAGGCAGCATGAGGGAGGACTCGCACCAGTAAGCACAGCTAGAAAGGAATCCACTGTGCCTGGACCCTTTCAGTCTGTGCAGCACATCTTTCTGTGACATGGCAAAAAAAAAAAAAAAGTAAGCAACACAAAAATTTAATACGGTGTTAGAGTAAATGCAATATATAATGAGCAAAATAACACTGGCATATTAATAGTCAAATTGGTTGTGGCATATTAGTGGGCAAACCAACACTGGCATATTGATGGGCCCACTGGCTGTGGCATATTAATGGCCAAACTATTAGTGGCATATTAATGGGCAAAATGGCTGTGGCATATTAGTAGGCAAACTAACAGTGCCATATTAATCGGTAAATTGACTGTGACATATTAGTAGGCAAACTAACAGTGCCAAATAAATCGGTAAATTGACTGTGGCATATTAATGGACACACTAAGCCTGGCATATTAATGGGCAAACTGGCTGTGACAAATTAATTGTCAAGGTTGCTGTAGTGTATTTATAGGCAAACTAACATTGGCATTTTTATGGGAAAACACTGGCATATTTATGGCCAAACTAAAAGTGGCATATTAATTGCCAAACTAACAGTGGCATATTTAATGGACAAACTGTGGCATATTTTAAAAGGTAAGCTGGCTGTTGCATATGTTAAGGACAAAGTGACTGTGGCACGTCAATTGGTACCTGACAGTGGCTTTTTTTTAATTGGCAAAGGGATGCTGTGGCATGTTCTGTGGGGCAAAATAACATGTACTATGGGAGAAAGTGACATTGTGGCATGTTCTGCAGGGGCAGTTCTGTGGGGAAAATGAACACTGTGGCATGCCAAATCGTGTGGGTGCAATAAGAGTGCAAGCTAAGTGCTGTAGGGGAAATATAGGTGCAAGTTCTCTGGGTACTGTATGGTGCTGTTTTAAGTGCTTTAGGTTTGTGCAATGTTTGTGCAGGATTACAAGAAACACAATTTATCAATAACATGTTTATTACAAATGAAAATGGTTGACTATAATATTAAAAAGTTCATATAAGTATAAATGCAAAAATATACAAATATATATTGTTATTATAAAACAATAAATATATATATTTATACACACTCACATATCACAAGCATATCTATACACACAGACATCTCTCTCTCTCTCTCACTATATATATATATATATATATATAGTGAGAGAGAGAGAGATGTCTGTGTGTATAGATATGCTTGTGATATGTGAGTGTGTATAAATATATATATTTATTGTTTTATAATTGTACAATAGATGATTGTGGCCCTCCGTCACCTTGTGGGGCTCCCAAGTGTGGCACTTTTATTGGGGCTCTTGTGTGTGGCATATTTATGGGGATCTTGTATGACATATTTTGACTGACTGGTATTACCAAGGAATCTGTTTAGCATGGTACTGGAGGAAATCCAGGGGGTTGACACCATGAGTTACCGAATCGGGTGACACCAACCTAGTGATGCCTCTGAGCTCAGGTCACACTGATGTACCTGCATGGGTTGCTCAATGAAGTTAATTGACCATGGTCATAGAGGGTGTTTCCTGATTGCAAGAGACTGATGAGCAGAGATGCACTGCTGGGGTAAGTATTTGAATACAAATGGGGGAGTGGGGGGGAGATTGTGAACTCAGGGGGTCATATTGGGAAAAACGAGTCAGACTGGCAAATTTTCATGTCAGATTCGGAAGATGGTGTCAGACTGGCACGTCTGTTGGTAGATTGGGAAGAAGGGGTCAGAATGCAGTGCATTGGGAAGTCTGGGGGTCACATTGGGTAGTGTGGGGATGCATTGGAAATTCTGGGGGGATGCATTGGCAAGTCTGAGGGGGCAGATAGGCAAGTCTGGGTGGATGCATTAGTACGTTTATACCAAGCTTATGCATTACAGTCCATTTAGACTGTGTGTGTGTGACTAGGGTGTGAGAGAGCACCCAGGTTATTGAGGTTCCATTCTGCATCATAATCAAGCTTTCTACTGATCTCTATTTACCTGTTACTGATTTTGGATCTTCTGACTACTCTGATTTCTCCTACCTACTGACCTTGGCTTGCCTGACTACACTTCTACTCTTTGTCCCAGCCTCTCAGCTCTGCTAAAGACCAGATTGTCACTCAAAGCTCAGGTGCTCAACCACCTGGGTAACGAGTAGCTACTTCTGGCAGAAGACTTTGCTGATCTGGCTGCTGGACTCCAAAACCTGCTAACATCAGTATCATTACAGCAGTGCTAAATTACGCTAATTATGTGGGTTGGACAGTGGGCTGAGCTTTGGGGCAGTGGGTGTGCTGCAAAGTGTCCCTGGATATTTGTTTTCAAATGTTGGCAACTATGCGTTTACCTTGTCAAAGTGGACATTCTATGCCATCCTACAGGCATTTGAGACAGTATTTAAGGATGGCATTGGTATAAAATATCCTATGAGAAGGTTAATAAAGTATAAAACAATTGTTTTCTAATTACATTATCCAAATCTGAATTCTATTACATTGAAATTGGCGTTTTATCGTACACAAGCTCCGTTTACAGTTTTGCATCAAAAAATGTAGTGTGTACCATCTATCACTTTTATTACATTGTATGCATTACATAAAGAAAGCTGTGTTCGTTTCTGTGTATAACACGTATTTAGGATTTTTGTAATGATAGCTTAAAGTTCCTTACTGTCACAAAAATCTGAAGACATAGCATTCTACTGTTTAAGATTCCTGTTCTTCGTGACAAATCCTTCCTTTTCCTTCGATTTTCCCTGACAAATTTAGACTCCTTTGATTAAGTTTAATAGGCAATATGTTTGCAACCTGGCATGCAGATGGAAACACATATTTCCATTCAGTGGGTTTTGCAGCCTTAATCCCTAGTAAAGTATATGTTTGCCAAAGTAAACCTGACATTTGAAGTGAAAGTGCTTTTGCATGCATTATAATGAAACTGAGATTCAAAACTTACCATGTGGTTTCCTTCTGAAATATAGCTACTGCTGATTTTGGAGAGGTGCTCAGTATTCCTTGTCCCAGTTTCTAGACACTTTTTTGTTTTAATGAGACATGGACAATAAGGGAAAAAATCATATAATGTTAACCTGCTATGTTTTAAAATGGAGCTGACAACCAATGGCTTGTTCTTTTTGTTGTCCAATCAAAAAAACCTACATAATTCATGAACTCCCTCTGTTCTTGTTCTAGAGCTGCCAGAACCAGAATTACCTTCTACCAAAGTTATGGTGTAACCTTACAACACGGAATAATCACTGAATCAAATAAGAAGCAGTTAAAATGGCTGCTCACACTAACAGCCCTATGCATACTCTGGAGAATAGGCCAGGAGATTTCTTCCCACCTGAAGGAAGGAGGGAATCGGTGCCAGAAGGTGAGCTTAGTTTGGCATGGCACAATAGGGCAATGCTTCAGGTAGGGTGTGAGCTGGGTAAAAGAGGAACTGAGGTAAACATCACCTCTGGTTAAACAGTTGAAAGTTTCTAGCCATGGTCATACATTGTGAATTTATTAATACAGAAAGCACAGTTTAAGAACAACTATTCCTATGTATCTGAAAATAATCTATCCTTTCTTCCATTCAGCACTTATGATTACATTGTTGCAGTTGTAGTTTGGCACACTTGATCAAAATTTGTTTAAATTTTGCAACTACATATTAAACATTATATTCCACACCACATGAAATGTATTATATGTTATGCTTTGTCTAGTGCATATGGAAATACTTGACATTTCTTGGCATTTAACAGTTTTAATTCATGGTGTCTTACCAATGGAAAGAGTATTCTGTGAACATTATTCATTAGACTTTCCTACACCGGAACCAGTAGGCAAACTTAAAAGTGCCAAACCTCTTAAATTAAAAAATACACCCACACGGTGGGTTGAACCTGCTGCAGCCTAATCCTTTTATTGCAAAATGGAAACTATGAAGTGTACAACATGAGAAATAATAATAGTAGTGTGTTTGTATACACTCTTCTGGTTCACTGACCAACATCTTTATTATTATTTATTAATATTTATGCTCAAAGAACTTCTGACAATATTATACTACAAGTGCAGTGATAATAATAATTTGTGATTTATAGTGCTTTTCTCCCTATGACGCTAAAAGAGCTTTAGAGATACAAATATGGGCAAATCAAGTGAGGGTTACTGTTCTGGTAACAAAATCAATTTGTACCTTGTCCACAAACAAATAGTGAGATTGTTCCACCCACTACAAAAAGTAGATAGGCAATGTATCCATTGAAAAAAGTAGATTCTGAGGCATTGTAGGAAACATATCAACGTCTTGTGACGAAACGCGTCAGGTAAGTGACACTAGGTAATCCTGGCACTCTTTCGGATAATGTGGTGGGCCCTGGTAATTTTTTGAAAATCAGCAAGCCAATTTTAGAATATGTCCTCCATTTAATGTGAAGTCTAAGCAGGCGTTAAATGGCATGAGCAAGTTGGGTTAGTTAGCAGTCTGGCTGATTCTCTTTGCACTGTCTTTAGGCAAGTTAGGTTGTTTTCTTGGACGACCAAGTAAAGTGCATAACTATAACCCAGGTGAAAGCATACAAATGTATGGATTAGGGTCACCATGACCTTGTGTAGTATTAAACACTGTATGCTGCCTATGTTTCTCAGTTAAAATATTTTAACACCACAGGAAGGTGATATTTAAATTACTGAACAGAATCAAACAGCACTACAGGATACCATATGTATGGTGGTGGTGGTCTCCTCATCAAACTGACTTTTAGCCAACTAGCAATCAACCACTCTATGATGTGAACTTAGCAAATGTTCATGAGCTATGTTGGGTCATTGGCATCTGGGGTGAAAGTGAGGTAGACTTATTTGTCATTTTCATGACACTGATATCTAGGAAAGGAAAACACTAATGAAATTAGTGTTGACTACCTTTATGGAGGCAAAAGTTGCATAGGAACATAATATCCTAGTTTCTGTTTCGTTCACAAAAAAGTGACATACTGACAGAATCAGTGTATCAACTGGTAGAGTTTCTCTTGCAGTGTACTAGTGAGACATTTATACTAGTACAGTTTCTCTTGCAGTGTACTATTGAGACATTTATACTGAGAGAGTTTCTCTTGCAGTGTACTAGTGAGACATTTAAACTAGTAGAGTTTCTCTTGCAGTGTACTATTGAGACATTTATACTGAGAGAGTTTCTCTTGCAGTGTACTAGTGAGACATTTAAACTAGTAGAGTTTCTCTTGCAGTGTACTATTGAGACATTTATACTGAGAGAGTTTCTCTTGCAGTGTACTAGTGAGACATTTAAACTAGTAGAGTTTCTCTTGCAGTGTACTAGTGAGACATTTATACTAGTAGAGTTTTTCTTGCAGGTCCTGGTGAGACATTTATACTAGTAGAGTTTTTCTTGCAGTGTCCTAGTGAGACATTTATACTGAGAGAGTATCTCTTGCAGTGTACTAGTGAGACATTTATACTAGTAGAGTTTCTCTTGCAGTGTACTAGTGAGACATTTATACTAGTAGAGTTTTTCTTGCAGTGTCCTAGTGAGACATTTATACTGAGAGAGTATCTCTTGCAGTGTACTAGTGAGACATTTATACTAGTACAGTTTCTCTTGCAGTGTACTAGTGAGACATTTATACTGGGAGAGTTTCTCTTGCAGTGTACTAGTGAGCCATTTATACTGAGAGAGTTTATCTTGTATTGTTCTAGTGAGACATTTAAACTGGGAGAGTTTCTCTTGCAGTGTACTAGTGAGACATTTACCGTATTTGCTCGATTATAAGACGACCCTGATTATAAGACGACCCCCCAAACTTTGGATATTCCATTAGGAAAAAAACTAAAAACCTGAATATAAGACTACCCTATAGGAAAAAAAGTTCAACTTGTATATATTCATATGTAAATTGCTTTTTTAATAAAAAATTATGATATCAAAAAATTTATTTCTAGTTTTTATTTCTTTTTATGTGCCAATGCTGCCTTTCTCTTTCCCTTGCCCCCATGTATGGATTAGGGTCACCATGAACTTGTGTAGTATTAAACACTGTATGCTGCCTATGTTTCTCAGTTAAAATATTTTAACACCACAGGAAGGTGATATTTAAATTACTGAACAGAATCAAACAGCACTACAGGATACCATATGTATGGTGGTGGTGGTGGTCTCCTCATCAAACTGACTTTTAGCCAACTAGCAATCAACCACTCTATGATGTGACCTTAGCAAATGTTCATGAGCTATGTTGGGTCATTGGCATCTGGGGTGAAAGTGAGGTAGATTTATTTGTCATTTTCATGACACTGATATCTAGGAAAGGAAAACACTAATGAAATTAGTGTTGACTACCTTTATGGAGGCAAAAGTTGCATAGGAACATAATATCCTAGTTTCTGTTTCGTTCACAAAAAAGTGACATACTGACAGAATCAGTGTATCAACTGGTAGAGTTTCTCTTGCAGTGTACTAGTGAGACATTTATACTGAGAGAGTTTCTCTTGCAGTGTACTAGTGAGACATTTAAACTAGTAGAGTTTCTCTTGCAGTGTACTAGTGAGACATTTATACTAGTAGAGTTTTTCTTGCAGTGTCCTAGTGAGACATTTATACTGAGAGAGTATCTCTTGCAGTGTACTAGTGAGACATTTATACTAGTAGAGTTTTTCTTGCAGTGTCCTAGTGAGACATTTATACTGAGAGAGTATCTCTTGCAGTGTACTAGTGAGACATTTATACTAGTAGAGTTTCTCTTGCAGTGTACTAGTGAGACATTTATACTAGTAGAGTTTTTCTTGCAGTGTCCTAGTGAGACATTTATACTGAGAGAGTATCTCTTGCAGTGTACTAGTGAGACATTTATACTAGTACAGTTTCTCTTGCAGTGTACTAGTGAGACATTTATACTGGGAGAGTTTCTCTTGCAGTGTGCTAGTGAGCCATTTATACTGAGAGAGTTTATCTTGTATTGTTCTAGTGAGACATTTAAACTGGGAGAGTTTCTCTTGCAGTGTACTAGTGAGACATTTACCGTATTTGCTCGATTATAAGACGACCCTGATTATAAGACGACCCCCCAAACTTTGGATATTCCATTAGGAAAAAAACGAAAAAACTTGAATATAAGACTACCCTATAGGAAAAAAGTTCAACTTGTATATATTCATATGTAAATTGCTTTTTTAATAAAAAATTATGATATCAAAAAATGTATTTCTAGTTTTTATTTCTTTTTATGTGCCAATGCTGCCTTTCTCTTTCCCTTGCCCCCATTTTTCTCTCTCTCCCCCCTCCCCTTGTCTGTCTCTTAACCCCCTCACTCCCCTTGTCTCTGTCTCTTAACCCCTTCCCTCCCCTTGTCTCTGTCTCTTAACCCCCTCACTCCCCTTGTCTCTGTCTCTTAACCCCTTCCCTCCCCTTGTCTCTGTCTCTTAACCCCCTCACTCCCCTTGACTCTGTCTCTGCCCCCCTCCCTCCCCCTGTCTCTCTGTCCCCCCCTGTCTCTCTGTCCCCCTCCCTCCCTCCCTCCCTCCCTCCCCCTGTCTCTCTGCCCCCCCTCCCTCCCTTCCCCTTACCTTGATCCCTGGTGGCTAGTGGGGGCAGCCGGGGGATGTCTGCACGATACTTGCAGACATCCTCCATGCTGCCCGACACGGCAGTCTATTATGACGGACAGCTGTCCGTCATAATAGTCTGCCGTGTCGGGCAGCATGGAGGATATCTGCACGTATAGTGCAGACAACCCCCAGCTGCCCGATTTACCCTGGTGGCTAGTGGGGCAGCAAAGGATGTCTGCGCGATGAGCGCAGACCTCCCCTGCTGCCGCCCGGCACGCTCGCCGGGACTTCTGTGACGAAAGCGGAAGTACCCGGCTTCTTCACAGAAGCCCCGGCGGTCGTGCCGGGCGGAAGCAGGGGAGTCTGCGCTCGTTGCGCAGACATCCCCTGCTGCTAGAGAAGGGGATCCAGGTCCCCTGCAGCTCTGCTGGGGACCTGGATCCATGTCTTATAATCTGACCTCAATTTGAGGTCAGATTATAAGAAGACCTCGATTATAAGACGAGGGGTAGTTTTCAGATTTTTTTTCTGAAAAAAACCTCGTCTTATAATCGAGCAAATACGGTATACTGGGAGAGTTTCTCTTGCAGTGTACTAGTGGGACATTTTATACCTTTGCTAGCGCAAAATAAAAACAATTTTATACCCACTTTACAGTTGTCATTTTCACATGACAGATACACTTTAAAGAAATAACCCAACCAAAGCTTTACTGTGTTTTCTCTCTTATTACATATTAAATAAGTTCAGTAAATTATACTAACCCCGATGATTCAGCATCTGGAGAGAGACACTTTCTTTTGCTCTATTTACAGTATGCTTCTGCAAGAGTATTTACTCATAAATTTACAAAGCCTGCTGAAAACCCCTGAATGAAATTGTATATTTTTAAGGTGTAGAAACATATACTTATAAATGTTATAGTGGAGGCTATTTACAATACGTTAACTAGCCCCCACATGTTCTTTTATGTAGTACAAACTTCTATTTTTGCGCTAGGTTTCCATTGCAACATTCCCAGAAATTCCAAGAAAAGCTTTACAATTATAATGCTCGTATGCTTTATTCTTCTCCAATCAGACTCAGAAAGCAAGCTATTAGCCAAATGGCAACAGCTAGTTAAAAACATCAGGAAGCATGACTTACAGATCTCACAGCCAGGTACAAATGATAAATAAACAAATCATATTGTTAAACTTTCTTAACCTCTGGAAAGTTTTTGCTGTCCTTCTTCATTCACCTCATGGAAGTTGGCAGTGAGTTATGTCCGCATGTTCCTCAAGATTAAGGTTCAGATGAAGGTCAAGAACTAAAGGCACAAAGTCCTAAACAGACAACATATCCTCAGAGATCCTCACTGTGCCTCTGAGAAGTATTATCCCACTCCACAATTTATATTCCGAAATGAGTGACTACTATCACTCAATTAGCCAAATACCAGTGGAAAAATACCTTAGTTTGTAAATGCAGACTGCATGGCTAGGAGCTTAATTTTATACACATGTGGCAATGGGTCTGATCGAAACACCTACAATCGATAATTAAGAGCTGTGTCCGAATACTTTCGTCCATCGGTGTATATGTTGCACTGGAGAAATGATCTACCTTACTTACATTCATACTTATCAATCCATCGTGAAAGTAAATAGTACAGCCAGTTCTTCCAATTGCAGTCTAAGGGTTTTAGTACCCCTTTGTTGAACAACAAATTGTTCTGCCAGAGCTCGTTTAGGATTGAGTTATCTGGGGGGTTTTTCAGTTTATTAAAGAGTCAATAGTTATAACCTAATTTTCTTCTGATTTTCTGAATTATCTCTATACAATAGTGAAAAATAACAGAACTTTATGAGCCCTGTGCTTTATAGTCTTTGTCTCTGCCATCTTTCTGTCATAGATTTAAATGGTCCAAAAACGATGTATGATGATGGCATTCAGCTATAATGGCAGTACGTGTTAGGAGAATGGTGCTGGGTGGGAGAATGCAGGGAAGTGTTATACCCGCCAGGAAATACAACAAGCAGATGTTGATATTGGCAAGAACTGAGAAGGAGTGGCTCAAAGTCACTCATGCACATAAGACGGAATGCTGTAACAGTCCCTAGGTCATGTATTACTGGGTACAGTGACACCAACTAGAAAAAAATTAATTTGTTTAAATCATATGTACAGACGAAACAGATATTCAAAATAATAAGATTGTTTAAAACTGATAATGTTTATTTAAGTCCTTGGACAAAATTGGAAATTAGACTTAAAGAAAGACAAATTTGGAGCTTTTATATTTTATACAATTTTATTGTTTTGAGTCCTGAGTAAGAGTAGCTGATGTAGTTTTGTATCAGTGTCCTGCTTTTTGCAGCCTTCTACATAGGAGTGTAATTTCACATAGTTTAGTTCTTTTCAGGCTTGAACCAATTTGTTTTTTAAATTCTTTATTTTCATTTTTCCTATTTTTCATCAAGACAAAGCATGTGGAAATGAACATTATACATCAGAAGATTTCTTCATGGACTGTAACATATGTTTAGGGTGTAGAACCACACATAATGTGTGATGCGGCAATGATTTCAGAGACATTTACTGATTAACAATGTTCTTATGAAAAGATTTGCAACAATTCAGAACAATAAAAGGAAAAAAAAGATAAAGTTTGCAGAGCTCTGTGTAGCTGATAGGTTGGCAGTATAGCTATGTAGCTGCTGGTAAGTGCAGGATGGAGGGGTTGGAGGATTTGGAAGGGGGTTGGCTTGAACCAATTTAACATGACATGGAGTATAGTGCTCCAGACAGGGATGCTGTGAGCCATGGGCAAAGTCTAATATTAGAAAAAAACATTAAGGTGGTACGAAAAATATGGCATAACAGCTCGTCACTGCCATATTTGCCCCCAAACAGATATCCAGTGCCATCTTTGTCCCCAAACAGCTTGACAGTGTCATATCTGTCCCCAAACAGCATGTCAGTGTCGAATATGCCCCCAAACATCTTGACAGTCATACACGTCCATAAACAGCTTGAAAGTTCAACATGTCCCCAAATATCTTGTCATTGGTACCTTTGTCCCCAAACAGATATCTAGTGACCCATTTATCCCCAAGCAATTTTCCAGTGCCACATTTGTTCCCTAACAGCTTGTCAGTGCCATTCTTGTCACCAAACAGCTTACCAGTCCCATATTTGTCCTCAAACAGCTTACCAGCGCTATTTGTGCCCCAAACAGCTTGTTAGTGCTATATTTGTCCCCAAACAGCTTGACAGTGTCAATTTTGTAGCAAAACAGCTTTGTCACCCTCTCCCCCAACTGGCTATGAGCACTCCAATTTTAGGGGTATACAAGGGTATAGCGCATAAGGTATATATGGAAGGGAAACAGTATATAGTGTATAAGTAAAAAAACGATTTATTCAACATTTAAAACAGTCACCAAGGTGAGTAAAAGAGATCACAAATAATAACTAGAAAGAGCGCAAAGAAGGGCTTCAAAACTAATAAGGGGATTGGAGGGTCTTATAAAGACAGACTAAAAAAGTTGCATTTATATACATTAGAAACAAGGCGTCTCAGAGGAGATATGATAACATTTATATAAATATATGCAGGGCCAATATAAAGAGCTCTCCAGTGACCTGTTCATCCCCTGAGACTGGAAGAGCAAAGATTTCATAGACAGCAAAGGAAGTGATTATTTATGGTAAGTAAAATAAATACATGGAACTACCAAGTGAGGTGGTGCTATCAAAAATAATAGATGACTTCAAAAAGGGTCTGGATGTTTGTTTGTTTTTAGAAAAGAAGGACATACAGGGATATTAATAATAGATTAAGCATTAATAATAGAGTTTCTTAATCCAAGGAGAATCGGATTGCAATTGAGAGTGTTTCCCCTAAGTGGCAAAATTCAAAATTAGGGATTTTTGCCTTCTTTTGGATCAAAAGCAGGAATGATAGGTAGAAGGGTTGAACTTGATGGACTTCGTTTTTTTTAAACCTAAATTACTATGTTACTTTGTAAGTCTACCACCTGCTCATCATATTTGTATTGCTTTCAAAGTTCTTAGTATTATAACATGAACCTTGGCAGATAGCCACCTTCTTAACAAAATCTCCATAATGTTATAAAGGAAGCATATTTTTTCTTTGTCTTATAAATGCAAGCAGCAATTAATACTCTTACGAATTTTTCTTATTAACTTTTTAGTAATGTTGCACCTGTTGGCCATTTCACACAAAAAATTTAGCCATGTTGACGTATTTTTTGGTTCATTCTAATTACAGAGAATGTGGTCCTAGCTGTTCACCAAAGATTTGTCATTGCCACTCTAAAGTGTTCTCTTTATAGTACAGTAGTAATTCAGAAGTCACCATTCATATAAATGATGAACAGCTCTCAATGTAGCTCCTTACTGGAGGGTAATTTTAACCACATTTCCACTGAGATACAGAATCTGTTTTAAACAACAAATCATTCCTAGCAAAGTGGACATTTTATGTAAGTGGAACATTTTGTTTTAAAGAAAATAGTTTTGATAACCATAACCATAATTATACAGGATTTCCAAAAATATGAAAGCTAGACAACAGAAATTCTACGTTTCCTGCATTACGTCAAGTTTATGATATTTGTTGTACTAAAACATTCAGTAATAAAATAAGGATTTGTGTTCAATTTGATATAAAGGCAAATTTTTCTGTGTACATTAAAAAAAATACTGTCATTTGTGTTATATGTGCACTGTTTATGAAGAAAAGCCACATTTATGGTAATTATTATTAAAATATTATTTGACTCCCAAGTTGTTATACACTAATAATTTGTGGTGAGATTTAAGTATTTTGTGCACTAGAAACATTGATGTCCTTTCACTAAATGAAAGGTAGCTGCCAATTGGGAAACAAGTGTGAATGAAAACATTATGTATAACAGTATATTTATTATTTGAGAAAAAAGCAGGTAATGGGCCCAGGCTAAGACCTGGCTCTACATGGAACATCTCCCTACTACTGTATCCACAACCTGGAACATCAATTAGTTTTACTGCCCATATCCTGTCATTGAGAACTTACCTGTCCCTCATCTCAGATATATAATCTTAACACATATGTTTCAGTCAAAGGCTCTAGTGATCATTTAACACACTAACAGAAATTCAGGCGCAATTTTGGTCCAGGATGGTGCATGCTACCACATTTTACAAGTGTTCACCATAATTAACCATTTTACAAGAAAACCACAAAATATTTATTTTTTTATTATTATTAATATCAGTTTCTTCTTTTAGAAAGTCTACCTTTTTTTTTAGTAAGGAGCCCTTTTAGGTAATGTAACATTACTAGCTTTTCACTTAATCTTAGTCAATTTCACAGCTGTACATTTTCACTTCACAAAATATCACAGAACATGCATACCCCCATGAACTGAACCAGTGAGACCTGTAGACTGTGGGGGATGAGTTGCCATCAATTATCAAATGTGAACATTTTTGCTTATTGCAACATTTCCCAAAGGAAGCAATAATAGCAGAGCAATTGTAGGATATAATGCAAAGACTAAGGGACCAAGCAGTACATTGAAAAGAAATCAGAAGGTAAAAAGGAATACCATATTAAATATTATGAGTTAATGTCCTGGGGGTTTTAAATCATTAGTGAATATACATATATCTATATATGAAAAAGCGTACCACAAAGCTCTCCAAATAATGAGAAAAACATACGGTTCCTCACATCATTAACCCAAATGTGAATTTATTTCATCTCTACACTTTCAAGTGAATTATGCTTGGAAGGTTTCACTTCCCTAGAATGGAATTTCAAATTTAAGCTTTGTCATTTAAATACTGTTGTGCATGCCTTTAAAAGTGTGATGCTGAAGCCACTTTGGGGTTAAATGTGATACGATAATTTAATTGTATTAAAATATTCAAACATATTGTAGGTACCTTTTTAGTTGGCAGCAAATCAAACTGATTTTTTTACCCCCTTTGGATGAAGGACGTATTAGGAACGTCATAGGATTCTGTCCCTTGAGGATGGAGGATGTGCCTAATATGCTCTCTCTTCTGCAGCTCAACATGACCTCCTGCAAACAGCTGTAGTGCCACCTCAATAAGTCATAGAAAACTCATCTTTTTTTAAAACTCAACTGTAGTACAAAGTAGTAGCCATCCTTACTAAACACTGATGGGTACTGTGGTGTATCACTGAAGACTGCTCTGAACAACAGTGGTGAGGCCCCTCAGCAGCAGAAATACAAATATGAAAAAGTGGTGCAGGCGGTAGCTGGGGTGAAATGCGTCAGGTTTTTATATGATCAGAAAATTATCCTAAAGATAAAAGTGAATGTCATTTTTTTATATTCTGTTATTATTGATGTTCCAGCAAAGCAATATTGGTGGTAAACATGCTGTACAGTGTATGTTTCTGGCTAGCTAAATACTGATGGGAACAATGCTATACCATACCTGTACCTGTATAACCATATACTGATGGGAACAATGCTATACCACACCTGTACCTGCATAACCATATACTGATGGGAACAATGCTATACCACACCTGTACCTGAACAATGCTATACCACACCTGTACCTGCATAACCATATACTGATGGGAACAATGCTATACCACACCTGTACCTGCATAACCATATACTGATGGGAACAATGCTATACCACATCTGTACCTGCATAATCATAAACTGATGGGAACAATGCTATACCACACCTGTACCTGCATAACCAAATACTGATGGCTACAATGCTATACAACACCTGAACCTGCATAACCATATACTGATGGGAACAATACTATACCACACCTGTACCTGCATAAATATATACTGATGGGAACAATGCTATACCACACCTGTACCTGCATAACCATATACTGATGGGGAAAATGCTATACCACACCTGTACCTGCAAAACCATATACTGATGGGAACAATGCTATACCACACCTGTACCTGCATAACCATATACTGATGGGAACAATGCTATACCACACCTGTACCTGCATAACCATATACTGATGGTTACAATGCTATACCACACCTGAACCTGCATAACCATATACTGATGGGAACAATACTATACCACACCTGTACCTGCATAACTATATACTGATGGGAACAATGCTATACCACACCTGCACCTGCATAACCATATACTGATGGGGAAAATGCTATACCACACCTGTACCTGCAAAACCATATACTGATGGGAACAATGCTATACCACACCTGTACCTGCATAACCATATACTGATGAGAACAATGCTATACCACACCTGTACCTGCATAACTATATTCTCATGGGAACAATGCTATACCCCAACTGTACCTGCATAACCATATACTGATGGGAACAATGCTATACCACACCTGTACCTGCATAACCATATACTGATTGTTACAATGCTATACCACACCTGTACCTGCATAACCATATACTGATGGGAGCTATAGTTATCATGCTTGTGTCAGCCTAGCTAAATATTGATAATTGATATACTCCACCACTGTGTCACATCTGTAGCTGGTTAGCTGTATGCAGTTACGATGGATACTGTACCTTTTCTATCTATAGTAGCTCTACTGTGTAACCTGTGATTTATTTATGTACCGTTGGGAGCTATATTGTATCATGTCTGTATCTTGTTAACTTGACAATAAAGAGATATTATATTATACCACCATGAATGCTACACAAAGTCAGAGATAGAAAAATGTCTTTGCCTAAGGCTGAGAAATCATTGATGTTGCCCTGTTCTTGTCTCTCTCTGGTGTTAAAATGTATTAGTGCTTAACAAATACCAGATGCCAGGTCACCACTGCAACTGCAAAATGCCTCCTGGCAGCCAGGTACTGCATCCGACCAACAATAGCTTCAAGGGAGCATGGATTTGTGCCTTTGTCAGCATAAATTTGCGTGCAGGTTTGTTGCAGTGTTTTGGTAAAAGTATTAAAGTGATGTGAATGCACTTTCCGAATCATGATTGACCAATACACACCGGTGGTGAACTACGAGTCCGGTCTGTGGACTCTGGTGTCACTGTTAGCAAAGCCAGTTCCAGACGCTTAATATCTTAGCCAGTACTAAAAACTGTATCTGATAAACTTAACCATCATTAGTCAGAGGAAAAAAGTGAAACACATGTCAGACAGGCAAGGTTCACAAACAAACATAAAAGAACAAGGGAAAAGGGTTACAGATATACACATGCCAGGGTTGCCTCCTTTAAGTCAAAATAATACAGACCATGCTATTACCTCCATAGATTCAACATTGGCCTAGAGATAATTTTTTTACCATCCTACCCATATACACACACACATAGCCCCAATTGCTCATGCACCAGTGCATTCACATCACTTTAATACTTTTGTCATTCCTATTGCACACAACACACACCAGCCTTTCTCATCCAGCATAGCACCCATTTACTCCACCATAACACACATCAACAGCCAGACCAACAGTATATACAGACAACCATACCACACTTATAGTAGTCACTAGACACACATACATACAAACAGCTTTAGAAACCATTGATGCTGTGAACTGCAGTTTCTATTATGTTCTGCCAAACATTTGGCTGGCTTGGCATAATGATATCTGCATTCCATAATAGAATGGCGTGGAGAAGGAGAATGTATAAAAGCAGATATGGCTAAATCTTGGCACCACAGGTATTGCGGCTGCAGTTCTTATAATGCTCAACCAGCCAAATGTTTGTGGTTTGTGGGGAGAGGGAGGAGAAGCCACATATAGCCTCCCTGCTGTCTACTGCAGCTGGGGGGAGCATGGGTTTGTACTTTTGCACGGATAGATCCTGTGTTCATACCACCTGGTGATGCAGAGCGTTGGCTGGTAGCTACAATCATGGTGTCAACACCAAAACACTGCAACAAACCTGCACGCAAATTTATGCTGACAAAGGCACAAATCCATGCTCCCTTGAAGCTATTGTTGGTCGGACGCAGTACCTGGCTGCCAGGAGGCATTTTGCAGTTGCAGTGGTGACCTGGCATCTGGTATTTGTTAAGCACTAATATATTTTAACACCAGAGAGAGACAAGTACAGGGCAACATCAATGATTTCTCAGCCTTAGGCAAAGAAAAAAAATTATCTCTGACTTTGTGTAGCATTCATGGTGGTATAATATAATATCTCTTTATTGTCAAGTTAACAAGATACAGACATGATACAATATATCTCCCAATGGTACATAAATAAATCACAGGTTACACAGTAGAGCTACTATAGATAGAAAAGGTACAGTATCCATCGTAACTGCATACAGCTAACCAGCTACAGATGTGACACAGTGGTGGAGTATATCAATTATCAATATTTAGCTAGGCTGACACAAGCATGATAACTATAGCTCCCATCAGTATATGGTTATGCAGGTACAGGTGTGGTATAGCATTGTAACCATCAGTATATGGTTAAGCAGGTGCAGGTGTGGTATAGCATTGTTCCCATCAGTATATAGTTATGCAGGTACAGGTGTGGTATAGTATTGTTCCCATCAGTATATAGTTATGCAGGTACAGGTGTGGTATAGTATTGTTCCCATCAGTATATGGTTATGCAGGTTCAGGTGTGGTATAGCATTGTTCCCATCAGTATATGGTTAAGCAGGTGCAGGTGTGGTATAGCATTGTTCCCATCAGTATATAGTTAAGCAGGTGCAGGTGTGGTATAGCATTGTAACCATCAGTATATGGTTATGCAGGTACAGGTGTGGTATAGCATTGTTCCCATCAGTATATGGTTAAGCAGGTGCAGGTGTGGTATAGCATTGTTCCCATCAGTATATAGTTATGCAGGTACAGGTGTGGTATAGAATTGTTCCCATCAGTATATGGTTATGCAGGTTCAGGTGTGGTATAGCATTGTAACCATCAGTATATGGTTATCATTGATTTCCTGCAATTAGGCTTGACCACTGTTCAGTTCCCCTGTTGTACAGCTACTTGGAAATTAACTATGTCTATCATATAAATAAATTCTTGTTTAACCCCTTGAGGACAAGGATATTATTTTTTGTAATGTGAATGTTTACCTGTTATTTTTCTCTTTCTCATTTATTGTACTCATCCAAACTATTTACATTGTCTGTTAACCTTCTTGTGATGCTATATTTATCCTTATAAAGCACAATTTAATAGGATTTGTATTTTAACTGCCTCTGTCCCTTGTTTACATTGGTGACATGTTTATACGTCGTTTGTCATTACCCCCTGACACCGGACGGTGCTCCGGACCTGATTACAGAGTGAGAGAGATGAGCTGCTGAACAGATGACGTTCTACACCATCTTAAGGGCTTGTGAGTCCTGTATTTTAGGACTGCATAGAATGTCCTATGGGCAGGAAGGGGTTAATGGGTTAAGAGAGCTTCTGGTGCCTGTCATCTTATATTCTATTTATAAATGCACAAATGTTATGACTGTGTCTGACCAGTTACATATAAAAATGCTGTAAATTGCCTGATACACTGGTATTCATTGCCACAGCTGGTTTATTTTATTTTTTTTAATCACTTCATGATAAAAATGCATTCCATAAATGATTCTTACTTTTATTACCTGTCACATGTCTTATAATTGTGTTGATTGGTGAAGTCTGATATTTTGATGCCTTGCAGACAAATACTAATCTTCTTGGCAAGTGTCTTTAGTAAATAAAACTTTAAGGTTTAAATTATATTTTATAGCTGTGGGCTGCAAAGAGGTTTTACAAGTAAAAACTACATGGTGGAGTTTCGTAGGCGGATATTGTGTTCCTACAACTATATTTCGCTATTGCAAGCGAAAATTTATCTGCGCTAGGCAATGCTTTTTGAACTCTGGCAAACCTTTCGTTGTGGTTCTGGCCAGCAGAAACATTTTCTTACAGAGCTGGACAAGGAAAAGTGAGACGCGGATTATAATGAAGGAATTAGAAGGATTGTTGTCCTTGAATTGGCCAAGTTCACCAAAATATGTCAACAAACATTGAAGAACATCTTAAACAAAATGGAGAAAGAGATAACAGAATTACAGGTAACAGTTGACATAATGTATGTTTTTGTTCATGCAGGTGTTAACCACAGAATAAAGCCATCCCTGATCAATTTTAGGAACACTTTGCAGTTTCAATTGAATACAATATGGCATGTCATGTAACCCTAAATGTAAAAACTGTTGCATATTTTCCATAATGTAGGCCATAAATTGTATAATTACTTCCACGTGTCAATATTTAAGTGCTGAGTACCATCATTTTGATAGGTTTTTATAGCGTTTCTTTAATAATGTCGTCAAATTTGCATCTCACAACAGCATGAAGGTAAGAAGCAACTCGCCAACATAGTCATTTATTGAAGACAAAAAAGGCATAGTAAAAGGATACATTAAAAATCACAACATTTTGTTCAGCCGCAGAGTAGATAAAATCCCTTGGAAGGAGTGAAGTCCTTTGTACCAACACTGAGATATGTTTTTTTTTTTCTGGGACAAGGGACTTCACTTCTTCCAAAGGATTTTATCTACTCTGCAGCTAAACTGAAGTTTGTGATAGGGGGAAAGTGTTTTTAAGTACATATATAATATAGCAGGTTGGATTTACACCCTAAACCTAAAAAAACATATGTTTTCAATGGTGCAACACACCTTAATACATGTCCCATGCAGTGTACAAAATAAAAAAAAAACATATACATGTTTATTCTATGTGCATCACTGGGTTTTTGGCCACTTTTGAGGGCAAAAGTGGCCTATAACCAAGTGACGCACACACAAATAAATAAAGGAATAGTTTCCCTTTTAACAAAGCTCATGCATCTATCTTTAATGGAATTCAATGACAGCTTCATCATACCTGATGAAGCTGAGACCAGGTTCCAGCGAAACATGTTGAATATGGGCTGTTATGAATTAGCATTTGTCATTTATAGATATTGTAGGTGTGTACATGTGGAAGAATAAGTGCTACTTATGTATACAAAGAAAAGAAACAACATTTCAAATAGTAGATTTACTTAGAGACTCTGTCAACGGGAATGGGACGGTTCTTTGCGGCTGCTTAAACACAGCCACTTCACTGCGACCTCTCGAGCATTGGTCAGTTCATCACAGAGAGGTCATTGCGGGACAGTTCATCGTGGGATCACACACAAGGTGAGTATTATTAGTATTAGGGCTTAGCTTTAGCATTAGAGCTTAGGGGTTAGTATTAGGGGGTAGTGTTAGTATTAGGGGTAAGTGTTAGTATAAGGAGTTAGTGTTAGTATAAGGGGTTAGGGTTAGTGTAAGTATTAAGGGTATTTGTCTTTGGGGGGTTAGTATGGAGGTTCGGGGGGTTAGTATGGGATTCAGCGTAACTTTTAGGGGGGGGTTAATTTATATGGGAGGTTTACTGTAATTGTAATCACCGACAGTTCAGGGCTGAACTTTCAGCGCTTACATTGCCACAGTGAAACAGCTGCATTGCCTTTCACCGCTGACAGTTCAGCGATCAAACTGCCGCACTGAACTGTCAGTGGTAAAACAACGGCGATGAACTGTCCTAGATGCCTGTCAACATGAACATTGCTTAGACTGTTAAGGATTTTAAGCATGCGTGGGATAGACACAAGGCTATCCTAGCTATAATGTATGTAATGCTATTGGCTTTCTATAAACCGAAATAGAGTAGTTTTGTAGAATACCAATAGTATTACAAACATTCCATAAACCGACATAATGAACGACTTTCGGTTTATGGAATGTATGTAGTAAATGCTATTGGCATTCTACAAACCGAAATAGAGTCCCCATTCATACGAACTGACCTATTTCAACTCTATTTCGGTTTATAGAAAGCCAGTAGCATTACATACATTCAATAAACCGAAAGAGAGGTTAAAATAGGTCAATTCGTACGAATGAATAAAGCGAAACGAAAATAATGAACGAATTTCGTCTGAAACGAATGCAGTAATGAACGAAATTCATTTTGGACGAAATAAATAAAAATTTTCGTCCGAATGGACGAAAACGAAACTAAAATTTTAGTTTTGCACATGTCTAGTATACAGCCACAGGTAATAAAAGAGCTAAGCCAGGCCCTGGCCAACAGTTCTTTGTGAGTTTCAGGGATTCTTCTATTTCAGTCATGGTGCTCACAGATTGGTGTGTCCAATCTGCCCATATTCAAAATCCCAGCCGGGCAATTACAGACATGTAAGCATGACATCTGTGGTGGGGAAAAAGTTTGAAGGGTAGCTAAGGGAATATATTCAACATTTAATCCTGAACAGGAATTTCTTTAGCTTTAGCCAACATTTGTAAAAGACAGATCTTAGCTAACTAACTTATTTGAATTCTATGATGTAGTGGCACATTTTTAATGGGCACCTAATTGTGGCATAATCTAATGGGCACTTGGTTGGGGAATATGTTAATTGGGAAACTGTGGCATATTATCAGGCTACAACCCACAGACTCATCCAGTATGTATCCAGTTATTAATGTTTCCTCTCTGTCTTTGCTTTCCTGTTTGTTATATTCATGATCCTGTCCCTTCCTTGTGTCCTGCCCTGAATCTCTGAACTCTGCTAATGCATAACCCACCCTGAATCTAGTTAAGGGGTCCCCCACACTGAACCCTGTTATTGGGTTTCTCTGTCCTGTGCTCCCATGCCCTGTTCTCTGTTGTGCTCTGTTTCTGGTTTTACATTCTGTTCGTCATTATGCTCAATACCAGGTTTTCTCTGCTTCCTTGTACTTTGTTACTTTGTTCCTATATAAGTCTGCACCACCTGTTTTCTCCGTTTTCATTTCTCCTTTTTACCAGCCAGTCGTACTGCATGTATGTTTCTGTGTGTTGGTGTCTGTGTTTATGTGTTATGCATTTGCTAGTTTATTATTCAGTTCTACTGTTAGGGACTTGCCTGATTGTGAGGTACATTGACTTGGTTGACACTCTTCCTCTTATGGCCATAAGTCAACTAAACCCTCACAATTAACATATCAGAGTATTAGGTTAGTTCCTGTATTTATGTCTCTGCTTTAGTCTGAAGCATCCTGTTCAAGTTGTGTTCCATGCTCGCTCCAGGATGTCTTCAATTTCTGTTCTGTTTAAATAGATACAGCAGCTGCAACCACAGAGCCCTGGAATGTGGCTGCACTAACCGGGACCCTCAAACTACTGGAAAATCTATAGGTAATTTGTAATCAAGTAAATTGGCATGCTATTATTGTAGCTAGCATACATACCATCCTGTTGTAATGGGCTCTATTCAATGACTTGAGCTATCACTCTAAAACTAATGTTGCAGTCAATGGTATTAAATCAACTCAGATCATTGAATAGAGCCCAATAGTTTGATTTTCTTTTTTGATAATTAAAGTTTATTGAAGTTGTAAGACAACATATTAATCGGGCGGAGTAAATTAAGAAGGGTGGGAGAGGAGTGGAGGGATATACAGAACCAAAAAAGGGTGGAGAAGGCATATGTCATATATTTTAAATAACCAAAAATTTGGGGCACAATTTAAATACATAAATATCATCATATAAATATTGTGTTAACAATTATACAATTGGTATAGACAGTCAGTGATCCCAATTCAGTGGCACAAAACATCACTAATTACTGTTTTTTAACATACATTTTTCTGTTGCAGTCTCTTAGATTCAATGACATAAGATAGACATAACATAGGATAAATTAAGATAAATTAACCCAGGTCACTGACAGGAACCCAACATAAAATTCTTAGAAGCGCCTGTTCTTTGTATTTACAGGTAAATGAAAAGACAATTCTGTCTACCTGCTCTGTGCATAGTCTGGTCGACGTACCAGTGTGATCTGACTTGAGCCCAATATGTTTATACAGATGACCGATGTCCAAGCAAAAAAAGAGTAAAACAGAGTCAGCCTGGTATATATCAAAAATTCCATTTTCTAGGCAAAAGGCATATCCAATTATTATATCAAACTCCTCTGCAATTATTTATGGTTAGTAACATCTCCTGTGAGAATTCTCTTAACTGAGAACAGTATGTGGGAGAGAAGAGTTCATCCTTATCGAGGGTATTACATTGTTTTTATTTATCTCCTGAAAGAGACAACTTCTTGCTCGTAGACACATTTTTGGATAAGTTCAGAATCTGAAACAAGAAAATAAACTCATGCTGCAGGTTTTAATCCTTACCCCACGCAGGGCAATAAACCCCTGCAGACTGACCTGGAGAATACAAGTATCATTCCAGAACATAATTGTTTCACTAGAAATAAGACCAAGTGAAGTTTATGAAGTGTCTTGGGATTCACATTTAACTCTATACTAAGTGGTACATGGTCATTTATCTCAAGCACAAACAGTACCAATATTTATGCACTGATAATTATACCACTATGCATAATTTAACCCACATTTCTAAACATTGTTAAAAAGAACTTTTCACTTTTAATATACTAAATACTTAAGAACTGTAATGTTGATTTATACCATGTATTGTATTGTTTTACTGTGATCAGCAACATGCAGTCTTAACTACTATTTCCACTTATAGATCAGAAATAGTGAGAGTAGGAAAACTGTATAAGGTATTGTCATAAGTCCACGGCAGGGATAGGCAAGGTGTCTATATAAGGACATCAGTGTCTGTGGCAAGGTCAGTACAGTAAATGTCCACCATGAACAACGCTGGTGACTACCTCTGGTCCATGGAATTTTTATAGGTTATTTTTGTTCTTGATGCCATTTCAACACGTTATTTTTATTATTTATAAGGTCTGAGTGCTCAGAAGATGACTGTGTAAAGAGTTTCAAGTTACCTAGCAAGGAAAACCTAATTTTACAAGTTTTGTCAAGTCCCTACAATCATATTACCTGAGGTAAAACCTCAAATATAGAGATAAACTACGTGGGCTAATGGGGCAACTAGAAGCAGAGTATGCCAGTCAATAGCCAGAGCAATGGCTACTATTTCTTAAAGGAGAACTAACATAATGTCACCCATACACCCATATTGAGATACAATAGGACCTAGTTGTCCAACTGCGGCCCTCCAGCTGCTGCAGAACTACAAACCCCATAATTCTCCATCAGCATTCTAGAATGGCAGGGAATTATGGTACTTGTAGTACAAAAACAACTGGAGGCCCGCAGTTGGACGCCTAGGCAATATGACATTGGTACAGGTATCCTAAACTTAATGTCATGTACACTCATATTAACATACAATAGAACATTGGTACAGGTATTAAAAACATAACTATGCTTGGTATTTTCCCCCGGATGTGTTTCCGGGTTGCCCATCCAAATGGGGCAACTGTCCCTGGGCACCCTGTGGTGATAGTCCTGGTACTGAGCAAAGAGTGCCCAGGACCCCTCTTCCCAATGGGCCAGAACCAAGCACAGTTTATCCCCAGACACCTATCTGAATTGCCAGAAACCTCCCCAAATAACGACTGAATTGGATGTTTTGGGGAGGATTTGCAGGGGCTGGACTGCTAGAGAGTTCAGGGGATTTCTGTTTATCTCAGTTCAGGCGATGGAAGTGGTGGCGGGGTTACAGAGTGCTGCCAGATGACACAGGGGATACTCCAGTAACTCAGCCGCATTAGAAAATCTCTGAATACATTGTACACCAGAATAGTGCTTTTTGGCATTTTAGTACGATGGTCTCCTTCCCAGACTTGTGGGAAGGAAACTGGCCCTCGGCCTCCTCCAGGATCCCCCACGACAGAGGGATCCATCACCATTATCTATAAAAAGTAGTTTGAGAAGATAGACAACACACTCTCGGGAAGTCCCATATATAAATAGTACAACATTTATTCCGTCTCATTAAAATCGTGTTCTCTCTGTGACATGAAGATGTCCAGTCTTTTAAAACTATTATGAGCTGTCTATCCACTACTTTACTTACATGTAAGTAACAGTGGTAAATCCCTTTCCGGTGGCACCTGGATGCTTCAAGCAGTAGCCTTCTAGTAAGCACATCCTATGTGGGATGAGATGCCTCTGACTGCCATTATGTTTATTGTCTATAATTATTCCCAAATATTTTTCATTAGTCGATTTTCCCAAGGAAACACCATTTAAACTGGAGGATTTTTATTATTATAGCCAAAATTACATTTGTCTACATAGACTCTCATTTGCCATTTATCTGCCCAGATACCCAGTTTGTCCAAATCCTCTTGCAGTGAACACTCTATTTAGAAAATTTTGCAGACTAGATGGATCAAATGGTTCTTATCTGTCGACACATTCTATGTTTCTAGTCAGACGGTATTACCCTACTTAATTTTGTGAAATCAGCAAACACTGAGACATAGCTCATTATTCCTACTGGGAGATCATTAATAAATAGATTAAAAAGACTTACCTGTAAAAGAAAAAATGTTTGGGGAACAATGGCGGCTCCCACAATTTACCCCACCACCTCCCACAGAAAAAAACTCTGTTGGGCAAGGGGGGCTTCCTGCTTGCCCCATACAATACAAATGTCCCCTAGTGGCCGAAACCATGCACGCGGTCACTTTAAGAAAATAATTATAGACCCTTGGGGCCACATGAGCACAATGCCTGTGGCCCCCATATAAAACAATTATGGGCTCGGGTCTGGTGCTATGCCCCTTACCCAGATTAAAATACCCCTTCCCAAGGTTGGGACATACTCCTGGCACATCAAATAAATATATTGGCTTCCAGGGCTGGGGCTGGCAATATACCCCAAGCTACAATTAAAATAATGAAGTGTCTGCATGTAACTTGCGGTTGCGGATATACCCCGAACCCTGATTACATATAAAAATCCATCCACAAGGGCTGGCCAAATGTCCCAGCACAATAAATAAATAAAAAAATGTATTCAATATAATCCTTACCTACTCCTTCTCTACCTTGCCCAGGCAGGGGGGATTAAATTCACTGTCCATGCCCCTGGCACATAAAGGGTGCCCTGGATCCTCAGCTTCCTAGTAGGGAAAGGGGCCATCATAAAAATTAAAAAAAATATGAATAATCCTCCTATTCTAAAAAAAATAAAAAAATACACCCCAACAAAAAATAAAGGTCAGCATTGAATCTACCCCAATACCAACTAAAACAAATACAGCTGTATTTTATTTTTCAGAAATCAATGCATCCGTTTAATGGTTTGAAACTATAATTATGCTATTTGTAAACTTATTTTGATCATTCTGATGAATTATTGTTATCAAGTTGTTTATAACTATAGTAGACTAGAGTAGGCTTTTCCAAATAGAAATTAGAAATATTGTACCACCAAAACCTAGGGCTATATTTTGGAGTGTTCTTAACTGAAACAAGAACTGGATAAAAAACATATATTAAATAATGTTAAAGGTTTATTTTATTGTGGTAAATGCCAAGCTTGTAACTACACAAAGTAATGAAGTTAGAACACAGAAATAGTTTTGTATCAAATTATACTAATAGGTCATTGAGATTAGAGAAATTATTATATGTCAATCAATGAATGTAATTTACGTACCACAGGAAAATTATCTACAAGAATCAGTGTACATATTGCTAACCTAAAAAGACAATATCTGAAATACAGTGTTCCCAGAAAATTATAGGAGAGGATATCAAATCCGCGGGATTGAGTAGCATAAGATGAAATGGGTGTATTATTTACAAACCCTGCAGCACTGTGGATTAAATGTGCATTTCTATTTGTTTAACCCCTTCCTGATACATGACGTGCACTTTGTGACAATTGACATGCCTGGCATATCATGTGGTAAATGCTGCATGGGCAACAATCAATGGTCACTGCCTATGCTTTAACTGTGTAGCTATGATGCCCCCCCAGGGCACCACAATCACCCCACATGGTGATCGGGCCGCCATTTTGGAGAGGAGCATGCTCTTCCAGTATGGTGCTTTTCCGTATCCGGCACAAGCAACAGAATTGATAAGAAATCACTTCTGTCACTGTTGCTGTTGCTTGACTGCTCGTAGAGGCAGGTGTAAGATTTAGGGTTTAATTTAGGGTTATGAGTGGGGTCAAAAGATCACTGTAGGAGAAAATGGTTAGGAAACAAAAACACTACTATCGGTTATTGCCCTATAACTTGCAAAGAAACATCAGATAAAGTAGACACTGATATTTATAAACTCAGAACAAATATTAGAAACTATATAGATAGGGTATTTTTTACCATTTGTAATTGCATTTTTCAGGTCAAAGTTTGAATTTTGCATTTTTCATCATATTTTATGATTTTTTATAGTAAATTACATTATATGATTAAAACAATAATATTTTAAGAAAGCCCTATTTATGATGATTAAACAGTGTATAATATGTGTGGGCATATTAAATCAGAAAGAGGAAAATTACAACTAAGCATAAACACTGCATACTTTGTAAAACAGCCATTTTACAGAATGATCAAAAATTAAGGCTGATCCGTAAGGGATTAACTTTCTATGACATATTTTTGTACAATGGAAATGCCTGGATATATAGGATAGAAAAGAAAAGGGTCTACTCAATGGCTACTTTGGCCTTTACGTTTGAAATTCCCATCTCAATTCCCTGAAATTCTTTCTCTAAGTTGAAAAATTCTCCCATTCAGCTGCATTGGAGAATTTTTTTTTTTTTCCAACTTGGCTACATTGGCCAAAAGTTTGAATGACTCAATGGTCTACAGTCTGACTTTGAATGATATCATTTTTTATAAATAATTATCTAGTTCTGGATTATGTACTTGTTGGCTGTGTCGTTAATAATATGTGTCTCATTTTCTGTCTCTATGTTGCAGATATGAATTTTATATATGTATTTTATATATGTATTTATATATTTTATCTGCTGTAGGATATGACATTGCTAATTTTTTTACTTATGTGTCAAAGAGATACAATTATATATATTTACTATTGGAAATTATTATATTTTTGAATAGCACCAAAGTGTTTGCATGCTCCAACAGTAAAGATTATTATTATTCCACCAAAGTGCTAACCAAAAGTCTAACTACACAGTTTATAATATTTTTAAGCCTTTTCACGAATATTAGAACCTAATTGTATGTACTACTTTGCTTGAAGTTTGACCTCTAAGTGCATAACCAATCTGCAAATGATCAATTTGTCAATATGAAACATTCCAAATAATCAATTTCTCCATATATTTAAGCATCAGTTTACCGGAGCAATTGGCATTGTTAACCAGTTCTGGGGATGTTTTAATCTAGTTTCCAAGCTGAACTTAGAGTTGAAATTTATTATGACTTTGGAGAAATAGTGATGTTCAAAATCTGTGATTGGGGTTTTAATTTCAAGGTCATCAATAAAACGTGAAAGTCATCCATTTGTTTGGAGGCAAATACAGTAAACAAAGGTCAGTCCAACAAGGTAATTATAAAAGCACTTCATGTTTGCTAGCACTAAACAAGTAATTTCTTCCCCTCGATTATAAACACACTTAAAGCATTTTTGGCAAGGGAAATTTGTAACTGAACAGACTTCACAGAAAATAAAACTTTGGTTTTGGGTGTGTGGAGGCCAAAAAAACCTAATTTATAAGGTTCAACTGTAACCTACAGTGTAGTTGAGCTAACAGGGAAATCAAATATGTTTTCTTAAGAAATCTTGTAATGAAATATCCCAGTAATATTACTCTTGAGAATGGTGGGTTCTCGGAATATGAAATGATTTTTAGTTCATTGGATGTTGTTCCCAACCATGTTGATTAACCATAAGACAAAGAATTAACACTTGTTTCTGCTTTTACAGTATCTTCCTACAGCTATGAAGCTGTGGCTGCTTAGTTCATAGGACATTCAGTTCTAGACCCAATACACAAATAAAGGCCAAATTGTGGTTGATTTGCAAATGTAATCACTTTCTTTGATTTTCTATGATTTTTACATTAGTTTCCATTATAAAGTATTCGCTGATATAATTACATAATGTTTTATCACAGGAATACATTTTATCTTGCACAGATAGAAAAATATGGTGAAATTGCAACACACAGGTAGGGTTGCCACCTGGCCAGTAATTTACCAGCACAACCGGTATTTAGGGTCTTGGGGCCGGTATATCTAATATACCGGCAATGCAAGGCCCGGTATTTTCCTCCCCCCTTCCCAATTCCCCTTCCCCAGTACTTACCTCCTTGTTGCTGTCTCCCGGTGTGCTGCTCTGCAGATCCGAGGCTGTGAGGGAAGTGTTGTGTGGCAAAATACGATAATATTACATGGCAAAATAATGGCATATTGAGGGGCAAAATCCTGGCATATTGAGGGGCAAAATCCTGGCATATTGAGGGGCAAAATCCTGGCATATTGAGGGGCAAAAGCGTTGTGCGGCTCCCCTCCAGCCACATGGCTTCAATAAAATTTGTTAAAAACTTTTTTTTAACCCCTTAGTGACAAGACATTTTCACCTTGACTTTCCCTTGGTGACAATGGCTGTTTTGACATTTCTACGGTGTTTGTGTTTAGCTGTAATTTTTTTCTTTCTCACATACAGTACCCACACAAATTATATGTTGTTTTTATCGTCATAAGAAGGGCTTTCAATAGATACCATTATGTTCATCATATCTTATAATTTACTACAAAAAAAATCATAAAATATGATGAAAAATTTTAAAAAACCCACTTTTTCTAACTTTGACCTAAAATATAATTTACACAAATAAAATCATTAAAAAGACCCCGTCTAAATAGTTTCTAAATGTTCTCCCGAGTTCAAAAATATGCATGTTTCCATATTTTTCGGTATTTTTTTGCGAGTTATGGGGCAAAAACCAAAAATAGTGTTTTTTGTTTTTTTCCTATATTGATCTTTTGACCCCAACCCGAACCCAAAATTATATCCTGGCATATTAAATGGGAATATCCTGGCATATTGAGGGGCGATATCCTGGCATATTAAATGGCAATATCCTGGCATATTAAATGGCACTATCCTGGCATATTGAGGGGCAATATCCTGGCATATTAAGGGGCAATATCCTGGCATATTAAATGGCAATATCCTGGCATATTGAGGGGCAATATCTTTGCATATTGAGAGGAAATATCCTGGCATATTAAGTGGCAATATCCTGGCATTTTGAGGGGCAAAATCCTGGCATATTGAGGGGCAATATCCTGGCATATTAAATGGGAATATCCTGGCATATTGAGGGGCAATATCCTGGCATATTAAATGGCAATATCCTGGCATATTGAGGGGCAATATCCTGGCATATTGAGGGAAATATCCTGTTATATTAAGTGGCAATATCGTGGCACATTGAAGGGCAAAATCCTGGCATATGAAAATGGAAAAGAATGGCATATTGAGGGGCAAAATACTGTAATATTAAATAACAAAAGAATAGCATACTGAGGGGCAAAATACTGTAATATTAAATGGCAAAATAATGGCATATTGAGGGGGGAAATCCTGGCATATTGAGGGGCAAAATCCTGGCTTATTGAGGGGCAAAATCCTGGCATATTAAAATGGGAAAATAATGGCATATTGAGGGGCAAAATACTGTAATATTAAATGGCAAAAGAATGGCATATTGAGGGGAAAAATACTGGCATATTGAGGGCAAAATACTGGCATATTAAATGGGAAAATAATGGCATATTGAGGGGCAAAATACTGTAATATTAAATGGCAAAAGAATGGCATACTGATGGGCTAAATACTGGCATATTGAGGGCAAAATATTACTGGCATATTGACCAACTGCTTCCAACCACCCTCCATATTACACTAGACCGGGATAACATGCTTGTGAGGGTAGGTGGGGCGAGTGGGAGATATTGTCAGGGGGGTAGGGAGAGTTTGTGAGAGAAAGAGTGAGAGTGACAGTCTGTGAGAGAGTGAGTAAAAGTCTGTGTGTGAGCAAGAGAGACAGTCTGTGTGTGAGAAACTGCTTGTCTTTGTGTGTGATAGACAGCTTGTCTGTTTGTGTGATAGACAGTGTGTGTGTGTGTGTGTGTGAGACAGTGTATGCAAGAAAGCTTGTTTGCGAGTGTGAGAGACAGCTTGTGTGTGCATATGATATACAAATATATATATATATATATATTATATATATACACACACGCTTCTCACTGACATGATATACAAATAATAAATATCATTTCAGTGATAATCTGCCCCCTTAGTGGCTCCACCCCTCGTGGCGCATCCCTCTTGTAGCTCTGCCCACACATGGCAGGTATTTTTTTGAGGTAAAGGTGGCAACCCTACGCACAGGGTCCTGGTGGTAAGGGACCTTTGAGCGCCCAGGATCAGGAGCTACGTTACAGGGTGAAGACGCAGGACCTGATGCTGGGTAACTGCAATCCCTTGGAGGTTTCGGACCTCAAGTTTAAGCAGCCACAACCAGGCCCTGTGAATCAGCTGCTGGATCCAGGTCCCATGGCTAGGACAATACAGAATGAACTAAATGGCAGCCAAGCTGAGCTAAAACAGAAAAAAGCAACTGAGAGAGAATAGAACTGAAATACAGAGTGCAGGGCTACAGGACAGAGGGAAAACATAAGCAAGATAAGGCAGAAACCAAACTAAGGATAAACAATACAAGACACAGGGTTAAGGAACACAAGAGACACATACAAAGGAACAAACATAAATACAGAAACTAGCCTAACACCAAATATGGCAAAGGTGGGGTTTAGTTCACCAACTGGCCAATTAGATGTTAGCTTGCCAACCACATCAAGGTACCCCACATTAGGCAAGTCCTAACTAAGACATAATATTAGCAAATAATAAAATCTAAAAGATATACATGGAATTGACACAGAGGAAATACCTGTAGACTGCACTACTAAGGACTGAACAGAAATTGGTGTGGTTTAAAAAGAAGTAAACTAACAAGGCAGAGGGAAAACCTGGAATGAAACAGGAATACAGGGCAGGACAGGAATACAAGGGAGGAATACAGGGCAAGGCAGGAATACAGAGCAAAGCAGAAATACAGGGAAAGACAGGAAAAGAGGGTAGGGCAGGTATAAGCATAAATAATAAACAAGAAGGCAAAGCAAAAAGGATACAGATATGCCTGGATACAGCCTGGATGAGCCTGCACAAGGGTGCATGGTTACATAAATGTTGTTATTATTGGTAACGCTTTTATTGTTTGACTTGTGGTAAGTAGGACCCTGTTGAACATGAGGGTTTTCACATTATTAAGAAATGTTGGAAAATAACAAGAATAAGCTGGGAATTTTCCACTTCTGTGCACAGACCTTAAAAAGCAGCAAGCAGTTTTGTTAGTTTTGAATAGTGTAGTATAAAGAAAATTATTTTCAGAACACTTTAAAAAGGGTCTGGATGTTTGTTTGTTTTTAGAAAATCAGGACATACAGGGCTATTAATAATAGAATAAGCATTAATAATAGAGCTTCTTGGTCCAAGGAGAAAACTGATTTGAACACAAGAAGGGTTTTTTCCCCTATGTGGAAAAATTCAAAATAGCGTCCCTCTGGGTTTTTGCCTTCTTTTGGATCAAAAGTAGGAATGATAGGTAGAAGGGTTGAACTTTATGGAGTGAAATCTTTTGTTCAACCTCAATTACTATGTTACTTTGTTTGGTCTGCAGATAAAAATAATAACTGGTTATCCAATTTAATATGATGCTGGGTATGTTTGTTTTTAACAAATTGGAGATAAAATAATTGAAAACAAATAGGACCCTGCCATGGCCGCTGCAAAACCTACAGAGATGTATCTGAGTTTACTAGGAACTCTACTTTTCTTTAGAAAATCCTTTAGTGGTTTTACAAGATAATCTTAGAACAGATCCAGCCAAACATTTTTAAATAATACTAAAAGTTTTTTTTTCAGAGCAATGTTTTGCCCATCTTCTAAAAAGACTAAGGGGCTGACTACAAAATAATTTTTCAATAATGCAACAGGTTATTGGTATGAGGTCAAGGAATTAAATTAAAATGAAACACAAAAAATGTAAGTTGCATTTTGAGTTGCACACGTGCAGTGGCGTCACAAGTGGGGGTGCATGGGGTCCAGACCGTACAGCGCATAGCACTGCTGGACGCAGCTGCTGAAAAAAAAATTACACCGTATATGACAGGCCATCATATACAGAGGCTATATTTCCCTGCTCTGTGCAGGAGGGAAGACTGCACGTAGAAGACGGCCGGGGACACAGAGCAGCCAGGAGAAGAGCACTGGGGAAGGGGGTATATGGTCATATTAATGGCAAAATAATACTGGCAAATTAATGGGACAATTGGCTGTAGCCTATTAATGGCAAAAAAATACTGACATATTAATGGCAAAATTATTCTGGCATATTAATGAACAAACTAACAGTGGCATATTAAGGGCAAAATAATATTGGCATATTAATGGGACAATTGGCTGTGGCCTATTAATGGCAAAACAATACTGGCATATTAATGGCAAAATAATACTGGCATATCAATGGACAAATTAACACTGGCATATTAATGGACAAAATAATACTATCATATTAATAGGCAAATTGGCTGTGGCATAATAATGGGCAAATTGGCTGTGGAATATTAATGGCAAAATAATACTGGCATATTAATGGACAAATTAACACTGGCATATTAATGGACAAAATAATACTATCATATTAATAGGCAAATTGGCTGTGGCATAATAATGGGCAAATTGGCTGTGGAATATTAATGGCAAAATAATACTGGCATATTAATGGTAAAATTGGCATGGCATATTAATGGGAAAATAATACTGGCATATTAATGGCCAAATTGGCTGTGACATTAATGGTAAAATCATACTGGCATATTAATGGCAAAATTGGCTCTGGCATATTAATGGCAAAAGTACTACTGGCATATTAATGGTCGAATTGGCTGTGGCATATGAATGGCAAAATAATACCGACATATTAATGGCAAAATAATACTGGAATATTAATGGGCAAATTGGCTGAGGCATATTAATGGCACAATAATACTGGCATATTAATGGGCAAATTGGCTTTGGCATATTAATGACAAAATAATAATGGCATGTTAATGGGCAAATTGGCTGTGGCACATTAATGGGCAAATTGGCTGTGGCATATTCATGGTAAAATAAAACTGGCATATTCATGGGCAAATTGGCTGTGGCACATTAATGGCAAAATAATACTGCATATTAATGGCAAATTAATACTGGCAAAATAATGGGCAAATTGGCTGTGGCACATTAACCCCTTAGCGACAGATGCCGGGCACGTCACCGAAAATCGAGGACTTGGTGACAGGTGACGTGCCTGGCACGTCATGCACTAAAAGAGCAAATAAAGTGATCAACAGTCGCTTTCTTTACTCTTTCAGTGTTGCTACAATGCCTCTATGTAGAGGCATTGTGCAACACTAAAAGAAAGTGCAGGGGCGTGCTATGCTCACTCCCCGGAGTGAGCATAGCTTCCATTTAAAAATGGTGGCGCCGGCTGCACACATGTGCTTAGAACGCGAACTAAGAATGTAAATATTGCCTTTGACAAGTATTGATCTGCCTATAGTTTTAGTGAGGGAGAGAGAGAGATCAGATAATGTAATATTGGTTTTTTTTTTGTACAAAAATAAAATATTTAATAAAACTTTAGAAATCAAGGGCTTTTATAAAAGCCATTTCACGTGTTTAACCCCTTCCCTGCCATTGATCGCTGTGTATGCAGTGATCATACACAGCAGCACATTTTTTGCTATCTGTGCATTTTTTAGGGGTTCATTTTTTTAATATAATACTTTACAGTATAACAAAGGCTCTTTTAAGAGCTATTAACCCATTGCTTGCTGTAGATCACTGCCTAAGCAGCGATCTGGCACAAATGCAGCAAACTTGCTGCAGAAGCATTTTTTATATCTTTTTTAACTTTTTTATTACACCCGCTACGGGTTAATTATACCCGTTAGGGGATTACGTTTAAAGTTTTTTGCCTGTCTGAGCGCATGTATAGTAGTTAGAACAATATGGTAAATTCCCTATATGCAGCAAATCATTCTCTTTGTAACACATTTATAATGATGATTTTCTAATAAGAATTCTTTTTTTCATTTAAAATAATGAAAGTGTGAAGGTGACATTGCACCTTAGGAAGCCCATGATTGGGTGAAATGCATTGTGTGGATGACGTCAGAGCAAGAAACTCTTATTTAGTTATAGTAATAGCTGCAGCTGAGATTGAGAACCATAGCCTAAATATATGTAATATGTGTTAATAAATATGACAATGTTCCTCTATCCTTAGTCTTCTCTGTTTCTTAAGCTCAGTAATGTTGCTACTCACAATTAGCCAAAACACTTGTGGTGTGAGAATAATTACTGACCTCCAAAACTCACTACATTGCTAAAGCAGTCATACTGCTCATAATAGTGTGAGTGACTGATCAGTGGATAGGGGGTTGCTCATATATGTACAATGTTTCTGTTTTAACTAAAAGCACTATGAAGCATATTCTTATTTTTTATCTCTTTATGTACAAACCCTGTTGAGCCAATGAAGATACACCAGTTCATTTCTAAGCATATAAAATATTGTAAAATAAAATTCATGCTAATAAGACTCACAATAATATGAGAAGTGTTTGATATGAACAAAGCTATTTTTGAGACTAAATCACAAAACCTCAACTTAGTTTCAAAATAGCCTTAAGCATTTATCCTCCCATCACTTTCAATGGGGAAAGTTCGATACTGAGTGCCAAAGCAGCTCATTCCTTCATAATTTTTTCTCTCTCCTGTGGGGCTCTGTGATACTCTCACACATTGCACATTACTGTGAGTAGTATTACTGTGGGCTCTGTGATACTCTCACACATTGCAGATCACTGTGAGTTTTATTACTCTGTAATACACTCACACAGACTGCACATAACTGTGAGTTCCATTATTTTTTTATTTTTTTTAAACGTACATAACATGAATAAAGTGCATCACATTGATCACATTTGTCATCACATTGACAAAACAGTGACTGAAAATGACAAATGGGTGTTGCCAACTGTACGTGGGGGAGGGGGGAGATACACGCCATGTTGTCTTCCTTTTCTCCTTTCTTTCCTTCCCTCTTTCTTCTTCCCCCCTTCCTCCTCTCATAAATATATTGATCTGCTACTATACACTCTCAATATTCCTTGTCGTCAGGGGGATGCTAGGTCTCCAAAAGATCCGGGGCTGGAGCCCGAGATAGATTTGATAGAAGTGGAGTTAATAAGCTCACATGGTTAGGCAGCATACAGACTGATATATATGATGCCAATGAACAATAGGTATATATGGGTATATATCAGGGCTCAATAAATCCTGGGACCCAGTTATTGTTGTCCCTGCCTGGTGCCTTCGATGCTGGGATAGTTTTATTTATTTATTTATCCAGCGCAGTGCGAGGGAGCAGTGTGTGCACGGGCTGCACAGTCTTATAGTGTCCGAGCACTGAATGTGCTCAGCAGGGCTAGAAACAACAGCAGGGCACAGACCAGGCTAGAATGAGGTATAGCAGCCAGGAGGTGGACATATTGATAGATGCACTTTTTATATCGTAAACAACAACAAAATTGCTGACTTGTGTGTAAGTGTATGTGACGGACAGTGTGTGTGTGTGTGTGTGTGTGTGTGTGTGTATGACTGACTGCATGTGTGTGTGTGTGTAACTGATTGTGTGTTTATGTGACTGACTGTGTATATGTCTGCCTGTGATCGACTGTTTGTGTCTGTGACTGATTGTATGTGTTTGTCTGTCTGTTACTGACTGTATGTCTGCCTGTGACCGACTGTATGCGTGTGTCTGTATGTGTGTGTGTGCCTGTCTGTCTGTGACTGACTCCACAGCATTGTGCAAATTTGTAGGTATAACACAGACTACACAGCAATAAAACTCACAGTAATGTGCAGTGTGTGAGTGTATCACAGTCTCAACAGCAATAAAACTCACAGTAATGTGCAGTGTGTGAGTTTATTACACACTCATACTGCACATTACTGTACCATAATACACAATAAGACAATAAGGCACGCAAGACACTCACATTACTCGAAGTTACACTCATACACATAAATACACAGCCACAAATACACACATATACACATGCAGCCACACATACACACTTGCACAGTTACACATACATATACACACCCCTACACACAGAGTAATTCCCATGATTTCCCCCCCCCCCCATAGATACCCTTATATAGACAACCTTACGCTCACACACTCTCTTACACACACACACCCAGACAACCTTAAACAGACATTCTTATACACACAGATGGCCTTTCCCACACAGATATTCTTCCACGCAGACACGTGTTTAAACCTACAACTCTCACACACACATCATAAGTATTTCTTTTTTTTAATAAAAAGGGGTCAAAAATCTGGGGAGAATAGGCTAAGGTATGAAGGTATGCTCCTTCTACCCTGGGGAGAATAGGCTGAGGTATGAAGGTATGCTCCTTCTACCCTGGGGAGAATAGGCTGAGGTATGAAGGTATGCTCCTTCTACCCTGGGGAGAATAGGCTGAGGTATGAAGGTATGCTCCTTCTACCAATCTCATAAAAGAGAGAAGTGCACGGAATTGAGATGGGAATTCAACTGAATGGGAGAATTTTTCCAACTCTGCTACTTTAGCCTTAATTTTGAAATTCCCATCTCACTTCCTTGCAATTCTCTCTTTCATGAGTAAAGCCCATAATGTAATGTAAAGCAGCACATTAATTCATAATATATGGGTTTAATACTATAACCAGGTACATGGGATGTGTAATGCCATGTGGATGGACTCATTGCCATCAATATAAAGACTATATATAAAGATGAATCACTATTATTTATATTGAATGTGATAATCAAGTGTGAAAATAAAAATAATATGAGATGATAGCATTGTTTCACATTGATTATCACATTCAATATGAATCATAGTAATTAATCACATTTCTCCTAGTAATCTCACTGGGATTCACACTCACACACACTCATAACTCTGCCACTCACACTTTCACTCTCACACACTCTGCCTCTCACACACAGATACGCGCACACTCATAACTCTGCCACTCACGCTTACACTCATTCACACACACTCTTCCAAACACTCACACTCTGCCACTCACACACACACTTACATTCTCACACACATAACTCTGCCACTCACGCTTACTCTCTTCCACTCACACCCACTTACACTCTGCCACTCACACACACACTTACATTCTCACACACATAACTCTGCCACTCACGCTTACTCTCTTCCACTCACACCCACTTATACTCTGCCACTTACATACATACACATGTATAATCAGAATAGAGATCTGGGGGTTAGTCAAAGGGAACAGTAGATAACCCAGGCATAACCCAGGACTTTGTGTCGGGTACCAGCACAGTCCCGTAATATCTGGGGAATGGCCTCCAACAAGGGTTCTAAAGAAAGTACGAATAACAGGGGAGAGAGGGGGCAACATTGTCTCATTCAGTTGGTTATTGGAAATGGATCGGATAGAGCCCTGTTGACCCTGATTCTAGCCAAGGTTCAGGAATATAGAGAGGACACCCACGTTAGAATATTGGGGCCAAAGCCCATCTGTTTCATAACCTCTAACATGAAAAGGCAATTCAACCTGTCGAAGGCCTTTTCAGTGTCCGTTGACAGGAGGATTGTGCCAGTATTTGATGATCATGCATGGTGTATTAAATTAAGTGAACTATAGTACAAACTCTAGCTTCCCGATCCAGGATGAATCCCGTTTGGTCTCGATGTACCAGGTTGGGGAGGAACCTGTTGATCCTTAAAGCCAACATTTTTTAGAACAATTTAATCAGTCTGCATTGTGCAAAGAAATTGGGTAAAAATGATCACACTTCTCTGGGTCTCTACCCTCTTTGGGGATCCGTGAGATCGTAGCAGTGTGTGGGTGTATGTGAGACCCATAAGGAGGTCATTGTAGGTCTGTACAAAATGGCAGAGTATATCTAAGACATTTTTACAATAGGATACCGGGAGGCCATCTGGGCCAGGGAATATACCTGATTTCATGTTCTTAAGAGACCACGCTATTTCCTGAGGTGTGATTGGACTTTCAAGCGTGTCAGCATCCTCAGTGGACAGTTTACGGTGGAGGTGAGTATTTAAGTATTGTTTGATCTCTGATCGTTTCTGAGCAATCATGTCTGGTGTCATAGAAGGGGTGAGATTATACAGTTGGGAATAGTAGGACACAAACTGCTATGAGATCTCTAATGGAAGGGGGGCGGGATGTGCCCTTCTTATCTCTGATCTTAGGGATATAGAATTGCTTACATCGTGCACATAAGGTTCTGGCCAGATATTTACCAGGCTTGTCACCATGCTTGTAATATAGAGCCTTGCATTTGGTGAATGACCTGTGGGGTCTAAAATTAAGGATAGAATGTAGCTCTTGCGTAAATTTGAGAAATTCGGCATTTTCCAGGGATGTTTTGTGGGCTTTTTCCAGGGCAGCAATTCAAGAATAAAGACAGGCCAAAGTGGCTGTTGTTTTTTCAGGATACAGCAATGGCGTATGAAATGACCACAGACTGTACATTTATGGGCCTCCCAGATTGTAGAGAGAGGGACATCTGGCCTAAGGGTATGCCTAAAGTAGTCTTTAAGATGGGTCGAGGTGGAATCTTTCAGCACCACTGAAAGTATATATTCATTTAACTGCCAGGTCTTGTGGGACGACTTTGATTATGTGGATTTGACCGAGATTATGAGGGGTGCATAGTCAGACCATGTTATTGAACCATAAGATGCCTGGAGAAACAAGGGAAGATGATTGTAGGGATTAAATAAATAGTCGATACGAGAATAGGAATTATATGGGGAGGAAAATAAACTATAGTCTCTGTCTGTGACCATAAGATGTATCAATGTGAGGTTCCAAGGCAATATTAAAATCTCCCCCCAAAATTAAAAAGTCTCTCTTGGAATGGGCGCATGGCCGCAATGGCTTTAGCTAGACCTTTGTGTTGAAGTGTGTTCGAGAGATAAACATGACAAATGTGTATATCTGTCCGACAATAGAGCCCTTTACAAACACGTACCTCCCATCCCGATCATCAACATGGGCAATCTCTACGTAGGGTAAATGCGTTGAGAAAAATATCGCTGTACCTTTAACTTTGGCATCTGGGACATTGCTATAAAATCCCAGAGGGAAATCAAAGTTAGTGAGTTTGGGGTGGGAAGTTGAGAAGCAGAGGCCCTCTGAAATTTAAGTTCACGCAGCAAGTGTAATATCCAAGCCCTTAGTATTCAGGGAAAGAATTTTTAGTTCTGCAGGTTGGTATGGAGTGTGTTGTCCAGGGTTAACCATGATAATGTTGGGGCTGGGGCGAGAAGGAAGGGCAAAGAGTAGGACTAAGGTCCCGTGGGTAGGAAGAGGGAGGGGAGTGGGGTAATCATAACTTGGGAGGGGGAAGGACAGGGATTAAATAAAATAAACAATCTGGAGGCATCTATTGGAGGGTAGATGGACTCCTGTGTCCAAACCAAAGGAATCTCAAGGACCCAACAATATTTCCAGGGCTCCAGTGGAGTGAGGGTGGGTGCCGGCCATCAACTTGGACCTGACACAAGAGACATAAAGTCTCCACTAGAATAAACTATGCGTGGAAATGGGGATAGACGCATGTAAACTTCAAATAAGGAGCTCAGCCTTCCAAGCACCAAGGCTCCGTTCTACAAGTATATATAGAAAATAGAACTGCTGCAAATATAGCCACTTCAGTAGCTTTAATAGTGCAACAATGTCCTGCATCCAAGAGCAGGGACAATAATAAATAAATAAATGAGAACAATAATAGGAGAAAACACCTCAGGGTAGTACGCTAGGAACATGCTGGATATTGACACACTCGGGCATGTTAAGAGTATAATAATACAAGCATCAAAGAGATATCATGACAATATATATAGTAGCAATATCAATATTAACACCTGCAGATGCTGGCGGCAAAGCTTTCCGGGCTTGATTGCCGCTTAATTAAAAGTGTAAGGGAACGTTGTGTAGGGTAACATAGTCTGGGCCCTAGTATAAATGTGCTCTAATTTCAGGGGGCATATCGTCTAAGTAATATCGTCTAAGTAATCAGATGAGTCCATAGGGAAATGAGCATCTGACATTTAGCATATCACCAGGGCCGGCCCTTAATGGGGCAGACTGAGGCATGTCAGTGTGAGAGTGTGTCTATGTCAGTGTGATTGAATTTGTGTGTATGTATGTGTTAGTGACAGACTGTCTGTGTATTTTTGTGAGTGAGTGTGTGGATAAAAGGGTTAACTGCTCTGATACCGCCTGTATCTGTCTAGCCACCCAAGGAGTTAACTACTCTGACACTGCCTACATCTGTCTAGCCACCCAAGGGATTAACTCCTCCGACACTGACTAGATTTGTCTAGCCACCCAAGGGATTAACTTTTCTGACACTGCCTAGATCTGTCTAGCCATCCATTGGTTACCTCATCTGATACTGACTATAAATGTCAAGCAATCCAGGGGCTAACTCATTTGACACTGCCTATATCTATCTGGATTTTATTATAGGTCACTGGTCACATTATGTTTTAGGGAATTGCACAGGGTATTATCATAATAATGATTTACCATTACTTGCTTTTCACCTTATGGGTGAGCTCTTAGGCTGTGCAATTCCCCAAAACATAATATGTGACCATTGACCTATAACATGACTCAAATATTGTAGATTAATTTTAAATGCTCAAACATTTAGGGTACACATTTTAATCATGGCCTGCCAATACTCACGCCATATAATTTTGCATATAGAAAGGTGCTCTTGCATTAAATTATCACTTCCTGATACGTTTCATTTTAGTTTGAACTATCATGACTGCAACTTTTTTTGGGGTGGGGGCAGCATTTCCTTTTTTGCTCCAGGCAGCACAATGTCTTGGGCCAGCCCTGCATTATCACTCCTCTCCCGATATATCAAACACCCGTTACAAACGTAGAGTAAGGGGGAACAATGGATAGTGTTGTGGGCGAATCCCCATTGATGTCTGAGGTACCCCAAGCCCATGCATTACGCTCCACCACCAGTATTGCACATAGGACTCATAGAAAACACACAAATTGCATAAAATAAATGAGCAGCAACAGCAATCAGATATTTACAGTGGAGATGTCGGACAGTTATCAGTATTTTTTTAAACTCTTGTACCTGGTAAGTGTGGCAGCAGGGAAGCACTGATGGCTAAGGTGGACACAAGTGCAGTGTTTAGGCTCTTGTCCATCCAACCTGAATTAATTGGGATTCCAGTTTAAAGGGTTTTATTTATTTGATAAATCTCACCTGATGGGGTGTTCGCTATGATGCTCATCTTTTGAATCCTTTGATGTAAGAAAGCCTATTTATATTGGGAAACTTATTACCCAATGAGGTTCAGAACCAGGCTGCAATTATTATAAATGAGGAAGATTTTGTTCTGGATGAGTTATAATTATTACATTTGTGTGTTACTAGGCATCAAGAACATGGCGATTATATAAAGAGTTGGGTACTCCTTTAGCTTCTGGGCTGAGAAGAGGGCTGAAGTTGTGCCTTTAATTTTGGTTTGGACTCTGCAACAAAAAAAATATTTTAGAAATGGGTGAGGGGTTTTGAGTTGGGTGCAGCTTATTTATGTTTTACATAAATATTAATTGGAAATTCCATACACGGATGTCATTATTATTCAATATGGAGGAAATAATGTTGGGTTGTTAAAATCTGTTATTCTGTTGTTTTGATATGAGAAATGATTTGATGGTTTTAGTTCAAAGGTGTTCCAGTGATTTTTCATTTGGTCTGAGACAAGACCCTGATTATTCTGGCTTTGGGCTAGGTCAGACCTCAGACCTCTTGAATGGATCCATATAAAACGTACTAGTCTATGGAGAAATTTGGGGGTTATCGCTTCGGATAATATAGGTATAGAGTCAATAGTGCCATAAGGCTTTTAGAGGAGCCGATGTTTCTGGGTCAATACCAGCAGAGTGGAAGGTGACTTCCAAAAAAATACAAATAAAATGGGATTCCTTGATTTTGGGGCGGAATCATGGGTTTAAAATTTATGGTTATATTTGGTGAAGTAATTTTTTTTATGTTTTATTATTTGTAATTATATGATTTATGTATTGTTAAAGCTAAGCAAAATCCTTAATAAAAACACCATTTACTACAGAGTCCAATTATTTATTATTTGTGGTAATTGAAGAAAAAAGAGTGCAATACACAAACCTCATGCCTATGCCTGGGGTATGTACAGTGTGAGGTTATGCTTATCATGCCCTGTTGTATAAAGACTTAGGAAGAAAACAAATAATTCTGAACAATTTTCGTATAATAGTAAACAAGCAGACTACTACATTTTTTCTCTTCATACATTAGTGTCCTGCGTGATGGTAGGTGAGAGTGCCCCGTTAAACATTTTCAAAATCACCTGATATTTTAATGGCTTATAACGACTTATAAAAAAGCACACCTGTTTAACATTAATACATCTTCCATAAATGAATACTCCCGGTGTATTATTGTTTCTCCTGCAGGTCCCATAAGACACCATTCAGATGTAATAATATTATTATATGAGGTACTAATCCCTGTTTGATACCCATCATGTCAGTAAAGCTAAAACACATTTGTGCTATGGACCCAATTAAAGGTAATTTTGTGGTAGTGGACTGGACATTACTAAAAAAAAAAGCACAAAAATGTAGAATAAATATGATGTGTTAACATTTATTTTTATTTTACTTAAGCAATAAAAATTAAACTTTCTGTTGCCTCAGTAACTAATTACTTGTATATAATAAGCTGTTTATCAGGTCAATCCTAAACAATACATTTACATTATTGATTATCAAATATTTCATTTAGGATTGAAATCAGAAATTGTGGTCCCTATGGTCAGGGGAGGGCAAACAAGGAGGGTAGGGAGGTAATTGCTGAGTCTGCACCTCTTTTCACTTTTCACAGCATAGGCTATGCAGCCATCTTCCTCAGATGAGGCTCTGGTTGTAATAATAGGAAGGCCCAAGGATGTAAGGATAGGAAGGCCCAAGGATGTAAGGATAGGAAGGCCTAAATTCATGTATGCATCATATTTAGACTTTCCATGCAAACGTCCTATATATGTGTGTGAGAAGAGAATTTACACCCTTACAGCCTTTTCTCCCCTCTGCTCGCTCGGCATTAGAGAAAGGGTGATAAAATACCCCTTGAAGTAAAAATGTGGGCCCAACAATTGCTTTGTCTTTTGTTTGAGAAGTGATCTGGACTTTAACTGAGGTTAAAACCCAGGAACTAGGAAGAAAAGCACCAGGTCAGGACAGATAGCACAGTTACAGAGTAAGATTACAAACATGATGTTTATAGGAAAAGGGATAACCTATGAATATCATAGATTTCAATGCTAGGCAAAACACCAAGAATAAGTCAGTGATGTACAATATATACAAGACTCTTGTAGTCCTATAGTCTGTGTTTAGCTGGAAAGTTAAGGCAAGAGTTTTTCTCATATCGGTTAAAAATCTGAGTTCATAAATAGAATAACTTTTTATGGATTTTCCATCTGTAGCACACAAGCAAGATTTGTACCATTTTTTTATATTCAGTCAAATAAATAAAATTTATGAAAAGTACAAAGCTTATCCTAATTTTTCTATATTACATTATTTGTTCCCACAGCCAGGAAGAGCTACTGGTTTTCAGAGACCAGGCCAAAAGAAATAGACATTATCCTTGAAAGAATCTTGAATAACATTATCTTTAAAAAGTACTTTGACATACATATTCAATTTCATATTCAATTTCGAGAGATTTGAAAATGATACAGTTTAATTGACTTTATTGAGAATTTATGGTATCCACAAAATAGCCAAGAAGAAGTGGATAGCTTAGACATGAGTTTGGATAAACCCATTCTTAAATCTATTAAGTAAATAGTAGATGAAAAGATTGAGTGAAAATGTTATGAATATTTCCTTTTCTATCCGTAATGAAGGTTATATGTATATATATATCTATATCTATATCTATATATATATATATATATATATATATATATATATATATATATATGTATGTATATATATAGATATAGATATATATATACATTTAACCTTCATTACGGATAGAAAAGGAAATATTCATAACATTTTCACTCAATCTTTTCATCTACTATTTACTTAATAGATTTAAGAATGGGTTTATCCAAACTTAGATAGATAGATAGATAGATAGATAGATGGATAGATAGATATGTATGTATATAGCAGAGAATGTCAAAAATTAAAAAAAATGTAATTAGCTGTAAGTTAACAAGCATTTTTTATTTAATGTCCGTCTCTAACACCATTAATGGGTTCGATAATATCATTACTGCCCCTGTTTAAAAATTACTACTCCCACTAAAAACCATATTTTCAATGGAAGTTAAGGGGAGCCAGAAAATAAAAACGTTATTGAAACACTGTTGTGCTCTGTAATCACTGCATGACCTAAATGTGCAGCTGCCTTGGGGTCCATTTACTTAAAGGTGGGCATAACACCAGCCTATGGTAAGTGGGGGGGGGGGGGCACTTTTTGCTCATGGGGTCAGCAGGAAGCTGCTGACCCAGGGATGGCCAAACAATTTTTAGGGCTGTGCTAGAGGACTGGGGGTGACTATTAAACCTCAAGTCCTCAAGCATACTTATAACGGTGAATCGGGAATAAAAAACATTTTATACTAATCGCCATTATTCCCTTACTGCAGTACCAGTGCTTTAACGCATGGTATTTCTGTGATCCCCATTACAGTTGAATTTCACGTTATTCCTTCAGTTTCTCATTGTATAATGAGAAACTGATTCCTTCTGCAGTATTCTAACTTTAACGTTTAAAGCCGACATAGACTCTACCCCAATGTAAAAGGATGTTCATTGAGGAACTCCTAGAAATGCATCTGGCTTATTCTTTTGTATATAACTTTGTCTTACCGAATGCCAAACATTAATCTGATTTATGTGAGCTCTATGCAGATTATACATGTGTAGACTGCTTGCTACACAAGCGACTCAGTTTCCTGCTCATTGCTTCAACACTCACATGCATCTGATAATGTTAGAAATTGGAGCAAGCGTTGTTTTCAGTTGGTTGAAATTTAAAAAAGGGGAAAAAAGGTCAGTGGGAGGATAAAACCACAAGTGGTATGTTTTAGGGGGAACAAAAATATATAAAATAATTATTTTAAATGGTACAGCATCTGAAATGCTTCCTTGGATAGGATGCTTGTTTGGAATCACTGGATCTGTACACAAACCACAATCCATATAAACTGCCAAAGGCTCAACTAATGAGCCTAATATGCGTCTTCCCACACACACACAAACGCTGTGCCTTACGCCATAAACAAAATTCACAGACCATATTCCTTCATATTATATTGTGGGACAAAGCTTCAGTCATGGTTATAGCAAACAGGGTTTTTTAATCATAATAAACACTGTAGCAGAGTACCAGTGCATTGAACACAATAAACAATGGGGAGAGTACCAGAACATTCTATTACTCAGTGGAGGAAAGTATCAGAATCTCTATTTCTTCAAATAAAGCTCTGTAAGTAACACACTTGTTAGCACATAGAATTAAGGTTTACATAGTTACCAATTGACCCAGTTTGGACACGACAGTTTAGTTTTTGGGGCCTATCACGTCACATTCGAGCACTGTGCACAAGAAGCATGCTCCTGGGATGCGGAAGCAGAATGTCACCTACTTTTAAATGATGTCACTCAATGACCCCGACACAAATAGGCCACGTCCCTGCCGCCTCAGGAAGATGGAAATGTTCACAAGTATGAGTTGACATAGCTGTAATTGACATCATGTGGTAAAGTCACTCCGTTTTTTCTCGTTAGTGCAAATCTGGCAAATTAATTATCGCCTTTTTTTCTGAAATTTGGCCATCAATTCACCAAAAAGTTTCTTTTTAGTATAAAAAAACATACTTTACCAGTACTGCTATATAAGGCACAAGTCCAATAGAACAGCTTCCAACACACACACACATGTGCACACAGCACTGCTTGGAAAAAATCATTCTCATAAAATTAAATGGTGAATAAGCTCATTTCGATTATCCCTTTGCCAAAATCTAATGAAAAAGTAAAAGCAGAATAAGTTTTTATTGCTTGTGAAACAAGCAAAATCTTCAATACATGTAACTCATTTTAATTTGCTAGCAAATTATGCTTTGAAATATACTTGAGCAACTAAAAGACCTAAATCCTTCTGACGAAAATTGGCTGCTTCTTATAAAGGGGAAAGGTGAGATTCTTTTTTTTGGTAAGTAGGGAAAGAATGCTTATGGAATATTTCTGCACAAATAATTCAGAACTTCTCTTTGGGAAGGGATCTATCCAGACAAGGCTGTAAAGACCATCTTGCAATGATTTTTAGTTTCATTATAAAAACTAATTTAAAAAAAGGTCAATTACAATATGGAATACTGGGTTCATTTTGGCAAGATTGCTATTGTCCACGGCATATGGCTTGTGTAATGAGAAACTGATTTGGTAACTAAGTTCTTTTAGTTTAAAGCAAGTAAAGTCCAAATTCTTCGACTATTTTTTTTTTATTATCATTATTATTTTCAACCCCTTTCCCATTACACCCTTGTGATACCAGCATTGCCCATTGTGGACAGTTATTGGACTTTAGTGTTCTGGTCCACTCCCTGCCTTGCTTCTTAACCTACTTTCCTTTTTTTTTCTTTTTTTTTTATGCTTCTCTCAGCAATATCCTGCTGAACAATGGTGGTCTTGCTATGTGCTCAATATTTATACACAGATTCTTCAACATTATAGCCGTGTGCTGTGTCCGGATGGCAGGAGGAGAACTAGCCGTACACTCATTTGAGAGACGTCTCTCCTCCCTTCGCAACTGCAGACTGCGGGGGCTCTCTGAGCACTCTCTGCAGGTCTGCCCCCTAGCCCGGCACCTACCTTGCCCATAGGTAGAGCCAGCCCTGCTTTGAATCACAATTCATACTGAAAACGTTGAAAAAGAAAAATTTCTGGAAACCACATTTTATCCATAAATCCCAGTCTATGACTGACAACCGGAAACTCAAAACCTGGCTGTCCAGTAAAATCAGAGCTACAATTAGGGAATATTGTGTGGCAAAATCTGGACTTGTGCTCACTAATGGCATCTTCATTTTTTCTTTTGTGCTAAGCCAAGTTAAGTGGTTTTGTTCTCTGTAGAATTTGGTTGATGTAAAGCTCAAAAGCTGAGAGTTCCTCTGCTGGTAATAGACACAACCTAAAAATTATGTTTTGACAAATAATAGTGTACATTGCCAATGCTATTATATAAACAGTTTAAGAACTTGTTTGAATCCCAAGTGGATCAAAGGGACTTCAGCCAGAGTGTACGGGGGAGCTACCTATTTAATTCGTGTGCACCACTACAATATTATTACATTTAAACACCTGAAGATACGTGTATCATTCAAAATTAAACTGCAAAAATCCACATTAATAGTGGAGTTGCAAAGATAGGCAATTTGGAGAATAATTCTAACTCAGATACTAAGGCCTGAATTTTTTTGCAGTTCACTTTTAGTGAAAAGAGCCACTGTCTCTGACAAGATACTGGGCCCAGTCACTGGAGAAAGCTTAGTGTATCCTGAAAATTACAGCAATGTTTTCCTAAAGAGCTTCTTCTTTTTAATGTGCATGTCGCTCATTAATTTTATTATTTACTGCAGACACTGTGACATTCATTGCATGACTGGATGGAATTAATCTTCCACTCTGACTGGACCTTATCTTTCAGTACCACATGTGCATTTTTACATTAAAGAGTTAGAGCTCCACCTGCCTGTAAAAAAAGGAAAATGCAACACCTCATTACTTAAATCAGCCAATAATTTGCAGCTCCAACTGTAAGATAATGGTCATCATGACCTGGTTTCTCATAGAGACAAGTAATTTGGCGCATTATGATGCTTTATTTTGCAGTGCAGTGCAACTAGATCACTACATGAGCCCAAAGAAGGAGAAGGGTAGAAAATGTCACTACTAATAATGCCAAATATATTTGCTATAGGTATTGTGTAGAACAAGGCTCTCCAAATGAGTTTTTGAAGGCCATAATCTTAAAAGAATTTTAGTATTTCTCTAATTAGTGTTTAATTAACAAATTACATACTTTGTGTATTGCTAGGCAATAAAATATTACCCATAAGTCTGTGTTGTTTCCGGAATAGAAGGGTGGATTTCTTCATTTCTACCTTTGACAGTCCCTACATAATAGTTTAAGGTTTTGTATATATAAATCAGTGCTAAGCAATGTTCCCTCATAGTTCAGAAACACAATGCTCAAGAGAAAAACATGTGATGGAACAAAATTTCACTTTAGTTTAATTCCTGTTAGAAGTTACAGACTGTGTCATCTAGACACAATTCACAGTGGGAATACAAATGATCTGTCTGTGCAGCCTCTCAGTTAAAAGGACTGTATCACCTAAACACTGTTGTTACTGTGACTGTAAATAGCAAAAAAACATATTGAAAATGATCTATCCATTGTGCTAGCTAAACTGCAAGCAAAGGACCAAATTAGAAGAAAAATGTGTTGGCTTCAGGCCAATGTTAAGTCTATGGAGACAGTACTGGGGCTGGTGTTTTTCTGAAGAAAAGGTGGCAACCCTAGCCACATTTAGTCATTGTTTAGGTGATACAGTCCCTTTAATTAAGAAATAGAGGGCTCTTCACTGTGGTATGCTACAATACTGTTCCAAAGAAGGTTGCCGGGCTGTGATGGGAGTGCAAAGTTCCATGGGAGTTTCAAATAAAACCAGAGACACAGAAATAGTGCTGTTGTTGTGTGCACCAATATATAATATGCTATATGCAACTATAATTCCAGGGTGCTGTGGTTCAACTAGTGTCATGTAGATGTATAAATGGTGGTGGTGATAATACACTTGCCCACAAAAGAGCCAGGATGTATAAAAAGGGCCAATTGCTGTTGTAAACTGCACATTTTTGTTTGATTCCTCACACATTTGTGTCGTGTTTGCATCTAACCATCCTGTACAGGTGGTATAAAAGACCTTCTTAAAGGAAAAATGTCCTCAAAAAATGTGTTCTGTTTAATTGAAAGACTGAATTAAGTGTAGGCACATTCAATAGAAATTCTCTAATGAAATAATGCAAATAATTCCACCAATAATTCACCTGCAAGCAAAAGCTGCAAAAAGTACCTGAAATAGGGATTATAAAGAAAAAGAAACAGGCATATATACAGCCATACATAAGAGAAATCCTTTTTACTTTCTCTGTCTTGTTTCCATTCCCCCCAAACACTATTCTGTCTTCTAAATAAGAATTATTTTCCAGCTGGGCACAATTACCACATGGCCTTTATTAACCATTTCCTCACCAGGTAGTGTGAAACACATTGCCATTTAATGAACTGCATGTGAACCAGACAATGCAGGAATGAATTTCACTGACCCTTTTCAGTCTGAGTAATTTTATTTAGCAACAGCAGGCACTCTGGTCAGTGACTTTTTTTTTTGTCTGTCTACTGACCAATAGTTTATTATCAGGCCTCTTTAATTCAGATTGCATGATGTGTGCCTGTGCTCTCACACAGCTCCTAACTCTGGATGTTGGCAATATATAAAACAAAATTCCTTTCATTTTTTTTAAACCTTTGTGGATAAGAACAGCCCATTTATTTAATCTTATCTGCTGATCTCCCATGGTAGCGTGTTTGTTCTTTTTACAATGTCAATGGCAAACAGAAAGCACTAAGTAAATCATTCTCTGTAAACGTGTTAACAAGAAGTGCACCTGGGTGGAGCAGCAGTGGAACTGTTAAAAAGGTACTTTTCATAGAAACGCATATTGTAATTTGGCATTGCGCTGATGTTCACTCAGGTGGCATAATAAATATGTATACATTCAGCACACACGAAGATAGCAACAAATAACGGAACTATCGCCACATGCACCTATTTATAAAGCAGACTCCTGACAGTTTTCGGATGTCTGCTTCCGCCGGTTGCGTGATTTTTGTCTATGCCGGAACTCATTGCACCGGTGCAGCCAATGGACTTGAAAGCATCTGATTATATGAAAAGTGTAAGGATTTACAAAAAGGCGCAATTCACGATTATCGATGACAAACAGTGATCGAGCCTTTTTTCTTCAATGCTTTACAGCTCAGGAGTTTTTGTACATGAACCCCATACTTTTAGAATGAATAAAAGTAAGCAGCTTTAGAAAACATATATTTGACATCCAGTATCCAACACCTTAACATTGTTTGTACTGTTTATTAGAAGATCTAAAAAGGATCAGTAAGTCGCGTTAGGAGAATTACAAAGGAATGTCCATTTCAAAGGAAACCTGTGCTTTAAATGTCTATGGTAATGCCAGTTAATGACATGAATTTGTCAATATGCAAATTAACTACTTTCAATGGGAAATGTTTAATTTAAATATTGGGACACTAGGTTATGTGAAACATGTTTCTCTTAAACTACACATATTCTTGCAGTTGTGTTAACACCACTTGTAGATATTTTTTTTATTCTCTACATATAAACAGTGTAAGCAATGTTCGGATGACAAAGTTCCTTTAAACAGTGGAGGGCACCATTCATTAATGTAACATATTAACGTAATAATGTGTACATCCTTTTATAATAAGCCAGACTCCTACCATGATGGCACAAAGCAATCGTGTCATGATTCCTTGGGTTCCTTGGATTTTATTACCTGAACAAAAAATGACCAGTAATCTATACATTGTGTGTTAGCACAATTACAAGCAAATACATACACTAAGAAAACATTGGTAAAGGAATCAGTGATGACAATGCAAGACAATCACATGACTCTTCCATAGCGTATGACTTAAGTCGCTCACAAGAAATAGTGTGAAACCACAATGCACGATTTAACTGCAAAGCCAGCCAGTCACAATACTGTCCAATGAAACTTTGATGTAGACTCAGGAATACTTTTTATATAATTTTTTATTGAATTTAAAAATGAAATGGAGCCATGGAAAGGTATGTTTGCTATGTATAATGCCACCTACTTCTGTTGCCCCCAAGAAAAAAAAGTATCTTTGTTAAAAAAAAAAAAGGTTTCTTCTTCCAATTTTGCACCTGGATGATGTTGATAAATGATCTCCTCTGGTTTCATAAGGACTTCTGCCATGCTACAATCAGGTTCAGTTTAAACATTCTACCCCACCTTTCCTCCCTAGCAGTTGTACACAGCAAAGTGGTGCTCTGAAGAGCACAGAGAAAAGATTAAAGATTGATGCATTTCCTCCCACACTAGGGAATATGGGTTTGCAGAGATTCAACCTGTGGTTTACAGAGCTGCTAAGTATAGGTTATTATGCAAAAATCAATCTATTTTCTTTGACATTACAGATCAGCATTCCCTTATCTCTAGACAGAGTACAAGTAGTTAAGTCAGCTAGACCATGTTAGGAAAAATTCCCATATTATTCTTCAAAGTACATAGTGATGAAGGATTTTTATGAAATGATTCCCTGAAGCTCTATTTAGCATAGGATATATACCTCAAAGACAGCCTAAGAGAAGCTCAGTGCTAGTTCCCACATTAAAAAGACACTTTCCAAGCACACCCTATATATATATATATATATAGACACTGCAGGAGTTATAATGAATGGGGCTCCATGGTAGTCCTGCCCAATTTGATTAAGCTTTGCAGCATTTCGGTCAAATTCCACAGTTAATGGATGCATTAAAGAGCCACTGTTTTTCTCATTTTAAAAAAAGGCAGACCTAGAAATAGACATTTTCTGTACACTATCACATACCTGCCAACATCCTGGGACCAGGTGCTGAGAGATGGCATTACAGAGTGCAGGATTACATGATATCAGTCAGCGTTGCATGACCTCACAAGATTGAGCTCTAGCCTACCAAGTACAGTAAAAGTACCTGATGCCCAGGGCTTATATTTTTTATGCTGAGACTATGTTTTAGAGACCTACATAGTTTAAATGTAATGCTGCTGGTGCACAGTGATAAATACCATAAAAGAAAAAGCTTGCACACTCCAATCAACGAGTCCACAGGAAGAATGAAACATGGTACAAGGGTCTTTATTCAGTTATTTAAAATTTCTGTTTATTAAGGGGTTTGAAAGAAACAAATACAAAAAACAAGTGATTGTCATTGATTATACAGATATCAGAAAAAAATACAATGCAATCAATTCTAAACAATTAGTGAGGAAAAGGGGGAAAAGAGAAAAAACGAGTGACGTTTTACTAGGCAGGAGATTTGATTAATTGAGATTTGATTAGTTTGAGATTTTATTTGGATAAATGGGATGGTAATAAAATCTGAGGTAGGTTGGTAAGCATCGTGGAGGGTGTAAATTTACAAACAGAGATATAAACAAATCTGAGTCAATAAATTCCATCCAAGGAAACCATGTTATTGTGTATGCCATTTGTAAGACCAATTCCTCAATTCTACAGATGTCAGATACTCTATTCAACCATGTAGAAATAGGAGATTTTGGGGATAAGAGCCTAGCAGTGTTAAGGTCATGGAGAGTTATAGGCCACGGCCTGTGGTGAAGTAGAATAATAGCCGGGAAATATGTTGTTATATTACCCATAATTGCTGCAATGGTATCTAGGACTTTATCCCAGTAGAGTTTGATCACCGGGGCAAGCCCCCAGATGTACAGGAGGTCTGCAGATGAGCTTTGACATCACCAGCATGTATTCAGCAGGTTAGCCTAATCTAGTGTAATTTAGCTCGGGCTCTATACCATCCTGAATGGAGCCAGTATTTCCTGGCAATTGAGTCTAGGAAAATTTGCAACAATTTCTGACCAGTTAGTTATATTTTTAATCGCGAGTCCCAATATATTGTATGACAAAGGCAGCTGGCTCAGGGGTGGTATCAGTTAACATAGTGTCAAAAGGAGGTGATGGTACTGATGTATAGAGGTGCATAGGTCTTCAAGGGTTGTCAAGGCATGTGTTAGAGCTGTATGTAGCTAAATTGGTCAGTAATAGTAGTAGCTCTGGTTGGTACAACGTGTGTTATGGGTTTGGAACCTGGGAGAAGTGCAATGTGTGTGCCAGTCAGAAGATATGGATTTCCTTTTATAAGAATGAGAGGAGAGATCTGAGGCAAGTTGCTTGGCTGTGTCGACTGTAAATCATATTTCCATGCGTATGTGTTTCATCATAGATGAGGGTGGAATACAAACTAGTAATTGGTAGAAGCCGTTCAATTGCATGTGTTTACCTGACGTTTGGGTAAGTCACCTTTTGTTAAAATGTAGCCAGTGCTCTCTTCGTGTGCTGCACATTCATTTGCATGATTATTATATTATTCTTCTAATTATCTGGAATTTGGAATTGTTCTATTGCTATTTCTATTGACAGTAGCTCCTCCCAGTAGTTATTTATGTGGTCCCCTTGCCTGTATTTTCTAACTTGGTTTTATCATCTATATATGTCTATATACATGCTAATTTAATATTATATCACAGGTTCACTTTTTTTTCTTTTTTCGTGCCCAATATGTTTTATTACCTTAGATTTTGTCATCTGCTGCTATATATCCCTTTTTGACCTTATCTTTTTAATAACTATTTTTTATCTTCATGGCCATAGGTATGTTAGCATTCAATAGTTTAGTACTCCAAAGAACAGTTGTGCTAAGCAAGCTGAACTAACACTAATCTATATGGAAAACACATTTCGGTTGATTCTAAATATACCTGTGCTCAAGCAGGCATATGAATTGTATTATTCTAGGAAGGAAAAAAGGGTAATTTGAAAGTCTCAAAGATAGGGTAGTGTTTAACATGATAGAGCCATCTTCAAATTGTATGACCACAAGATCAAAATAAGACTCTGAGGGGTCTATTCACTAAAATGTAAACTGCAAGTGAACTGGAATAAGAATGAAAACCTTGTTGGAAAGGTGGACAATTTTTCCAGCTTGGCAATTCATGTCTGATCCGTGCAGTTCAGTTTTAGTGAATAGACCACACAGACTCCAGCCATTAAATTAATTACTACATCACAGCCAACATGGGAGCACAGATATAGAGATTCCTAGCAAAACCTGTATGCAGGAGTACTGCATGTATTATATTAGCATTTGTAACCATATGTATGTATAAATGCATCTTTTTATAAAGCATTTTTATTCATTGTTATTATTTTAGAATTATTGCGATAGTTGTGTTAGATTATACAGGTTTATCTTTGGTTACTAAGTAGCAAATCATAGAAACATTGATTGTGAAGGCAGATAAGAACAAACTGACTGGCATAGTCTGGCCAAATTAAATCTCAGATGTATTTCTTCTTTAAGACAGCCTTGTGCATTGTGCATGCATTCTTGAATCCTTTTACAGTGTAACCTTTACTCCTACCACCTTAAAATTATTCCAGGTATCTACTACTCTTTCTGTAAATATATATTTTCTTAAATTTTCCCTCAGGTTTACAGAATTGAACCTTACATTTTGCTCTGTTTTCAACTTTACCTCTTATTATTGAAACTGTTTTCCATTTAGGGGTGAGAAGGTGACTGTGCGCATCTGTTTTGGTGGTTTTATTGGTGGCCATCTTGGTGGAAGTAAAAGCAAGTTTCAGGTCAGCATATATTAACCCTTTCACTAGCAAATATTAAAGGGTCTACTCAATCAAACAGGAATTGGAGGGAATTGAGACAATAATGTAAAACTTAAGACTAAAGTAGAAAAATTCTCCCATTCAGCTGCACAAGAAACATTTTCCAATTCGGCTACATTGGCCTAAAGTTTGAAATTTCCTTCTCAATTCCCAGCAGTTATCTCTTTATTGAGTAGACCCTTTAATGTTTACATCTTCCGGAATCTCAATCTGCCACAGCTTTTGTGTCCAGTTCATTGAAAATATTTGGTTGGTATAGTCATTTTCATTGTTCTGACCAAACAGCTATCCAGTCAACAGACTACGAGTAGCTTTATTTTACTATTTATTTTCCAATGATCTTCTATGCAGTTACAAGTGATATGGATTGTGTGTATATTCATAATACCCTTTATAATTGGGTATTGCTAACTAAGTAGCATAACACATACCTCATAAAGGGGCTTTAGACTGTTGAACAACATTCTAAAAGAAAGAACTCCTTTTAGCATGTAAGTAAGCCAAGATCCCGCCCACTACTACATGGTACAGGGGCAAATGAAGCATATTGTCTGCACATGCTACATCTGTATTCTTGGAATTTAGCTCTATGTGGGGTAGTTTGAAATTCTCATCTCCCATTAGCTCATAAACAATACGTGTAAATGAGTTCCACATTAGATTGGGTTAAAGAGGACAAAATGGCTACAGCTAAAAGAGCAGATAATACCAAATTTAATCAATATCGACTTGACACCCAAAAAAAAAAAAAGTGCTCAATTTAGACAGGGATATCACGGGTAAAGGACAACAGGATTTCTCCTGTAGAAACAAAATCAGACAGTAAGTAATTACTTATGGAAACAAAATGTATAATATATTGCCTATAAGCCTGAAACATTTGACAGCAAAGCATAGTGCATTTAATAGAACAAAACACAAAATTATTTTGTTCTTGGACAGATCTCTGTCGAGAGCATCAGCAATGCTATCAGCTAGTTACATGACACTTTGGAAACGTTCCTTTTCACGCAGAGTTGATATGTTTTTTCAGTTATTAGTGTGTTATAGCTTGGCATAAACAAAATAAGAAAATTAGGCTTCTGTTTTTAAAGGCATCAGCCAGTACAAAAAAAATGTGCACTTTATTTCATTTTTATGGAGAAGGAACATTTGGAAATGTTTAAAACCTTTATCTACAGTTCGATCAGAAGTCAAGAAATCATATATGTGTTCTCCTGCAACAAAAAGGAAATTTATTATCAAATCTGCAAATCGCTGGCTAGTTTGAGACAATTCTAAAGTGGAATATTTCACAATATGTTAAATAATAATATGATATACAAGACTCCCAATGCTGAAATTAAGGTAAGTAAAAATGCAAGCCTCACTGCTTTGAGTCATGGTCGTAATTGTGTATTTTTACTGGGAAATGTCTTGTTCAGATGAATGATTTTCAAAAACCTATGAAGCAATAAAAGTAAACACTCACAATTTACACAGTAGGCTTTTTGATATAAACAGAACGTCCTTTTTAATCTCCGATGTACTTGACATAATTTTCAAGCAATTGATAGAGTAGTAGTCTGGAAGAATAATATGGTTGTAGGCTGTGTTTAGGAAACGAGTGGTTTGAATAAATGGTGCATATACTCTAAATATATGTTTTCATACTAGTGTACTAAGTGAGACCATCGCTTCATATCCCACACTGAAGTCTAACTGTGGGATGTAGGATTACATACTCTATGATTCGCTGTGTTTAATTGAAAGATTGCATCAAGTGTAGGCATTTTAAATAGAAACACTTTAATGAAAGAATACAAAGAAGTACCGTATTGAGCATTTAAAGTCTTTTATGTACCGTATTTTCCGGCGTATAAGACGACTTTTTAACCCCTGAAAATCTTCTCAAAAGTTGGGGGGTCGTCTTATACGCCGGGTACTGGGATTTACTCACCTATTTTCTGCTCTGTCTCCGCTCACGCTGTTAAGCCGGTCAGTGGCTGTGAGGGAAGCATTGTGAGCTCCCCTCAGGCCGCGCGGCTTCAATAAAGTCTGTTTAAACTTTTTTTTTTTTAAACAAAACTTTATTGTCCGCGTGGCCTGAGGGGAACTCGCAACGCTTCCCTCACAGCCACGGACCGGCTTAACATCGGGAGACAGAGCATAAAATAGGTAAGTACTGGGGATTGAGGATTGGGGAAGGGGGGAGGAGGGTGGGAAACTCTTTATTTTAACCTAAAAGGTTAAAATATAGATGCGATTTTTTCGGCTTATAAGACGACTTAGTTGGGGGGTCGTCTTATACGCCCAGTCGTCTTATACGCCGGAAAATACGGTACCAGCTTTTTCCTAGAAATAAAGGCTGGCTGAGGATCATTTGGAAAACTACCTGCATGCTGTTACAGAACCTATTTAGATAAGGACTGTCTAAGACAAGACTGCATATAGTCCTTGAAGCAAGGGGAGAGACTATGTCTGTCAAAAGGAATTATTGCAAGATGGCCAATAGCAAATAATCACTTCCCTAATTTACCACTCCGGTATGGTACACAGTGCTGACCCCAGAATCCAGCTGTGTATTAGCTTAGATTTTTGCTTGTTTGTTTGTTTTATTTTATTTTTTAATATGTTTTGCTCCTACTTTTGGGTATATATCACAAAAGACTGCTTAAGCTATGTATTTATTACAGTATTTTGTTTAAGCTCAGGAATCGCATCAACGACACCACAACGGCCATTTATTTAGTTTATATTCTGGTACAACTCTCCCAAAAAGACAACCTGATCGATACATTATTGTCTTAAAGAAAGAAGATTATTTCCATGAACATCCATGCATATTCATCTTCAGGATATACAGTAAGTTGTTGGAGCCTCTCTTCCTTGATGTCTGTTTATTCATGATCAAAGACCTTTGATGGATGTAAATAGTTGCCCTTCTAGAACAGCTGGCCAAGAAAGCTGTTTGCAATTAGACCAGTCTGGAACTCATTCGTCAGAAAGGATTTGCTGGAAGGGTTTGAGGCACCTATCATTTTTTTCTTCAGTCATTAAAAATGACCAGTTTTATGAACCACTGCTTTCTCCAAACACTGTTAAGTGATGTTGTCACTCATAATTCACGATGATATGAGTATATCTGTAATTGGGAGTATGATGGATTCCATATGCAAAAGTCCACATAATATTCCATATATTTCTTTAAACGAGCAACGTGCACATTTTCAAAGCAAAGGTAAATAACCTGTACTTGCCGTTAACTGTAACGTCAAGTGTAATTACTGGGTAACCTGTAGGACATGCGAGCAGTGCAGAGTTGTAAAAGTAATACTAACCCATATGAGCTCAGTGATTTATTGGGCCCTCTGATAGAAAGTACTGCCAACTCCACTCCCTTAGGAAGTACCAGCGCACTATAGAAAATAGAAAGTAATTAACAGTGGTGAAATGAAATCCTGGAAAATTCAGAAAACAGATTGCTTGGGGTGTGTTAAAATTAAAACACGTCACAAGAAATTAACCTTCTCTTCAATTTAACAGAGTAATATTTTTCTGGTGGAATCAATACTATTAAAAGGCAGGGGACGTGTATGTAATAATATAAGTTATTCAATGAGCTCCAAAGAAATAATACTCACAATTTTGAGCACTGTATATGAGTGATGTACAATATATGTTATTGTACTACTGAGCTTCAGACCAAAAAAATTCACAGTAATAGTTAGTATCTGTAAGAGTGCCACTGTACTCCACAGCAGTAGAGTTCACACTAATATTCAATATGTGTAAGTGAACCACTGTGCTCCACAGCAATACAATTCACAATAAAGTTCAATATATGCTAGTGTGCCACTGTGCTCCACAGAAATATAATGCACAGCAATGTGAAGTGTATACATATGTATCCGAGATGGTGGTGCAAAATTAGTATAACAATACCAAAAAATGCACCAGCACCCCCGACTTCAACATGTTACCACCATACAGCCTAACTTTCCAGAACCAGGTTTGCCCCACATCACTTGTCAGCACCAGCTTTGCCTCCACATCATTTGCTATTGCTAGTTTGTCAGTTCAGTTCTTACCACCAAACGTGTCAGCCTTGCACCAGACAGCATGCTAGTGCAATTTGTGTCCCAAAAAGCATACAAGTAGTTTTGCCCCCAGTTTTTCATTTACAGATTTGCAACAAACAGCTTGCCAGTGTTATCCTTACCTCCATTTTTTTGGTGCCTTTCTTGTCCCTAAACAGGTGCCAGTCATGCCCCAGAGAGCATTTAATTTCCAGTCTTGCCCCCAACAGCTTTTCAGTGCCATTCTTGCACTGCCCCAGATAAATTAGGGTTTGCAGACTAGTCTACATTTTACTATTTACAGCCCAGGGGTATAAACGTTTCATGGGTGTCTCTGGACAAAACAGAGATGTGGCTGTGTGGTAGATAATAGCTCTATACATGTGCGGAATACTTTGTCCTCCAGTGTCCCAAAACATCTGTAAACCTAAATTGGGACTATCCTGCTTAAAGTGGGACAATTGTGGGGTATGGTCCATTGCTTTATATCCAGAAAGTTAAGAAGCAATCATCCAGCCTGGTCATTTGCATACTATAAGTGCTCATTTTTTTTCTCCTTTTTAGTGGCGTTGGAACGTAGTATTCCATAGTATCCAACTGAACACGTCTCGCAGCAATAGCTCACCAAGTTTGGCTCTGCACAGTGCATAGTTGATGAGAAGAAATGTTCATCTCATATCAACTTGCAACTCACTTTATGTGATTAAATCCTAATGCATCAAAAGCAATGTAATTGATGTATCTGGTACAGAATTATTTGGTATAGTGTATAGATTAATAAAAAGAAGAAATGATGATTGCACTCCCGTTTCTAGTAGTAAATAAAATAAGTGCTTTATTGTAGTGCAAATAAGGATCCGAAAAATTAGATGACACAAATCCAAACACAGCAAGGAAAAATGCAAAAAGGAAGAGGGCAAGGACTGGCCTTACGCATTTTGCGTGTACTCACGCTTAATCATAGGCTCAGTAGTGTATAGATTAACTTTTACTGTGTACCTGAAGGGGACCTGCCTTTTCGAAAAATCTGCCCTTTTTTTGGAAGAACAATGGCACTGATTTGGTCAGAGAGACGTAGTCACCTGTAATTATAGCACATTGCAAAGCAGATGACAGATAATGCAATAGAACTCTTTAATTCCCTTGATTGAAGATGTAGGAAACATGGCATTATTAGCTCCTAAGCTAGCTGTAAGTTATTTTCTCAAGTGGGCCGTCACTGGAAAGCCGGGGGCTAGCTTTCACTTAGTAAATATTGTACATGAAATCTTCTAGTCCACTATTGTCACATATGGCTTTAAATCAAAACAGAAGGAGGATAATTTAATTACAATGAATGACGACATATTAGCATTCTTCAGAGATGTACCGAACATGGTGCAACAAACACATTTAAAAGCAGTAAATTAATGATTGACCAACGATCCTTTGCTTTTCATTTCTTTCGAGTCTTTGGTTACTGGAATTCTGCAAACTAGGAGCACATTCACGTTAAGGTAAAATAGTCATATTACCCCAAACCTATAACAGTTGCTCAAAAAAGCAATAACTTTGCCTTTGTGTCATACCATCTGCTTTTGTGAAGCAAAACAAAGTGATCATGAAATAAAACATCAGATAAATGTTAGTGGTGAAAGGCACTCATTTGGGGTTATTGACAGAGAGGTCATTACTCGTTTTATTTCCTTTCACTTCCTTGGGCTATAGCTAATTTTATACACCACTTATGTCAATCTGAGTTACCGCCCTAATTTTTGTTGTCAGTGATGCTTAAGGAGCAGGAAGTGATAGCTAGGTAGGAAAGGACTGGACTAATCTACAAGATTTTGCAGGCCCTTTTAGACTGGTTTAATAAAATAGTATTGGAAGTTATGGACAGCAATGTGAAATTTACTTAGAATGGTCTGCTTGACACCATGTGGAACTGATTCTTCATCATTCAAGGGTCCACAAAAATTAGGTAAAAGTCTATAGCTTGATGCTTCTTCAATATATAAGGAAGCACTTTACTGCAATAACCCAGGGGAGTCCAATGCGGTCCACCTGACAGCAAGGTGTTACCCAACTGATTTAACTACGCATATTCTAATTATCCTTATAATTATTTCAATTTCTTTGAATAAAGCCCCACAAAGCTTTGTCACTGTTACTGTACATCAGCGTTGAAAGCGGCCCAATATATACACATTTGTATATCTGAACACATGGTTACGGTTGCCAACCAGCCAGTATTTAATGGTAGTCCAGTAAAAATTTGTCATGTGGCCAATGTTAAGAGTATGTTTACATTGGTGACTGGTTAAGCATTATGGTAAATTATTGATACTCCCAGTTGCTGTACTCTTCATATGATGCATAGCTAGCTAAATGAAGTACATTGACTACAGCTAAGGTAGCAGATGCAAAGGTATGGAGAAGGACAGAGAAGATAAAAGTATCAAGTGGAAGGTGCAAACCATGAGTTTAAGAGTAGTGTTGGCCTATGTTTACTCATGCAGAGAACGTGCCCTTAGTCCACATCATGCAGCCAATGAGTGTATCCTGCTTGCCTGTGAAGAAGTGAAAGAGTTGGCACCACTGTGAAACAAGGCAGGCTATTAAACAGAGGAAAGATGTAGTTCATCCTGTGGAGAGGCACCAATTATGTCATTGCGAATTGGGAAATGAGTTTAGTGCAAGAAGCTGGTAAAGCAGAAAATGGAAGGGGAGAGCAGGGATAGGTTTAGTATCTAAAAGTCAGTGTCCTTGACAAGCTCTGTTAAAATTCATAACACATCATTATTGTCCATAAGTTCAATAAAGTAATAATACTGCATCCTATCCCTAGTGAAGAGTATGTCTGCAATAGTCGCTTCATCACTTGCAAGCAGGAGGAGATGTTGAGACAAGGCACATGGAGGACTGCACTTCAGCTGCTATTACCAATAGATTATAATAAAATCATGCAATATAAATCATCCTTTTCCAACTCAACAATCAATCCCTGATTTTCACAAATCACCACAGTTCATGGATTATTGACTAGACTAGAATTATCTAGTTGGATAATTAGAATTAATGATATCCTTATTACAGTTTAATTGCCTAAGTTGTCAATACCAGTACTGGTACTGAACAGTGCACATAGTGTTAACATGAAATCTTCATATAGATGTAGTGGTCCGTTCCACTGACTGCAATCATTTCTCTGCAGAATATTCAGAATACTGGTTGCCACTTTAACAGCTCATGTAACCTGACTGGGTGGTCTCAGCATGGGAAGAAAATCTTAAACCTGCAGCAGTATCAGCCTATGTGCAGCAGCACTTTAAGGGATGTTGTAAAAAAAACTGAAACATGCTGTGATAACTTGAAAAAAACAGTTTAACATGTCTAGTCAAGTTCTATCGCATCTACCATTTACCCCTGAACGATAATGGCAATTCACTTTGTAGAGGTCTGACACATGTAGGGTTGCCACCTTTTCTTAAAAAACAAACAAAACAAAAAAACAGGCCATGCTATTGCCTTCATAGACTTAACACTGGCCTTCAGCCAACTTTTTACAAGCCTGCCAGTAAAATACTGAATTTTCTGAGCCAGTATATTTCCCTCTTATTATCGCCACAGTTTAAATCTGCTTTACGCTGTCTAAAATGTACCTGTGCTGGCTGAACAGTTCCTATGACGCTCAGCCAGCCAAATGTCCACAATGATACTGGTTGTGTGGGTCACACATGTAGGGAGTTTTTTGCGCCATCAACTTCCTTGTGGCTTGTACCACAGCAGTGCCAAATCTGGAAGAAGGTACTCTATGCTAGTCACCTTCTGGTTACATTAGTACTATATTTAAACAAGACTTTTTCATGTTAAAACGATTAGGCTGCACAATAGGGTTGCCACCTTTTCTTCAAAACAATACCGGCCATGCAACTGCCTCCGTAGACTTAACATTGGGGTCAAGCCAATTTTTTAACAGTAAAATACCATCCAGGTGGTAACCCTACTCCACAAACATGCATAACTTTTCTTAAAATCAGAGGTGATCTGTTTCTCCAAATTGACGTGACTTGAGCCATGTCAAGGGAAGTTTGCAGGAACGCACGCCTTCACAATTATGTATTTAAACATCCTGAACTCTACGTGTGTCTGAATATTGAACGTTTGCATCACTTTCCCATCACTAAATGATCATTAGTGCAGTTTGTCCTAAATGTAAAGACTGTGAGGAATTTCATACTAGCATTGAATGTTATTGTATTATGAGAAGTGCAGAGTTTATTATGTCTACCTATCTGAGACCATAGCAGTACTTGATGTATAATGATTTTTTTATAGGCATTGTTGTGCCTCAGTGTTTGGAGACAGGGCTAGCAGCTGGAAATCCGATACCAAGTCTGACCTTTTACCATTAAGGTAACAGAAATGCTCTCTCAACAAGATGTGGATATTTATCTCCAGAAAGAAAAAGGTGATACTGAAAGAATCCTGCTGGCCCTGTGTTGGAGGCTTCCCATACATCACCATTCATTTCCCACGCTATGGAGAAGCATCCTGTACGGACAGCTTAGCAAACTGCCTGAAATGTTGTGACTTCCTTATCCACACCTTGTCACAGTGTCACTGAGTGATGAGACAGGCTGTGAATGGTCCGTTATCTATGCACAGATGTAGTGTCAACATGTTCCTAGATTTCATATTTGGCAGTGCTTGTGGAAAGGTGATCTAACGGAGCAAAATGTTTTGTAGGGTATTACCATTTCACAGCTCAATCCTCACACAGGATTTAGTTTATGTATATGTATAAACAAGGTTCATTGTAGTCATATTAACATTAAATCCAAATAAATCTGCTAGACATTATAAACATTGCTGTATTTCAGGAATATAGGTTTTAGCAGTACCTTTTATTGTAATTTTTAAAAGTGCGATCAGTACTCTGTATGCTTACAACCAAAGCCCTATACATATTTTTCCATGTATAAGATGCCCCCATGTATAAGATGACACCTATTTCTTGAGCCCAAAATTTAGAAGAAATACACACTCACACACTCTGCCGCACTAACAGTCACACAATTAATATAAAATAAACTTGCCTCAGTGCCCATATTGTGCTCGTTAATATTTGCCTTCCCCACGGTACTGTAGCTTCCTCGTTGTGCCACGCTCCCTGCTAGATCTCCCCAGCCAACTGCTCTGGCTGCGGAGGCGCCATGTTGGTTCCAGCGCCCTGGAGAAAAGAAAAAAAAAAAACAAGGCTGCCTGTTGCAGCAGCAGCTGGCACTATAGGTGAACTCTTTGTTCGCCTTTTAATGGTAACGCTGGCATTCCAGTTCATAAAGTGAATTAAATATTTAATGTGAGCAACAAAATAACAGATACAGGGGCAGAAACACTTGACGCGTTTCGAGTCTATTGACTCAATCATAAGTCAGTAGACTCGAAACCCGTTAAGTCTCTTTGTCCCTGTATCTGTTATTTTGTTGCTCACAAAATTAAATATTTAATTCACTTTATGAGCCAGAGTGCCAGCGTAATCAATTCCTTTGGTATTCATACCTGCACTGTTGGCGGGTGGTCAATGGCTGAAGCACCGCATGGTTCACATATGGCAAGGTAACACTCCCCAGTCAATAGAGCCGACTTCAGGAGCCCAGGTTTTTTCTCCTCTTTTTTGGGTATTTTTCACTGCATCCTAACAGGGAGCAGTACTAAGGAAACATAGGAATAAAAAAAATCCACATATGGAGTAGCTATAAGGTGTTGCGGTTTACAACACCCATGATGGTCATAATATGTACAGCTTTTCCATAAACAATATTGGCCACTATGACATGTCAACCTCTAACCCTGATAAATCCACCCCTACAAAACTACATTCAAACTAAAAGGGGAGGCAAAGCCAAGCTAGTTACCAGTAGACATGTGCAAAACTAAAATTTTCGTTTCGTTTTCGTCCATTCGGACGAAAATGTTATTTATTTCGTCTAAAACGAATTTCGTTCATTAGTGCATTCGTTTCAGACGAAATTCGTTCATTATTTTCGTTTCGTTAATTTTTTTCGTTCGTTTTATAGAATACAATGTAATACTATTGGCTTTCTATAAACCGAACGAGAGCCCCATTCATAAGAAATTCTTATGAATGGGGCTCTCGTTCGGTTCATAGAAAGGCAATTGTATTAATTGTATTCTATAAGCCGAAAGTCTATAAACCGAACGACTTTCGGTTTATAGACTTTCGGCTTATGGAATACATGTAATCCTATTGCTATTCTATAAACCGAACGACTTTCGGTTTATAGAATAGCCATAGGTTTACATGTATTACATAAGCCGAAAGTCTATAAACCGAAAGTCGTTCGGTTTATAGGCTGTCGGCATTTAACTAATAAGAGACAGAGTCTCCGTTCATAAAATTATGAATGGAGACTTTGTCTCCGTGTAGTAAAATGCTGACAGCCTATAAACCGAACGTTCGGTTTATAGGCTGTGGGCATTTTACTACACGGAGACAAAGTCTCCATTCATAATTTTATGAATGGAGACTCTGTCTCCGTGTAGTAAAATGCCGACAGCCTATAAACCGAACTTTCGGTTTATAGACTTTCGGCTTATGCAATACATGTAATCCTATGGCTATTCTATAAACCGAAAGTCGTTCGGTTTATAGAATAGCAATAGGAATACATGTATTCCATAAGCCGACAGCCTATAAACCGAACGTTCGGTTTATAGGCTGTCGGCATTTTACTACACGGAGACAGAGTCTCCATTCATAAAATTATGAATGGAGACTTTGTCTCCGTGTAGTAAAATGCCGAAAGCCTATAAACCGAACGATCCGTTTATAGACTTTCGGCTTATATAATACATGTAATCCTATGGCTATTCTATAAACCGAACGTTCGGTTTATAGAATAGCAATAGGAATACATGTATTCCATAAGCCGACAGCCTATAAACCGAACGTTCGGTTTATAGGCTGTGGGCATTTTACTACACGGAGACAAAGTCTCCATTCATAATTTTATGAATGGAGACTCTGTCTCCGTATAGTTAAATGCCGGCTTTTAACTATACGGAGACAAAGTCTCCATTTATAATTTTATGAATGGAGACTCTGTCTCCGTATAGTTAAATGCCGGTGTTCTGACAAATTTCTGGAGCAAATTCTCCTGCGCAATCACAGGAGAATTTTCTCACTGCGCATGCGCATAAAGTTACAGCTGATAACTCAGCTGTAACTTTGTGACCACCGCGCATGCGCCAGCTGCGCAACCCACCTCCCGCCCCCTCACACCCCCTGCACACCCCTTCTTACCAGATCATCGACCACAGCGATACACAGCGCATGCGCACGCCTATCCAGCCGTTTGGGAATGTGCGCGTCCGTTGTTGTGTTCTTAAGGTGGTAAGTAACATGGGGCATCGGGACATAAGGGGGCAAGCATCCTGGTGAGGGCTGCTTCATCTTGATGGGATTTGTGATCCTCCTGCTGCATCAATAATACAGCAGGAGGATCACAAATCCCATCAAGATGAGGCAGCCCTCACCAGGATGCTTGCCCCCTTATGTCCCGACGCCCCGTGTTACTTACCACCTTAAGAACACAACAACGGACGCGCGCATTCCCAAACGGCTGGATAGGCGTGCGCATGCGCTGTGTATCGCTGTGGTCGATGATCTGGTAAGAAGGGGTGTGCGGCGGGTGTGAGGGGGGCGGGAGGTGGGTTGCGCAGCTGTCTCATGCACGGTGGTCACAAAGTTACAGCTGAGTTATCAGCTGTAACTTTATGCGCATGCGCAGTGAGCAAATTCTCCTGCGATTGCGCAGGAGAATTTGCTCCAGAAATTTGTCAGAACACCGGCTTTTAACTATACGGAGACAAAGTCTCCATTTATAATTTTATGAATGGAGACTCTGTCTCCGTATAGTTAAATGCCCACAGCCTATAAACCGAACGTTCGGTTTATAGGCTGTCGGCTTTTAACTATACGTTTGTCTCCATTCATAAATTTAAGAATGGAGACTCTGTCTCCGTATAGTTAAATGCTATTGTATTCTATAAACCGACTCTATTTCGGCTTATAGAATGCAATAGTACTACGAATGGACGAATGAACGAATGATTTTCCTTTATTAACCATTCGTTCATTCGGCTTTAGTTAGCTTAGCATTTTCGTTCTTCGTTTTTGGGGCGAATGGACGAAAATGCAATTTTCGGACGAAAATGCATTCGTCCGAAAACGAATGCACAGGTCTAGTATATATTCACATGTAAATTGCTTTTTTAATAAAAAATTATGATATAAAAAAATCTTGTTTTTATTTCCTTTTATGTGACAATGCTGCCTCTCTCTTTCCCTTGCCCCCAGATTTGTCGCTCTCCCCCCCTTAGTGTTGTCTCTCTCTCACCCTCCCTTTGGCTCCCCCCTCGCTCCCCTTGTGTCTGTCTCTTCCCCCCTTCCCTCCCCTTGTTTCTCTCTGCCCCCCCCCCCCTTGTTATTCTGTCCCCCCCTCACCTGTTTCTTGCTCCCTGGTGGCTAGTGGGGGCAGCCGGGGGATGTATGCACTATACATAATAGACGGAAGTGTCGGGCAGCATGGAGGTTGTCTGCACGATTCGTGCAGACATCCCCCAGCTGCCCGATTCTCCCTGGTGGCTAGCGAGGCAGCGGTGGATGTCTGCGCGATGAGCGAGACCTCCCCTGCTGCCGCCCGGAACGACAGCCAGGACTTTTATGAGGAAGCCGGAAGTACCCAGCTTCATCATAGAAGTCCCGGCGGTCATGCCGGGCGGCAGCAGGAGAGGTCTCGCTCATCGCGCAGACATCCTCCTCTCCCTCGCTAGCCACCAGGGAGAATCGGGCAGCTGGGGGATGTCTGCACGAATCGTGCAGACAACCTCCATGCTGCCCGACACTTCCGTCTATTATGTATAGTGCATACATCCCCCGGCTGCCCCCACTAGCCACCAGGGAGCAAGAAACAGGTGAGGGGGGGACAGAATAACAAGGTGGGGGGGGGCAGAGAGAAACAAGGGGAGGGAAGGGGGGAAGAGACAGACACAAGGGGAGCGAGGGGGGAGCCAAAGGGAGGGTGAGAGAGAGACAACACTAAGGGGGGGAGAGCGACAAATCTGGGGGCAAGGGAAAGAGAGAGGCAGCATTGTCACATAAAAGGAAATAAAAACAAGATTTTTTTATATCATAATTTTTTATTTAAAAAGCAATTTACATGTGAATATATACTAGACATGTGCATTCGTTTTCGGACGAATGCATTTTCGTCCGAAAATTGCATTTTCGTCCATTCGCCCGAAAAACGAAGAACGAAAATGCTAAGCTAACTAAAGCCGAATGAACGAATGGTAAATAAAGGAAAATCATTCGTTCATTCGTAGTACTATTGCATTCTATAAGCCGAAATAGAGTCGGTTTATAGAATACAATAGCATTTAACTATACGGAGACAGAGTCTCCATTCATAAAATTATGAATGGAGACTTTGTCTCCGTATAGTTAAATGCCCACAGCCTATAAACCGAACGTTCGGTTTATAGGCTGTGGGCATTTAACTATACGGAGACAGAGTCTCCATTCATAAAATTATGAATGGAGACTTTGTGAATGGAGACTTTGTCTCCGTGTAGTAAAATGCCCACAGCCTATAAACCGAACGTTCGGTTTATAGGCTGTCGGCTTATGGAATACATGTATTCCTATTGCTATTCTATAAACCGAACTTTCGGTTTATAGAATAGCCATAGGATTACATGTATTACATAAGCCGAAAGTCTATAAACCGATCGTTCGGTTTATAGACTTTCGGCATTTTACTACACGGAGACAAAGTCTCCATTCATAATTTTATGAATGGAGACTCTGTCTCTGTATAGTTAAATGCCGACAGCCTATAAACCGAACGACTTTCGGTTTATAGACTTTCGGCTTATGTACTACATGTAATCCTATGGCTATTCTATAAACCGAAAGTCGTTCGGTTTATAGTTTAGCAATAGCATTACATGTATTCTATAAACCGAACGTCGTTCGTTTTAAAGACTTTCGGCTTATAGAATACTATTGGCTTTCTATAAACCGAACTAGAGTCGAGTCCCCATTCATAAGAAATTCTTATGAATGAGGAGGGACTCTAGTTAGGTTTATAGAATGCCAATAGTATTCTATAAGCCGAAAGTCTTTAAAACGAACGACGTTCGGTTTATAGAATGCATGTAATGCTATTGCTGTTCTATAAGCCGAATGTCTTTCGGCTTATAGAACAGCAATAGCATTACATGTATTCTATAAACCGAACGTCGTTTGTTTTAAAGACTTTCGGCTTATAGAATACATGCTGCTATTGGCTTTCTATAAACCGAAAGAGTCCCCATTCATACGAATAGGTCAATTGACCCATTCGTATGAATGGGAACTCAATTTCGTTTTATAGGAAGCTAATAGCATTACATGCATTCCATAAACCGAAAGTCATTCATGTCGGTTTATGGAATGTAGTACAATGCTATTGGTATTGTAAACCGACTCTATTTCGGTTTAGAATGCCAATAGCACGAATGGACGAATGGACGAATGGACGAATGATTTTCGTTTATTAACCATTCGTTCATTCGGATTTTGTTAGTTAAAATTTTCGTTATTCGTTTTTCGGACGAATGGACGAAAATGCTATTTTCGTCCGAAAATGCATTCGTCCGAAAACGAATGCACATGTCTAGTTACCAGTCTCAAATCAAATAGAGCACAAGGGCAGGTTACACAGGGTCGTGTTTAACATGGGGCAAACGAGGCAGCTGCCCCGGGCCCCGTTACTCCTGGGGGGCCCAAAGCAGCTGCCCCATGAGCCCCCTGCTCCTTTTCACAGCACATTGGGCTGCTGAACTTTTTTTTTTCCGGGAAGCCATATCCGCTGGATGTGGCTGCCGAAAAAAAAAGTAAAAAAACAAAACAAACATTGTGACCGGATATGACGTACTGTGTGTATTTCCCTGTATTTGGCTGTATTTTAGGAGACGTCCGGAGTGGCCAGGAGGTGAGTACTGAGGACATATAATGAGCACATTAACATTGGCATATTATTAAAGAAATACCTAACTGTGGCATCTGAATGGCACTATAATACTGGCATCTGAATGGCACTATAATACTGGCATCTGAATGACACAATAATACAGGCATCTGAATGACACAATAATACGGGCATCTGAATGACACAATAATACTGGCATCTTAATGAGCAAATTGGCTGTGGCAACTTAATGGCACAATAACACTGGCATTTGAATGGCACAATAATACTGGCATCTTAATGGGCAAACTGACTGCGGCATCTTAATGGCACAATAACACTGGCATCTGAATGGTACAATATTATTGGCATCTTAATGGCACAATAATACTGGCATCTGAATGGTACAATACTGGCATCTTAATGGGCAAACTGACTGTGGCATCTGAATGGCACTATAATACTGGCATCTGAATGACACAATAATACTGGCATCTTAATGGCACAATAACACTGGCATTTGAATGGCACAATAATACTGGCATCTTAATGGGCAAATTGGCTGTGGCATCTTGATGGCACAATAACACTGGCATTTGAATTGCACAACACTGGCATTTGAATGGCACAATAAAACTGGCATCTTAATGGGCAAACTGACTGTGGTATATTAATGGCACAGTAGCACTGGCATCTGAATGGTACAATTTTACTGGCATCTTAATGGCACAATAATACTGGCATGTTAATGGGCAAATTGCCTGTGGCATATTAACCCCTTAAGGACAGAGCCTTTGAAACATTTTTGTCCTTTCTGGACAATGGCTATTTTAACATTTCTGTGCTGTTTGTGTTTAGCAGTAATTTTCTTCTTCGTCATTTGCTGTACCCACACATATTATATATTGTTTTTATCGGGACAAAAAGGGCTTTCTATGGATGCCATATTTTTGATCATATCTTATCATATTATTAAAAAAAAATAATAAAATATAGTAAAAAAAAAAAAAATACACAAATTTCTTTGTTTTTATTTGAAACAACTTCTCCTCATCGACAATAGCGAACGAAAAAACATGCTAAATAGATTCTACTATTTCTCCTGAGTACAGCGATACCACCCATGCATAGGTTTGTTGGGTTGTTTGGGGGCTAAAATGCCAAATTTGTGAGGTGCAGTTTTTTGTTTTCCAACTTGAAATTTTTACATGCAGACAGCCTGCACCCATGTCCCATTTGGGACATATTTGAAACCAGCCAGTGTATTTTACCCCATCAACCCATATATTTTTTAAAAGTAGACACCCTAGGCTATCTCAAATGGTGGTATTTTAACACTTTCCATGCACTAATTCTACCACCAGCCTTTGTCAAAGTTTGTGGTAGTAATTTTTTTGTGTTTTTTTTTCACAAACCTTGCACTTCAGACATGAATTTACAGATTTTGGTATGTGTCACTGCCAAATAACACCCCAATAAGTGTTCAGCAACATCTCTTGAGTACAGGGATACCCCCCATGCATAGGTTTGTTGGATTGTTTGGGGGGTAAAAGGCCAAATTTGGGAGGTGAAGTTTTTGGTTTTCCAATTTGAAATTTTGACATGCAGACAGCCTGCACCCATGTCCCATTTGGGACATATTTGAAACCAGCCAGTGTATTTTACCACATCAACCCATATATTTTTTTAAAGTAGACACCCTAGGCTATCTCAAATGGTGGTATTTTTACACTTTCCATGCACTAATTCTACCACCAGCCTTTGTCAAAGTTTGTGGTAGTAATTTTTTTGTGTTTTTTTTTTCACAAACCTTGTACTTCAGACATGAATTTACAGATTTTGGTATGTGTCACTGCCAAATAACACCCCAATAAGTGTTCAGCAACATCTCTTGAGTACAGGGATACCACCCATGCATAGGTTTGTTGGGTTGTTTGGGGGCTAAAAGGGCCACATTGTGAAGGTGCGCATTTTCAACTTGGAATATTGACGTGTAGCCAGCCTGAGCCCATCTTTCATTTGGGACTTTTTTTTAAAGTCGGACAGTGTATTTTACCCCAAAAAGTATATATTTTGTAAAAGTAGACACCCTAGGCTATTTTAAATGGTGTTATTTTAACACTTTCCATGCACCAATTCTACCACCAGCCTTTGTCAAAGTTTGTGGTAGTCATTTTATTGTGTATTTTTTCCCACATACATTGTACTTTAGACACAAATTCACATATTTCAGTATGTGTCACTGACAAACAATACCACAATATATGTTCAGCAACATCTCCCGAGCACAGGGATACCACCCATGCATAGCTTTGTCAGCTTTGTTGGGTGTTGAAAGGCTACATTTGAGAGGTGCGCTTTTTGATTTTCAAACTTGGAATTTGAACATGTAGAGCAAGGAAGGGGTTAATAGCTCTTATAAGAGCCTTTGTAGTACTGTACAAAAAAATTAACCCCTAAAAATGCACAGACAAGAAAAAAATTTCTGCTGTGCAGTGATCAGTGGCAGGGAAGGGGTTAATACACTACACTATACAAAGGGTATGGCTTTTATAAAAGCCCTTGGGACTCACAATTTTTTTAACATTTTATTTAATTTATTACAATTAAAAAATTATGTTATACAGATCTGTCTCTTTCCCTCACTAAAACTCAAGTGAGGAGAGGGAGGCAGATCCATATGGGTCAGAACAATATTTACCAATATTGATCGAACCAGACGAATGGTGATGCTCATCTGAGAAATCACCAAACCACCTTTGCCACTGATCGGCTGTTACTGATCGCTATACACGTGTTCAGACAGCTTCAAAAGGAATACACGTAATCCCCTAGTGGGTATAATTAACCCCTAGCGAGTCTGACAAAAAAAATGCTGATAGCAAAAAAAAAAATCCTTCTGCGACTAGATTGCTCCATATGCGCTGCTTAGGCAGTGACCATATGCACTGCTTAGGCAGTGACCATATGTGCTGCTTAGGAAGTGATATACGGCAAGGAAGGGGTTAATAGCTTTTATTTTAAAAAAAAAATTACGTTAAACGTAGTCCCCTAGCGGGTATAATTAACACGTGACGGGTGTAATAAAAAAGTTTTAAAAAAATTAAAAATGCTTCTGCAGCAAGATTGCTGCATTTGCGTCAGATCTCTGCTTAGGCACTGATCTACAGCAAGAAAGGGGTTAATCTCTCTTAAAAGAGCTTTTTTTTATACTGTAATGAATTACAGTAAAAAAAATTAACCCCTAAAAAATGCACAGACAGCAAAAAATGTGCTGCTGTGTATGATCACTGCGTACACAGCGATCAATGGCAGGGAAGGGGTTAAATGGCTTTTATAAAAGCCCTTGGTGTTTAAAATTTTATTAAATATTTGTTTTATTATTTTATTTTATTTTTTTACTTTATCTGATCTGTCTCTCTCCCTTACTAAAACTAGTAAGGTGAGGGAGGCAGATCAATACTTGTCAAAGGCAATATTTGCTAATATTGCCTTTGACAGTATGATAAGTGCTCATCAGAGCACTTACCATACATGCCTGCACACAGATCACATAGATCTGTTGTGCAGGCATCGATTGGCTCCCCCTAGAGCATCGGAAGTGAAATACTTTCACTTCCGATGCTCTTGCCATTAGAAGGGAAGCGCTGCCTGTATAGGCAGCGTTCCCTTCTACTGAGCCGATGGGGTCGGCTGTGTTAAGTCCTTTAGGTGCAATGTAGGTGCAGAAAAAATGGAATAAAAACAAGAAATGCAACTCTTCAATAACATTTTTATTACATATGAAAATAGTTGAATTTAATATTAAGAAGTTCATATAAGTATAAATGCAACTAGTGAGTGAGTGAGTGAGTGAGTGAGTGAGTGAGTGAGAGAGAGAGAGAGAGAGAGAGAGAGAGAGAGAGAGAGAGAGAGAGAGAGAGAGAGAGAGAGAGAGAGAGAGAGAGATGTGTATAGATATTTATAAATAATTATATATGAACATTTATAAGCGGCTCTAATATCTGTGTATACTTTTGTAATTTAGGCAATGAGTAGTTGTATTGCAATGTTGCATAGTAAGTAATAGTGCTTATTTTTGTGTTTTTGTGTGTGTGTGTGTGGGGGGGGGGGGGGGGGGTAATATTGTGATGGAGGCCGTAATTGCATGCCGGGGAGAGGGCAGGGTCCAGGGGGGGCCAAGCAAATCAATATTAAAGTCAGCCCTGAGGTTACACATATAGAAAAAGAAAAAAAAAACAGATATGGAACAATAAAATAAACATACCACAGCAAGACTGCATGCATATATATTTTGTCCTTGGTTCAAGTCTGACAACCATATTAATAATTTTGTATTAATTATTTATAGTACTAAACATAGGGTATGAGCATTTGAAGTGGAGCTTCTTACATCAGAAATAAGAATAAACATATATATATATATATATATATACACACACACACACAAGCAATACAGGAAGGAACAGGGAAGACAAACTACAAACTGGACAAAAAAGAATGGATTTAAAAAAATAAATATATAAAGAGAAAACTAAAACATAACAAGGCTCACTATAAACAGGCATGGCTAAAGGGGGAACAGACAGCAAACTAGAAAGCTATGACTTACCACACTGACACACGTTGATATAAACATGATATTATTTTTGCTTTGCTTGTTTTAAATACGGACCAACATATCTATATCCTCACAGGTATTTTTACAATACATATTAAGGGAAATAAAATTAAAAAAAAAAAAACATAAGACCACATTTCTAACCAGAAAACACAACTGTAAAACCAAGTAGGAATCATACTATCAAAAATACTGCTGTTGGTAAAAATAAATGCTTAGGTCAGTCAAAAAATCAAAGCCTTTATCCCGGTATTGGTGTTGTCTGTAACCAAACGTGTCAATTACTTCATTCACATTTTTAGTTTGAAGGGTGAACCACAGAAATATTTTTAATGGCAACTTGATTAAACATTGGCTTTAGTCATAACAATTCATTTTTTCTCTTGACAGAATTCCTTCAGGAGACCCTAGAGGTTTGCAAAGCAGCTCCACTTATAAGTGGTGTCCCACGTTGTAAACCTGAGTTCCTTTTTAGGCCTCTGTTAACAGATTTCCAGGTGGTTCCTGCTTGTAAAAAGGAAACTCAAGCTGTGGGCGGTCCATTTTAACATCCTCTAGAGGCTATAAAACACTGTTATTAAACAAAATTCTCTTCTCCTCACTTGTTTGATAATTTATATGCATTAAACAAATGTCCAGTTGGTTACCATGGCTGAAACATTAAGATCTCTCTCGCTGAACAACCACAAATAATTCTACTCAATAAATCACATTATATTCTTGTATTATCTTGTCAAAGAGAATAAGAACCACACAATGATATTTAGTCTGGTAAACATGACAGCATATGTTTTATTCTTTTCATTAATGTGAATATTCTAATGAAAAAAGAGAATATACAGAAAACTATAGCTTATATATATAGCAGACAAAAATGTACTATGGTGGTACATGTGGTCTATAGCAGCTAGAAGTGTTTTATTTTATTGTCTGAGTCTCCAAAACCAGATCTATTCCATTTTGAGTGCTCTGCTAGTTGGGGGTTCAGCTCTTTTAGTGGTCTGTGGGTTTTCTTCCATTTTTGGCCAGTGGTGCTGTGGGGGAATTGCAGTTCTCTGCATCTTACTAGAAGAACCAAGCTCTTTCCCTGGTGGTCAGTTGTGTTCTGCAGCTCTCTCCCGATTCCTATCACGTTCGCCACAGGCTGCTGTGTGCAGCACTGGAGGGCTCCATTAATTTGTCCTGTACAAATCATGATTGAGCAATGCAGGTCACTACCGAAACAAGGCAAAGCTTGTTGTGAGAGGCCTCAACAAAAACTGGCCAGCGCTACACAGTGCCCGTACGCGTCACTCGCCCCTCTACAGCCTGTGTAGGTCCGGTTGTTGTAAGAGGGCATCAGTCTACATGTGTATCGTGATTCCTGTTGCATCTCTAGACTGCACACCCTCATCACTGTTGCCCCTCAGTTATGGTCTCCTGATGCTAGAGCCTCTGAAGCCTAAGGCTGATGGAGAATCATGCAATACGTAAATCCCAAAAATTGGAATTTGACCCCAATTACTAATTAGGGTGGAATGGAAAAAAGTAACATATTTTGAAAAACAATGTGGGGAAATAAAGGAAGTGGTCACTCCAAAATGTTTGAGGGGGCAATCTCAAAGTGTAAAAAGTAATAATACATTGGAGTGGAACTGGACATGTTTTGGGAGGATTGAAGTCATGTGCAATATTTTTTCAAAGGACAACCCTAGGCACTAAGCACTACTCGCCCTACAAGGAGATTCGGCAGGACTGACTGAGATCAATATTCACTCCATAAAAATGTAACACCTACATCTAAATAGGTTTTGTAAAAGTGCATGTGACATGGTGATGTGGAAAGTAGTGCATGAATACATTTTTAGTGAAGGCAGAAACGTTTGAAACACAAGTAAGATCACTGAAATAAGATTCTGCTTTATTAGAACACATAGTGCCACAGTAGTTGGAAAACAAATTAATCATAGCTTCTGCTTATGTTAAAGAACAATCTTTATCAATAACAGACATTTAGAGAATTGCAGTTTGATTTATTGTGGAGGACCTTCATGTCCAAAAAGATATTGCCACAAATCTGCCATACAAATCAAGGTGCATAACATTGAAGAAACTCACACTAAGGAACAAGTAATATTTAAGGTGCTCATTTAAAAAACAAAAACATTTTAGAGTTGATCAACTTTGTTGTATGTTTTCAAAAGTAGTACATTACATTTGGAGGGGTCCCGTTGTTTGCCTACACACAAATATGGGTTTATGGAGGTTGAAGTTGATGGACTACATGCCTTTTTGCAACCGATTTAACTAAGTAACTATGTTAAAAGTGCACATCTTATTGCTTAGCATGATAATACACCAAATAAGCTTCTTGGAAATCAGATATAATATGATGAGTAGAGTTGCCACTGTTTTCAGTTACTAGGTTTTTGTAATGTAAAACAATTAATTCAGTACACTGATAGGACATTCTTCCTTATCACACTGCTTTTCCAGTACACGGCTATGTAAAGATATTTATAATATAGAATATCATAATCACCAGGCATCACCAGATGCTTACCTCATCTTCACTGTGGTAGTTTGTGTACATTTGTGTGTGGTTCCATTACTGTTTTGGCATCTTTGCCATCTCAACGTTTGAGCCCTTTCTATGCATTTGCCAAGCTGCCACTTCTCCTGTGTTTTTAGTAGACCCTGGCTTACAGTCAAAGCACATATTCAAAAGAGGTCTGGCCATACACAAAACAATGCTGTGCTCCATATATACATACAATGATCACATTATGACCACTGACAGATGGCAAGCCAGCAGAGGCAGTGTGATGCTTTGGGCAATGTTCTGATTGGGAAACCTCGGTTTCTGCCATTCATGTTACTTTGACACATACCAAAGCATTGTTGCCTCTGTCAGTAGGATGAAGCAAAAATGGTTCAGGAGTTCAAGGTGTTGACTTTGATGGTGTTCCCCAGATCTCAATACAATCGAACATCTGTGGGATGAGCTGGACAAACAAGTCCGATCCATGGAGGCCCAACTAGCAACCTACAGGACTTAAAGGATTTGCTTGGTGCAAGGTACCACAACCCACCTTCAGCGTTCTAATGGAGTCCATGCCTCTATAGAGCCAGAGCTTCTTTGGCATCAAAAGGGGACCTACACAATTTTACGCAGTTGGTCATAAAGTTATGGCTGATCAGAGTATAAAAGAACAAGAGGCTGTGCTCCATATACATATGTATATAAATACACACAATCTAAAACATAGCCATAGGTTGTAAAGATTTTTAATAGTTTTCTATAATTAAAGAGAATAGAACAAAACAAAAAAGACAAACTATAATACAAGAGGTATATAGTTGTTCTTCAGGCAATGCATAAAGCATGCTTAAAAAGGAACTCAATTCTGAATTCAGTTTTAAATTAGACAGAAAGTCATTGTTCCCAAATAAAACTATATTTTGATGGTGCTCCTATAGTGAAAAGTTCAAAAACCTTTAATAGCTCCCATTACAAAGAGCAACGTGTCTACTCTGTCACATAGCAACTTAAAAATCTGGTTTTAGGCTTTTTAAGAGACATTCCTTTTTGAACGATGATTGCAAAAAAAAGCACTATTAAAAAAGCATTTTAATGAGGTAAAGTGGTCTTCTGCCCGATAGAAACCTCTTGTGAGGGATGGATTTAGTCCCTCCTGGTAAAAACTAAAAGCAGTAGGTAAACATTGTGGAAAAAATGCAATATTCTTGAAATATCAATTTACCATTCTAATTATCTAAGTGTGAGAAATGCCACTGCTCAGAGTTGGATATCTATGGAAAGCTTACCATTTATTATCTGAACAACAACTGAGGGCACAATAAAAATAAATAACATTTGTTTAGTCAATCTACAATAATTTCCTACAGTTTGAAAAGATCTCTGAAACTCATCATAGCCATTACCTGCCACAGGTTAAATGAAACCATGAAACTGTTTTACCTCTGAATAAAAACGCAGAACTTAAAACTTTGATTTCAATATATATTGTTGTTTTTCCTAAAAGAAATCTGGGTTTTGGGAATGCTAAAACGAATTAAAAGCAAGAGATGAGCTTCAGATGTGGACAGACTGACCTCCCAAAGCCTCTGTCAAGTCCTGTGGGCTTAGCAGGGGTCAGACCAATAACAAACCACAGAGGGGCTTAGCATGCACAAGTGTTGTCTGAAGACAAAGCAAGGTTGTGTATGTTTAATGTGTATCAATTACAAACAATAACAAATGAAAGCAATCTCCCTAATGAGGAACACTTCATCACCCTTACATGCGGAGAACAAATTCCAGAGGTTTAGCATTTGAAAAGCAAACAGAACGGCCTCCTTCTGTGAAAGATGCGGCAAGTCAGTCAGTCAGAGCTCTGTGGTCACTTAGCAGTGTTAATTCCCATTAAAAAATGATAAATACCACACTAAAGTTTATATACAATAAAAAAAACAAGGAAATGTAAACAAGGAAAACAGCCAACATGCATATGTGCTCTTGTTGTTTGTTTATTTCCTTAATTCCCTGGTTGGTTAAAAAAAAAAAAGTTAAAGAAGGGGTGGAAAGATACACATCAACAAAGTTAGATGGGGGTTAAGATGTTGAGAAGAGCTGCTATATTGCCTTTTTTCTGTTGCACCCCAATAAACTTTAGATATTAAAATATGGAAGGTTCTGTAGCTTAATTCATTGTGACTTAATGGGTTCTTATATCTGCCAGGCATGAATGGTGAATTATAGAAACATAATGTCAGTGAAATTTTCACCAAAAAAATAAAAACATGGTTCAAATTTTTGAGGTGGACCTGCCACCCACAAACGTGAGTCTCCTACAACTAAGTAATAATGTTTAAATCTATGCATTTTGCTAGCCAATCCACAAGTCAAGTGGCTTTGTACATGCATTTTGTGCTCCCATAAGGCTGTTAATGAACACAGTAGCATACACTCCACTGTATTCGTGTTTTGACAAATGTACATTGTGGGATTGCGCTGATGCAAACAGTTACAATGGTCAAAACACAGATATACAGGCCTGAAACCACTAGCTACAACAGAATTCCATGTGTGCAGTTATTCTTTTTGTGTGTGATTTTTTTCCAGGCAGGTGCACTTTATAATATTTTAATTATGCCTTATGCTAGAAGTATGATGGATTACTGGATATTTAGCCCTTCGGCTTCCTTGAAAAATATCCTCGGCCCCAGAGTTGTGCAAACAAAAACAAAATATAAAAATCGGGAAAATGATTCATAAAAGGGCTTCTAGTGCATCGTATAGCTCACCACTATATTAAACAATTTAGACATAGGGACAGTTTTGTATGATGTGGTGACCACTGCTAAGTTGTTCTTAGTTGAAAGGTTCATGCCATACTGAACTGTAATTACTGAGTGGGATTATGGCGACTGTGTCAATTGTTAAGACTATACTAATCGATCTGCCAATACTGCAGAGCTTTGATAAAATAATTAATACAAGTATCAGAAAATGACGTGTTGAGAAAGGCAAAGTTCTTTTTGTTCTAATGCAGCAGTTTCCTCATAATAGGTCATATTTTCATAAATAGACGTTGTCCTGTAACTGTTCAAGAATTCAATATGAGAAATAGCTGTCCCTCCATTGCCCATTCTCACTGGATTTCAAAGCTAAAAAAAAAACACAAAGTTTAAGTGAACATGTTAAAGCTCCTTCATCAGCCATGTGCTGTACACACTACACAGCTTCCCGGTTTACTGTAGCAATGTAATTTCCAGTGTTGGCTTCTGCATTTCTGGCTCTCTCCTCTCTGGCCATTCGCTTAGTCAACCCACTGAAATACTTCTCACGGAAAGAGTTGTGGCCTTTATATGTTAAACACTGGTCATCCTTGAGGTGGGCATGTTGGTCCTTTTCCTGTAATGAGATGGGGTGAGGGAAAAAAAATAAAAACTAGGTTACAGACTATTTCCTTTCACACCATTACATAGGCTTTGTGTAACTGAAAAAAACTACATTAGCAAGAGAAAAGAACTACATTGATGTACAAGGATTGCCTGACCTCCCTCACGACACGTGTTTGCAGTTATATAAGGCACGTCACACAATCCAATCCAGGAAGACTCAAGTTTACCCCCAAATTGGGTTTATTAGTGTTTAGACATCTGGCAAGCTCAAAAGGAATAGAAGCAAAAAGTGTTTTCATGGAATAAAGGCAGATTTGTATCTGCCCTGATAACCTGCAGCTGGTAGCACACGGATACTGAAATTATTTAACTTTCTGATGCAGTTAGAAACTTGATAATCACAATATCAACAGCTAATGATCAGGTGAAAGATGCTGCACTTGTATTGAACATGTATCAAGTAAAAGTCAGTAGAGAATTATTGAACACATCTACAGATCTCAGACAGTTCAGCAGATGTGCTTTTCCTATATTATGGAATAAAACATCCTAAGGTTAAAGGATCTTAACATGTATAGCTTGGAAGAAAGAAGACACTGAGGGGATGTGATTGAAATATGTACACATAAATGCAATCAACACAGTAAAGGAGGGGAGTAGATTTAAAATAAGAAAAACCACCACAATATGAGCACATAGTCTTAATCTAGAGGGGCAAAAATATTAAAGTTATATCAGGAAGTATTACTTTACTGAGAGGGTAGTGGATGCATGAAATAGCCTTACAGCAGAAGTGGTAATACAGTGAAGGAGTTTAAGAATATATTTGATAAACATAAGGTTCTCCTAGATTTTAGATAAGAGCAGGGACTATTAAAAGTATTTAAATGTATTGCTCAGGAACTGGGCAGACTAGATGGGCCAAATGGTTCTTATCTGCCGACACATTATATGTTTCATATTTTAGGCATTTAAATATAGTTACCTCTTTTGAGTAAAAAAAAAGTAGCAATATTTAATTAAAATCGAACGTTACAGGTTAACCTTGTAAAGACTCGATATTTGAAAGTCTCCAAGCCACTTTCCTTTAAACACCCAAATACCATTTGTTTCTCAATTAAATTTTCCAGAGACATACAAATGGTGTCATCATGCTTCCCCAAGTTTACAGTGTGCCAGAGAAATAAAGGTGGTGCTCCATAGTTTCCCTATGTATACAGTGACCCCATCACTCCTTTGTCTATCTTTCACACAATGCTCCCCTACTCTGTCTCTTCTCCTTAAATCTCCCCAATCTTTTATGTATGTCGCTTCCCTTATCACCCCCTTCTCTGCCCCTCTCTCTCCTTCCAATCCACCCTCGTCCGTCCATCCTTCCCACCTTGCCACCCCTCGTCCGTCTCTCCCACCTTGCCACCCCCCTCTCCCACCTTGCCACCCCTCGCCCGTCCCTCCCACCTTGCCACCCCTCGCCCGTCTCTCCCACCTTGCCACCCCCCTCGCCCGTCTCTCCCACCTTGCCACCCCTCGCACGTCTCTCCCACCTTGCCACCCCTAGCCTGTCTCTCCCACCTTGCCATCCCCCTCGTCCATCTCTCCCACCTTGCCATCCCCCTAGTCTATCTCTCTCTCCTTTCTATCCTCCTTGATTACCTCTCTTCCCAGGTTATCTACCTTGCCTGTCTCTCTCCTTCCCCTCATCACCCCCTTGTCCGTCTTTCTCATGACCCACAATTTATGCCTGTCTCTCCCATTGATTCTCATCTCTTCCCTTCCCACCATCCATACCCTTTATTTGTCTTCCCTCCCCTTCTTTACCCATTTACCTGCTCTAGGGTGCATGTGTAGTATGTTATATACTCAGTCAGGCGGTGCTGCCTGGCAATCCTTGCACATACTGAGTGAGCACGTGTATTGCTAGACACCATGGTCTGAGCAAGTATATAACATACTACTCACATGCACCTTAAGGCAATAAAACTTGAGGAAAGTCAGTGGATCTGCAATTCTCCCCCAGTAGCAGCCCCTAAGCCTCAGCAGCCAGGGCAATCTCCCTCCCCCTTATGAGTACGCCACTGCACAAGTATTGGAGCTGAAGATAAAACCATCACTACTTTTTTTTTTTGTCCTGCAGTCAAATCAACAACTGTGAAATTAAAGAGTGGGAGGGAGGCTCACTGCTGGGAGCCAATTCCAAAGTGTATCCAAAGATTTGGATCTTGACACAAGGCAGCAGCAAAATGTTCTTTGCTTAAGTGAAAGGATTTCCAAACATACTGCTTGAAATAAATGTTTAAATCTACTCTAGTTAAGTGATGCAGTCAATTATGAGGAGGGTCACACAGCTAAACTCTTTCACGGCCAGAGAAGATTGGAAGAGAAAGAGGGTTAATGTCCTGTGATGCACAGACCTTAATACACAGTAGTTCATTATTTCTGTTATAATTTATGTTCAGGCAATGTTTTGCAGCATTACTTGATGTTGCAGAAAATAATCCCTGTATTAGAGCACAGACGTAGTCTCCTGCCATACCTCCCACCAAGCCATGCAAGGCCAAGGTCTAAAAAAGGTCTCAACATGGGTTGTATTGTGCCCTTTGTGAAACAGCTAAGTCATCATTTATGCATGGCTACAGAACCATGCTAATTATAAAACTGAAACTGTCTAGCGATAGAGAAGTGCAATTAGCAAGACGATAAAACCAAAGAAGATATTGTCCATTTGTAATGGATATTTGTACAGTTAATCTTATAATGCCAATTTTCCATCACCAATTAAAAAACTATTTAAGAGGTACTACACCGGTTTTGTTTTTTTGGGAGGGTATAATGGGGAAGGGATATTATGCCACGAAGCTAGTCACTAAAAAGTTAGGTGCATGTGAGCTGAGTTGGAATAAGGATTTCATGTCATCTACTTCAGGGCATGACAAATTTAATTTAGACTTAGGAGCCAGCAAAAAAATCTAGGAGCAAACAACGGCACATTTACGCAACCATACACACACACACAGTCAGTCATACATACAGTCAGCCACATACACAAACTCTCAGTTTTGATTTTTTTTTTTTTTTAGGTTGGGAAAACAAACACACAAAAAAAGTACTTTTATCAATGACTCCCCCCTCCTGCTACTTTACCTCATTGCATGGGAGGGGAGATTCTGCTCCAGCCTGGACCTTCTTGACACTATTGGTGAGCAGCAGGATGTCACGTGACACGCGCCGTTCCGGCACTTGAGCAGGGGTAGCAGCAAGTGTGTGCAGCACACACACTCTGCTCCCTTGCAAACCGATCGTTAAAATGTTTTTCTAACTGAGCCCAGGGCGAGGAGCGCCATGTGGGGATGACCCTTCCCAGGCGCCAGGTCTAATTTTCTAGTCACAATGGCGACCTGGCGCCCGGGGTTTGTCAAGCCCTAATCTACTTTATGCATTAAACAGAGACCTGTATAAAAACCTAAACAGTACACATTTGAGGAAAAGGTATTTCAAATGTGTTCTCATAGACAATGTCCTGTTTAAACTATCAACGCATTCTCCAGTGAAATAGTTCATTTGCATCTGAAGCCATAAGAAACCACGTGCAGAGGAGACCAGCCATGTATATCTGATCTGGACTGCCCTTATGGACGGGATTACACTGATATGCTAATGGATTGGTTTCCATGTAATGGTGTAAGCAAACAAAAAACGGTGATGCCCTCCAGAGTAGGTACCACCCTATAGGACAGGCCATATTTAGTGCTGTCTGTTCTCAGTGAATGTGCTCCCACCCCCTTTTTTGCACACTTGTCATTTTACACTAGTGATAAACTAAACTTTACCAAAGTACAGTAAAGCAAGGTTGATGGTCAACACTCTACTAAAACAATTTTGGAAAATAGAACTTGGAATAAGGGCCAATGTTAAGTCTACAAAGTCAATAGAATGGCTGCTATTTTTTGAAAACAAAAAGTGGCAACCCAATTTGGGATGTGGTCTATGGCTTGTATCATCCATGATCAAAGAACTACTGGGCATAACAGCAAAACAAACTGACGAATCATTAGAGGGCATACTAAACCAGATCCTCTCAGGAACTAGGATCTTGGCCTTGCTTAAATGATCATTTATCTCAATGTCTCTATAGTATGTAGTGTATTTGCAAGGGTGTGTGCCACCCTTTCTGCTTGACTCAGTCCACATATTACTGGTGTTATCTTGTCAAACACATGCAGGCAATATGTAATTTAATAGGGAAAAAGTTGAAAATCTCTATATTAAAACTCTGCATAAGCAAAACCGTGCAATTGGACCAATTAGTAGAGAGGAAGTAAAGGAAGAGTAAAACACAAGAATAACCTAAAATATAGTTTTTCCCTCAACAATGATCTACTCTACACTATCCAAAAATGATATTCACACATAATACTGTATAACTAAATGCATTTTTATGTGGTTACAAAAGGAGTATCTGTTAACGCTAAACATTTTATAGAGCATCAACTGGCAGGGTACAACATCCCTCCATTAATCGTAGGAAGCCAAATCACCATTTTTTGCAAGTTTATTTACAGTAAATGAAATCAATGACTGGTGACTGGCGGCCAGTGCTTTATCCTCTGCATGGCTCGTAATGGAGAGGAAGTCATTCGTGGCTCCAAGTATTCTTAAGTAGAGCATGCAACGTAAAAGTTCTGTGTCAACGGGCAAAACATCTGGTCGGTGAATTAGAAGCACCTGCCTGCTCGCCTGCCAACAAGCACTAAGTCATTTGTCTCGAAGCTAAGATCAGGTGCTGTAATCCAAACACTTAAACCACAAAGAACTGTTCAGTTAAACAGCAAGGAACACAATAACAAAGCAATAAAAGCAGACACAGACGACAAAATATTAGAGGGGAATTCGCATGCTGCTAGCTTGCGGAACCATATGTGGGGTGCAAAGGGTTAATCAAGAATAAAACTACTAAATGCTGTGAGGCTAGGACGACTCTAGATTTAAAACCTGCCCGTCGATTACAAACAAGAGCCAGAAACAAAATAAACATGTGCATTGGGCTTTAAAGTGGAGAAAACCAGAGAAAAAATGTTGTTTGTGCCAAAGTCAACACTGTTGATCTGAAGAGTAACAAGCACAATTTGTTATGTTAATGCAAGGGCTGTTTATCATTTCTGCTCGTTTCATCCTGGTGCTGCCTGGGATTTTGTTGCGCACATCCGAGACATAGAGGAACTTCTACAAGCCCCCTTAAAAATTGATGGCTTTAGTTGTTGACAAATAAAATATAAGCCACAGATGTCCAAGTCTGCGTGCGTTCAAATATGCTTCTACCTTGGTTTTTTTTATCTGTTTACCAATTCAAATGTAATGAGAGGCAATAGTCAGCATCTTTATTAGACTGTCTGAGTGTTTTTTCTTCATTATACAACACGTTATAAAACAATTAGCATTAAATTAGCGGCAAAAGAGATTATTGCAAATCATTTAGAGAGGAAGTAATAATGTCAAAGAAATTGTCGATTCCTTATCTTGTATGGACGAATTAATTAAAATTATGAGACAAGGAATTGGTGCCTATAGAAACAGGCCTCAGTTTTATTTCAGTGTTGGAGAATAAAGCATATTAAAAAAAAAAAAAAATATATATATATATATATATATATATATATATATATATATATATAGTTGATTTATTTTAGTTAATGCAATACATTAAATACCTAATTTGAAAATGTTACTTTTGCAGGTTTTCTGCTGGGGACTTATCTTCCCACTATGACATCAATAGCTAGTGCAAGGCCCATATGAGCAAGATGTCACTAGTGACATCACACAACTGTCCCACTCCCAGCCATAACTGCTATTTAAAAAAAAAATTGATTGAGCTGGTTTTTGCACACTGTGTCAATTTCGAACCATAAATTGTAGTTTACTATAAAAGGGTCAAAAAAAACATCTAACACTTTAAAAAAAAAAAAAAGGAATTTTAGTTATAGACGTTCGCTGCCAGGACTGGAACGAATGTGACTAAATTTGATGTTTAGAATTCCAGGATAGTTAAGAAATGTGTAATAAATATTATATATTGGCGAGCAATTGTTATAAAGCTGTTTATGTATGTATGCTTATATTTTGCCAAATGAAAAAAAATAGCCAGAGTAATAATGCTGCTCAACATTTCAAATGGCCCAAGACTGACACATTCAATTTAAGTTGTTTATCTGTATGTGAAGAGAGGCATTAACAGGAATTTTTAGACGACTAAGTCAACTACTGATAGCCATTTATGTAATTAAGTGGGCAATTTACAACAAGAACAAACTATTTATTTAACACAGGCTAATTTAGATGTGTGTATATTTCAGTTTATAAACTCCCATTACCATGAGCTGTGATTTGCTCACACACCAAACATTCTGAGCTCAAATAAGGTTTATTCTTCCAACAGACACACATGTGAGAATAAGGCAATTGTAACATTGAAAGAGAAACAAATAAGACAAACTAAAAGTGCTAATATTTAGTGATTTTGACAGGTAAAAAGGTAAAAGTGTGTCCTCTGCCCTCTGTGAACACTCTTACCTCAAACTCCTTCACCTTTTCCATTGTTATTAGCCGGCGCGAAGTGTGGCTGGACAACATCTGTTCACAGTTGCTAATAAGTTTCAGGCATGGATGCCGGGGTATAACCTCTTCTGTATATCTGGAAGAAATAGGGCACAGGCTGGGAAAAAGCACACGGACAATAATAGATTGGAATTTCACAGTTACCTCTTCATGAGCAAAATGGACTGGTGCGCTAAAAGAAGCTGTGTAATAAATCGATCATAAAAAATCTCTTGGTTCCTGTTGAAAATGTTTTTAATAATGATCTCACTTGTTTTCTTCATAGCACATTGCATAACACTTGCTGAATGCACCTAACAGGTTATTTGATTATTTGAAGGAAAAGGCTCCAAAAGGTTTTGTTGGTGTAAGTATTTGGTGGTGTGAGGTGGTCACACAACAGGGTGAGATATATTTAGCATAGATTGGCAGTGGAATGCAAGGTAGATAGGGGGACTGTCAATGGGAGCTTTAGATACAGAATAAAAAGAATGCTTGGATAGAAGTGGTGATGTGCCTTGAGGCCAGGCATGTTTCTTGCAGTTCCCGTCCTCCCTGCGGTCGCCTACTCTAGCCAAGGATTATCCCTGTTGCTTAGATAATAGAAAGGGTTGTGGAAAGAAAGCCAACCTGCCCCTGCAAAACTCCTCCATCCCCTACATAGTCCAGCAGCCCTTCCCATAAAACCGTACTTACAGGTGTCAGCAATTGAAGGGGATTCATTTAAGTCAATTTATTGGACATGTCCCACATGGTGCTGACATAAGCAATCACTGCCAAGTGAGAAAGGTTTCTGGAGCAGCAGAGGCTGGGCTGTATTTTTCCCAGTTTGGCAGCCATGTTGCCAAGTTGTGGTATATAGCAAAAGACATCTACCACATGGTCCAGTGCAGAAAATGAAGAAAGAAAAAAAAAACCTGATAGACAAAATTAATTTCCCAAAAGGCCAGTCCAGCCCTGCTGCTCACCCACTGGTACTCAAAGGGTTAGCTTAAATTTGATTTGTAGACTGAGTATTCAGAGTATGTAAATGTCTGGAAAAGGATTGATTAGGACACACTTGATACTTGAATAACAATGATAGTTGTCGGATTACTGGATTTACGTACTGCGTATTTGAGTACCTCACATCTAGGCGGATTTCTTAATCTGGGCAATAAACCACAGTGAGCACCTAATCTCTTTAGCTGATACAAGTCAAACAACATTAACATCTGAAAATTGCAGTATACGAGGGCCCAGATTCTAAATATGGCAACTAGTCGTGCGGCGAAACTGAATGGAAAAAATAAAACTGCTGCCAGGTCTAGATCTACAAGGAGCCTTTTTAATCTGTCCTTCCGAGATTGAATAAAGAAGACAGTAGTTTGTCTTTGTCCTTTATGTGTTATTGGGTGGTGTGTAGAAGATTCTAAGTTATAAGATCTAGTGGTATGTTTGTTACATCTATTACTTTGCCAAATATATGTGTGAAATATTATATAATTACTTACAGGGAGAAACAAGATAAAGCAGGAACCAGCAAATATCAACTTATACTCCAAACCCAATTTGAATTCAATGCTGGGAAGAAAAGGCTTCAAAGTGTTTCACTCAGAAATGACTAACTCCCCCTAAACAACTTAAGTCTCCGTTTATTCATTAAAATGGCTCTTGAACCATGCTCCCATTATGTTTTCCTTTAAATAATGGTGGATATCTGTTTCTTTATACTCACACGGAATGTCTATATTCTTTACGATTTCATTTAGAATCCTGGCTCCATTATACTCTATTTATTTAAGTACATTGCCTCTGTGTATCACTATCAACCTAAATCTATCCTATTCGCATTTCGTTTTCACATACAGGATGTCTGTAGGTCTGCCTTTAAGTTAAGGTAAGCAACCAATGTCCTGGTGGAGTTTCCAACTAACTGATCTACTTCCCCTGCAGACATTTACCAGCCTATCACCTCATCCAGCCAATCCTATTCACCAGTAGCCACAAGCACCTAAATGGCCAACAAAGTGTGGCTAATGACAACGCTGCCTCACATTTACCGCAAGTAAGCAGTTCAGAGGTGTGTGAATCAACATTAACAGCACAGCCTAATGTCTAGTGTAACTTTACTATGATTTTTAATTAATAGCTTCTAATCCCACTGTTTCTATAAACAATGAATTTTGATACAGATTAACCATGTGTATTTCAACCTGCTGTGGGTTTAGGATCTATTGTGTAATTTTCCACAACATAAAGCTTGCTCCCAAAGAGGAGTAGTGTAAGCATGTTTTACAATTAATATAGAGTATGAGTATCGTGCTATGTTTAGTGTGAAAACATAGGGGGTTATGTATAAATAACGGTGCTGTTTCTATGTCTGATCCCTTTAATTGTATATTTGCTCTTGTGCCTTTATGGTATGTATAATGCTGTCTCCATGGGTTTTTCTGAAGGGGGGTTGAAGGGGATTTGTTGTATAATAACGTGTACTAAAAATTTGTGGTATTTTCTGATAGTCAGCAACATTTGTAAACCATAATTAGATTTAAAAAAATAGTTTCTGGGATTTTTTATGGTGGTCATCTTGTTATACATACATACATACATACATACATACATACATACAAGTATTAATGAGGAATTTGTTTTACATTTTCTTTTTTACATAAACTCATCTATACATAACCTCAAAAAAGGGTCTCTACATTAGCATTCCACCCCACTAATTTAAATTAAAAATAATAGCTTGCATGTGTTATTGGAAACATATTAGACCTCAAATGAGCGAGACTGTTTCAGTTTATGACCCTACAAATGATGCTGTGTATGTTGAAAAGTATATGTATATACAATGAGATGCACTGGTGTCCTTTGGACAAGGGTTAGCAACTGAAAGAATGTGAAAAATTCAGACACAACAATGACGTCAATGTGAGTTTGAACAAATAATCTTCTCTTGTGGTTTGATGTTATCATTCAGAGAGAGATGGTTATTACTTAGTGTTAAAACACCTCCTGTCTTTAGCCATCAGTGCATAGGCTGCTTTCCACAAGTGATGAATGGTGTGTGCTGGACTATATTTAAGCAACCAATGCCTTAGAAGAAGAAAAGAAAAAAAAAAAAAAGGACAATTTTTTTTGTTATCTTATTACTTTTTACAAGGTGGGCTGTCCGTAATTTTAATGCAAATTGTAATTTATATTAAATAAATAAATGCCTTAAAAAGGGCAAAAACTAGCCCTTTTATAGTTCTAGAATGTGATTAATGATCAGTGAGTTACAAAAACTATATTTTGGAAATATCTATCTGCATCTCTGAAGCGGTAACTGTTGCCATGACATTTTAAGGATAGTGCTCGACCAGTAATGAATCAGTAAGGGTCAGTTATGCCTCACTACAAAACAGAAACATGCAAAATACTATACTGTTACTTCTGCCCTATAGCTTAGCAGAAGCAAAAGTGCATTCTGATTGGTGTCTGGCGATTTCAGTTAAATCGGAATAAATTTGGGGAGTGCACTTTTATTCAAGAACTTAAGGCATTAGTGTCTCTCTAAGAGAATAATTCAAATCTATCCCAGGAGTGTTTCAGAACACAAGTCTCTGATCAATATTGATCAAATGCTGATCATATTTGCATTTAACTCTAAAATATAGCAGCATCACCACTGACCATTATGAAATTGTATCTATCTTTAATAAAAGTGAAAGTCACCAAAGACATTAAGGACAGAAAAAGTGCATATAATACACACACTTTATAAGTCATTTCTATCTATCCATCCATCATTTAACAGGGAGAAACAATTTGCTAATGATCCCTTTGATGAGTTCCATAAAGTCATATCTATATGTATATATGCAATCTTATATATCATACCAGTCTAACTGAAACATGTATGTAAGTTACTAAACAACACACAATTGCCTCAGATGTGAAAGCTTGACATTCTAAATACAAACCCTGATTCTCACTAACATGTTGTTAATAGTTAATGCAACAATAGTTAATGTTTGTTTAGCTAGTTAGTGCCCTAACTGAATACTTAGCTGTTAAACATACAATATTAAGGGCTAGTATATTTTTAATCCAGAGCCCAAACTTTCACACCATCAAGAAAAATAAAGCTTTTAGTTACAGGACCGTTTTGAAATTTGTGTACCCTTCACAACAATGGCTGTTTTAACTTTTTTGCAGTGTTTTGGTTAGCTGTAATTTTTTTTTATTAATGCACCCACACATATTTCCCCCCTGCCCCCCAAGTTTCATCTAAATCGTTTCTAATAGTTGACCTGAGTTTACAAAGTTTAGTTATGGGGCAATAACCCAAAGTAGCGTTTTTTTGGGGTTCCTAACTTTTATCCTTAAGCGTGTTTTTGATCCATAGCTAATCATCAACCTGACGGTAAATTTAACCCGAACCCTAATTCTTTTTTTTTTTTTATTTAAGTGTTTTATTTTCAATTTTTCATATAGACATAAAGACATAAGAACAATACAAACGTAAGATCACATCAACCATCTAACGTTTTCAGTGTCAGACTATTCATTACAATTCTCAAGATGGGAGGATCATAAGACACACACAAAAAAAAATATATATATATAACATAAATGACAAGATAAGTTGTGGAGACCAAGATCTATAAATCATAGTGTAGTACTGTCATAAATCCCAGGGGGAGGAGGAGGAGAGGGAGAACCTAAGGGGGTTTCCTAATTAGAGAGGATGCTCTTCTGATCATTTTTGTTCTAGATTTCTTGTATTGAGAGAGTGTGAGAACTAATCAATGTATCATTTGAAATTCATGGAGTATACACTCCTCGGAAAAAAGTTTTAGTTCATAGTCTCCATATACCCCATTTTCTGTCGTATTTGTCTAAATCATCTCTACTCGCATAATAACCCCTTTCCATCATCTGTTGGGTATTAATTTGGTTCTTTACTTGTGCCCAACAAACCATCCCCACTTTATTCCATCTCCTCGCAATAACCAACTTAGTAGCTAGAAAAATATATATTATCATGGTTAGGTCTGCTTTGTCAATATTTTCCAACCCTTGATGTAGGAGAGCTCTCTGGGGAGATTTAAGGAGGCTTTGACCACAAATGCTCGAGGCAGTCCTAAATGCCTCTTCCCAGCACTCTGAGATTCCTTCACATTCCCCAAAAATATGGAGAAGGGAGCCCCTACTCTTTCTATACCTGGTCAGTTTAAGGAATACCTCTTGCAGGTTTAGGCAATGTACAGATCTCCTTAGTTCGTTCCAGCTATTATGCCAATGTTCCATCGGTTCTAGGGGTGTCAGGTTAGAATTTAGATTTAGTTCTCTTTCCCAGCTTATCCAAGCATTAGAGTCATAATGTTGCCTCAACTGTTTTATAGTGTTTGTGCATACTTTCAGGATTTTTTTATTTGGATCATTATTAAACAAATTACCAATCATATCTGTCTTCTCCGTATCACAGTTCGTGTATGTGCTCTCTACTAGAAATTATTATTCTCAGAAATGTAAAAAGATCTCTCGAGGGCAAGTTAAAGTCTTGTCTCAGATCACTAAGTCTGTATCCTATATACATATCCTCTATTTTGTTCATACCTGCTTGTTTCCAAGTTTCAATATTTATATCCGTCATGTTATATTTTATCGCTTCCAGGGGTGCTGATCTTAGGATTTTTAGGTCTAAGTTACACTAAAAATCTACAAGCTCTGCTAGTGTGGTCCCACCGATTTTCTGTTGTGTATTTTTTTGGTTAACCCTATTTAACCAGAGGATATTTTCTAGATTATCTAAACCCGCGATGTTGCTTTCTATCTTCCACCAATCTAATTTTTTGCTTGAAGTCCACTGAATTCTATTTATGTGTGTTAGCATACTGGCTTCCCAAAGTTCCCTAATAACTGGGAATCCCAGGCCTCCCTTTGTTATGTCGAGATATAATGTATTTTATTTATCCTAGGCTTTTTCCAAAGCCATACAAAATTTAGTAATTTCTTCTGTATGTTTTCCATTATTTCTATTTTTATTTTCCCTGGTGCCATCCTGAACACATACATCCACCTTGGGATGACATATGCCCTGATAGTATTAATTCTGCCCATCCATGATATGGAGGCTTGTCGCCATTTGTTAAGTTTAACCTGGATCTCGTCTAATATCTTATTACAGTTAAGTTCTGCCGTGGCTTTGCTGCTGGGTGGAATCGTAATACCCAGATATTCAATCCCGGAGCTAACCCACTGGAAAGAGTTGGCTTCTTTAAAAAAAAATTGCAATTCATCTGACAGTGCTATTCCGATTGCCTGAGTTTTTTCAATATTTAATTTGTAATTTGATACCTCCCCATATTCGTGAATTATCAATTGTAGCTCCGGGATTGAACATTCCGGCTTAGATATTGTCAGGAATATGTCGTCGGCGTATGCAGATATCTTGTATTCTGAGATCCCTATTCTTACTCCCTTAAGGCGGCCATTTTGTCTAATCATATTTGTTAATGGTTCTAATGTCATTATGTACAATAAGGGAGCTAAAGGGCATCCCTGTCTGGTTCCGTTTTGAATCCTAAACCAATCTGATTCTATGTTTTGACCTATCACTTTTCCAGATGGGTTCTCATACAGGGTCATAATGGCATCCATCATTACCTGACCAAATCACATAGCTTTCAAAGATTCTTCTAGGAAAACCCAGCTGACCCTGTCGAACGCTTTTTCTGCATCCAATGACAGGGCCAGCATGGTCGAACCCTAATTCTAACCCATCTGTAACCATAAATGCAAAACTAACCTTAAACCTAGGGTAATTTAAATCTAAGCTGTTTTGTCATATTTAAAAAAAAAAATGCAATGTTGCTGACTGCTTCTAGGGGGTCTAGGATACTTGGTTGTGGCCAGTTCACTGCAGCAGATAAGAGTACTGATCCCCCCCAATAAAATTACCCCCTCTTGCCCAAAAAGCATCCCCTAACCCCAAGTCTCAAATTAACCCAAATACTAACCCAGAAACCAGATCCTCAATACTTATACCTAATACTAACTAACCCCTAAACATAACACCCTAATACTAACCCTAAACAAGCAATAAAACTAGCCTGCATCGACAGAGCACCTTACAGATGAATCGTCAGATGCTCAAACTCCCGTGATGAAGCGGTCACAATGAAGTGGCCGCAAAGTACTGTCCCATTCCGGCCTCTAGGGGATGTCAAGCAACAGAGCGACGGAAGCGATTTCTGATCAGTTCCATCGCTCTTGCTGGATACAGGGCAGCACCATATTGAAGGAGCATGCTGCCATCCAATAAGGCACCCGTGATCACTCTGTGGGGTCAAATTTTGGTGTTGCATGCTGCCTTGATATAAAGGCATCACCACCACATACTAAGTGAAATGTTTTTTGTGACGTATCTAGTACGTCCATTGTTGCAAAAGGGTTAAATATGTTAAGCTTTTCCTATGTGGTCTACAGTACAATTAAGATTTGTATTGATTTATTTTAAAATGGTATGTAGCCATTTTGTTCACAATGCAGAGAAAAGCACAAGCCTCTGTCTGTACTGTGTCGGCTTCCGGGATCGACACTAGCTGCATAATGGTTTAAATACTGTCTGATACCAGAATTATGGTTGTCAGTTTTGACCTGGACAGTTCAGCATCTGGACTCTCTGTCCTGGTAAAAATGAAGACAATATTGGATATTTGCATTGCTTCTTGTGTGATGGTACAAGGATATTTTTGTGGTGTTTAGTATTTTAGTCATTTACAACCCTAAACAGAATGCAGGTGACTAAGTTAATTCTAACTCATCTTCGTAATAGTGGACAAATCAGAAATGGATGATAGGCAACATGTGTAAAATGAAATAGGAAAAAAAATGGATAATTATTAATACAAGTATGGTAAACACTTACTCTGGCCTGTACACTGGCAGCCAATAGACCAGTCTCCCGCCAATTACCAAGTACTCCGCAGCAAAATTTAACAGGTCAGAAAAGATATCACTGAGGTGGTAATTTAACTGAACAGGAACGTGGCTGTCTTGGCTGGAAGAAATAATAAACATTTCGCTTTAACCAACATACCATTCCCAGGCCATGTACCATACATATCATCAAATGTTATGGAGGCTTAACACAAATATGTGTATTATGTTAGTAACATTGTATAAAGCATATATACAAACAAAGATTTTCAACACCTACATAAAAAGTCTGTTTTCAACATCCAAACACTACAATTTCACCCAGTAACATAAAACATATTGAGGAATGGGCTTTCATAGCAATAATGATGACTGACTAGTCCTTTTCTGAACAATTAGTCTCCACTCTTTGAATCAGTAAACACTTGCCCACTTAATAATGTAGTATGGAGCCCTCTGAACAGGATTATTACCACAGACTGCAGTTTTTTATTTGCAGACACGATCACCATACATGGTCATTCTTCCAGGGCCAAGATTTTTACATTTACTTACAATGATTCTGTTTTTATAATCTCCTTCTGTGTGCCTGTTTTTCTTGTTGACTCTCTAATTCCATATGGTGCTGAAAGACAAAAACATTATTCAGTATGTCACCGTTTCATGGAAAGGGTATCCTGATGACATTGGCCACTTTAAGAAGGACAATGCGCCCTGCCGCAATGTAACAAATGGTTCAGGAATAGTTTAAGGAATGCAAAAACGAGTCAAAGGTGTTGACCTGGCCTCCAAATTCCCCAGATCTCAATCCAAACGAGCATGTGCCTTATCTGTTTTTTGTCAGTGGAGTACACTGAACCCAAGGTGTGAAAATTATATATATAATATTTGTATAGATAGATAGATAGATAGATAGATAGATAGATAGATAGATAGATAGATAAATAGATGTATACAGGTAAAAAAAGTAAACAAGGAGCATGGCCAATTAAAAAAAAATCATAAACTCCTTCATAAAGGATAAATATTGCAACAAAAGAAAGTAATGCGTACACTAAATTAGAAACCAGGAAATTACAGTTAAATACACATGAATAATCCAAAAAAAACTCTTGTCCTTAAGGGATCAAAGAATTTAGTAATTATTTTTTTGTGAATATGTTTTTATGTATAGAGAGAAAAATATATGGTTTATAAGTTTTTATCTTAACATTTATCATCTTGCAAGTACAGGCACTGCTTTCATGTTTATTTGACACTAATAATCTGAATGAAAACAAAAAATGTAATAAATGGACTTGAAAGAATGTATTCTAACATAGTTCGGCAGTATATTAAATCCAGGTGACCTGCTAAACTGGAATTAAATCTTACGGTCTGTGATGATGGCATCAAACAATGGCCCTTTCCGCCAGATAGGCTTTGATGCATCGGAGAGTAAGACATCCAGGTAGTATTTTTCCAGTCCGTACTGGCGCAGGTTGGCCCGGATATTCTCATCAGGTCCTCTCCACTTCTGGTTCATTCTTGTAGCCTTTCCTGGAGAGAGGAGTAAAATGATTTCACAGTTTTTTACTCATCATTCAACTGAGTGCTCCTAAAATGGACAAGTCACCTTCACAACAGCCCACCTAACCTTGGGAATCCATCATGCATTGTATTAATTGCCCATTAATTGAATCTGACCCTTTAATGACAACTCATCTATCCTGCAACCTTCAAAAGGAAAGATAAAGAGGGTTTGAAAACAAGAAATCAAGACGTAAAAAAGCACAGGAATACATGAAATTAGTGTTTGCCCTGATTAATAAGTAATTATGTACACCATTACTCGATTTAAAGAAGAATAGCACAGGTTATAGTCCGCCTCTAAAGGAAATAACAAAAACAACTGCAGAAGAAAAAGAGAAGAAAAAAAGTAAGATAAAACTTACCTAAACCATGGACTGTGTTGTAATCAATTTCAGTTCCACATACATAAGTCCCAAAGTGGGCACATGGGACCAAGAGACCACCTAGCGAGCAAGATGGGACAGTTATCAAAGACTGCTGCCAACACATACAACCTCAGATTCAACATTATAAACTGCAAAAAAAGAAAATATTAATTTGGGTGAAAGCTACATGTCAAAATCAAGCAACTGAATCGCTAATTTCTTTTAAATGTTTGGTGATATCAGTGGTTGTATAGTTCATATGAAGAATATATAACATAGACAGTAAAGACCCAAAAGAATGAAGTGGTCACTTGGAGGCAGTGTAAATTTACATATACATTTCTTTAGAAATGTATTTTTTTTTAAATATGTTAAATATGCAAAAATTATGCACTCCAATATAAAGGAAAAAAAATAGAAATAGAAAAAACTGGCTAGCTGCTGATTATCTAAATAATCACAATTGCAGCTAAATTATATAATTTGTGCATGTGTTAAATAGACTTTTTCAATTGTCAGCAGCTGGTCACTTTTTCTATTTTTTTCTAAAAATGTTCCTGATATTGCTGTGCACTGTTTTTGCAATTTTAAAATATAACAAAAAAATACATTTCTAAATATTTTGTAAATTTACACTGCCTCCTAGTAACTGATTCAATCTTTTGTGTCTTATATATTTTGGTACCCTGTAGATCACTCACCTGTTATTGGGCACACCCACCAAAAAATGAAAAGTTTTTTTTTTTGTTTTATTTTGCATTGTTGATTTCAGATATGTCTTTAGTTTTTGTTATTTTGCTAGACAAGTGTGACTGGGCACCTCCATTTTGTGAAATATAGTGTTTTTGGGTGCCACCCCACAGTGACTTTAGAGCACTAGTATCTCACTAAAAAAAATTAGTCTATACGTCAGAATTCTGATCATAGACTTGCATTGAATGGGAAGGTAATGTAACTATTACATCACAATGGGGCAGAGTTATGATCCTGTTTGATCAGGTCAATATCTTCTCTCTTCCAGAAAGATGTACTTTTTGTTTTGGAAAGCAGACAAAAAAAGGTGTACACAGCCACCTAGTCCTGCCCACTAGTGATACACAGGAGCCAGTAAGAGAGCAGGGGCATATCTTATGACATCATTATGCAGGCTCTTCCCACAGTTGTAAAGTGAGAATTGCTGGAAGATTATTGGAGAATGTTGCATCATGAATGCAAGAGATAGACAGCTAATTGTATTTTTACTTTTATATGCAATTAATTCTAACATAGAAACACAAAAAACAGTGGCATGTGTCTTATATATGTGTTTGTTTTAAATGCACAGGTAATCTAGTTACATCCTATTTATGTGGTAGTGTCCCTTTAAAACAGTGTCTCTCTTGTATATAGATTCAACAGTAAAGTCCCAAGACTGTAAACTTAAGCTCTGTACCAACCACTGTCTAAATTCTTGTCGCTAAACAAAAGGGAATTTTCTTGCATATATGTTCTCTTTAAATGAATGTTGGTTCTATAGTCTTGAGCATAATAGTGTAATGCAGTAGATTATATTTGGCAGGGCATCACTTTTCTGTCTTCTACTTAGGATCAGTAATACTCTAGTGCCATCTAGTGGAAATATTAAAACAAACGTATTTCTTTCGAAGATAAAGTACATTTTGTATTTGCCTCTACTTGCCCCTGATTTGTAAGTGGATCACCTTTGTTGTGTGTGCTTCTTGTGCTGCTTTGAGCCTCAAGCAGAAAGACAGTAAGCAATCTCATGATGAGGAGTCCCATTAAGGATAAAACAGCTATCCATGAGTGGTTATGTGGCTCTGCACCTCTGTCCTGGGGTTTGTTTAAAGACTGTCTAGTACAGTGGATATTTGCTCCAACAGGTTCATGTATTCCATATTTGCTCAAATATAAGACGACCCTGATTATAAGACGGGCCAACAAACTTTGGATATTAATTTAGGAAAACATTAAGCCTGAATATGAGACTCTCTTATATGATATTATTTGTTAACAAAATATGATTTAAAAAAATGCATTCTTGTTTTTATTCATTGGTAATGCACCCCCAGACTTGCCAGTGCATCCAAACACTTGTCAGTCTACTTCCTAGAATTGCCAATCTGCCCCTCCCCCCCCGACTTTCCAATCTGCTGTAAATCTGCCTCTCTGACTACCCACAAATGTCAATCTGCCCCCCTCTTGTCAATATGATGCCAATCTGCCCCCCTCTTGTCAATATGCTGCCAATTTGCCTTCACACATACAAATATGCTGCCAATCTGCCACCCACACTTGCCATTCTGCCCCTCCAGGCTCCCTGCTGTCTAGTGGGGGCAGCCAGTGGAAGTTTGTGCGATGCGCGCAGACATCCTCCAATGCTGTCGACACTCCGCTGAGGGGTTCTATGACGGAACGACAGCTGGTCACCTGCTCAACGCGCAGACAACCACCGGTGTATCCAGGTCTCCTGAAGCTCTCCATGGGGCCTGGATTCTAGTCTTAAAGTCAGAACTTTCTTTAATGTCTGATAATAAGATGAAGCTCAAATATAAGACAAGGGGACAATTTCAGAGCATTAGCTCTGAAAAAAACCTCGTCTTATATTAAAAAAATACAGTACAATGGATATAAAGGCAAAAAAAGGTGATCGCGGTTATCCTTATTTGCATATGCCTACCCTAAATCTCTTGCAGTAGTGGTAGCACTATTAAACACAGCAGGACATACGTAGTTACAGCACAATATCCCTCAGTCAACCAAAGAAAACAATTATAAATATTTTAAACAGCTGTTTAACCAGGTATGCTGGTTTCATATCAGTTATAATGTAATTTGCAGGAGAACTTACCAGTCCCAACAAATGGATCAAACACCACATCATTAGCTTTCACCCTTGCATGGTTTGCCATAATGAAAGATAAGCCGGCATCCATGCTTGTATTGCCAATAAAATGCCTCTTCTTGACACTGTAAGAATTGATCAAGTCCCTCTGTCCATCTGCAATCTTAGAAAAACAATGCACCGGCTTATAATACACAATCATATTTTGGACGTATCAAATTATAAAATATCCCGAAAGTTGTGACTATAGTTTAGTTTGATAAATCAAACAGGCATGGTCATCCTGAGAAAGACATTATGCTACTTTACTACATCTGTTTATGTGTGTCTTTTGTCAGATAAAGCAATGAATTCAACAAATCGATGTTGCTGGAAGCACAAAATAGATATCTGCTACACCATTTAACGGCTAATTTTTGGAATTCCAGCTTCCCCATATATAGTAATAGAAATGGCTTTGGACATTCCATGAAGCTCACTAGTCAAAGCAGATATGGTATGGACATACAGTGACATTAATATTCCTTTAAAAGATTATAAATAGATCGGAATTCAAAAATGTCATTTTTAAATGTAAATGAAAAGGTCACTTAGAGCACAGGAATTTTAGTCTGAAATGTATACGAGTCCGCACACTTTTTACTGGTACATTACTGACTCATGTACATATTTTACACAAACGTGTTAGGACACCTGACCATTACACCAACATGACATTGCAAATGTAAATACATAGACATTAATATGTAGTTGGTCCCCCTATTGTACTAATAACAGCTTCCACTCTTCTGGGAAGGCTTTCCACAGGATTGTGGAGTGTTTCTGTGGGAATTCTTGCTCATTCCTTCAATAGAGCATTTGTGAGGTCAGGCACTGATGTTGGATGAGAAGGCCTCTCTCACAATCTCCGTTCTAGTTCATCCCAATGGTGTTCCATGGGGCACAGAGTTCTGTAAGGGTCAGTCAAGGTCTTCCACACCAAAATAATCAAACCATGTATGGACATTGCTTTGTGCACTGGGGCACAGTCATACTGGAATAGAAAAGGGCCTTCCCCAAACTATTTCCACAAAGTTGGAAGCCTAGCATTGTCTAAAATCTCTTTTTATGCTGAAGCATTAAGATTTCCCTTCATGCAAGTAATGGGCCCAACCCAACTCCTGAAGTTGCTCCAGAGTCCAGTGGCGGTGTGCTATACACCACTTGATATGACACTTGGCATTGCACTGGTTGACGTGAGGCTTGCACACAGCTGATTGGCCATGGAAACCTATTCCCATTCCCGCCACATAGTTTTTGTGCTGATATTAATGCTAGTGGAAGATTGGAATTCCTCAGCTATGGCATCAGCAGAGCATTGCCGACTTACGCACCAGGCATTCAGCACTCTGGGACCCTGCCTTCTCACTGTACATGGTCTTCTGCTGTTCCTAAATGCTTCCATTTTGCAATAACTGTGGAATATCTAGCATGAAAATTTCACAAAATGAACTATTGCAAAGGTGGCATCTTATCACAGTACCACACGCCTTGAATTTACTGAGCTCTTCAGAACAACCCATTTTTTTCACAAATATTTGTAAATGCAGACTGCAGGGCTAGGTGTCTGATTTTAGACACTGGTGTTCAATAATTAAGAAGTGTGTCCCAATACGTTTGTCCATATAGTGACTCTTTTTGTATATAAGGTGGTCATTGGATTAAATAAATAACTTTATTCTACTCACCCACCGGCCAAAGAAGATTTCTAGGGGCTCTTTTTGCGGGTTATTGGGTTCTGGCCCATAATCTTCAAGCAAATAAAATATGTGCTCAGCATTTTGTAAATTCACTTTTCCTTTAAATGGCACAAACTCCAAGGTCTGTATTGAAAGTTAGGGAAAAAAGTTAATCACATAGAAGGAAACATAGAATCCTTTGACATTTAACAACTATTTGGCCCATCTAGTCTGCCCAATTATCTGAATACTTTCATAGGTCCCTGAACTTATATTATCTAGGATACCCTTATGCCTATCCCATGAATGCTTAAACACCATCACTGTATTAACCTGTACCACTGCTACCTGGAAAGGTATTCCATGCATCCACTATCCTCTCAGTAAAATAATACTACCTTTTCCCCTCTAATTTAAGAATATGTCCTCTTGTTGTTATAGCTTTCTTCTTTATAATATACTTTCCTCCTATACTGTGTTGATTCCTTTGTATTTAAATGTTTCTATCATTTCCCATCTGTCTTGTCTTTCTTCCAAGCTCTACATGTTAAGATCTTAACCTTTCCTGGCACGTTATTGTACACAGTACTGGAGACAGTATCTCAGAGAAGGGCCACTAATCTGGTTCATGGGTTGTAGGATCACTACAACCCATGAACCAGTTTAGTGGCCCTTCTCTGAGATACGGTCTCCAGTACTGCGTACAATACTCCAAGTGAGGTCTCACCAGTGCTATGTACAATGGCATGAGCACTTCCCTCTTTCTACTGCTAATACCTCTCCCTATGCAACCAAGCATTCTGCTAGCATTTCCTGCTTTCTGTAGACATTAGAAGTCAGAAAGACCAATTCAGGAGCCAGCCTGGTTATTTTTAGGAGTCAGGGAAATGGAACTCTGGCGTACGGAATTTGTATAATTTGTATAATCCTTTAATTGCTCTGAAATAATTACCCTTAAAACCTATTCCTCAGATGTGGATGTTAGGTCTGTGGGTCCAATTACTGATCCCTGAGGTTCTATACTGGTAACAAGACCTTGCATCGAATATACTCCACTGACTACAACCATCTTGTGCCTTTCACTCAGTTGCTGCCTAATCCATTAAACAATACTGGAATCCGGAACAAATGAATAACAGTGCTGACACAAAGTAGTCTATTCAGGTATGGTAAGTACCATTAATAAAGAATCAACCCAGACTGTAGGAACATAGAAACATAGACTGTGTCGGCAGATAAGAACCATTCGGTCCATCTAGTCTGCCCAATTTTTGAAATTGTATTAGTCCCCAGTTCCCGGTCTTATATCTAGGATAGCCTTGTGCCTATCCCACGCATGCTTAAACTCCTTGACTATGTTTACCTCTACCACTTCTACTGGAAGGCTATTCCATACATCCACTACCCTCTCAGTAAAGTAATACTTCCTGATATTACTTTTAAATCGTTGCCCCTCTAATTTTAGACTATGTAATACAAGGAATATACACATTTAGTGATTGCTGCTACAAGTCCCAGCCAAATAGCCCAGCTCACTAGCTTATTACCAGTCTTTAGTCAAAAAAGGCTTGAAAGCCTATAGAAGAATTAATGAAAGATCTATACTATGGTTGAAGCAGACTTCCCGTAGATCAGATTCAAAATAGATCGATAATGCATGATCTATATAGCCTGTATGGATAGTGCAGTACCTGGCAGTGTCTACAGTGTTATTAATAGTCTAAGATTATTTATGCAGCTGCAAAAGAAACAGACACTGCTGACACTCTGTGTCATAAAAAATACACTAGCTAAATACTGTTATTTGGAAGAGATAAAAAAAAAATTGGTGTTAACCCGACGGGCTTACTCATAGTTTTATGCCCCTTTTCAGCAACTAATGTGAACAGTAGATAGGTTAACCAGCTGGTGAAATCACCAGGAAAGGCGAGCCATTCTCCCTACAGATAGCTTGATCGCTTCTGCAGTTATCCTTAAAGCCAATGTTTCTGAAATACTAAGTGATTATATCCTGTCCTGTACACAGATACACTGACTTTTCACTCAAAGTGATTATAGTTTAGAAATACCCTTATGTAAAACTAAAAAAATCGTTTTTCCCAAAAAAGTCATGTGTCATTTATATGAGGTCATATTTGTAGATGATGTAATCACTACATTTTCCATACTGGAAACCCTAGATCTGTCCCTTACTAATTGGGGCAACGTAATAAAATCTCTTAAAGTGACATTATGGAATAATACACCAGTACGTGTAAGTGTTGTAACAGCTGTTACACAATCAATGGAAGGTACAAAGCACTATATTAAACCACAGCATATTGCATTAAAATAAACATCACGTGACACCCACCCCTGTTGACAACTTGGCCTCATGCCACAACAGAAAGCTTGGCAGTTGTGGCATGAATGCCATAGGTTTGCTATCGCTGCTTTATAATGTTATTGTTTGAGTTAAATAAAACTATTTAAGTAGTTCTCCAAATAATAATGATTGACCTACTAAACTAAGATTACCGTATTTGCTCGAATATAAGACGAGGAGAGAATGTCTTACATTCGAGGTCGTCTTATAGTCTGACCTCAAATTGAGGTCAGACTATAAGACAGGGATCCAGGTCCCCCACAGAGCAGCAGGGGACCTGGATCCCCCTCACTAACAGCCGGTGCTGCCCGACACGTCCGTCAGGACTTTTATGATGAAGCCGGGCAGCAGCGGGGGATGTCTGCGTGTATCGTGCAGACATACTCCGGCTGCCTCCACTGGAGACCAGGGATATTTGGGAAGCCGGGGGATGTCTGCACGATAGTGCAGGCATCCTCCATGCTGCCCGACACTTCTGCCCGACACTTCCGTCTATTATGACGGACCGGCCGTCTGTCATAATAGACTGAAGTGTCGGGCAGCATAGGGGATGTCTGCACATACCGTGCAGACATCCCCCGGCTGCCCCCACTAGCCACCAGGGAGAGACAAGGTGAGGGAGGGGGGAGACAAAGAGGGGGAGAGAGACACAAAGGGAGAGGGGAGAGAGAGAGAAAAAGTTGAGGGAGGGGGAGAGAGATAACACTGGGGGGAGAGACAGACAACACTAAGGGGGGGGGGGAGACAACACTGGGGGGGAGAGGAAAGAGAGAGGCAGCATTGGCACATAAAAGGAAATAAAAACAAGAAATTAATTTTTTGATATTATAATTTTTTATTGAAAAGCAATTTACATGTGAATATATACAAGTTGAACTTTTTTCCTATAGGGTAGTCTTATATTCAGGCTTTTAGTTTTTTTTCTAAAGGAATATCCAAAGTTTGGGGGGTCGTCTTATAATCGAGCAAATACGGTAGTTCTGATATAGCAGTTATACTAATCTGACAGGTTATTCTAAATATGAATAAAAAGACGCAATCACCATTTGGTGTGTATAAAGGCGGTTGCATCTTTTTATAACACCCAACACTTTGCGGTGCGGGAGAGAAGGAACTCCGCCGGGACAACCAGGAAGTAATTTCTGGCAGAGGTGGAGCAGACTCCCAAAATTTGACGGGAGTCTGCGTTATTCATAGATGCACACACCGACAGCGCCACTATTTGTTGCTGTGTATGCACCATGGCTATACATAACCCCCATTGTGTCCCTCTTTCTGTGCCAAGTAGACACAATGAAGTAGGTTACTTAGCAGAAAGATCTAACTTAACCCCGAAAGTTGGACAATAAGCTTGGCTGTTGGCTACATCTATAGATCCCATCGTATCCTAACTACACATAAAAGCTGAGGCAGATCTGAACAGTCTCAGACAGTGTCAGTGTGCCAGAGTGGGCGCTTTTGCCTGTATCTGATTGGGATATGATGTATGTCAACTCCGTTTTCTCTGATAGTGTAGTTTCAAATGTAATCATCAGACATGACCTCTATTGAACAGATACGCACTAGATCAGTGTGCATTCCTCACAGAGAAGCATGGACACTGTCGGTCGGAGGATAAGTCCTATCCTTATTCTAGGGCCATTTCTATAAGAGAAACATAAGTGGAAAAAAATGTATATGTTGCTCTTTAAAATTGTAATGCTTAATTGTAGGCTTAATTATGTCAAGTGAAAAAAAAAATAAAGAAAGTCTTTATTTTAGTCTTTAGTCTTGCACTTCTGCTTGGAATATACTGAGAATCGTAATAGGTGACAGTTCCTCTTTAATCAAATCTAAACCCATCATGAGTTGTTAAAGACCCACAAAAGTCAGTTAAGGAGAGCTAAATCGACTTCAATGCAGCACCCTCTGGTTTAATAAAATAAAGATCAACTTACGTCTATCTTTGCCAGCTTTTCTATTTGTGACAGAGTTTTATTAAACGTATGGATGTTGATTTTGTATGTGGAGTTAGGCTGAAGATAGGTGATCTGAAACAAGTGAAACAGAGATCATTAAGTCTATCAAGTTTAAGTCTGAACCCAAATAAGTAAAATGCCAAGATAAAGAAACGTGCAATTATATCAAATGTATTCATACCATTTTTTCTAAAGGGTAGTGTTCAAGAGATTGTTTAAGCTCCTCTATAGATTTCCCGTGACCCCACAACTCGAAAAGTGATCTGATGGTGAAAATAAATAAATAAATAAAAGTTTATTATAATAATCATTTGAGAGGAGAACAACCAATCCAACCATGCCATGCTACATAAACATATCTGGAAACACACGTACAAATACTGATAAATTACTACTACCACTGAGAACTATTGGAGCTGTGCCCTTAAAGGGACAATACTAGGAGAGAAGCTGGCATGGCAACAGGGAAGATAAAAGGATGTTTGAAGGTGACACTTTTAAAGAATGTGCCAACATATGGCGTTTATAGTTACCTACACCAACAGGTGAGTTTGTGCAGGTGAGTTGAGATGAACATTTCATCTCACCTTTTTAAAAAAATGGGGGAAACTCACCAGCTTTGTCCCTGCAGAATGTATAGCTAAAATGGTGAGATGAAATGTTCATCTCACCAGGAACTGAGATCCCAAAGTATTGGATGCCATTTCCTATCTGTATTCTGTATCTACTCAATAGAATTTCTCCTTGAGCCTAATGTGGGTAGAAATGCTGTAGACAATGTGGGTAGAAATATATGATAAACATTTAACAGAGCTTTAAGTAACAGAGCGAACCATAAAAGTGTTGATGACAAGATCCCCTGCATGTAGGTAATATATTTACTCTATAAATTGTGTCAACAAAATTGTCAGATGTACAGATTACATTATCTAATGTGCTCTGCACATGGATGTGTACTACCACACAGAGTTTTAGTTTACGTGTGTTTGTGCGTGCCCACAGTAATATATAACCATAAGTAGTATCCACATACCTGTATGGCAATGTTATTCAAATAGAACAACTTGTGAGCAAGATCTAGAAATCAACTATTATTTAAAGTGACACCAGGTCATATATTTGTATTTCAGTTGTACAGTAGTTGAGCATACAATTTTCCAGGGCCTTACTTAGCACAGACTGTCCGCTTCATCAACTTCCTTGCCATTTCTTCGGATGGGATGTGAAGTACACAGAACGGTGACTAAAAAAAAAGAAAAATATGCAGGTTAATAGTAAAATTATGAATAATAAATATATGAACAATCATACTTTAGGCACAATATGTACATAATGTGTAACTTTACTTATTAAAACATTGTGGCAAATTAATGGATAAGGGTGCTAACCAAAATGGTTACAGTTTGACAGAAGGAAACATGTGATAAGGTAGTAGTTATACAGCAGAACCCGCTTATATACTACGGAATATATTGCCTTTATATAATCAATCCAGAACACAGTGATAGGAAACAGAGCTCTGCAGCTATACATTTTAGGGTAAATAAATAAATAACATATCCCTTGCAGACCTTTAGGTGATATAAACTACATGTGATTATCCAGCCTTGTGGTTCACAACAAGCTAGAATGCATCACTGTAAAACACACTTTTAACAGAATGTAGAAAAATAGACATCATTGTGACACATGAGCCTGCAGAGAAACTTGATGACTCGAGAATTGAGACGAGGGTCCCACAGTAGATTGTCGCTATTGGGCATATAAGAAACAATGGAAACTAGGCTCATAATTGTATTGCATTGTACATCCAATTTATTTAATTCTTCTCAGAAAAGCTTACATACTTTCCTATGAGATGTCCTGTGTAATAGTAGATCACTAGGGAACTAAACAATCATAATGAAACATTAGAACTATTATCATTTACAGAAACCTGGCTGGATGAAAATACAGGAAAACGAGACACTTGACAAGATTGCAAAGGAGGAGCATTGATTTGTGTCTAATCAACCTTAAATCCCAAGTTAACAGTGGTATATTTGCCCCAATCATTTTGATGTATATCCACAGATATAGATTAATAAGATACGTATCCAATCTAAATGCCATGAAAAAGGAATTCACATGCACTGAGCTACTCCAGAGGTAAAATCAGTTTGATGCAAACTTTGTGACACATTATTGGTACTAAGGACAAGCACATCAGCTAGCAATATATATGGATCGAAATATGGAAGATGCTTGAATACTTGGGTTGATAACGTCCTCTTCTAAATTAGGCTTCACATATAGTTTTGCCTCTGCTACACTCAAAATATTTTATACACTTGACTGGTGTTCCAGCTTGGTCTACAAGTTTCCAGTAACAATAAAACACAGCTGTATGATGTCTAACACATCTTGAACTGGGGAGGAGATGACCATCTCCTACCTAGTGATTGGTTGCTGTATGCAAGCATCAGCTGCACGCTAAACATCACAGAGAGCGATAGTAGTCAGCCTCTCAGCAGACACATGCTCCACTCTGTGAGATGGAAAGCTCCCTAGTTTTTACTTCTGCGCCTCTGGTTCTGAAAAGACTAGTGGACAATGTATTTTGAATTGTGCCCAGAGCTACTTAGCTCAACCATATTAAGAAAATATGGGTTGTCTCTTTCATATAAGCAGCATAGCCAGGATAAAATACCTAATTCCAAGACATGTCTTCATAGTGACTAAACTTTAGCATTCTACTGACCTTAATCAATAGCCCCTCTAAGAATAGTTTTCCATATTAGAACTAGAGCTTTAGAAGTATGGCTTTATTCAAGAAAGAGAGAATTGAAACTGGAATTTGAACCTTAAGGTAAAAGTAGCCGAGTTGGAAAAATTTTCCCATTCAGCAGTAGCAAAACATTTTCACAGCTCACTATAGTTTTCACTTTGGAAGCCATGTAAGAGCTCCAACTACCAATAGTAACCACCATAGAGGTCTAAGGAACACGACAGAAAGGGGCACACTGGCTCCATCAAATACACTGATGAGCTGAGACGTAAAACACTGACTAATATCCCAGGCATGAAATAAATGTTCATGGGAATAACTACACTGTAATCCACAGGCTGGAGTAAACAAAACCTGCTGTGTTTTCCCAATAAAGCATAACGGTCGTGGGGCAGTGTTGACCCCTCAGGCTGCTCAATGACAATTACTCATGAGAACCAGTCCATGGTTCTGAAATGTCTGAAATAATGATATAAAATGCAAATTACCAGCACTTACTGCCCTAACCCTATAATAATATATGAAATAATATACTTAATTATTTCTCTGCTTACCTTTGCATGAACATCTTGAACATTGTTGAAATGGCCACCAAAGAGGGATAATAGGGACTTGATTTCCTATGGAATAATGAAAAAGATAAATACATGAGTAAAACAAAATTAAAGTAAGTTTGTTCAGTTCACTTAGGAATGAATATGTCCACTGATCTGCAATATAAGGGAAAAAAGTATTCAACAAAGAAAGAATTTTCTCCAATGGTGTATTTCTTTTGTCCTCCACGCACTACATGAAAACTAACTGTTTATACAACCAAGCTATACTTTTAATTCTAAATGTTTATGTAAAACTGTCTAATCTTTCCTTATATAACGTGGGCACTTACGCAAGTTGGTAATCATGTGAATAGCAGTAAAGAATAGAATTTTTAGATAACTATTAAATCACCATCCAAAGCAACAGGATTTCAGTCTGAAGCCCAAATGAGTAAAGTAGGCACTAAACCCTTGCCCAATATATCTCGCGCCCATCATAGAGTGCAAAAACAAGAGCTGATTAACTTTCGATTTGCCTCTGATAAGAATAGTTTGGTTATTAGCTGGAGTTGCATCAAGGCATTATCATAGGGAAGCTGAATGCAAGATCTTTTGGATGATATTGATCACACACACTTTGCATCCTATATTGGACCCACAGCACTTGGCTTGCACTCATATTGCACCTACATGATTTGGCATGCCACAGTGTCACTTTGCCCAACAGAACTAGCCAGTGTCACTTTCCTCATAGTACATGTTATTTTGCCCCACAGACTATGCCACAGCATCACTTTGCCAATGAAAATAAACTAGTTTTCCCATTAATATGCCAGTGTTTGCCCATAAATATGGCACAGCAAATTTGCCCAATAATATGCCAGTATTATTTTGCCATTAATAAGTCAGACAAATTTGCCCAATTCTATGCCGGTACTATTTTGCCATTTAATATGCCCCAGCCAATTTGCCTAATAATATGCCAGTATTATTCTGCCATGTAATATATGCCAGTATTATTTTGCCACTCAATATGCCAGTATTATTTTGCCATTCAATATGCCAGTATTATTTTGCCATTCAATATGCCAGTATTATTTTGCCATCAAAGTATTGTAGCATTTAACCCCTCAATTTGCCAGAATTTTGTCATACAATATTGCAGCATTTAACCCCTCAATATGCCAGAATTTTGCCATTCAATATTGCAGAATTTAACCCCTCAATGTCATTATTTTGCCATTCAATATTGTAGAATTTAACCCCTCAATGTCATTATTTTGCCATTCAATATTGCAGAATTTAACCCCTCAATGTGGCAGAATTTTGCCATTTAATATTGCAGAATTTAACCCCTCAATATCCCATTATTTTGCCATTTAATATTGCAGAATTTAACCCTTCAATATACAATTATTTTGCCATTCAATATTGCAGCATTTAACCCCTCAATATGCCAGAAATTTGCCATTCAATATTGCAGCATTTAACCCCTCAATATGCCATTTTTTTGCCATTCAATATTGCAGCATTTAACCCCTCAATATGCCATTATTTTGCCATTCAATATGGCAGCATTTAACCCCTCAATATGCCATTATTTTGCCATTCAATATTGCAGCATTTAACCCCTCAATATGCCAGAATTTTGCCATTCAATATTGCAGCATTTAACCCCTCAATATGTCATTATTTTGCCATTCAGTATTGCAGAATTTAACCCCTCAATGTGCCAGAATTTTGCCATTCAATATTGCAGAATTTAACCCCTCAATATGTCATTATTTTGCCATTCAGTATTGCAGAATTTAACCCCTCAATGTGCCAGAATTTTGACATTCAATATTGCAGCATTTAACCCCTCAATATTGCAGCATTTAACCCCTCAATATGTCATTATTTTGCCATTCAGTATTGCAGAATTTAACCCCTCAATGTGCCAGAATTTTGCCATTCAATATTGCAGAATTTAACCCCTCAATATGTCATTATTTTGCCATTCAGTATTGCAGAATTTAACCCCTCAATGTGCCAGAATTTTGACATTCAATATTGCAGCATTTAACCCCTCAATATGCCATTATTTTGCCATTCAATATTGCAGCATTTAACCCCTCAATATGCCAGAATTTTGCCATTCAATATTGCAGCATTTAACCCCTCAATATGTCATTATTTTGCCATTCAGTATTGCAGAATTTAACCCCTCAATGTGCCAGAATTTTGCCATTCAATATTGCAGAATTTAACCCCTCAATATGTCATTATTTTGCCATTCAGTATTGCAGAATTTAACCCCTCAATGTGCCAGAATTTTGACATTCAATATTGCAGAATTTAACCCCTCAATATACCATTATTTTGAAATTCAATATTGCAGCATTTAACCCCTCAATATGCCATTATTTTGCCATTCAATATTCCAGCATTTAACCCCTCAATATGCCATTATTTTGCCATTCAATATTGCAGCATTTAACCCAATATGCCATTATTTGCCATTCAATATTGCAGCATTTAACCCCTCAATATGCCAGAATTTTGCCAATTAATATTGCAGTATTTAACCCCTCAATATGCCATTATTTTGCAGCATTTATCCCCTCAGTATGCCAGAATTTTGCCATTCAATATGCCAGTATCTTGCTTGTTTTATACCACCCTCCTTCCCCAGTAGTTACCTTATTTACTGCTCTGTGTCCCTGGCAGTCTTCGCTTCTGCACGGAGGAGGGAAACACAACCACCGTAACGTCACATCTGGTCGCATTGATTTTTTTTTTATGGTAGCCGACACCAGCGGATGCGGCTGCCAGTAAAAAAAAAAAAAAAGTAATGCGCTGCGGGGGGATGCCGGCAGCACGGGTGTCACCCCCGCTGTGGGTGTCACCCAGTGCAGTCCGCCAATGTGTACAATTGCAGCTTTATCACAGTCCACACAATGTATTCTATTCCAGCAGCACAGGAAGGACTAAATGAAACAAAACTTTATATCCTCAGTATCACCGAACCTGTAGTACATAGGCAGAGTAATCACTGGGGGGGAGGGCTTGAGTCAAATTTTAAAAATGTGATTTATGCAAAATACCTGCATCAACTCACAATGGCCTGAGCACTATTCAAGCAGTAGCCTTCAACTTGCACCAAAGTGAGTTTGGGGACTAGACTGTCTCTTTAACCACTAGCCCAGCTGGATAATATTTTGGTATTCCTAATGTTGATGACACATTTTCCGTGATCTAATTTTCAAGACTTTTACACTACAAATGTTGTATAGCTCCCATCTACCAATCAGTCATAATTGAAACCACACTGCCTTACACATCAGGGCTTTGATAGGTAAAATGTAGATCAAGCTAAAGCCTTGATTTTAGCCTGTGCAGCCCTGAAGCATGCATTTTTCATAAGCGTGCCTAAAATGGCAATGTGATTACTTTAAAGGAGCCAATCATTTGCAGTAGTGTTATCAGTCAGTGTACAGAGGATGATTAACCCCTATCCATACTGCATGGTTGTTAATGTGCATTCCCCATCGAGTCTACCTGGGAGTTTGGATAATGGAGCCTAAATCGGGTGCACAAGTCAATGTTCCCAAACCAAATAAAGCGGGCAGCTGGGTTGCATGCTGTGGTGAATGATAAGCTGCTGGCTGATTGTCATGGGAAAGGTATTCCACAACAACTAGCGCTGCTAAAGGATAACCAACACTGAGATGTCTACATCTGTCACACCGAGACTGATGATGTGCACATTACCTAGTTAAAGACACACGAGTGCCAGGACCGCACACGTTATTCACATGGGTAAGTACCGGTATGTGTGGGCCAATTGGGGAAAGTAAGATCTAACTAAAGAGGTGCCCAGCCTAATACCCAGTATAGGTCTCTCACCGGCAGACGGAATTCGCAGTTCTCCTGGGCTAAGAGCAGAAGATATTTTTTCATGGCAGCACCGCTCTTGCAGGACAGCGCCATGTTGGAGAGTGACGTCATCAGGGGGCTAGGCAGGCTCTGCAGGAAGTGTACGGTGAGAGAGCTGGGTGGAGCTGTCACGCTGACAGAGAAACAAAGATAGAGAAAAACCTAAACAGCTAGCAAGTGTCTAGTGCAGTGTGTAGACAGAGGCTGCATGTTCCTATAGTTTTCCATTCGGAGCTGCTCAGGGTCAGTTATGTCGGCTGAAGGCGAGGAGCTGAGCTTTGACAGCAAGTGTATATTCTGCAAGATTGCTAACAACCAAGAAAGCGATGCTGAACTGCTGCATTGTGACGTGAGTATCAGATCGATGACGTCAGGAAGAATAATGGGTGGATGCATTTTATACAAAAACTAGCAATTCGAACGTTCCATGTATAGCCCATAGGTAGGGACACATGAGCATAATATAGTGATGATGTAGCCAGCTAGAAGGAAGTATTCATATTATTATTTGTATTATTTCTTTAAAGTTGTGTTTTTACATGTGTAAACAGTTAAATCAAAATATGGTCATTTGGGGGTTTATTCATGAAATAGGGAATTGAAAAGGGAATTTCAACCATTGGGCCAAAGTAGCCGAGTTGAAAAAATTCTCCAATTCAGCTAAATTAGATAATTTTTCCAACTGGGCTACTTTGGCTTTAAGTTTGAAATCTCTTTCTTCACTCGCTTGCATTGCATTCCTTCTTTATTGAATTAAGTTTTGTAGTTCAATTTTTTTTTTTAAATGGAGCGCCTCAGTACAAATGAATTAATTCAGTAAAATACAAAATTGCTATAAAACATAAGCACAGCAGGGAAAACACAAGTATGTATAATTGTTGCATAATTATTGCAAGTGTGAATGAATAATTGTGTAGCCCCGCTTGGAAATCGGATTCTATTTTGTGTGATTTTATAGGCAGCTATTGGGACTCATTTGCCCCCCTGTAAGGTATTTTCTTTCTTGTTAGACTACTCTCCTAGTGGTGCCTCGCTCACTATGAAGCCTGATAGAAAAGACAAATAGGTCCCAAACAAACAGTAGAGGGAAAGTTACTGTTGGCCTAACTCACAACAATAGTAAGACCAAAGAGTGGCTCTTTTCTGACATGTTTATTCTGCAGCCAGAGAGGAGCCCACCTATGGAGATAGTATGGAGTATCTTGCCCCCCCTGTAGTCCCGGAGTGTCTACAGTGGCTATGCTCTATCATAGTGGTGCATGAACCAGGATTCCCTGCACCTAGGCGTACCCACTGTTGTTCCTGTGTTGAATTGGAGTCTTGTAGCCATCAGGAAAGTGGTAAAATTGAAAGCGCTAGAACAAACCCAGTTACAAGTTAATATTATATTTATAGCAAGTAAAAATGGATGAGTAATTATACTACTAATGGCATGCTGCATCATCATAAAATCCCTATGGCTTACTTTAAAATAGGATCCTTCCTGGTGAAATACTTCTATTGTTATCACACGGAAAGCTTTCATACATTAACTACACTATGGTAATGGTTCTTTTTATTTATTCATTCATTTTATTATCCTGTTAACCAGGGGTCCTCAAACTTTTTAAACAGGGGGCCAGTTCACTGTCCCTCAGACCGTTGGAGGCCCGGACTATAGTAAAAACAAAAACTATGAACAAATTCCTATGCACACTGCATATATCTTATTTTGAAGTGAAGAAACAAAACGGGAACAAATACAATATTTAAAATGAAGTAAAGTTAAATCAACAAACTTTCCAGTATTTCAATGGGAATAGTGTGCCAGTCAGATGCCCAGGGATATTATGCCAGTCAGAGTCCAGTAATAATATGCCATTCAGAGCCCAGTAATATTATGCCAGTCAGAGCCCAGTAATATTGTGCCAGTCAGATGCCCAGGAATATTATGCCAGTCAGAGCCCAGGAATATTATGCCAGTCAGATGCCCAGGAATATTATGCCAGTCAGATGCCCAGGAATATTATGCCAGTCAGATGCCCAGGAATATTATGCCAGTCAGATGCCCAGGAATATTGTGCCATTCAGATGCCCAGGAATATTATGCCATTCAGATGCCCAGGAATATTATGCCATTCAGATGCCAAGGAATATTATGCCATTCAGATGCCCAGGAATAGTGTGCCAGTCAGATGCCCAGGAATAGTGTGCCAGTCAGATGCCCAGGAATATTATGCCAGTCAAATGCCCAGGAATAGTGTGCCAGTCAGATGCCCAGGAATAGTGTGCCTGTCAGATGCCCAGGAATATTATGCCAGTCAAATGCCCAGGAATATTATGCCATTCAGATGCCCAGGAATAGAGTGCCAGTAAGAGCCCAGGAATATTATGCCAGTCAGATGCCCAGGAATAGTGTGCCAGACAGATGCCCAGTAATAGTATGCCAGACAGATGCCCAGGAATATTATGCCAGTCAGAGCCCAGGAATATTATGCCATTCAGATGCCCAGGAATAGAGTGCCAGTAAGAGCCCAGTAATATTATGCCAGTCAGATGCCCAGGAATATTATGCCAGTCAGAGCCCAGGAATATTATGCCATTCAGATGCCCAGGAATAGAGTGCCAGTAAGAGCCCAGTAATATTATGCCAGTCAGATGCCCAGGAATATTATGCCAGTCACAGCCCAAGAAAATTATGCCAGTCAGATGCCCAGGAATAGTAGAGTGCTCGTTATACCTCCCTCCTCCCCCTCCTTCCCCATCACTTACCTCCAGCTGCTGTGTCCCCGAGCCGGACGTCTCGCGCAGTGTTCCCTCCTCCCTGCACGGAGGAGGGAACCAGTTACCGGGTCCGGATGTGACGAAACGTCACATCCGGTCGCGGTGATTTTTTTTTTTTTTTTCCGTTTTCCTGCAGCCGCATCTTCTGCGGCTGCAAGAAAATTTTTTTAAAAAAAAGGTAAACAGCGGGGAGCGGGGGGTGCCGGCAGCACCCCCCGCGGGCCGGACAAATGTGCTCGGCGGGCCGCATGTGGCCCGCGGGCCGTAGTTTGAGGACCCCTGCTGTTAACAGTCAGGTGAGTGAACTGTCCAATGATTAGAACTAGAATGCTAATATACTGAATGATTTCTTTTCCTCTGCTTATGCAATTGATGATTTAGTTGTAGACCATAAATCAATAATCAGAAGCTACAGTGTTACTTTTATTAAAAAAAATAGTCGGCTAACACAATATAAACTCAGAGTATGTCCTGTTATGTTTGTCCCTGAAATATAATTTGGCCCAGGGTGGGTTTTTTTTTTTTTTGAGGGTATTTGGTTTTGATTTTTAGGGGGAAGCGGAAGAATGTGTCTTATGTGTACCATTTTCTTGTTGTGGATTAATTTTTTCCTCACATGTTTCTCCCTCTTGCTGTTACTCTGTTGCTTCTTGGTCTATTCCTGTTTATGGCTTCTTACACCATCTTTTTTTTTGCTTCTCTAATCCCTACGTAACATTTCCATTTGTAAATTTCAAGGGGTTGGTATTTCAGCCATTTATCATCATTCTGATGAAATAGATTATTCACACTTTATACTTCTTGGTTTTAACACCCAATGACTGGTGATCCTCAGAACTGCACCACAAAGGTCATGTAATTAAATGATGTCCTGTATAGAGGCGCTTCATTAGGCATATGGTTCCAGTCTACGGTCGTTTAAGATACCCCAGCTGTGCTGATTGAACAGGAGGTTTATATCAGTGCTTCCTGGAGAAATGGTTTATATGAATATCGACTTAATATGTATATACTTAAGTAATCTGTATTATTATTTTCATAGGATGACTTAGTATGCTTTAAAGACATTAGACCTGGAGCACCATATCATTATCTGGTGGTGCCCAAAAAACATGTTGGAAATTGCAAGACTCTTTCAAAGGATCATGTGCAGCTAGGTAAGAACACATTACATGCATTTGAAATTAACAAAGAAACAATACATACCCAGTATGGGCAGAGCTAACTTTGCTGCAAGGATTTAACTGATGGCATTGGTGGGACCATTGTACTTGTGCCCTTCTAGTTGGTGTGCTTTAGTACACAGCCAGTCTTTTGTGATGGTATAGGATATGGGTGACTACAGACAGACATGGGACAGTGTAGCTACCATGAGCATATAGTTAGCCAGAAACTGACATGATACAATCAGGAAATGGTTAGACAAACACTGAGATTGGTAGAGGATAACTGCTAAGAGTATATAGAGTTTGCATAGTATAACATCCATCACTAAATAACTAGACGTAGTTACTACTAGATGTAGTACAATATTGTTCACGTCAGCGAAAGTTCGCCAGACACATATATGGTATGGTATAGCTCCCATCATTATCAATTAGTTGGTTGTATAAAAAAAAACATATAATTTGGCTCTTCTTATTTAATGGGAGATTCATCTGCCTACTTTGCATATAGAAGTACTGACTTTAATTGTCAGGAAGGTTGAAGAGGTTGGCTATAATAAGTCCATATTTAGGGGATTAGTAAATGTTTTCACTTTATGACACCTTGCAATTTAGATCAAATACAAAGTGTTTGGGATAACTAGTTTCCTTTTAACTTGTTTTTTTTTTCTTTTAGTAAATGATATGATGGAGGTCGGAAGGAATGTGCTGCAGAAAAACAACGTAACAGATTTGGAAGATACCCGGTAGTAATTCACTTTTTTTTATTTCATGGCATGTCCACACGCAGAATATACCTGGGCATCAAATTTAAATACAGTCTGTGTTTCTGAGGCCAAATCTTTTGGATTATTCAGTTCCAATATTTATGTCATAAAGTTGATTATACTGAAAGGACAGTAAGAGTCCTAATTACAAGCTAACAACCAAATGAAATAAATGAAGAGAACTGAATGTTGCAAGGTGCATCCCAGGAAATTAAGGATAAACATAGTAAGCTCTTGAATGTATAAAGAGTTTATAAGGTGTCAGTCAGGTGACTATTACAGCATTTTTCAAGGTGATGAAGAGTCTCATCTGTAGATCTAATGTGGAGCAGTGAGAGGAACGTTGTTCGCGCTTCAGTTTGGAAGCAGGGAGGTAGGTGCAGAAATAGTGTAGATTTGACCAAGATGCCTGCCCCCGATAGAGATATACAAGCAGAGAGAATGCTATACTACGTATTTGTATAGTTTCATTAAAGTATTCCTATTTTTAAAAAAAACTAGATGCAATATTTAAATAAAGCATAAATATTTTTTTTGCCGACAGTTGCCCTTTAAAACAAGGTAAATTTAAAAAAAAACCTCTCCTGTGTGGAAAATGATCTCAGGCAGCAAATAGAAGACACACCATTGGCAAAACTTACTTAGATATTAGAGGCTCTGACAACCCGAAAAGGTTTTACTCAACAGCCACACAGAGGCGGCTCTAGACTTTGTGAGGCCTTAGGCGAAAGTCGAACATGAGGCCCTCACGGACACACATTATTTAATAAAATATATGCAAGTGATAATAAAAATGAACTGTAGAAATAGCATATTTCAAGATCAGACTCAAATCCCAGCTTCTAGAAATGAACAGCTCCTAGAATTTTATGTCTCATAATTATTCTACAAACATCTATAAACATTTGGTATAGATAAAATTGTGTGCGGCTGACATTGTTATTGCTGTGTCCTAAATGTGAACACTAACACATATCACACAGTCATTCATAGACACACTCAGTGAGCACACACTGACTCACAGACACACTCAGTCAGCACACAATCACACTCAGCCAGCACACACTGACTCACAGACACACTCAGAAAGCACACAATCACAAACTAACAGAAACACTCAGCCAGAAGGAAAGGTGCTCAATGTTGAAAGTGGTCTCACAGACCACGTTGTGCTAGAATATTGGCACTTTGTTCTTCCTCACAGCACCGGATGCACTGTGATTTAGCCATTCAATATGCCAGGATTTTGCCCCTCAATATGCCAGGATTGTGCCCCTCAATCTGCCAGGATTTTGCCCCTCAATATGCCAGGAATTTGCCCCTTAATATGCCAGGATTTTGCCACTCTGTGACAGGATTTTGCCCCTCATTATGCCACAATTTTGCCCCTCACAAATCCTAGAATTTTGCCTCTCAATATGCCAGGATTTTGCCACTGTATGCCAGGATATTGCCCCTCACAATGCCAGGATTTAGCCTCTCACTATGCCAGGATTTTGCCACTCTGTGCCAGGATTTTGCCCCTCATTATGCCAGAATTTTGCCCCTCACAATGCCAGAATTTTGCCTCTCACTATGCCAGAATTTTGACCCTCACAATGACAGAATTTTGCCTCTCAATATGCCAGGATATTGCCCCTCACAATGCCAGGATTTAGCCTCTCACTATGCCAGGATTTTGCCCCTCATTATGCCAGAATTTTGCCCCTCGCAATGCCAGAATTTTGCCTCTCACTATGCCAGGATTTTGCCCCTCATTATGCCAGAAGTTTGCCCCTCACAATGCCAGAATTTTGCCTCTCACTATGCCAGGATATTGCCCCTCACAATGCCAGGATTTAGCCTCTCACTATGCCAGGATTTTGCCCCTCATTATGCCAGAATTTTGCCCCTCACAATGCCAGAATTTTGCCTCTCACTATGCCAGGATTTTGCCCCTCATTATGCCAGAATTTTGCCTCTCAATATGCCAGGATTTTGCCACTGTATGCCAGGATATTGCCCCTCACAATGCCAGGATTTAGCCTCTTACTATGCCAGGATTTTGCCCCTCACCTCATTATGCCAGGATTTTGCCCCATACTGTGCCAATATTTAGCCACTCATTGTGCCAGGCTTTGCTCGTTTGTGCCACCCTCCTCCCCTCCCTAGTACTTACCTCCATGCTGCTCTCCGTTGTTTCCTCCGTGCATCTTCTCTCCTGCACGGAGGATGGAAGTTCCGGTCGCGTTTTTAATTTTTTTTTTTAAACTTTATTGCGCGGGTTCAATAAAGTTTAAAAAAAAAAAACGCGATCGGAGCTTCCTTCCTCCGTGCAGGAGAGAAGATGCACGGAGGAAACGTCCCAGGTTAGTGTAACAGGGAGCTTAACGGCATCGTTAAGCTCCCTGTTACATCAAAGGCAATAAGGTGAGTTAGGCAGCCGCGAGGCCCCCGTGAGTGCGAGGCCTTAGGCGGCTGCCTAACTCGCCTAATTAGAGAGCCGCCTCTGCAGCCACATAATACTGATTATATAGATATTTTAAAATCAAAGCTTAAGTCAGGTAAGCTGATCATTACTTATGTGCTTTAAAGCACACACACCTTCCAGAGGAGACTATACCAAAGCCAAATTCAGGAAGACTGCAGGCCATTTGGAACATTGACTGCAATTTGGACATTTAGATTTAACTAGTTGTTTAGTCTGTGTGCACAAACTTTTACACCGTATTGTTAAACATTTCTCTCTTGTTAGAAATATTTGTTAACGAATTTATGTTTTGCACACAGGTTGGGTTTCCACTGGCCTCCTTTCTGTTCCATAGCTCATTTACATCTCCATGTACTGGCACCAGCCAGTCAACTGGGCTTCCTTTCTAGAATGATATACAGAATCAATTCCTACTGGTTTATTACTGTAAGTAATGTTGATTCATTCTTTTCAATTTAAAAAATAAATGTAAATGATATATAAGAGAGAAAACAGAACTGTCTCCATTGCTTTATATATATATATATATATATATATATATATATATATATATATATATATATATATATATATATACAAAATCCAAAAGATCAGCGCACTCACCTCAAAGCAGGTAGGAGAAAAACTCTTAAAGCTATAGTTGTAAATAAAGCTACTTAAAAACACCTGTCTTACTAAGATAACAAAATTGGAGATTTAGTCACATATATGGCCATATCATGCTAAGCCCACCACTACGTCAAAGTACTCCAATATTGGTGGGTCCTAACACTAAATACTGTTGCTTCTGGGGCTTAATCTCTTCTGGGGCAACAGTATTTAGTGTTAGGACCCACCAATATTGGAGTAGATGCTAGTTTAGGTGAGTGCATTCCTTTTGGATTTGTTTATATATATATATATATATATATATATATATATATATATAGTGCCAACAGTTTAGGTAGTGCTTGGTACATATTATGTTAGACGGACCAGGACAGACTGATCCATGAGGTAGAGAACCCTACTTGCAAGCTTATAATCTAGAGGAAGTGGGGGACAGCAGACACATAAGGTGAGTTAAGAGGTCGAAGGGAAGGTGGTGGTAGTAACAGTATTTGGATAGTTGGAACTAGATAGGTTGGCCAGAGATTAATTAATGTGTGTTCAGGTTGGATAAGTTGTAAGCTTCCTTATTCCTAACTGTGTTTTTGGGACAGTGAGAGCTAGGAGGGTTAAGCTAAAGATTAATTAATGGGTCTACTAGTGGAATGAATAGTAAGCTTCCTTTAACATGTGAGTTTTGAGGGACTTTTTGAAGATTGAGAAAGGGGGAGAATACTGGGTTCTTTGCGGAAGTGTGTTGCACAGAAAGGGATAGGCTCAGGTAATGTCTTGCACGCGCAAGAATAAATAGTGAATGTTTATACAGTTAAACCATAGATAATATTGCACTTACAAATAAGACACCAACGCAGTTTATTATTTAGTGGAAAAATATGCTATTATTTTGTAGACCAACAGGTTTCATATATTATCTGTTTATTTCTGCAGGCTGATCAGCTAATTGAACGTCTTCAAGCAAACACACCAACTAGCTGAAATTCAAACTGAGGGCTGCTAATACCGTCTCCTATTAGTTAATGGAGAGACAAGTTATGTTTGGTAAAGGAGAGCAAGCACATGTTATGTTATGAATGCATGTAATGTATTTATTTGATCGAAACTCGGATTTTAAGCTGTGAACAGTATGTTCAATTCATAATGCTGCCTATTAGACTGATTCCATAGTTCTAGAAGTATGGTGTGTACTGGCCAGGAGAGGGCATCACGGACTGTATTGGTTCTACACAGTACATGTTTTGTTAATAATTGCTTACAAAGCTAGATCTCTCAGATGCTATGTATTATTATCTAGCTCAGTGATGACAATGTGTTTGAACCCGAGTGTCCATTGTTCTGCAAGATACCAAGTTAAAGATCTCAAAGTGCCCTTTTCCCTGAGATTATGCTTCCCTCTCCATTTCCATTGCAGACTCTGTTGTGTCTAATAGATATTTGGGTTACCTTAAAGTTGTTCTAAACTGCATTGCGTTACTCAATAAAGAGAGCATTGCAGGGAATTGAGAAAGGAATTTCAAAATCCAGGCCAAAGTAGCTTACATTGGCCTAAAGTTTGAAATGCCCTCACCTCCAAGCACACAACATGTAAGGCGGCTGGCAACCATTGCCACCCTCGCCAGGATTATATTTTTCAAATATTTGTATGCAGTGTTGAGCTCCTGACCTCATATACTAGAGAAGATGTGGAGGTCTCTGGTTGGTGAAGCCCTTCTGAATTTCTAGAGTTTGTGCAATAACTAAGTGGTGCCTGGAGTCTCATTGGTTTTCTCTTCTTGGCTAAAGCTTGAAATTCCCTTCTCAATGTCCTGCAATTCTCTCTTTAATGAGGGAAAGAAGACCACCACCACCACCACCACCTTCTGAAAAACACACCCCAGGTTCTCATATGACAGAGTTGCAGGAAATGTTTTCTAATTGACTGGTAGCAGAGCTCTGTAAACTGGTAGATCAGCAGCAAATGACTATTATAGGGCTTTATTGCACATTCCCATGAGATAAATAATCAATTTAGATTAATCTCCAGTCCTTACTTTGTAATTAGCACTTTGTTTCTTGAGAATCTCTTTTGACATTGTGGTTGGTATCCCACTGTAATATTTTGGAGATTTTTATTGATTTTGGTACTGATTTCACCAATATTTATTTCATTCTTTTTAGGGAGGTTTTCTCTATTCATCAAGATAAGAACTATGAAATATTCATAAGGTTGACTATAAACATGTAAGCAATGTTGCGTAAAACATGTTTCAGTGTCCACAGATATCCATCTTTTTGGTGTCTGGATGTGGTGGGTAGTGTATGTGTGGGTTACATAAAATGGAGGCTGTAAAAATGCTGTGACCTATGAACTAGGAAACATTTACCTCATTGTAACTTTAAGATATAATTAAATCCTTAATTATTGAGATTCACCGTGTGGCTTGTAACTAATAACTGTGTACCTGTTATATCTGAAATCAAACTATAAACGTTTTTATTGTGATTTCTCTCTGAACAAGTTGATGATGTTAACTTCTCAACAAAAACACGGTCCCTGGCCCACTGTCACACCATGATATAACCCGATTATTCAGCAGTAGAATGTCAATAGGGTCTGTTCTGCTAATACTAAGTAGTAATACTTTACACGTTTGTTTTTTTAAGTTCCTAGTTTGTTATAATGACTGTGAACATTGATGGGTTTTGGTGGTTTTATTTACACAAGTTTGACTACTTGTTTATCCTTTATTTGGCTCTCATCTTTAGCATTGTGTTACCATCATGAGTCTAATTATACATCCTGATTTGGATGTCCATTTTGTATATTTTAAAATTGTTTTAAAACATGCACATTACATAGAGGACCACTGTAGGCAAAAAAAGAAATCAAGTTTAGTTTATAGATTACATCAAATGTAGATGGTGTATATATAGATGCTTTAATGAAAGAATACAAACAAAGCCCCTTATTGTAACACTGGTTGTTTCATATAGCTCTAACAGGGGGCAGACATGTTGTAAAAACTCTTGGGTCAGATCTGGATAAACCTTCATGCAAATGAATGAAGATTTGCCTCAAGATTCTAAACATGTCTGCCCCCTGTTGGAGCTGTAAGAAGAAAATAGGGCTCGATAAAGTACATTATTTGTATTCTTTCTTAAAGCATTTCTATGTAAAATGCCTTAACTTGATGTGGTCTTTCAGATTAGACTCAAGTTAATTTATTGCTACAGTTAAACTTAAAGGGACTCACCTAAATGTCACCTAAACATGTTTATACTATGAATGGAGGGGGGATATGATATAAACATTTAAATACATAAAGGGAATCAACACAGTAAAGGAAGAGAGTATATTTAAAAGAAGAAAAACTACCACAACTAGAGGACATAGTCTAAAATTAGAGGGGCAACGATTTAAAAGTAATATCAGGAAGTATTACTTTACTGAGAGGATAGTGGATGTATGGAATAGCCTCCCAGCAGAAGTGGGAGAGGTAAACACAGTCAAGGATTTTAAGCATGCGTAGGATAGACACAAGGCTATCCTAGATATAAGACCGGGTATTGGGGACTAAAAGTATTTAGAAAAATTGAGCAGACTAGATGCACCGAATGTTTTATCTGCCGACACATTCTATGTTTCTATGTAGAGGATACAAATCAGTATGATCTATAATATTATGTTAGCATTACATTTATAAGTTAGGTGTTCAAATCTGTCTCATGTTTATCATATCACCTTGTGGCATAACATGCAAATAACACGTTTTCCATTGAAAGTTGTTCATTTACATAACTAGCCACAGATGAAGCCATAAACATGAAACACAACAGACCCACTTAGAAAATATTTTCGCTTAATGTATGCATTTATTTACAATTCTGCTAACAATGTAAAGATCATTTTTTGGTACTTTTTTTCTCTACATTTAAAGTGTAAATGTTTAGGTGACTGAGTCCCTTTAATGGTGATGTGTAACATTGTAATCTGTCATGTTTTGTTTGAGAATGTACAGACATTGGATATATCTTGCCAGGATGCCTGACATTTTCCATTAGAACCAACAGTTTCAATTTGTGATATATGCATCCCATGATTTGGTCACAATACCACAAATGAGAACAGTACCAGTGAGTGTGTTTGAGTATCAAGATAGACATCGCAAAAAGGTTGAGATGCTGCGTCAAAGCCGGAGCCATGGAAGCTTTGGTTACTTACCATTCCTATCACTCAGTTCTACTAATCTGCTGACAAACTCTGCTGCTTCCCTTGACCAAATATTGTATTGATGGATATTTGTTTGAATTGTGATACTAGGGCATATATGTAACTATTTCCATGTGGAAAAAAAAACAACAATTAAAAATATTTAGTAGTGTACTTTAGAGAACGTTAAAGTTGAATCCTCCAGCAAACATGTGCATAATTACAATGTACGAATTTCGGATATGTTTCCAAAATACAGTGAATGTTTGTGGGCAATTGGGATATATTTGGTAGCCAAAATTCTATGGTTTTCATAGCGAAATTGGCCTGATCCAAATGCTTCCTATCCTTCCATTTCTGAACTGACCCAAGGAGCTGATTCAGTCCCCAAATCAAGGTAGCCAGTTTTCTAAAATTCAGCTCATTTTCCAGATCTGAATCCATTTCGGGCCACATTATTCTACACTGGGTAGAACCTTTATTATGTACATGTTGGTAAATACAGTATGTTAATTTAAGAAAGAAAAATAAGTTCAAGTGTAGTAGCATTTTTTGGACACAAGGTGTGAGCACTTTTATTACAAATTGCAATCCTAAACAAGAAATAAAAAATCTACTTTGATTACATTTGCAACCTCAAGCACTGCTGTAGCTTTGCATACAGAATAACAGTCATTGCTGCATTTATCCCCAATTCTCATTTAACAATACAGTTCTGTCTCACAGTACTTCAGATGGGAAGAAATTATGATAAAGCCAATTTTAGGTTAATTCAATACTGGAAAATCATGTGTACAAGAGCAGTAAAATTTCATAAGAGTAGTACTGATTTGCTCACTGTATGAAACCAAACAAGTCATATGTTTAATAGGTATTCATCTATGTAAAACACTTGTGATGTACATCAAACACAATCATTAACGTCACCCCCGAGGCTTTGGGAGTCCTAGATTGCATCCATGTTGTGCTCACTGCCCACACATTCTGGGAGAGTGTGTTTACTATAATGGGACAACCTAAAATGCCCACTCCAGCTTCTGTGGAACCAAGATGTTCAGACAGCATTACAGAAGCATTTATGCTGGCTGGGCATCATGGGAACCTTTGTTTTTTCATGATGTTCAGTCAGTATCGCAAAAGCAGTTTGCTTGGTTGCATTTTATAGGAACTGTAAAAGTCATTCTAATTTCTGTGGTACTATCCGTTCAGTGATGCTCAGCTATGTGGCTGAGCCTCATAAGAATTGTAATACACTGAAAACCAGAGGTATTGCTAGGGGGCCATTGTCTTTGTGAGCACCGAGTGGAGACTCTGGGACTAAACTATTATGTACAACTTGTGGCTACACAATATCAATGCAGCGATCAGTAGATGCCAGGAGTTGTAGGACAGACACAGACCTTAAGCGGTCATCGATACTGAGCCAATGAAGAAGGAGAATGGGGTTATGACATTATAACTCCACCCCCAGGCCTGCAGAGACTGGAGCTGATCTGTGTCTGCCTGCAGCTCCCTCACCAGGGACAGCCATTGACCACCACTACTGAGCAGAGGACAAATCCCCCCTGCTCATGAAGAGCTGTAATCAGGCTTTTCCCACCCTGGACTGTCAGGCTGCTACTCTCAGGGATCGTCCCAGTGTACGTTATGAAGACTTGCAGTGTCCACTCTTCCAGCTCAGAGGGTGCCAGAGGTGCTTGCTGTGGAGCTCAAAAGATTTCCCTTCATCAACCCTTTCTGCAGGGGGCAAGAGGCAGCTTGATGTCTGTGCACTGCCCAGACACACAGACATCGTGCTGTTCACCACTAGACACCAGGGAAGTCCAGTGAATGCAATCTGGGTGCTGGAGCAAGTCCTAAGTGTGCGACCTGGGTTCTGGAGCAAGTCCTTAGTGTGTGACCTGGGTGCTGGGGCAAGTCCTATGTGTGCAGTCTGGATGCTCAGGCATAACTTGTGGATGCAAGCAGGATGCTGTGGGTGCAATAGTAATGCATGTGAAGGCAATAATGATTCCACCTCAGGTCCTGGTAAGAGCAAAGTCTCTCAAAAGAGTTATAATCACTCTCCGCCCTGCTTAGTATTCCCCCAACATAACGGAGGAGACCGGTCTTGTTAGGTTAAACAACATCAGCACCATTTATTTAGTGACACACATACAGTATTTATACATTACGAGATACAGATAAAAATAGATTGAACTATATTTAAACAGTTTAACTCAAACACAATAGAAAACTCAATTGGTGCCAGAATATCTGTCTGTTAAGGGGTCAGTGATTATAGCTCTTCTAGGAGCTTTTGGCTTCTGACACAGACAAGGTTCGTAGTCTCTAGTCAGGAGGCTGGCCCTGGGACAAGGCTCAAAGACTATGACTAACAGAATCTTTGGAGAGAGTTCAGAAAAGTTCTACTAGCCTGGTTCATGGATTGCAGGATAAAACATACCAGGAAATGTTGATGATTCTTATAATTTATAGCTTGGAGAAAAGAAGAGATGGTGATATAATAGAAACATTCAAATACATTAAGAGAACCAACGCAGTAAAGGAGAAGAGTATATTTAAAAGAAGAAAAAACAATAACAAAAGAGGACACAGACTTAAATTAAAGGGGCTAAGGTTTCAAAGCAATATCAGGAAGTATTACTAGTGCAGGGCTTGACAAATTTAATTTACTTTTAGGAGCCAGCAAAAAAAATCTAGGAGCCAGACAACGGCACATTCATGCAAGCATAAACACACACAGACAGTCAAATTCACACAGAGACAGTCACATTCACACAGAAACAGTCAGTCACATTCATACATATACAGAGTCAGTCGCATACACACTTAGCCACACACACACATAAGCCATCAAGTTATTTTTAAAAAGAAAAGAGAAAATAAATGAATGACTCCCCCCTCCCTGCTTCAATTCCCTGCGGATTTCTACTACAGCTTGGTCCATGCCTGTCACACAGGCACAGACCGTATGCACGCTACTGTTGATCGTGGGATGTCACGTGACACCCACCTATCCAACACTACAGTGCGAGGGGGCGGAGCAGGAAGCGCACCATCTGCTTACCCTCGCGCTGCGAAAGAAAAATACTTTTTTTTTTTAAACTAATCGCAGGACGGGGAGCGCCATGTGCTGATGATCCTACACGGGCACCAGGTACAATTTCCTAGTCGCCATGACATTGTCGAGCCCTGTACTAGTGGATCCATAGAATAGCCTATGGAAGTGGTAGCGGTTAATACATTGAAGGAGTTTAAGCACATGCGAGATAGGCATAAGACTATCCTAGATATAAGATAAGGCCAGGGACTAACACAAGTATTTAGAAAATTGGGTAGACTAGATGGGCCAAATGGTTCTTATGTGCTGACACGTGTCTATGTTTATAAAAGGAAAAAAAATAAAACCGGACATAAAAACAGGACTAGCCTAGGACACTGGGATGGAATCTATAAGGGTTTTGTTACACCAAATGGCCATGTTATGATAAGCTTTCCAACCACATCAACATACCAAACAATATGACAAGCCATGTATCTACCTCTACTTAGATAAACTAAAGCTAAGCAAGAGACATCAAGACAAAGGACATAACTGTAGTTGGACAGAACTGAAGCTGAAACACACAACAGCAGAGTGGGGCACATATAAATAGGAAGAGAGAAAGAAGGCATGGGAAAACAAGAAAAAACAGGAATGTAACAGGGCAAAAGTACAGGCATAACAAACAAGGGCAAAAGCAAGCATAAGGTTTAACATTAGGAAAAAAAGACAGGAAGAGAAACAGGGATTAACTGGATCCAGCCTTACGAGCCTTGATACGGTAACATGACAGTGCACCCTTTTCAAGGAGTGACCAACATATATCCTCACAGTTTGACCTCTGCAATAACCGATGGACCATGCCAATGAAGTCCTCCTAATTTTCTCAGGAAGCAATTATATATGCCGGTGAAGTAAAAAACAAAAAAAAACAAAGGTTCCAGGTGCGGCAGAACTGTGACACATATTGTGTAGAGAAGCCCAGCTTTCTGTTATCGCTTGAATATCTTGTACACTATTTGTATTTTTACACACTTTTCCAAATGGTGTTGGAGGTGTCCATGTAATAACTAAAGATCAAAATGCTCACTATTCAGTTAAAGTGATAATAACATGGTCATCTCTTCCTTGCCACAGCATTTCTCCTTCAAACTGCAGTACACCATGTTTCCGACCCCTCAGCAGAACCCCTACTAGTTTATTAGAAATATTCACATATTTGTCAAACAACCTCCTGAATGTGACTTTGGTCTTCCCATCTTCTCCTAAAACTCCAATGTTTCTTATGATCATACAAAGATCCTCCACCTCTTTCCCCACGTGTCTATGAGCATCTTTACCTCTCTGCTCTGTTTGTGAACCTTCTATTGGTCGGCCATATTCTGGATTTTGCTTGTCTAAATGAGTAGCACTGGTTCGAGTGATATTGCTGAAGGGGTTCTTCTTCTGATATTCCACATGATCTTTGGCCCAGTTTTGCCACGTATTTTTCAGGCCACTTACAGTGTTGGTCTCTTCCATCTCTCTTTCCTTTCTTAAGTGATCCATGGCTGATTGCGTCGTATATGCTTATGTTAATGGTTGATCATATTTGTTTGGCATAACTAGGTGAAACATAAAGATTATTATTCAAATATATCAATGAAATGAAAAAAATCTGTGTATATGGGTTTTTTTTTAGGACCCATAAATCAAAATCAAGTCATGTCAGGTTAATGCCTGCAGTTTTTTTCATAAAAATATTATATGTCCCCTGACCCTTCCTGTTTCTAATATATAGTATAACAGGCTTTTGTTGCATGGGCACAAGCTAATATGCTTTTTTAAAATTGTCTGCTCCCAGCATGCAATGTGCCCAGAATTAAGATTATAGCAAATACAGGTTTGTTGGAATTTTGCTAATCAATGTTATAAAAATAAACATTGAAGCATTTAAAAAAAAAATCCACAAATGGTAAAGCAATATATATAGTGCATAAATGAGAGAGCTATTTTAAAGGGACTCTGTCAACCAATATTTAGGTGACAGGGTTAATTCTGCCTCTTTTTGGCTCCAATCCTAGTCCTGGTTTGCTGGAAGATATGCTTAAATCATATTGTTATAAAATAACCAGTTGGGTTATTTACTAAATAATGAACTCTGATGAACTGAGAAAAATAATTGCACAAATGACACATTAATAGGTTCATTGGAATACAGGCAAGCTGAAGAATGTTGCTAACCTAGGATTTCTTTGCTACACCCTTGTCAGTTCACCCACAATCACATGTAGTGCTGTTATATGAAATCAGACAATACATATATCCTGTTTCTTTTCAGACTGTTTCTGCAGGCTACACAAATCTGATATTTAGCACAACTAATGTAATATGAAAACACACAGGAATTACATTTACACACTACTGCTAATCATATACAGCATAGATAGCGCTTCAGCACATACCAGAATTGTCATTGTTTTCACACTGTAGAAAAGAACAGAATGCACAACAATGAATAGCAGCAACTTCCTATTAGATCATCTTCATGGACTAGGCTGGGAGCGTAGCAGCTTTCCTTGATTGACAGTAGCAAGTCACATGATATTATTGGCCAATCAATGTTCCTGCAGCTGAATCCCAACCCTTCCCTCCAGATTGCATTACTATATATAGACAAACAATAAACCTTGATGAGGTCATACCTTCCGTTTCCATGAGCAAAGTACGGTAGTTTGGAAATACATTTTCAGTGTATTTTGTGGAAATACAAATAGACTGTTACGATTGTTTCAGTCTGAAATGTATGTGGGTAGTTTTGAACAGAGAAATTGCAGTATTAATAAAACAACCTTTATTAATGAAAATGATAAAACTTAATAGTTGGTCTGTATTTTGTGAACAAAGATTAAGTGATAGTGATATCAAGTGGTGTGCATGGGATCCAAAGTACCCTGCACATAGAATGAGTCACAGATGTGAAACATTCTATTATTTTAAACAACCAGGATCCATTTTTGTTCTAGTCCCAATATACATTAAATTATAGCCAGTATGGCTAATATAAATGATTAAGTTGGTCCTCAGTCAATGTACAGTAATCAACTCCAAACTAATCAACTCCAAACTAAGATGAACTAGTTGAAGAGAAAATAGGGAAATAGTACAAGGAATAAAAATAATGGATAACACAGATTCATATATTGATCCCCGATAGAAAAAGTATTCAGCACAAGGAGCCTGTTACTCTGAAGGGTGCTGAAAGAATTATAAACAGTTAGGAGGGAGGATATGTCTTCCCATTAACCCCTTCGTGACTCTTGGTGCTTGCGTCCCAAACAACGCACGCACCAATACGCCATGTTTTGTTCCTGGCCACCGATCACAAGGTGATTGGTAGCCAGGAACACAATAGCAGAGACCCGATCAGGGCCTTAATACAACCTGTGACGTCAGAGGCGTGCCCTGAACCCAGATGCATTCAGTAAAATGCCTCTGGTGCTCGCTCTGAGCATCGGCTACATTTTTACTGTCAGACAGAGGCCTCATCTGACAGGTAGGATCCCACTGCAGTATCCGAAACAGCATTGTTTAACACTGGAAATTCTACGTCGCTCTAGCGTCTTTTAGGACCACTAAAATTAGAATGTCCTATCGTCAGGAAGGGGTTAATAAATGTAAGCGGCTGCAGCAAAAGGCTTTGATACACTATTTTCAGAGTTTAGTGCAGCTTACTGAGTGAATTTTAACACGCAGTTGTAACAAAATGTGCTAATTTCGGCATTAATTTGACATCCGCGTCTATCTCCATACACTTGGAAGCTGTATGCCAAAATTACAGACAAATAATGGCTAAATGGAAATAGACAGACACCACAGATACATAAGCAATCTTAGCCCATGTAAGGGCTTTAAGCTAATTAGTTGCCTGACTAATTTCAGCAACTAACAGGAACTTTCTGCAAATGATTCAGTGTCTACAATTCAGAAGGCCCATACAGCACTTGTCGGAAAAGGGCCAAAAACAGAAAAAAGGAGAAAAGGAGATATCTTGCAGTGTACCAGGTTAAGTCTGTAGGATCAAATGCGCCTGACGTCCGTTTCACCACAAATGAATGTGTGCAGCTTTGTCCAGGGCTGCATTGGAACTGGAACAAAAATGGATTCTGTTTGCTCAGTCTGAGAAAAACCTGGACAAAATTGCTTTGGGATTCTCAAACCTGTAATAACATAGCACAACTGTTCTGGCCCTCCAGTCACTCCTGTCAAAAATAAACAGTTCAGAAAGGCAGTTAGTAGCTTCTAAATTATTCCCTTTGCAACATTGGACATGGCATGCACATTCAGGCATAAACTCCATTGCCGACATAGGGTTTGCCTGGCATGTCGTGTGCTGGAATGAGCGGTGTAAGCGATCAATGTGCGCTAACACCGCTCAGGAAGTGTTACCTTTAAACGCTCAATGTTGAGGCGATACGAAACATCTATATTTCCTTCCAAAGTCTCCAGCAATCGCTCCAACACGGTGCTGCCCTCTAGTGGGGAAGTCCTTCCATAGTGAGCAGTTATCACATCCGTCAGTGTTGCTAGAATGGGAGTGAGCAACATTGCAATATATATATATATATATAGCAAAAGCTAAATTATCCTTAGATCTATGGCTAAGGTTAGCTTACATTTTATTTTTAACATTAGGGTTAGGGTTATAGTAACATTATGGTTAGGGGTACCATTAGAGCTTTAGGGTTATCAACAGGGATCAAGTTCTGGGAAAAAAAAGTGTGGGAACTCACCCAAGTTCCACCTTCGGTCGTCTCCTTCGTGCATCTTCCCCCCTGCACGGAGGACGGATGCTCCGGTCGTAACGTTTTTTTTTAACTTTATTTAGGTCACGCGACTTCAATAAAGTTAAAACATTTTTTTAAAAATGTGACGACTGGAGCTTCCTTCCTCCGTGCAGGGGGGAAGATGCACGGAGGAGACGACCGGAGACAGAGAGCAACAAGGAGGTAAGTACTCACCATCTCCTTGGTGCTCCCTGTCTCCATCCAGCTCCTCCATGCGGTCTTCTTCCCTCCTGCACAGAGGAGGGAAAAACCACCACCGGATATGACTTGCTGTGAAATCCGGTGGCAATGACAGGAAGTTTTTTTAAATTTTTTTTCTCGGACCGCATCTAGTGGATGCGGCTGCCGAAAAGAAAGAGAAGAAAAGGAGGCAGCTTCCCTGGTCGGGAACGGCGTTCATGCCATGAAAAAAGTGCAGGAAGGCCGTTCCCATGTGTTCCTGCCATGAAAAAAGTGCAGGAACGCCGTTCCCACGAGTTCCTGCAGGACTCGAGCCCTGGTTATCAATATGGTCAAAAGGTAACTGTAGGAGAAAATGGTTGGGAAAACAATCAACACTACTTTTTTGCATATATCTAAATGCAGGACAACATTTAGAAACCATTTAAATGTATTTTTTTTTTTTTTTTTTACCATGAATAAAGATTTTCAGGTCAAAGTTAGAAAAAATGGGGGTTTTTTTCAATTTTTTTCATCATATTTCATGATATTTTTTGTATAAATTATATGATATGATGAAAATAATGGTATCTAGAGAAATCAATTTAAATGCCAATAAAAACAATATATGCTTAACCCCTTCGCGACAATGGACATGTCTGACACATCCCGCGGTGAAACGAGAGGTTTTCACGATCAACAATCGACGATGTCGAGGAAATAGCCAGCACCGAAATTCCGCCCCTGGGGCACCCACGATCGCTCCACAGCAGCATGCTCCTGGAATATGGCTGTGCCCTCTTGTGGTCAGAGCTTCGGAAGTGGAAAAAAAAGGGTTATTTTTGCCCCATAACTCACAAAAAACTGCAGAAAAACATGGAAACAAGCATATTTCTGAACTCACAACATTTAGACGGGGTCTTTTTTAATGATTGTATTTGTGTAAATTATATTTTAGGTCAAAGTTAGAAAACGTGGTTTTGCTTTATTTTTTCATCATATTTTATGATTGTTTATGTAGTAAATTATAAGATATGATGAACATAATGGTATCTAATGAAAGCTCTTTTTATGACGATAAAAACAACATATAATTGTGTGGCTTGATTATGTGAGAAAGAAGAAAATTACAGCTAAACACAAACCCAGAAATGTAAAAACAGCCCTTGTCACCAAGGGAAAGTCAAGGTCAAAATCTCTTGTCGCTAAGGGGTTAAAATATCATTTTTCATCGTTTCTTTATTTACGGCATTCCTTACAATTGTTTAGGAGTGCCTTTAAACACTTCACAACAATTAATTTGCCAGGCATGTGATGGGAAAACCTTCCGTTAACGATAATTATAGCCAAACACAAACACCACAGACGCCTTAAAATGCCCATTGTCCAGAAGGACAAAATATTTTTCAAAAGTACAATAAGAAAGGTTCTAATTTATTCACAAATATCAGGTTATGTACTGAGAACATGTTTCGGTACATTTGTCGATTCCAAGGTTATCCCGATATCTGGTATTTCTCATATATAGGAAGGCGAATTTTTTCTTAAGTTCAGATAGCAAGTTGTTGACACAATCAGGATTTGTCGCTGTTTCCAAAACACTCTAGCGTTGGCTGCGGTGCTATTGGCTGAAGGGTTAAAGGGGCGTAGACACCTCTGTGATTGCCTCAAAGTTTAAATACCATTAAAGTTAAAAGGTTTAAAGGTCTTATTCCCGTCCTGGCCATTCCGATTTGTAGCTCCTCGACGACCTCAATTTTGATTGCTGCCCTAATCCTACACTTTTAACCAGTGCTCAAAAATATAATTTTTAGGAAGCCTGTTCTAATGCAGCCTTCATGTTTAGCAGACCTATAGTAAACTGGAAGACTATTTGCAGAGCCAAGCATTGCTATAAAAAGCTTGCAGTCAGTGTCGATGTTAGTGTCATGGTAGCCTGCAGAGCTTTTTTTTAATGGCACCCCAGGTGGGTGTGGCTCTATTACTAACGCCTCCCCTTCATACATGTCTGCTCCAGACATGCCCATTTTTTATTGGGGGGGGGGGGGTGAGTCAGCACAAACTATTATTTTGAAGTAATGGCCAACACGAATGTTATTGAGGTTCAGCACAAACTTAATATGCAGCTGGAGTCTGCAGGTTTACAAGAGAGAGAGAGAGAGAGAGAGAGAGAGAGAGAGATTTATAGAGAGAGAGACAGGCATTATACCTTCTAGTGGTATCATTTATTTCTGCAGTATACCGCTATTTCTATGATGCCCAGCCAGCAAGATGGCAAGACTTTTGGCTGGCATAAGTTTTAACTACCGTACCCATGAGCCAAAGTTTCCCATTAGCCTGGCTGAGCAACCTTGGAAAAGTACATAAGGAGCAATAAATAAAATTCCCTCACTCATCCGTCTCTTCCTCCCATCCCCATCCCTCCTATATATCACTTTCCTCCATGCTCCGCATGCCTCTTTCCTTCATGTCTTTCTATGTCTTCCCCCTGTCTATCTCTCCTCCTATACCTCCCCCATTTTTTTCGTCTATCCTCCCCATGTCCCTTTTCAATGCCTCTTTTTCCTGGAGCCGTGATCTCAGACCTCAATCAACGTTGCCTCGATCTCCCTACACAGTGATGACTCAGAGCGTCATGGTGACTCATCACTGTGCACTCTAAGCATGAGGAAGCGCGGACAGAGGTTTGAGTGGATTAGGAGCACCAAGCTTAACTTCAGTCTCTTCTGAAGACACCTTGAGTCTGGGTGAGGTACACCCTTCCAGGATTGGCCCTGCTTCCAATCTTTTATTATGGCATTAAACACAATTTCTATTTGCCATGCAATTTGTCTTTCAACAAAGGCACTAGACCAGGGCGGTCAGTTTTATAAGAAATATGGGCCACCAGCAGCTGAAGGACTGTAGCTTGACACCTCTACACCAGACAAAATCAATGTCTAGATTGATGGCTAATTAATATCTAATGGATAGATGAAAAAAATAAAATAAAAACCATCTCTGCATCAGTTCTTTGGACATGGGATCAGTATACTTTCAGTTTGACAAGCATATTTTAGTTTAGCACACCAAGGTTGTATGTGCTCCTGGCTTGTGTGCACGTTTTCTAAACAGTAATGACTACACCGGATGAATAATTCCTTAGGATACAAAAAAAAAAAAACAGAATACAAAAAAAAAAAATACATGCGAGTTAAATATCCACTTTAATACTCAAATCAGTAGATCCATCCAGCAGGATCTACTTGTAGCATTAAAGCGATGGCAGCCAGCTGTATGAATCTATTAGTCTGGGCATTAGCATGGATATCTGGCAGTGTGCATCTGGACAGGGGCGTTCCTAGAGCATTTGGCACCCGGGGCGGACCCTGAGTGTGGCACCCCCCCCCCCCCCCATAATAAAAATGTAGAAAACACCCACAATTTTTTCAATGTTTTGAACAATAAATGTTTACAATTATAATTTTACAATTATAGATACCAGGAATAGTGTGCCATTCAGAGCCCATTAATAGTGTTCCAGTCAGATACCAGTAATATTGTGCCAGTCAGATACCAGTAATATTGTGCCACACAGAGCCCAGTAATAGTGCCAGCCAGATGCCCAGTAATATAGTGCCAGCCAGATGCCCAGTAATATAGTGCCAGTCAGAGCCCAGTAATATAGTGCCAGCCAGATGCCCAGTAATATAGTGCCAGCCAGATGCCTGTAATATTGTGCCAGCCAGATGCCCAGTAATATTGTGCCAGTCAGATGCCTGTAATATTGTGCAGCCAGAGCCCAGTAATATTGTGCAGCCAGATGCCTGTAATATTGTGCCAGCCAGATGCCCAGTAATATTGTGCAGCCAGATGCCCAGTAATATAGTGCCAGCCAGAGCCCAGTAATATAGTGCCAGCCAGACCCCAGTAATATAGTGCCAGCCAGATGCCTGTAATATTGTGCCAGCCAGATGCCCAGTAATATTGTGCAGCCAGATGCCCAGTAATATAGTGCCAGCCAGAGCCCAGTAATATAGTGCCAGCCAGAGCCCAGTAATATTGTGCCAGCCAGACCCCAGTAATATAGTGCCAGCCAGACCCCAGTAATATAGTGCCAGCCAGACCCCAGTAATATAGTGCCAGCCAGACCCCAGTAATATAGTGCCAGCCAGAGCCCAGTAATATAGTGCCAGTCAGACCCCAGTAATATAGTGCCAGCCAGATGCCCAGTAATATAGTGCCAGCCAGATGCCTGTAATATTGTGCCAGCCAGATGCCCAGTAATATTGTGCCAGTCAGATGCCTGTAATATTGTGCAGCCAGAGCCCAGTAATATTGTGCAGCCAGATGCCTGTAATATTGTGCCAGCCAGATGCCCAGTAATATTGTGCAGCCAGATGCCCAGTAATATAGTGCCAGCCAGAGCCCAGTAATATAGTGCCAGCCAGACCCCAGTAATATAGTGCCAGCCAGATGCCTGTAATATTGTGCCAGACAGATGCCCAGTAATATTGTGCAGCCAGATGCCCAGTAATATTGTGCAGCCAGATGCCCAGTAATATAGTGCCAGCCAGAGCCCAGTAATATAGTGCCAGCCAGAGCCCAGTAATATTGTGCCAGCCAGACCCCAGTAATATAGTGCCAGCCAGACCCCAGTAATATAGTGCCAGCCAGACCCCAGTAATATAGTGCCAGCCAGACCCCAGTAATATAGTGCCAGCCAGACCCCAGTAATATAGTGCCAGCCAGAGCCCAGTAATATAGTGCCAGTCAGACCCCAGTAATATAGTGCCAGCCAGAGCCCAGTAATATAGTGCCAGCCAGACCCCAGTAATATAGTGCCAGCCAGAGCCCAGTAATATTGTGCAGCCAGAACCCAGTAATATAGTGCCAGCCAGAGCCCAGTAATATAGTGCCAGTCAGACCCCAGTAATATAGTGCCAGCCAGAGCCCAGTAATATTGTGCCAGTCAGACCCCAGTAATATAGTGCCAGCCAGAGCCCAGTAATATAGTGCCAGTCAGACCCCAGTAATATAGTGCCAGCCAGAGCCCAGTAATATAGTGCCATGCAGAGCCCAGTAATATAGTGCCAGCCAGAACCCAGTAATATTGTGCCAGTCAGACCCCAGTAATATAGTGCCAGCCAGATGCCCAGTAATATAGTGCCAGCCAGATGCCTGTAATATTGTGCCAGCCAGATGCCCAGTAATATTGTGCCAGTCAGATGCCTGTAATATTGTGCAGCCAGAGCCCAGTAATATTGTGCAGCCAGATGCCTGTAATATTGTGCCAGCCAGATGCCCAGTAATTTTGTGCAGCCAGATGCCCAGTAATATAGTGCCAGCCAGAGCCCAGTAATATAGTGCCAGCCAGACCCCAGTAATATAGTGCCAGCCAGATGCCTGTAATATTGTGCCAGCCAGATGCCCAGTAATATTGTGCAGCCAGATGCCCAGTAATATTGTGCAGCCAGATGCCCAGTAATATAGTGCCAGCCAGAGCCCAGTAATATAGTGCCAGCCAGAGCCCAGTAATATTGTGCCAGCCAGACCCCAGTAATATAGTGCCAGCCAGACCCCAGTAATATAGTGCCAGCCAGACCCCAGTAATATAGTGCCAGCCAGACCCCAGTAATATAGTGCCAGCCAGAGCCCAGTAATATAGTGCCAGTCAGACCCCAGTAATATAGTGCCAGCCAGAGCCCAGTAATATAGTGCCAGCCAGAGCCCAGTAATATTGTGCAGCCAGAACCCAGTAATATAGTGCCAGCCAGAGCCCAGTAATATAGTGCCAGTCAGACCCCAGTAATATAGTGCCAGCCAGAGCCCAGTAATATTGTGCCAGTCAGACCCCAGTAATATAGTGCCAGCCAGAGCCCAGTAATATAGTGCCAGTCAGACCCCAGTAATATAGTGCCAGCCAGAGCCCAGTAATATAGTGCCAGCCAGAGCCCAGTAATATTGTGCCATGCAGAGCCCAGTAATATAGTGCCAGCCAGAGCCCAGTAATATTGTGCAGCCAGAGCCCAGTAATATTGTGCAGCCAGAGCCCAGTAATATTGTGCCAGCCAGAGCCTCCTCCCCCCCTTCCCCCATCACTTACCTGAATGCTGCTCTCTGCTCCCGGACGCCTCCTCCGTGCAGTCTTCCCTCTTGCACGGAGGAGGGAAACACAGTAACCGGATGTGACGTAACGTCACTTCCGGTTGCGGTGGATTTTTTTTTTTTTTTTTTTTTACTTTTTTCCGGCGGCCGCGTCCAGGGGATGCGGCTGCCAGAAAAAAAGTTAACCAGCGCCAGCGCGATGCGGGGGGGTGCCGGCAGCACGGGTGTCACCCCCGCTGGAGGTGTCACCCGGTGCGGTCCGCCCCCCCCTCGGGACGCCACTGCATCTGGATTATTTTTGTATCCTGAGGAATGCACTTTTTGTATCCTGAGGAATTCTTAATCCCCTGTAGCCATTACAATATGAATTTATTTTGCAGTTTGAATGCTTATGATCTCCTGGACCCTTGGTGAGTGCCTACTGGCAATATTACATTTATTTTTCTTGATATAACAATGTGACAAATACTGTAAGTGTTTCCTTTTTGTACTGGTCATGCTTTTTGATATATAAATGTTATTAGTCCTGCATAAACACATTTAAAATCTCCAGATCACTAAAAAGATTGAAAGACAAAAATGATTCAATTTTTAAAATATTTACTTTATTACAAGAGCAATTAACTGCAAATGCTTCCAGTAGTTCACACATTAATGAGGGCAATATTACTCTAAAAGTTGTGGCTTTTCCAATCAAGTATGTAGGGCACTAAAACTGATTGGGTAACCGTAACATTGGATCATCTCTAAACAATGATCTCAAAGTAACAGGGAAAAAAAAAAAAAGTTACCAAAAATAAGATACAAAAATAAAATTAAGCCAATAGTAGAAACGACCTGCGCTTCATCATAAAACACACTACACCCAAAACCATAATATTCATAGGTCTACTGGCCCTTTTCCAGCAATTTCACTTTCTTACATTCTTACAGCCAATTTAAAAAAAAAAATGGATTTCTTTTTTTAATTAAGGTTTTCAATTAAAACTAAACCAAACCAAGTCTTTCTAAATTTAAATTCTTAAAAACTTGGCTTAGAGGGCACATTGATAAAAACCAGTGGGGGGTTTTAAGGGTTTAACAGCAGAATGCCAATTTGAAGAGAAGGGGACAAACTATTGCTCATTGTATACATACATATTTAAACGTTTAGTCCACAGGACCAGACCCCCAAAAGATGGTTTGGAGTCTTGCATTTTAAAAGACACATTTTCCTTGGCTAGATGCACATTGCTCTAGATGAACAGCTATAGATGAAAAACATGCTGTAATTGTAGTGTAGATTTGGAAATAAACATGTCTGTTTTTTTTTCTATGGGTTCCAGTAAGCAAAATGTAACGTTTCTGTAAAATGTGCATCTAAAATAAGACAGGTCAATTTACTATGCAATAAATTAACAGAAAAGAAAAAGACAGGTTTGTTCCTTTCAAGTTTCAGATTTGTTTTCCCTTCCTGTAGATGTAACAAACGATACATATTCTGCATCCAGTGCTATGTTTAAAGCCTGCATACATATGCAATGCATCATTTAGTCCTTAATATCCAAGTCTCAATACTAAACATTAACCTTTCATATTGAGTCTTTGTAACAAGCCGTATATTCTGACTGCATGCCGTATGTCCAGTCCCGCATGAGATGCTTTAAGCATATTTTCTTTTCATAACCGCATTGCATACATGTTCGTAGTGTCCTAAAATGGTGGCCAAATCTTCAGCTTGTGTCACTCTGAAAATGCACATTTCCATGCTTGTGAGGACCACTCCTTCCAAATGCAATGCAATTAAAGCCTTCCCATCTCGACCGATAGGACTTTATTCGAATGCCCACACTTCCACATCCTGCACAATGAAGTCCTCCTTCTTGGACAAGGTGTCATTGTTGAAGGTGCTACAAGCATTGCTGCGTCCATGATACAGATCACAGTCGAGCCACAAGCCAAAACGACCCCTGAAAGGCAGTACAATGCTTCAATAGATAGTCTGCATGAGTATATCAACACAAAAATAAAGCACATTTATCAGTCTTAAACAAATCGATGTTATATGTTTGAAGTTGGGTCTTTGTATGATTAATTGCTATAAAACTGTTCATTAAGAGATTAACTACATTAGGTGTATTAAATAAAACAATTTAGAATTCAATCAGTAGATGGGATCTGTAGTGGTGTTTTAGCACATTGTTTAGCAGGTCAGCTATCAGAAATTATGAAGCAAGCAGGTACGTGTAAGCAAAATGTTGCACACTAACCAGATCCACATCCAATGTCAGACAGACTAACCAGGTCCAAGCCAACCCCACTTTCTTCTGATAAAATCCACAAAAAGTTTTTTTTTTTTTTACTATAACTCTTTAAAACCCTGAAATGTGTCTACGATTAACGGATTATGACCACATTCCCACTTCCACAAAATTTTCTGAAAGACCGCAAATGTACTAACATTTTATACAAATACTTTATCACAGCAGGGAAGTTGTGTATTCTGGTTTTGTACTGCCCTAGGCAGACTAAATTCGGACCTACCCCCACCCGCTGTGCACAGCCAGGACATGCCGTGCACAGCCAGGACATGCCGTGCCCACCTGCTGTGCACAGCCAGGACATGCCGCACCCACCCGCTGTGCACAGCCAGGACATGCAGCGCCACCTACTTCTCCAAAGTACCAGTGTCTGCTAAAAGGGTAGATATGGGAGATGTAGTCCATCAACAGCTACAGGGCCAGAATTTGGCATACTTGCTCAAGACCAAGTCTTAAGGGGCCAGTGTGTTTATACTTGACACCAGGCCAATGTTAGTTTTGTAAAACAGTTTAATATATACAACAACGTACCATACCTAAATCACAACAACGTTACGAAATACAATTCAACTAATGGCCATAATAATAACAGGTATTAGAAGTTCTACGTTTTTAAGACTCACCCGCCTCCTCCTACCTCCAAAGAGGTTATGTCTCCATTGATAAAGTAAGAATTGTCCCCACTCCATTTGTAGACCTGTAAGGGTAAATATTGAACGTATTATGCATGGCTGAAAAAGAAATTCCATTTGCAATGTTGCCTTTAAATAAAAAGATTTCTCCAGTGAGCACCAACTTCAAGGACTTCGTGAGGTTCTAACACAGCCTCATCACAAAATATGGTTTTAGAAGGCATTCCCCCGACAGACTTTTCTGTTTAAACAATGTATCCAAAACTCCACACAAAACTATGGAAGCAATGGGATAAGATTCATTTAAGCTTTCTTCTAATGTTTATAGACATTTAACAGATTATTTTCATGGTCTGTACACACAGACATTACTGAACATTGTTTTAGTAGGTTTTAAAAATAATCAGAGACTTACTTTGAAATCAGGATTAAAAGTGAACAAGAAGGTTTCTCCAGTCCCATAATAGTGATCACTGAGCCTGAAAGGGTGAGTAGCATAAGCTCCAAATATCTTTGGAAAGAAAAGAACATGTACCTTCATTAAAAACTGTATCAACACACAGGAAAAAAATATACAGAAGGCCAAGCAAAAAATTTCCATGATATATACATGTAAAATAATTTACTGTAGTAAGTTTGTCTACATATACCGATTATCATATTTTTTTCTAATTGTTAACAGCCTCTCATTTAAAACTTTAGGCCAAAATAAAAGTTGGAAAAATTCTCCAATGCAACTGAATTGGAGAATTTTTACAACGCGACTGTTTTGGGATCAAGTCTGAAATTCCCTTTTTCTTGGATAAAGCAGATTTATTTTAAAGGAACTGTATCACCTGAACATTGCTTTTATGGGGCATGTATAGCATTAAAAAATAGAGAATGATCTATACATTGTATTAGCAAAACTGCAAACAAAGGCCTAAATTAGGAGAAAAATATGTTTTAAATGTGTAATTTGCATACCTGCCACAGGTGATGTCAAGCAGGAGAATCCACAGACACATTTAAAACACATTTTTCCCTCCAAATTTAGCCGTTTACTTTTTGTAATACAATGTATAAAAGCATTTGAAATATTTTTGTTATGCCCTGCATGCACAATAAACAAACAAACAAAAACAATATTCAGGTGATATAGCCCCTTTAAGGAAGTATTTTATAAAGTTTGGCAATAAATTGTAAGGCTTCAATGAAGCAGAAACTAGCAACGAGAACAGTTGTATACTATATTAGGTACAACATACCAACATCTGAAAACTGAAACTCAAATATGATAATACAATAGTTGCAGTTTACAAATGGCTTTAACAGCTTTAAAGTTACCAGGATAAATCTAAATGCAGTTAGTTACCTGGTTGTCCATGTCTTTGACAACTAGAAGGACAGGTCCGTCCAGACAGGACAGGTTTCTGTACAGAGTTTTCAGGCTGGTTCCATGTTTCTGTGTACTGTACATCAGATGCCAGGGATATCCCTGCACCCTTGCGGGCATTCGATGGGCCAGCTGTAATGGACAACAAGTAACAAGGTTTGTCATGGAGATAATGCTCTGTACCGCAGTTAGCCAGCTATGGAACTTAAACCATTAACCTTCTAAGTTCCAGAGTGGAGTCTACTTGGATTTTTATGCAAAAACAAACAAACTATAAACTTTGTAATATAAGCGGCTATGTAGGGTGATCACATTGCTGTTTTATTAAATGAAAGCTTTCAAGTACGCTCCACATTTAAAATCCTTAACAAGCACCAATATTCTATTTTTATTTAATTCAGTGCAGGTCTGAAATAGATTTTTTTATTGTATAATGTCCTGAACTGCACATATTAACTAGAAAATGTGTCTTCCCCATGTAATTCATTGGGTTAATGGAGCTTAATAATAAGTACCAGCCCATGCTCTCATATTTAAAGCTATATCCCAATATGTGCACTTGGTTAACATGCAAGGCTGATCTACCTTTTCAACATGCAGATCATTCAGCAGCAGACTTTTATCCTTTAACTCTGGTAAAAAATCTTCCGTTTCTTCCTCCTCTTCATTATAACTGCAGGTGCTTTTACGACGCTTCGCCTCTTCTACGGTGATGATCTACATAGAGATGTGTAGTATTAGTCCACTCACATTCAATCAATATGATGAATGGATGGTTTACAGACCGTAAAAGATTTTTTTAAACCGACAAATATACATTCACTAGATCTTCAAATGTACACACCCTTTTTAAATCAATTATGAAAACATTCGCTGCCGAGGGCAATGGAAAGCGCAGATTATCCTGTGTAAGTAATCTATTTTCCAACTTGTACTTCCAGGCACACATTTTATGGGGACTTTTTTTGAGTGCAAGAATGTGTCAGGTACAAACAGGTTGTGAAAACTACATGTTGACAGTAAACTGCTCTGTTCACAGATTGATTTTTTTTTCTCCTTTGTTTGTCTTTTTACACAGTTTGACTTTTATCTTTTTGAATGACACAGTCAAAGCAATAAAACAAATGCTTAACACTTTTAATCTTTAAGAAAAAAAAAAATACAGATACATATAAGCATGCTCACCAATCTTTGTATTACTAATCGTAACCTGCAGTTCTCTATGTGTACGGTCATAATCTATTGTGTCTAATCTGTAAAAACATATCTTTTAAGATGTAAAAAAAAAAAAAATTATTAAAAATTATATATATATATATATATATATATATATATATATATAAAAATAATGTTTTTGGTCAAGATTTCAGTATTTTACAAATACAGTAAAACAAATATTTAATGACTGCTCTGAAGAGCTACCTGTACATAAGGTTCCTGATCCACTCCAGCCTTGTACAGGATCTTCAGGTGAATAGGTTTCGGACGACTCCTCATGATATGTTCTACAAGCATCTTAGCAGGTGAATGACCATGTGTATTTTTGTGTAAGCATGCTCTGTGCCTCGGCTTATTAAAACAGCAAGTGCCAGCCACAGATACTCAAATAAGTTTCGCTTTCTCATGGCAAAGATAAAGTTTCCATTTCCTGGCTAGGGAGGAGTGGTTTACTGGTTTCATGCAGGAACCAACTTGTGCTGAAGTTTTCAGAGACTGCTTCTTTTCACGTATTTTACAGGAATTTCAGGGTTGCATGGTCTATCCTACTTTTAACATGAATGCTAAAGAAATGTGCTTAAACAACCCTGTGTTGTGATTTTTAAATGCGAATGAATGCCCAATAAAGTGGTCAGTATTTAGCTTGTTTGGTGACCAACACACTGTATTATTTAGTTCATCCTTTAACTTCTTATATAGCTAAAATTGCACCGACTGACGGCGGCAGTGCTTGCTGCTCAAGAGACAGGTTGAGTGTCTGATGAGCTCCTCCAACAAACACTGATCAAAGATATTTATCTTCTGATATACTGACAAAAATAGTATCTAGAGTGATCTGGACTTATCTGAAGGTTAAAAAAACTCCCTGCATGGATATCGGGACCTTCATGTCTAGACCTGCTACGCCGCAGCCAGCATTACCTATACCCGTCGCTGTCACCCCAAGAGGATTCATATGCCTCTTTAGAGGGTTTCACATTGCATCCCCTACTAAACCACAGACTACATTAGAAGCCTCAAATCCAGACACTGTGCCCTCTTCGAAGGGAGATATTCAAAGGCTTGCACAAGACTTGCAGGAAATATGGCAGCGATCAGCAAGAACATAATCTCCCTACAGCAGAAGATACAGGTGCTAGATTCAAGATTGACCAGCAAACATAAGCAGTGCTCGGAGAACTCGGAGAAGAAAAAGTAGCACAAATGGGGCAACAGATTACCATTATCAACCAAAAGAAGCTGATTGCTGCTGCAAGATACCAAAACTAGGCACACCAGTGTTCGCAAATACTGGAGGCGATTGTGCCCACCGCCGTCTGCCCATACTTGGTAAAATTGATTGAGTAATTGTGACCTGGAGCGGTCTACACATAATATAATCAATCTCACAAAGTATATATTCAATATATTTAACCCGTCCAGGTATATGGTCCTACAGCGTCTTAGGTTTGCCCATAAAATGACCCTTTTGAATATTGGATGAAAAACTGGCAAAATACTGTAGGATGGGTCAACCCCACAAATTTTTAACGACCTTCCCACCCAAATCCTAAGGTAATGTCGTTCAATGATGCACCTTACCACCCACCTCAGACACTTCATAAAATACATGGATGGGGACTTCCAACGGTCACTGGGGATAACCAAATTCTAACCACTGATAACCCCCCAGGATTATATCACGTCTCACTTATCCGAAACTGGACAGCCCCACAATGTACACCCTGAAAACCTAGCCTATCTTTGTAACGATGGTTATCTTTTTGAAAAAAATAAAATTAACATCACACCCCTCGCTATTGCTTTCTTTGGCCATCAAGCAGTGGTGTCGCTAGGGGTGGGCTACTGGGGCTGAAGCCCTGGATCTCCCCCCATAGCCCCGGGTGGAGACCAACCACGCCCCTCGTGCTAGGCCCCGCCCCCTCACGCTCCGTCCGCCCCTGCATGCTGCAATCTGGATGCTGGGCAGCACCAGACTCCGCCCCCTCATGCTCAGCTCCACCCCTCGCACTCAACACTGCCCCCTCAAGCTTTGAATATGAGTCTGGCAGAGTGTAAGCGAGAGTGGCTGAGTGTGCATGTGTATGTATGTGAGTGGCCGAGTATAAGTGGGTGTGAGTGGCAGCGTGTGTTTGGAAGAGAGTAAGTGTAAGTGGCAGAGTTATGAGTGTGCATGTGTATGTATGTGAGTGGCAGAGTGTTTGGAAGAAAGTAAATGTGTGTGAGTGGCAGAATGTAAGTGTGTGTGTGAGTGGCAGAGTGTGAGTGTTTGTGAGTGGCAGTGTGAATCCCAGTGAGATTACTAGGAGAAAATGTGATTACTATTATTCATATTGAATGTGATAATCAAATGTGAAACAATGCTATCATCTCATATTATCTTTATTTTCACACTTGATCACATTCAATATGAATAATAGTGATTCATCTTTATTTATAGTCTTTAAATTGATGGCAATGAAAGTCCATACACATGGCGTTAAAAATCCCATGTACCTCGTTATTGTATTAAACCCATACATTATGAATGAATGAGCTACTCATTATATTATGGCCTTCACTCGTGAAAGAGAGAATTGCAGGGAAGTGAGAATAGAATTTCAAACTAAAGGCTAAAGTAGCAGAGTTGGAAAAATTCTCCCATTCAGCTGAATTCCCATCTCAATTCCCTGCACTTCTCTCTTTTATGAGGTTGGTAGAAGGAGCATACCTTCATACCTCAGCCTACTCTCCCCAGGGTAGAAGGAGCATACCTCCATACCTCAGCCTATTCTCCCCAGGGTAGAAGGAGCATACCTTCATACCTCAGCCTACTCTCCCCAGGGTAGAAGGAGCATACCTTCATACCTCAGCCTATTCTCCCCAGGGTAGAAGGAGCGTACCTTCATACCTCAGCCTACTCTCCCCAGGGTAGAAGGAGCATACCTTCATACCTCAGCCTATTCTCCCCAGGATAGAAGGAGCGTACCTTCATACCTCAGCCTACTCTCCCCAGGGTAGAAGGAGCATACCTTCATACCTTAGCCTATTCTCCCCAGGGTAGAAGGAGCATACCTTCATACCTCAGCCTATTCTCCCCAGGGTAGAAGGAGCATACCTTCATACCTCAGCCTATTCTCCCCAGGGTAGAAGGAGCGTACCTTCATACCTCAGCCTACTCTACCCAGGGTAGAAAGAGCATACCTTCATACCTCAGCCTATTCTCCCCAGGGTAGAAGGAGCATACCTCAGCCTATTCTCCCCAGGTTTGTGACCCCTTTTTATGAAAAAAATATATATATTAATGATGTGCGTGTGAGAGTTGCAGGTTTACACACGTATCTGTGTGGGAAAGGCAATCTGTGTGTATAAGGGTGTGTGTGTAAGGTTGTCTGAGTGTGTGTGTGTAAGAGTGTGTGAGTGTAATGTTGTCTATGTACGGGTATCTATGTGGGGGGTGTAAGGATGTCTGTGTGTGAGGGGTGTGTGATATCCCCTATATTATGGAATATTATGAGACTGTTGGTCTACTTTTTTCTTAAAGTCTGGTAAATGGTGTATGCAACGTACACAAAATGTTGTATGCTCAGTTATTTTGAAATCATTGGAATTTGCTCAAGTGTGTGTGTGTGTGTGATGTAAGTTGGTGTGTGTAAGTGGGATTGTGTGTCTCTGTGTGTAAGGGTGTGTATATGTATGTGTAACTGTGCAAATTTGTATGTGTGGCTGCCTGTGTATGTGTGTGTATTTGTGGCTGTGTATTTATTTGTAATTTTGAGAAATGTGAGGTCAAAAAACACTGGCATATTATTGGGCAAATTGGCTGGGGAATATTACATGGCAAATAAGACTGGCATATTATTGGGCAAATTGGCTGGGGAATATTACATGGCAAATAAGACTGGCATATTATTGGGCAAATTGGCTGGGGAATATTACATGGCAAATAAGACTGGCATATTATTGGGCACATTGGCTGGGGAATATTACATGGCAAATAAGACTGGCATATTATTGGGCACATTGGCTGGGGAATATTACATGGGAAATAAGACTGGCATATTATTGGGCACATTGGCTGGGGAATATTACATGGCAAATAAGACTGGCATATTATTGGGCACATTGGCTGGGGAATATTACATGGCTAATAAGACTGGCATAGTATTGGGCAAATTGGCTGGGGAATATTACATGGCAAATAACACTGGCATATTATTGGGCACATTGGCTGGGGAATATTACATGGCAAATAAGACTGGCATATTATTGGGCAAATTGGCTGGGGAATATTACATGGCAAATAAGACTGGCATATTATTGGGCAAATTGGCTGGGGAATATTACATGGCAAATAAGACTGGCATATTATTGGACACATTGGCTGGGGAATATTACATGGCAAATAAGACTGGCATATTATTGGACACATTGGCTGGGGAATATTACATGGCAAATAAGACTGGCATATTATTGGGCAAATTTACTGGGGCATATTAAATGGCAGAATAACACTGGCATATTATTGGACAAATCATCTGGGGAATATTAAATGGCAGAATAAGACTGGCATATTGGGCAAAATGGCTGGGGAATATTAAATGGCAATTAACACTGGCATATTGGGCAAATTAGCAGGGGCATATTAAATGGCAGATAACCTTGGAATATTATTGGGCAAATTTACTGAGTCATATTAAATTGCAGAATAACACTGGCATATTATGGGACCAATTGGCTGGGAAATATTAATGGCAAATAATATTGGAAATGTGTATGTAATGGGGTGATGGAGGCATGTAAATGTGGTGATGGGGCATGTCCTGGTGTGCAACGTGGGTTATGGGTCATGTCGTAGGTGTGCAACGTGGGTAGGGGGGGTGCCCACATTTTGGGATATTGGGTGTCTAAATCCTGGCATATTGAGGGGCATAATCCTGGCATATTGAGGGGCATAATCCTGGCATATTGAGGGGCATAATCCTGGC